>CM037855.1:172905574-174105574 GCA_021234595.1 Delia radicum | reverse complement strand
CCAAAAACGCATTTTTTAACATATAATTCTAATGCTTTTTGAATCAGAGAAATCCGAGAACCAAATTCGAATATAGAGATCTTCAAAATTACATACTTATGGGATTTTTAAAATTTTCTTGCAAACTAAAACCGTAAAAAAATCTCGAATTTTTAAAAATTGGACAAAATGGATATGGGAAAACTGAATATAAAGTGTGTCTGTACAAAAAATTATTCAAATTTGAATTCAATTCCTATATCGCACTTGATCAACAAGAGGGTATTAACTCAAAATTTAAAAATTTTCAGTTGTGGTGTAATGGTTAGCGCGTTGGACTTTTACACAGAAGGTGCCGGGTTCGATCCCCGGTGCCGGCAACATCAAATTAATATGTATGAGTTTTTTCTATCCCTCATACGTATTGCAATGTCCACCTTCGGTGCTCCCATAGCAATTAACCCCACCGAAGTAAAATAATGAATCAGGGCTATGAACCAAAAAGCTTCAATAAGTTCGCCAACTCTCCATCAGGTGGCGAGCAACAACTGTTCTAAGACTTATAATCTCGCGCAATTACAGTGTTGCCATGTCTGAAGCCCTTCATCTTTCCCCACCTTTCACCTCTATACTATCCCTTTCCAAAGAAAGCAACACACTAAATATAGGAAGTATTTCCTGAGTGTTGCCTCTCTTTTAAAAAAAAAAAAAAAAACAAAAAAAAACTGTTTATGGCCACATTTTAACAGAATTTAAAAATTCAAACATATCATAATAAGCAAATTCCATTTAAAAATATATATACATTGTTTTTGTTTTAAATTTTACCACTAATTGCAAAAAAAATCTATTTTTTGAGTTAATACCATTTTTTTTAAAAATTTTATCGATTAAAATTTATAGAATAAAACAAATTTTATCAACAAAACAGTATCAACTCAAACTACAACCAAATATAAATAAAGCAGTTTGATTATTTTTAACATAAATAAAGTCTCAAATCAAAATAATACCTTTTTTATGAATATATACGATTCATTTCTATTTGAACTTTTGTATTAACTCGAAATAATACCTTTTTGTTGAAATAAAGGTAATCACTACATTATCATGAAAATGGTCTCAAAAGTGGTTTTCGAGATGAAAGACTAATCGGAATACGTTGAAATTTTTACAATAGATAGATATTGATGTCGTTAGTTGATTTCTTGAAAACAGTGATATTTTAAAAATTTTGAGTTAATACCCTCTTGTTGATCAAGTGCGATATGATGTATCAAAGAACTCACGATATAAATCATTTGCCATATTTATTTTAAGTTATACATTTTGTCAGATAACATCTGTCAATTTATGATCATCGATAATTATTTACTTTTAATAGAGGGAGTAAGTAAATTATAAATAATTAAGTGTAATCGGTCATTAGGTACATATTTAACCCTCTAAACGGCAAGCCCGTCTCCAGGCGTGGTATTTTAAATTGGCCATAAGTGCCTCAAAATAAGTGATTTCTAATAAGAATTTAAGCTGTTGCGATAGAAAACCACATTTACAAAATATTTTGTGGAAGCAAGAAAGCGTTGAAGAGAAGATTTCATAAAATTTCAAAAAAAATGAATTTATTGAAATGAACACAATTTTCAAATATCTTAAAAACATATTTATGTTAACGGGAAACTGTTGATAATAAACACAAAGTTAGATTGAAGAGTAAACTTTTAAAATCAGCTCTAATTTTGGTATTGCAACATACAGGATTCCAAAAGCTTTTAAAATCAGCTCTAATTTTGGTATTACAACATACAGGATTCCAAAAGGACATCGTATTAACCGTACGATGCATACCCAACTTTTTCTACGAAAACACATACCTGGGATACGTTTGTACCTACTAGCTTATTTTGGCTTTTTCTAATGTTTAAATCTTCCAATTTCATTTGAAATGCGTATATTAATATTTTACAAATGTTTTAGTTTTTGTTTAATGCAAATATTCTACCTGGTTCAAGAGATATAGGCAAAAAGGTCACGGGCATGGTATAGCCAAATGTTTTGAGCGTTTACGTAGGTGTCGACTTTGGAAGCTCGTGGCTCCTGAACCCCTGATCCGAATTGGATCAAATAACCTTTAAAAGATTATAAATTACTTATATTTCCTCTATGCCCTAAGTTAAGGGCATAGAGGAAAGCTCGTAGCTCCTGAGCCACTGATCCGAAGATTACTTATATTTCCTAGATCTGAAATGTCTATGCCCTAAGTTAAGCCGTTCCTGAGTTACAGAACTGCAAAGTTGCTAGTGGATACATTTGTACCCGGGTGTGCGTTCTAGGGTTAACTAGAAAACGTATGGACGGATTTTTATGAAATTTGCCGGAAAGAGTATATTAGTTACGTATTATTAGCAAAGCCTTTAAGTTTAATCAATAAATGTTGAAGTTAAGCTGCATTTTCGCTCAATTTCGCGTTTTTCAAAAACAAAAATCACCATACCTTTTTTTATCGAAAAGCACTAAAAGGGTAATTTTTGGACTGTAGTTACATATATCTTGGTAAAAGGAATAATTAATTTCAAAATTTATTTATTTTTATGGATTAGTTTTTGAGATTCGCTTTTAACTTATTTTCACCCAAATCGCCTAAAATAGGCAACAAAAAAAATTTTGGTAGAAAAACATATTGTTTATTTTTGGTGCCGAACAAGTGGTGTAAATTTCATTTGAAAAAAGCTTAGGCCGGTTTGAGGGTTAAATTGTTTGTGTTGTTTTTTTGGCAAACAAAATATTGTAGAAATGAATTTGTTTATTTTGATTTCTAGAGAGATGTACAGGTGTTATTGGGTTTTCTCAATTTTTTTTTCTTTCTAAACATTGATTTTATAATTTTTTATAACGTTTTTTTTTTTATTTAATTATTGTAGTTTATTTTCTTTTAAATTAGCACTGTTTTATGTTAAAATAAAAAAAAAAAAAAATTTAAAGGAAATTGAAAGTTTTTTGGCACTTTTTAAATTAATTGTCTATTTATAAACATTTTAAAAGACCTTGCAAGATGTGTGATGTGCTTTTTGTAGCATTTATGAGTTGGCAACACTAATTTTAAATGGCATGCTTGAGCACTTTGAACAAAAATGTTGAGGTACGGAGTAACGATTTTTGATCCATTTTACTCGTATCTTGCTTAATTTCCAAGATATGAGTATAAAATAAAAAATATGAGAAAATAACGCCATCTACAAGTGAGACTGATAGCTGAGACACAAAAAAATATTTTTGAAAACAATTGTGTTTTAACTAAACTTGCAATAGTTGTCAATTTTACTAAATTTTAGGTGGAAAAATTAGTTCAAATACGGATGAAATTTGTTCTTGAGGTAAAATGAGATAACTAATAAATAACTTTTGCTAAATTACTGATTTAAATGATAGCAACAGACAAAATTAGCTCAACTGAATTGAAAATAGTTTAACAGACTTTGAAAAAATAGTTTTGAGTGCATTTTTTATACTTTTTGTTGGTGTAATATATTTTGACATGTGATGATGAGATCAAAATAAATGATTAACGCGGCTGGATTAAAAATAGGCTAACACATAATCTTGTCATGCAAATAAAAATTCAAATATTTTGCCTCAAAGTGTCGAAAACTTTCGATCGACGAACTACTTTTTAGCAATTAAATTAAGTTTGAAACATAATTGGCTAAGTGACTTAAGTCAGATGTTGCTATGAAACGAAAATTATTTTTGTTTAACTTAAATAATAAAGGTATTCACAAGGTGTACTAATTGTTGTATATGAGATAAAGTTAAAAAAAAAAAATATTTTTAATTTGATAAAGATTTTCTGTTGGATTTTCTCTCTGTTAATACACTTGACCATAGTACACTAAACACAGGAACAAATGTTGTATCGTACTATTTATTATCTCTTGTTGTATATTCTAAAATTAAATTTCAATCTGTTTTTTTCTATATGACAATACAACACATGCAACATTTAGCACACCCCTCGTGAACAACCTTAATATTTTTAATTTTCGTTTCATAACAACACTTGACTTAAGCAACTTAAGCTGTTTAAGTTTCAGCCTTAGAGGCTTTTTCATATTTTTATATAGTTTTTAAAAAAGTTTCATCGAAAAGTTCTTGGTCCAATAGGTCAGATTTTCAAAAATCCTATACAATAGATGAACTAATTTTTAGCTGAGAAATAGAAGGTTGAAGATATATTTAAGAATTTTAATTTTATAGACAAATCTTAATTGGCAACATTCACATTTTTATGTTTTAAGTCAAAACGTAATAAAGTTTTTTCATCTTTTCGAATTTGTGTATTGAAAAATTGTATGGTACGATCCGGCCAGATTTAAAAAAAAATATATACAATCGATGAACTAAATTTCAGCAGTGAAATACATTTTGTCATCTACATAAGGAGCATTTTTCCATTATTGAATTGTCAAATTATTTGCAAATTCTCTTTTGAAAATTATAAAATACTGGGAAATTGTAAATATGGGTGGACAGAGGTGAATAGCTTAACAAAGCGGCTAAAAATGTTCATATGTGGATACATAAAGGTTCATATGTGGATACATGCAAGTCCCTTCATGGATACATAAATCTTCATACATGCTTCCAACGAAATTTGAGGTAATGAGCATGCATGCACACTAGGGTGGGGCGATTAGTATGGAAGGAAAAAAATCTTTATTGAAAAATTTTACGGACACAAGGGATACACCAGACTGCCGCAGTTTCGTCCCCTCCTGGGACTCGTCTAAGGCAAAGAGTTCAAATACCAGTACGACACCAAAAAAAAAGTTTTTCATATAGAGCAAATTAACAATATAAAATACTTTGTTCAATTGACACATAAATTAACCACTGACGAGTCCCAGGAGGGGGAAAATGTTTTCTTCTTCTTCTTCCTGTGAAGAGACTAACTAAAGTAATATTCTACGGTGAAAATCGAGCTTCCAGATTTTGACTTGCAGTTTTTTCTCAGACTTTTGTCACGTTTTTTGGATATTTTGGTCTATAACAGCCAAACCATTGATATTTTCGATCCAATACTAAGTTCTTAACTATTGTCTTGTAGCCAAGACAATAGTTAAGAACTCTCTAGTACATCGCAAAAGCATTGGAACGCTTCGTCAGGCAGTTTTGGCATTGTGAAAGTGCAAAGGGACAGGGTTACTTTCACAAAATACGGCTAAAAAGGCCTATTTTGAAATTAAAAATTAAACCCTTAAACCCCACCCACAAATATGATTGATGCATTAATCTGCCAGAGAATCTACCAAAGAAGAGATTGATACCATAATCTTGGATAAGCTCCTCCTACTTCCTGAGATATGTCCATCCCACACATTGTTACAAGCAAGTCAAAATCTGTTTGCAAGTCAAAATCTGGAAGCTCTATTTTCACCGTAGACGTATGGTCTAGTGGACTTTTTTGCTCAGTACAATCCCAAGAATCAGAAACGCGAAGCGCCCATTAAGATGTTCAAATCGCCCCACCCTAATGCACACGTATGATCATGTCTGTAGGTCAGTGTCTTCAAATGCAATAAACGATAGAATGTCAAATTGATTACAGAGAAACATCAAAATTGTGTAAATTGACTGTAACTCTTTTATTGCTAAGAAATGTCATAATTTTTTCAAAAAGAAAAAAATTTAACACAAAATTTATTTTTATCTACAAATAATACTTTCCCCGTTTTTATTTACTAAAATTTATATAGTTTTTGATTGCTAAATTTAAATGAAAACAAAATGTGACATTTGCTGTCAGGCATCAATGCAAGAGTCGATTGCATGTCAACGATATAAATTCTTATGAAATTTAACCTTTAGCCGATTATCAGCCGCCGCCGACACTTTTGCCTCCAAGCAGTGGCTGGATATATTTTAGAGCCTACGATCGACTAAGCCGTCGCCGAACGGGAGCCGCCGCCGACGTTTTGCCACGGCTTTCTTCTCTGGCCTACAACCAATAAATTCGGTTAGTACAACTATATTCAAATGTGATTTCTGAATATTTTTGGTGGTGCAACTAAAATTTAGTCGTGTTAACCGAATTTTGTGGTGAAAACCAATATTCAGTTGTACCAACCGATTTCAGTCTTAGTTTCAGAATTTTAGTTGGCAAATGGCAAATTTTTTTTTTTTTTTTGCTGATTGTTAATTAAGCATTTGACGCTATAAATAAACATAAATAAACATAAAAAAAAATATAGCCGATTAATGGTACTGGATTGAGTTAAAATACGCCGTGTACCGTTGGTGACGCTAAAAACACGAATTTGTATAAAAAATCTGCAATTTAAAACTTTTTATTATAAAATCCGACTAGAGTATAGGAGCAATTTCTTAAATCAATGTTAAATAAATTGTATTATTCAAAACTTATTACGATTTTATTCGTTCCAAATTGAAAACAAAAAAAAAACATTTTTTATAATCTTTATAGTAAAATAATTTATATTGCAACTAAAATTTCAAATTTATTACCAAAAAAAAATTAAGCAAAAGAAAAATCTAAATAAATATTTTAACTAAATTCACGAGTTTTTCTAATATTTATTTATTTTTTTGGAATAAATAAAAATGTATACATAATAAGTCTTAAAATTCGGAATTCCAAAACAAACTGTTTTGCGTTTTGAAAAATTTAACATGTATTTATTGTTATTTTTTTCGTTTCCTAAAGTAAATTTAATTATCAGTCAGAGAAGAAATTTCACATAAAAATATTAATGAACTGAAAGGCCAACCTACGTCTAACATTCATTTGTTTATATGTTTTGTTTTTGAAAAATTTTCGTTTGTTTTTGTAATTGTTTATAATAAATTGGTTTTTAGTTAATCAAAATGTACCTAAATGCGAACATAAAAACCATCATTAATTACATTGTACACTGAGAGAATTACTAGCATAATATCAATGAATTTTTGCATTTGATCTATAAAGTGTCACTGGAATTGGCTCATTGAAACTTTTCATTAAACTAATAGTTTTTCATAAAATTTTATAAAAAATTTCATTTGTTTCACAAAAAGCTATGATTTTTTTTTGCAAATGAAGTGACACTGGAATTAGTTTATTGAAATTTTTCATTAAATTACTGCAGTTTTTTTTATAATATTTTATGAAAAATTTCATTTTATTTACTAAAAATTACATACATTTAATGAAAAATTTTGATTACAAATTGTTTCACAAAAAGCTATGAATTGTTACACAAAAAGCTATGAAGCTTTTGCATAAAGTTTAGGAAATTTGTCATTAACTTTGTGAAGAAAACTTCATTAGTTTAGTGAAAAATTTCATTTAAACTCGTCCAAGAAAATTCTCTTTGTGTACATTTTTAATTATTTATGATAAACATATGTTGGATAATACATTTTAAAAATGTATACAATTTTCAAAGGATTCCACTTTTTTACGACATTACTTAGAACTAAACTAAACTGACGATAATTATAAAAAAAAACACATGCACCGGATATAGACTAAAAATATTACACTTTTTTGGAATCGACTTATTTTTACTCGACCAAAGGCTTTAGCAAAACGTTTGTAATTTAATAGGAGATATAGGAAAATCTTAACAAATTCTTATTCTTATTAAAAAAACATTATTTTATAGAGACGCTTTCCTAATAAAAAAAATACTGACAGCCAAATTAAAACACTCGTCTAATTGGGGAAATAGTTTGTAAGACAATATTTGAAAATTTAAATTTTAAAATTTTTGTAATTTTTTTTATCCCAATGAACTCTCTGGTGGAAATAATTGTAAAATTTTAATTAAGTAAGGGAATGTTCCCCATTGTGGCCTGTTCGCTAAAGTTTACCTTTCGTTTTTTTTTCGTGTTACATAAATGTGTCAAAACTGTCATCGAGTTTAATTTCCGCTTTCACTATTTGAAAAAAGTTTCGACTTGAATGTACACGTTTTTCTTGGTTTTGTTGTGCTATTTAAAAAACGCAATATTAAAGTATAATTCTTCGTAAATAAAAATTAATTTTGAGTTTGAATTTTTAACGTCTTTTTCAGACAATTGCAATTAATACTATAATTAATATGCAATTTTATTTAATTTTTATTGTGAAAGGCGTGGAAGAGAAGAATGAGTGTATTTTCTAAAAATCATAACTACATTGTAAATTTTCAATTTTCTTAATCAGACTGCGCAGTTTCTGGTATTGAACCTTCGTCAGTGACCCTGTTTTTTTTTTTTTTTTTTGAATAATGTAATATTTGTTATGTTTTTTATTTGTTCGATTGCGTCTATATGAAATTTTCTGTGCAATAACTGACCATGGTATAGATAAACTGAATTCTAATGACACATGCTCTCGCACTACACGTTAGACAGAGCGCTTTAGCCCACTGATCTATCGTCAGGTCGAGTTTTGTTGTGATTAAAACTAGTTTTATTCAATACACGGTGTTTTTGTTCTTGCATACATAATCTCAGAAGTACAACTCCAACACAACAGTTGTATTTTTAGAAATTTACCTCATTCTAATGTCCACTGTTTTCCCATATGTTGTAAGTGATGCCACATCTATGATATATTCTTTGTATATTCGATAGATGGCGCTTACGTAGTTAGAGATTTATAATTTATTTACAATTTAAAACAGTTATAACTTGATTTTAACAAAAATACCAAAATAAAACTTTTAAAAATTATTTTAAAATAAAAATCAAAAATATAAATGGAATTTTACGAGTAAATGAAAAATATATTAAACATTTGCCTTTTACAGTTATGTTAGTTTTTTATTTTTTTATACATCGATATTATTTTAATGTTATTTTTAATTTATAACGAGCTTCCAAATCCGTATATTTACAACAAAAAAAAGCAAATCAAACATATTAGCTATGTTGGTACTAGTATTTCGATCTGGCTAAAGATCTCATCACAACCCAAAGTATTAGAAAATCTAGAGCCTCCAGAATAGGCAGAGCTTTAACAAAAAACCTATTAATCATAAATTTTACTCCATTCTTGTCTTCTTAGTAAACAAACACGTGGCTAGGGTATTTTCCTAACAAGCATCATAATAAGCATTATTTGCGATAATGCATAATTTTGGTAGGCAAAACCTTTCTCTATATTAGTGATTTATTTTTTAATAATAGCTATTTTTGGTCTCTGGCTAACACAAAAGGTCAAATATTTTGCATTAAAGTGTTAAATATTTTTGAAATTCTTCATACCCATTTTATAGTAATTGGTCTGGATTTATACAAATTTATAGACCAATTTTGTGATCAAATCATACTAGGTATGGGTACCATATCAAATAATATGTGCTACCATATCAATTATTTTTAATCTAGGAGTAATTTTTAAGCCACAGCTTTTAAAATACGCCTTAATTGTTTATTTTTTTGTGTCAAATTTAAATTTTGAATTTCATTGCAAACTAAAATTTGTACATTGGACTATAGTCTGCGAGTATCAAAAAAGTTTGCTATAGAATTTTGTTGTTTTATTAACTGCTTATAATATATCTTTTTTTTTAATTTTGCATAATTAATTATAAAATCTATTTTATTTGTTATACTAATTTACAAAGCCATTAAACAATTTATTAAGTAAACAAATTAATTTATGAACACTTTTTTAATAATATTCAATTTGTTATTTGAAACAAAATAAATATATAATAAAAAAAAACAATAAAATTAACATGTGCTCATTAACCCATTGTATACCACTCATCGAACCCGTGGGAATTTTTTGACGAAACTTGGTGGAAAGAAGTAACGGTGTCTCAATAAGCTTTTGCTAGTGCTTTGGACACTTATTGCGCCACTAGCGGTGGTATTCGCAATTTAAGTTCAAACGTTGACGATTTGTATGCACTTAACGCGTTAATATTTGTTCTGAATTATAATTTTTATTAATTGCTAAAGCAAATATGTATCAAACTGTAATACAAAAATTAGTTTATCTTTGAGAATTTTGTAAAAGTATTGGTGGTTTTAGACAATTTTTCAAAATTGTAATATGGCAACACTGGTAAATCAATTATTAAATTTTTTTGTTTTTTTAGAAAAAAATACCTAATTTTTTCACAATAAAAAAATGAAATTAAATAATTACCAGCATATTAAAGTTTTAAAAAGTTCGGAAAGTTATTGATCCGATCTTTGTATTTTACAAAAAACAGGTACATACTGAACCACAATTTTTTGTCATTCAAAAAATGTTGCCATACCTCCCTAACCAAATCAGCATTAAAGCTTTATAACACCGCACTTCTTTCTATTAATTGATAATTTTTTCACAAAAGTGCTACAAAAAATGTCAAACATTGTATTTTTAAATTAATTATATGGCAACTCTGTAATAATAGTCTAAGTTCTTTTTAATTTTTTCTATAGTTAAGACCTCAAATTCTCATATGCTTTTTACTACGTAGTTATATCTCCCTCCTATCCAAAATTATTATTATTCCAAAAATTTGCTTAAAGCAACGGCAGTGAAAAATGGGTTAATAGATTTATTGTTTATTACCAAAATACATTGTTAAAAAAAAACAAGCACGTGAATCTGTTTTAATGGCAGTTTTTAAATAAAATTGATATCTATCAATCACGGTCAAAATTAAATGCAATAAAATAAGAATATTTTTAAATTTGTTTAAAATATACAGTGTTGGAAAAAATAATAGGGACGATTGCTTGTTTGTTCAATAGTTTATTTAAATCTTTGTTATAAAACGGATTTTTTATATTTAAAAACCGTTAGATTGTATAATATATAGTGATCTTCTATTATGAAAATAATTTTCCGCGATTCTTGTCATTAACTAGAATTGCAAAATCGTAAAAATTTAGCTACATTTGCTTGGAAAAAATAAAAGGAAAGATTCCAATATTATGGGATATTTTAAAAATTTTCCGGAATTTTTGAAAAAAGTCTATATTGTACAAATACTTGATTGACACACGCAGAGAAAAAAAATATGATTGAACATGATTGCGAACATGAAGTTATCATATTAAGATCCGAATTATCATACATATGAAATGAAGAAAACTTTAAAAAAATTAAAGTTTTCTATTTAAAATACCGAAAATTTGCAATTGATATTGAACATTTTCATTTGCAATCAAAAATGTTATAAATAAATTATAGATTTCTTTTAAATTTGTAAGTGATAGTTCGAATATTCAAATTGAAATTAAGATTTTCGCGTTATCATATGATTCTGGCTGATCATATTATGATTACGGAAGACGATTTCATAGTCATTGAGAAGCATAATATGATTGTTAGACATTTGTAATAATAACATTATGCTCTTAAACTACCATAATATAATGCTCTTTTCTCTGAGTGGATTTAATTGATTGCAATTTTGCATCTATTTTTTGCATCTATATTGCTTAATTTAAAGAATATAATGTCAAATTTCTGTAATATACAATATTAAAGAATACTGTTTTATAACGTGATATTAAGGAAAAATTTTAAACTTAAATTTTTTTTAAACATTCCCCAGAAATGTATTATTGATTTTGATACCAAACAATGAACAAATTATTTTATAACTGATATTTATTTGCGTTAAAACTGCATCTATTTAAGCCATCCAAACTGAATTATTGCTTCAGTCTCCCTTGAATTCCCACTTTATCGGAGTTTAATAGAATGTGAGTGAAAGAATTTTATTTGGGAAGATGTTAACGAAATTACCAGCTAGCAGAATATTCGACTCCGGATCTTGGGTGACCATATACTGGACGACCTCTCGGTAATATCACGTGTGGGATTCGGTGATCTCATACGTTATCTTAACCGAACGGGGTGGGTCTAGTACTCCGGATACTAGTTCCTTACGGGTAGTGTCTCTTCAAAACGGAGTCGCTTTTTGACTCTACTTGATGCTCACGAGTAGCGTGAGCTGCCACTTAAACCAACCAACCAGCTAGCAAATAGTGTTAATTTTATTCTAAATGTTGGACCAATACCAAACGAAATACTTTTGACCAAAAAATAAGGGCTATTTCAAAAAATGTTTTGTTGAAAATGCTTTTAACTGTTCATGTTTTCTCTACTCTGAAATTTTTAATTTAATGGACATTTGATCTAAAAATTACCCTTATTGAATCTGTTTTCCACTCTTAAACTAAAACCAGTACAAATTGGTTAGGTTAAAAGCACCCTTGACGATTCAAATGTATTATTTTTTAAACAACTTACTAAAAATTACCCGAATCTTGCTGAAATTGTTTGCATTATTTTTCATGTGGTGCCTTTACTTTTATTCCAGAGGCATAGAGTAATTTATTTTTGATAAAAATCAACTTCTAGGACCTTAATTATTACTATTTTTGCACTGAAATAACTTTTTACTTAACAGGAATTCATAACGTACACAGAAAAAATTATCAACCTAAAATATCTTATTAAAGATTTAATTTTAATTTAATTTGTTTCTAAACAAATATTTAATTGAATCAATTAATAATTTAATTGACTTTTAAATATATAAATACATATTTTATTTTATACGCAATTATCATATTATTTTTTCATACACTGTATGCTTAAATAGAAAATTTTCAGTATAAAATACCAAATACATTTGAAGTTAACAATCAAAACAAGCACACACACAAACAGACTCAGCATTGCAAAAAACACACATACCAACGTATAGATCACACACTTTTTTTGTATCATATTTTTTTTGTAGAAGCTATTTATAACTTTTTTTCCTTCTTAATTTTAATAAAAGGTTTAATTGATAGTATCATTGCCGTGATAGGTGCAACATCAATTAAAATATTAATTGATTCAATAAATTTTTTAATTAAAACCCGTTTTAACTTTTTTCTGTGTAGTACAAAAATGCAACAAAAACTAAATTAAAATTAATTATTATGAAATTAAAAAAAAAAAAACTTATGAAATTTATTTTTTTGTTTTAGATTTGTTTATTTTACACACTTTTTGAAAAAAATATTTATCCAACCTTAAGCTAATTAAGATTTAAAAATTTGTTTTGTTTTCACTATTTTGCAAATCTTGTAAATTCAATGAAAATAATCGCGTAAAATTATTTGTATAATTAAAAACCATTATTTTATAAGCAATCTAATGATTTTTGAAAATAAAAATTCTATTTTATAGCAACGATTTGATCAAACTTTTTAAATACAAGCAATCTTCCCTATTATTTTTTCCAACACTGTACATCAATTTGTACATGAAAATTGCATGCAATCGATTTTGTCGTATCAAATATTTCGATTTTTTTGTTATAATTTAATAAATTTCTGAAATTTTGTATAAAATTGAACTAAATTTTTTAAAATTTTCAAACATGCACAGAGAGAATTCTAATTGACGAAAAATAATACAAATTTTAAATAAAATAATAAAACTTTTCTTCATTAAATTAACAAAAAATTTATTAAAATTCAAAGGCTTATTGTAAAAACTCGATAAGCCACATATTATTTAAAGTTTGGTTTTTTCCTTTTAACGTTTAAACAATGCATAAAATATGACTTTGCAGGACATTTATACTCTAGGTACTTGTAATAGGGTTTTAAGCAAGACTTCTGTCAAATATTAATCAATGGATGCCTAGAAAACAGCGTAAATCCATAAAACAATAAATGTGACTTATCAAGTTTTAACAATAATCCCTTCAATTAACATAGACCATTATACTTTAAAAAAAAAACTAGTTTTTGGATGAAACTTCTTAATTTTTCATACAATTTTATGGAAACTTGCATTAGTTTAATAAAAAAATTTAATGGACGCAAATTCATTTATTCTTTGCAAAAAGTTCTCCCAGTGTGTAATAAAGGAGTTTCATTAATAAATTCCCTAAAAATTATAAAGTTGTCCGTTAATGTTAATAACTTATTTGTTCATTTTGTAAATAATAAATTTATAAATTTTAACAGAAATTTTATTAATTGAAATATAAGTTATAAAACACTCTAATTTTTCATAATTAATTTTTATTTAGTTTTCCTAAGCTGAATAAACATTAAAATTATCACATAAACAAAAATGATTTAAAGACTTTTTTTGTAGACAATATTTAAATTAAAACACTTTTATCATTTCTAAAAATAAACTTATATTAACTTCATTGGCTTAACAAAAACAAAACAAAAAAAAAAACGTAGAGATTTTTTTCTTACCCGGCAATAATTGTTTTAAATATCCAGGATCTAATGTTGGCGCCACATCACGTTCATCAATATTTTGTGCATAATTGCAAATATAATCGATCATTTCTTTGCCATGTTTTCTAAAATCTTCCACATTCATGTTTGTTAAATTTTATTTTATAGAATTTTTAATAAAACAAATAATATTCTTTAATTTTTTTATTTAAAATAGCCTCTGAAAATTTTCTTAATTATTTTGTATTCACTGTTTTTATATATTTCTTGTTTAAACACCGTTAATTTTTTCTTAACTTTTTATAAATTTTCTTTTTATTATTTGTTTTTTTTTTATTGATTAATTTTTGTTTCGTTTTTTTTTCAAATCTTTTTAAATATTTTATTTTAAATCTAATTGTGGTACTTGTCGTATTAACGATTATATTTTATCTTTTACCACACTCGATGTTTCTTAACTGAATGATCATTTTTAACAAAACGCAAAGCTTTATATTAAAATTTAAGTTGTATGAAATTTTGTTATAAAAGCACAATATTTGCTCTCTTAACAGTAGTGGGCAAAATGTTTCTGCAATTTTGCGAAAAGTATTATTATCTATGAGATTTAAACTGTTATACTATTTTCATTATAACAGTTCAAATTCGAATAGGAACAAGAACAAATTTTGATAGCACGAACACCATAAACAAATTTTGTACAAATAGCAGAAAATGGTTTAAATTGCATAAATCTAAACAAAGTTTGAAATCTTGTTTTGCTAAAATTAGGTGAGCTAAATTGTAGTAAACAATCTAAATATATTTTTTACAGTTATATTAGTTTTTTGTTTTTATATACATCGAGATTATTTTTATGTTATTTTCAATTTATAACGAGCTTTCAACCTCCGTATATTTACAAAAATAAAGCAAATCAAACATATTAGCTAGGTTGATACTAGTATTTCGATCTGGCTAAAGATCTCATCAGAACCCGAAGTTTTAGAAAAGTTAGAGCCTCCATAATAGGCAGAACTTTAACAACAAACCTATTTTTGGGCAGATTCCGATCTGACCGGACACAGGTTCATATTTTTGTTTTGTATCGCGTGTATGGGGGTTTTATAAGGATTTAATTTGGCTTTGTTCTGGAGATATATGCTAATTCGTGATAAAACTATACGCACACATGAGAAATAGCTCCAATCTGTAGCGAAATCTATTTTGATTTTGATTAACTGGCACAGATTAAATATTTAGAAATACCCATTACTTAATGTTAGCATAAAAATTTTTTAATATTCGGATAGAATAGTTATTTGATATGATGAGTTGAAATTTAACACACTTCTGTACTGACTTTTTTATGAGTGCATTATAAAACTGATCAAACATTGTGCGTATGTAAATGCGATTTCGCTTCAAGATCTTAAATGTTAATGATCCAGTGATTATATATCCAGAATGCCAATTGCTTGGAACCCCCAAGGCAGTCGAAGAATAGGATTTGTGCAAGCTGAAACAAGACATATGGTAAAATCTTGGCTTATAATCAGACTGTTGGCTCAGGACAGATCTGAATGGCAAACATTTGTTGTGGCCCTTTGTTCCAGACTGGAACCATAGGAATTAATATATATCTGCCATTCCACCGAAGACCGGTCAGAAAGGGCATTTTTTCAACTTGGGTCTTCCGATTTAAATTAAATGTTGCATTCACAAACTCTGTGGAGTCACTTAAAGATTGGCTTTTATAGTTTTTAAAATTTCGAAAAATCCTCGGTTTTATGTGCGATTTAGTTTTATTGAAAAATGATAAATATTCAAAAAATGTGAAAGTTGGAATATTCGTTTTTTCTTTAATATTCATCGAATCATCAACATTTGAATTGTTTTTTAAATGCACTTTTCACAAATTTGGCCAATCTCGATTTGAAATAAGATGCATATTTGTAAAATTTCAGATTTTTACTATAACACATTTTTACAGAAAACAAAAGTTTTTTGGGTCCCGGTGTTTAACTATTATTAATGAATAATTGAAAAAAAGGCTTACATCATGTTTCCATAGAAATTATTTATTTATTTCAAAACTAAAAAGATTAAATTTAAAAATGTAGTGTTAATGTCCCGTTTAAATGTCTCTCTTTTAAAATTATACATTTAATTTTGAAGATTTGTTCTGTACTTGCAAGATAAACGAATCTACAAAAAGATATTGTTTTAAAAATTAAATTTTTAACCCTTCCAACCCCATATTTCTTTATTCCTTTTTTTGTATATTCCGAAAAACCAAAAATCCCCTCTGAAATTAAAATATAACCTTTTTTTCTATCTTCGGCTTTTGGGCCCGAGCCCCTGGGCACCCCAGGACCCAAAAACCGACATGCGTACACTATTAGAAGTTTCCTTCATAGTATTAATGAATCGATTTCATTAAAATGGATTCATTGATTTAATGAAATATGTCATTAACTGAAAATTCATTAATGTTGTTAATTTTTTTGCACATTTTTTAATGTACATTTTTCGATTTTTTTTTTTGTAAAACCCAGTGTTAAAAATGACCAAATGTACAACTAATATTGAATGTACTAGGAAAACGCTATTTTGTTTACAAATCTTGTGTTTTCCCAGTACCACCCTCAAAATTCTTTGCCAATAATGTTTTTACCAATATTACAACCAATTAGAAGCATTTGTTTTAAATATTTTATTATATTTCACACATTTAAATATGATGTGTAATACTAACACCGACCTGTATTACTGATTTTTAAATGTGTTTTATCTATATATATAAAATACAATGTTTGTATGTTTGTCCCCTATAGACTCTAAAACTATCCAACCGATTTGGCCCAAACCGGTTTCATTTGAAAGGTTATAGTCCAAATTATGTTTTCGGCTATATATATTTCAAGTGGGCGTGGCCCCTCCCACATAAATTGAATAACATCATATATCTTGACTATTGTGATAGCAAGAGTTTTGAAACATTCCAGTATCCCATGTTACTGATTTGAATAGTCAGGAAAAAAATGGGCGGGATCGGACCAGTGGGAGTGGCAGCTCCCATACAAAGTAAATATTTAATATCATATATCTACAGTACTATAATAGCCATAGTCTTAGAAATTTGTGCACGTTGATTATTTGTTAATGTGAATAGTCATGGGAAAAATGGGCGTGATCGGACAAGTGGGCGTGTCAGCTCCCATACGAAGTAAATATTTAATATCATATATATACAGTTCTATAATAGCCAGAGTCTTAGAAATTTGTGCACGTTGATTATATTATGAATAGTCATGGGAAAATTGGACGGGATCATACCAGTGGTCGTGGCAGCTCCCATACAAAGTGATTATCTAGCTCATATACAAAATTAATATTAATATTAAATATCTAGGGTTCTATATTAGCTATATAGCCTTCAAATTTTGTACGAGTCCATCAATTACAAATATTAGTAGTCGAACTGAAAATGGGCGGAATGGGATAAATGGGCGTGGTACCAAAAGCAAAAAACAAAAAGCATTAAAATAAATTATCACATTCAAGACTTTTTGCAAGGTTTGCTTTTTTTTATTTTATTTTTTTTTTTTTTGAAAGCCGTTGTCATGTTTTTCAAAACGAGATATCAAACTCTTAAATCGGTTATGTAGTTCCGAAGATATTTACAAAAAACCTATGTTAATATTTACAAAAAACCACGAACACAACAGCCTCATCCGTCTATTCAAAACAGCCCTAGACCAGATGCCGACAGATGAATTTACGGTTGTGATAAGAGCTGACCAGACAGAGGCTGGTGAGCATGAGCGGCGCTTTAATGCACCGGTAATAGGTGACGTCGCAGTTGTTATGTCAGTTGTTTTCAGCTAATCATTTTATATACTTCAGCAAATAAAGGCGATAGAAGGACAAAGAGGCGTTTGGCTTTCCATGAAATTACAAATTTTAAAATGATTTACTAATGTGAATTTATTTTTTTAATTATTTATTTGCGTAAAAGACATTTCTCGATTTAAAGAATTAATTGCAATTAAAATTTGAAGGCAAAACAACGTTTGCCTGGTCAGCTAGTTCTAAATATAACGATTTCTTGCTTTCAAACCGTGCCATAAACACAATAAATTACAAAATATTTTGAAAATTTGGGTTTCTATTGAAATAGCATAAATTTTTATTATTAAACACTAATTTGGAGCCTTTAAGACTAATTTAAAATATACCGCCTGTAGACGGGCTTGCCGGTTAGAGGATTAATAGATATTATTAAAATTTTAATTCAAAGTGAGTTTTGAAATCGAACAAAAGTTTTATTAAAATTTGATTGAAAATAAATTTTTCTTGGCAAACATATGGAATTGAATTGAAAACAAAAATGGTGAATTTTGATCTTCACTGTTCTAATACACATATTTTTACCGGTATTTGTGTAAATTATACTCAAAAGTTTCCTTTCAATATTTGTAGAGAGTCAATTTAAAAAAGTAAATTTTTTTTAATGAATGAATTTCACATTTTAGTGGAATGTTTTATGTTATTTTATTTTTTGTTAAATTCTATTCATACTTAAACGGAAAACTTTCGTATGCTGTACAGTATTATACCTACGTTTTATACAGTTTTTGATTTTGTTTTAGAAACATGAAAATACTAGTGATGGACTAACATAGCGTGTAGGCAATTAATTAGAATAATTAAAAAATTAATTGTTAATAATTATTCTTAATACAAAAAAAAAAGGAAAAACTAAACTAATTCTGTGAAAAAATAAATCAAACAAAAAAATTTAAAATTAATTTGTATGATTATATGTGAAGTACTTGAATAATTTTATTTTAAAAATATAAAATTTTTCTAGCGATTTGATTAAAAGTAAGTTTAATAATAATTATTTTTTTAAATAATATTTTTCGTATTTATTATATTTATTTGTTAGACCGACTCACGAAAAACAGTTTCTTTTGTCCACCTCTCAAAATGCACTGTTAAGATGATGATTCCCAAATAGTTCTTGTCTAGCATTGAGATCTCGTGAGCTGGACCGTTTTCAAAAAACATATTTTTAGGTTTTTAAAGAATTTTGTAATTTAACTAAAGACAAAGTAGTTAACCTAAAGACAAAGTATTGAAAGGTTTTTTCAATGCGCATCAAACGGTATATAAAACATGTCAACGCATGTGCATCCCTTTTTTAAGGGATATTCTGCAAAAAATTTAATATTTTAAAGTTTTTTGTACGCAAATTTATGTCATTTAAATGCCAAATTGACATATTTTAATCCTTAGTCCATTTAAGTAAATACGTGTTTCAGGTTTTTTTTTTGAAATTCGCGTTTTACCAAAAATGCAATATGGTGGGAAAACTATTTTTTAATCATATCAAAATCGGTATCAAAATTTTTCTCTAGGCTTGTACTAAAGTAGTGGCCACTTAAAATCGGTACGTACTGTAGCAATCATAACAGCGCCCTCTGTTATCAAAATGGGAAAACATTTACATATGTTTTTAACAACAAATCTACCGTTATTCTACATTGAATTGCAAGTTATTCGGTTTAGTTTAACAAAGTGTGGACAAAATGGAAAAAGAAGCTAGAGATAAAATTGTGCGCAAATTTTTTTTTTTTATTTCCTATTTTTATTACACCTGTCAACAAAATGACAATAAGCAATAGAATTTACAGAGGTGGGTTGTTAATTATCTTAAATCAGTACCTAAGATAACTTAAATCGAATGTAAGAATGAAAAGTGATATATACAATTTTTATTTTACACAGCATTTTGACTCTCCTAGTAACGCTCAACTAGTTCTGAAGGTGCATACCGCTTAAGTCTTCTTGGTGCCAGGATTTCATTTGCCGGCAACTGTCTGAGTTCCATGTTGGAATGTTGTGTTAAACGAGTAGTATGTTTGAAGCTGCTAATACGTATAACTTCTTTTACTGTTTTGACGTTTAGATCCCGATGCATGTCCTCATCTCTAATATACCATTCCGCATTGACAATAGTTCGCAATATTTTAGATTGAATTCGTTGGATAACTTTTAAGTTAGTTGTGCTAGCAGTACCCCAAATTTCTACGCCGTACTTCCATATTGGCGCTATAATTGTGTTGTATATGAGCAGTTTATTTTGAGTTGTTAGTTTAGATTCTCTCCCTAGCAGCCAAAATAGTTGTCTAAACCTGTTGTTTAATTCCTTTTTCTTTTGAGTGATGTGATCTTTCCATATAAGTTTGGAGTCAATTATCATGCCAAGATATTTCGCTTTTGTATCAAAAATAATTGGTAAACTATTTATTTGAATTGGTTGAAAATTTGTTATCTTTCTATTAGTGTAGATTACTTGAACTGTTTTATCACTGTTAACTTGTATTCCCCAACTACTGAACCAATTCAGCGTATTATTGAGCAGTTGTTGTAGGTTTTGCATAGCCCATTTGATGTTTTCGTGTGATGAAAGTAAAACAGTGTCATCAGCAAATGATGCTATCATATTGTTATTTGATGTAGGAGTTGGGATATCTGATGTAAACAGGAGGTATAGCAATGGTCCGAGGACACTACCTTCATAGAAAGTATTTTTGAACATTCGTCTTTATATTTAACATAGATCTTCGGTTTTGTAGATAACTTTGTAATATTAGAAAGAAATCTTTAGGTAATTGATTTTTTAGCTTATAAAGAAGGCCTTTGTGCCATACGCCTTTGCAACATCGAGATATGTTGCAACACAAAAGTTTTTTTTGTCAATATCAGACGATATTTTATTTGTTACTCGATGAATTTGTTGTATCGTAGAGTGATACAACAAATTGTTGTTTGGGGATGAGTTGCCTTTCTAAAAGAATAGGTTCAATGCGTTGAAAGAGGAGTTTTTCGAAATGTTTTTTAAAATGCCTTAATACACAGTATGTAAAGTTATAAAAAACTCCAAGAATACCTTAACCACTGAAAGGAAAACAAATTGTGGAAAAAACAATAACACGTGACAAAAAATCGAAGCACGTGACAAAAAATCGAAAAGGCTTAGGTGTCTCAAAAACAACCAGGGTTATCAGACAATGATAGTGCCAAAAAATGTCAAACTATCAGAAGTACTGTACGTCGAATACGTCAAACTTACCTACCAACATACCGTGCTATTAAATATCTGAATAGAAAAGAAAAACAATAATAAGTTGCAAAAAAACGCACCCGATTGCTGTATGATCAGGTTTTAACCAAATTTAAGGGCTGGGCTGCATTGTTATGGATGACAAACATGTGTCAAATCCGACTTTCTTCAGGTATGGTCAAAAACTTTACGCCTCGTCGGCTAGAGGGTGTGTGGCCCCTAAATATAAATACGTAAAATTAGACAAATTTGGAAAAAAAAATTATTAATTTGGCATGCAATCTGCAGCTGCGGTTTGAAGAGTCAGCCTTTTGTGACAAGTCCAACAATGACATCAGAAATATAAACATATAAAAGAGAGCTTGGAAAAGCGATTGCTGCCAGTCATAAGACATCACACATCTAAAACAAAGTTTTGGCCAGATCTGGCAAGTTGTCATTATTCAAAAACCACCATGAAGTAGTATAATGAGAATAATATTGATGATATACCAAAACGCATCAATCCACCAAATTGCCCAAGTCTTCGTCCCATCATTAGAATAAAGTATATTTTAAACAGAAAATATATAAAATTAACCAAAACACAACCACAGCATTCAAAATATTGATAAAATATTACCTTCTACATTACTTTTTATGCCAGCAACCAATCACTTATCGGAGATAAGTCAAGTTTAAGTTTAAGTTTGCCTGACAAATAGAAGGTCACCTGTTCGAGTCCAGTAATAAAATAATTTTAAAGTAATATATAATTTTTTTTATAGTTATGGTAACACTAATAAAATATTGAGATCGACAACCGAATTTCTGTTGTACATACAAATGAAGAGCTTAGTACAAAAACTTGATAAGCCACATTTGCTGTTTTATGGATTTTCGCTGTTTTCTAGGCATCCATTGATTAATATTTTAAAAAGAAGAAGAAGAAGTCTTTCTTAAACACTTTTTGGAAGTACCTAGAGTATAAAGCTCCTGCAAAAGTCATATTGGTTGAATTTTTTTATCCTCTAAAAGGAGAAAACAAACTAAAAATAAAATGTGGCTTATCAAGTTTTTACAATAAGCCCTTCAAAACTATTTTTAGACATACATATTTAAATTTAAAACTAAAAAATATTCAAGGTTGAAATTGGAAAATACAAATTCAAGGTAGAGGTAAAGTAATAAGAAGTTTTTATTAATAAAATAATTTTAAAATAAAATAACAATTTTTATAGTTTTGGTTATTCTAATAAAATATTGAGATTGGCAACAGAATTTCTGTTGTACATACAAATCTATTTTTAGACAAATATTTAAATTCGAAACTAAAAAATATTCAAGGTTGAATTTTGGAAAAAAAACATGTATAAATTGAGTTTAGGATAGAGGTAAAGTAATTGCCTGACAAACGCGAGATAGCCGGTTCGAGCCCAGTTCGTTTCATAAGAATGTTGTATTAATAAAATAAATTTTGTGGAACGCATGTTAATCTATTTATAGAATATTACAGTCCATAAACATAAAATATTCAATTGTTTTAATAAAAGTTTGAAATTTCGGTTGTTAGAATAGCATTAAAATTTAATAATATTGATAGTACATGGAACCACAAAAATTCGGATGCAACTACAAAACTGTTATATGGGTGTGTGTATTCAAAAGGTTTGAAAACTGAGTGGCATCAACCGGGATAAAAAAGAAAGAAAGTCCAAAAAATTCACAGCAGCTGAGCTTGTTAAATTGAAAAAATCGGCGGTTAATCCAATTGGGGTATCAAATTGTAAGTTGGCCAGAAAATTTTGCGTTTCCAATGAAAGAATTCGCAAAAAATTACAGTACCCAAATAAAGTAAAAAACAATTGGCAGAAATACCAACAAAATGCAGACAACTGAGAAAAAACTTCATGAAAAAAATTTTTTAAATTACTTTGGATGATGAAAATTACTTTCCTTTTGCTTGGAGCAACGGAAGTATTAATTCTGGATATTGTTCTGATGACTTTAAAAAAATCTCCCTATAACGTACGATATTGGGCCAAAGCGAAGTTTGAACCAAAAGTACTAAGCTAAACGTATATCACAACTTTACATTCAGGATTCAAAAGCTATGTCTGTAAACGCGGATGTTTATATTAATAAATGTTTAGTAAAACTGGAAACATTTTTCAGAGATAGAGAGTCTAACCACTACATTGGCCAGATTTAGGAAGCTGTGCCAAAAAGACGTTAGAATGGCTTAATGCAAAAAAACATACCTTTTGTACAGAAATACTCAAGTCCTCCAAAAGCACGTCCAATTAAGGACTTTTGGGGTCTTTTATGCCAAAAAGTGTATGAAAATGGTTGGCCAAATGCACTGAAGAATTGAAGAAAACAAATTTAAAGCAGTGTAAAAAAATTAACATGAATGTCGTCCAAAGCATGATTGAAGGTATCAAACATAAAATACGCCAAATAGAAGATCGCCTTCCGTTGGCTTTCTACAAAAAGTGAATTATTAATTTATAGTCTATACTATGTTATAAAACAAAATACTTTTTCAAAACAAATAATTAGTTTTTTTAATTATAAGCGTTTTAAAATTGTCTAAATACTTAATTGGCATAGGTTATTTAAAAAAAAATCAAATGATTGACAAAACTCCACTTAGCCACACTCATCACTGGATTAATAAAAAATGCATTTAATTTGCAAAACTTTAAATTATTTCCACTCATCGATGATGCACTTGACAAAAGAAAAAATTTAATGTTTTACTTTTAAATTTTAAAAAATTTAAACCAAAAGTTTATTTTATCATCTTATCTTGCTCACATCAAAAAATTTAATACCGAAATTGAAATATGAATTTTTGTTAAAACGCAAACTAGTGCTAATTTCGAAAAAAGCTGAAATACGTATTTACTGAAATCGACTAAGGATTGAAATATGTCAATTTGATATTTCTTCACAAAAATTTAGGTACAAAAATTTAAAAAATGTTTTTTTTTTACAGAATATCTGAACATTAGCGCGGGTCGATTTAAAAATCGCTCAACGTTCAAGGAAAATCGTATTCTAGGGATCAAAATAAGAAACTTTGCCGAAGGAACCATACCGTAGGGTAAAATTTTGAAAAAGCCCACTTTTATATTTCAGAAAGTATGAGGAATCTCTCCAAGATTATGGGAGCTACTTCTTCTCCGGGAGACACGCTAGCAGATTAATGCATAAAACATCATTCTAGGTGACTTTAAGGGGTTAAAATTTAAGTTGAAAGAGGGCCTTTTTAGTCGTGTTTTTATAGCAAAATGTGCAAATCTCGGGATAGAGACATTGCAGAAAGTAGGAGGAGTCTTTCCAAGATTAGGGTCTCTATTTCTTCTCCGGAAGACGCTCTAGCAGATTAATGTATAAATTATATTCCATTGGGTTGGATTCGATTGGGGCACTCTAAATGGGTCAAAGTGGGATTTTTCAAAATTTTAAACTACGGGTCAAAAGTCGGGACATCAGAATTCGTTTTAGAGGTATGGTTCCTTCGGCAAAGTTTCTTATTTTGATCCCTAGAATACGATTTTCCTCGAACGTTGAGCGATTTTTTTGCCTCAATACAAATCGACCCGGTCTACTGAACATGCTTTGCTATGTTTTATATACCTTTAAAAAACCTTTTATATGATACTAATATTGTGCACTTCGTCTTTAGTTAAACTACAAAATTCTTTGAAAAACTAAAAAAAAATATCTTTTTTGCTAAACACGAAATACTTTGGGAATCATCATAAAACAACCCAAGATTAGAGTTGACACAACCGGTTTCCGAGTTAATCGATAAAGCAGTGTTAGTCTATTATTCCGGTTTTTTAAAACCGGTTTTTCAAAAAGGGCGGTTTTCGAGTTATTGGAGAAAACAGTTTTTTTCTTCTCGAATTATTCGGCATTTTCAAATTTTTTTGCAATCTGAAAATTTCAGCGAAATATGCATTTTTTGGAATGCTTTGCATGAGTTCTGTCAATTTGAAATGCTAGCAAGTATAAAATCCTGTGAGACGAATTTGCTTTGTTCCGTTTTTGCTTTTACCCTTTTGGTTTTGATTTTCCGATTTTGAGCTTAAACACTATCTTCTTCAGATGTTTGAGCTTTTAGTTGCTTTTGTAAAGATTTTGTGACTTAAAATGATTATTAGTCATAAAACATTAGTTTTTCTTTTTACTTAAAAAAATGGAATTTTTTCCAAGTTTTTAACTTTTGTTTTTACAATTTTTCTTAGCTTTAAATACTTTGCATATTGATTTTTTTGCCTTCTATGACTTCTAATGACAGTAAAGGCTATAAAGCTGCATTTACATTTACCATCGAAATCCAGTTTTAAATTGGATTTCTATTATACACTGAGAGAATTATCTTCACTTCAGTAATGAATTTCGACATTGCTTTAATGAAAATTGCCACTGGAACTCGTCCATTGAAACTTTTCATAGAAGTCAATGTTTATGAAATGTTTATAGAGTTAATGAATATCTTCATGAAACTAATAAATCATTCCAACAATGAAGCGTTTATAGAATTTATAAAATAGTTTCATAATAGTTTTTAATATTAAGAAGAGTTTTTAATTAATAAAACTCTTCATGGATGTTTTAAGTAATTCATTGGAGCCACTGAAAAGATTTCACATGAGTTTTAGAAAAATTTCATAGAAGTCCAAAATTAATAAAAGGCCACATGAAGAGATAATTTATGAAATTGAATGATATTTTTATGAAACTATGAAATTTTATGATAAAAAGTTTATGAAAAATTTCTTAATAAAATTTCTTGGATATAATGAAAAGATTTCACATGAGTTTTAGAAAAATTTCATAGAAGTCCAAAATTAATAAAAGGCCACATGAAGAGATAATTTATGAAATTGAATGATATTTTTATGAAGCTATGAAATTTTATGATAAAAAAGTTTATGAAAAATTTCTTAATAAAATTTCTTGGATATAATGAAATTCTTCATTGAATCTACGAAAAAAATTTGATGAAATTAACACCATAAAGGATAATTCTCTCAGTGCATGGGCTAAAAACATATAAAATCAACAGTTTTTTGAAATACAGCGGTTTAAACCACGGATTTTGACAAAAAATTTATTTTCCCTTCAAAAACTTAATTTTTTTCTTATTTTATTTAAAGCACGACAACAGTACATTCACAATATTTTTTCCATAAAGACTACTGAATATACACATTGAATTAACTGAAAATCAGTTAAAAACAGGACTACTTACTTTTCGTTTAAAACAATTGTTTTAAGTTTATTTTCAACTGTTCAAAAATTAATTGACAAAATCCATAAAAACATGAATCTCGCTCCTAGACGAGGACAAGAAATTCTCATTGAGTTTGTGATTTAACATAACAAATATCTCTAGAAATTCTAATAACAAAGTCCCCTGAAGATTTCCTTAGGCAGGAATGAAATCCGGATAGGGACACGCCTACATCAGATTGCTTTTCACAATTTGTTAAATAAGTTTTGGGACTTTAGCACATTTAATTACTATAAATAGATTGTTTTCGTTTATTTCAATACTCAATATAATATAACAACTTTTTGTTTTAAAAAGAAAATTTTGAACTGAATATTTTAACTATTACCGAAAGTCCGTTTTTTTGTTTATTTTTTTGTTGAATAACAGACAGAATGTTAAAAAATATATTTCTTTGGTAATTCGACTGTATATTCCATTGAAACAACTTTACCGATTAAACGTTTAAATAACTGTTGATTTCTTATGGAAAAGTTCTTGTGAGTGTAGCTTTAAAATGAGGTATCAATCAATCACGTAACTTTAATCGATATGAACGTTTATGAAAGACTACTTTTGTTAAATTTTCGATTTTTTTTCATATAAACCTCGATATTTCCAAAACCGTAAGAGCTAGCTACTCAAAACTTGAACGATGACATATTTATATGACACTTACCTTCTATACCGAGTTTGGTTAAAATTATAGAGGGCAAAGGTCGAAAATTTTATATTTTTTTTATGGTTATATATGGAATGAGTCTATGGTAGTGTATAAAATGGTGCACGAAATATATTTCAAAATCTATCGTAGTTTAAACTGGATTTCGAGCATAATAATGCAACCTAAAAGATTTAGCTCAAAAAGGTTTCCCTCAACCACTAATTTGAATCGAATAGAGTGAGAATTTTTCGAAGATTTTAGTGAATTAGACAATTTAATTTAAATTTCACAATTCCTGATTTAATCTAATTGGTGGGTGTCCTGGAAGACGACCCTCCATGTTAACCAAATATACTTGTACTACTTTAATTTTGTTAAAAATAACTTTAGGCGAAAGGGTCTAATACTATTTAAATGACTTAGATTTTAAGCCCTCAATCGCATGACGTTAACTATGAATTTTTTTCTTACCCTGTTATTTTAAAATCTTTTTAATTTACTACTAATATTATTTATAAACGAACAAAAAGGCTCTTTAGCCTTTCGAAATGTTTTTTACTGTACACTTAGAGAAAATACCATCATATGGTGGTTTAAGAGCATCATGTTATGATTACAATGTCTAACAATCATAATATGATCGTAGCAGTCATATTTCGATTCTAAATGAAGATTCTACGATTCTTCCGTAATCATAATATGATTAGATAGAACCATATGTATGATAATTTGGATCATAATATGATAATTTCGTGTCCGCAATCATGTTCAATCATATTTTTCTCATTTACAATTTTAATAATTTTTTAAAATTTGTAAAAAAATAACGAGAATTTTAACTTAAAATTTATAAATGAAACCTCTTCACAAAGTAAATGAAATCTTTAATAAATTAAGTGACAACTCTAATAATCATGGTACATTTTTAGGGGTGGATAAAAAACACTTTTTTGTTCTCCACACAAGGTGAGTCGGTCTAATATTTGTAAATTTTTAAATTTCTTGACAATTATTATTATTATTAATAAATTATTATCATCACATTCCATCATAATTGCCAGAAAAAAAAAAACAATTTCGTTGTGTGATTTTTAATGTCAAAATTAACACCAATACCGATTTGTTTGATGAAGTGGAGATCAAGGGTGGAAGTTTTTTTTTTTTTAATTTAAAATATGCAAAAATTTAATTTTCTAAAAAAATATAAAATACTTAATTCCTAAAACTTTTTGTTTAAAATTACCATTTGATTCAAACATTTTGTGCAAGTTCTTTTTCCTATTGACAAATTAAAAAATTTCTTATATTTATTATTAATACCAAAAAATTCTGGTTTAATACCAAAAAGTTCTGGTTAAAAAAAAAAAAAAACTAAAAAGTTAAAAACAGGTAATCATTTTTCGTTTGCCTCCTTAAAAAAAAAAACTGAGTTTATAAATAAACTTTTGCTTAATATGGTTTGTCCCAGAGAACACAATTTCTTTGCTTTTGTAAATCACCGTGTGAAATTCGTTACGCTTTTGAAATATAAAAATGTAATTCGAAACTGACAGATGGTTCATCTGTATAAGCTCGTATTCAAATTATAGCTACTGGCGTTTTTTATTATACAAAGAAATAGCGACAACCCGATGAAAAAAGTTTCTAGTATATCTTGTATACACTCACAAGAACTTTTCCATAAAAAATCAACAGTTATTTAAGCGTTTAATCGGTAAAGTTGTTTCAATGGAATATACAGTTAAATTAACAAAGAAATATATTTTTTAACAATTCTGTCTGTTATTCGACAAAAAGAAAAAATAAACAAAAAAACGGACTTTCCGTAATAGTTAAAATATTCAGTTTAAAATTTTCTTTTTAAAACAAAAAGTTGTTATATTATATTGAGTATTGAAATAAACGAAAACAATCTATTGTTTTTATGGATTTTGTCAATTAATTTTTGAACAGTTGAAAATAATCTAAAAAATACAATCGTTTTAAACGAAAAGTAAGTAGTCCTGTTTAAAACTGATTTTCAGTTAATTTAATGTGTATATTCAGTAGTCTTTATGGAAAAAATATTGTGAGTGTATGAAATAGATAGTAATCTATGTATGACCATATATTCTACAATATATGATCATATGTAAATGTATATCGTACAATTACTCAAAAATATTTCTATCAATTCTATATACTATAATTACACAGTGCAACATTTTTGATGTCATCGAGTGCAAACTACTTCTCGTGTGGAATTTCTCTAAGTACTTATCGAAACTAACAAACCCCCATTTGGGTATTGCTAGTTTAGCTGCTAGAACTTGATTTTTCCGAAGAACATGTAATTTTTCTCACAGCTATAACTCGGAAACTAATTAGAATTTTGTTTTCATGTCTTTGGCACAATTGTAGCTATAGACTAGGAGAAAAAAGTGTAAAACAGACTAACCCGAAAAACTGCCTTTAGTGCCTCAAAATTTCTAAAATGTCGAAAAACTATCTTTTTTCTATATTTTTTTCACTATTTTTGGCTCATAGCTGCCAAACTGTGGGAAATTCAGTAAAGTAATCTTCAGAAAAAATGTTCCTTGTAATATAATTTATTATTCTTCAGAACATTATAATACTGGAAAATGCTTTTTTCACATTTTCCAGCTGTATTATACATCGAAAATTCAAAAAATGTATGAAAAATGTAGCAAAAGGAAAAAAAAAAACACCAACTAATCAATATCCTTTGAAGTTGATGCTCTCGTTGAAGCCTGTGATGCTCTTGGTTTTTTCGTTGGTGGTTCAGGTACATAATCTGAATCATCATCATCATCTGAGCTTGATAGCACATTCAGTGGTATATCTCTTTCGGTGTGTCCTTCAAATCTATCGTCCTTATGACTCCACCAACAATCTACTACAATGCAATGCATCCAGCTTTTTTCATTTTGTATCGTTTTTTCATTGGTATGGTGACTTGATGAAATCACTCTCCTTGTTCGTTCGATTCGGTGGGAAATTGGTGTAAGAACTCATCAAAGTGGTGAAGCAGAAAATGTAATTTCAGTGTCATAGTTGCATTGATTTTATGAAAGTAATAGAGCACTGTTTTTACCAATTTCCTTGCTTCGTCTGGCCATCAACGCCATTTATGGAAAACAAATTGCACACAGTTGATAAACTTAAATCTCGAATTTTCGATATAAAATAATATTAAAATTTGAAAAAATCATTTTCGAGTATTATTATGTTCTGAAGAATTATGAATTATATTATAAGGAATATTTTTTCTGAAGATTACTTTACTGAATTTCACACAGTTTGGCAGCTATGGGCAAAAAGTGGTGAAAAAGATAGAAAAAATTAAAATTTTTCGACATTTTAGCAATTTTGAGGCACTAGATGCAGATTTTTCGGGTTAGTTTGATTCACACTTTTTTTCTGCTAGTCTATTACTATTAAATGGAATACTAAACGTATTTTTAATTGTAAGAGAAAAAAATTAAAATTTTTGAGTAATTCGTATTTTTATATGTAAGGTCCTGTTTAAAAAACAGTGTTCACAATGTTTTAATTTAATGTAGTCATATTATACTTTATTGTAAATTGTTAAAATTTGTTTAAAATGTCGTTTTATCGGAAAATATTTCGTTGTGGTGCGACAATAAACAAAATGTTTGCGCAGGCATAAATAGATAATATGTTTTGCCATTTTTTGCATTGCAATTGGGCCTTTTAAATAATGTTTTTTATGAAACGCGTTAAACGAACTAAAAATATATAATGTATGAACGTATACGGATGACCATATTTGTCTGTATATGGAAATGTAGGTTAATTTTTCTAGTATATATGGATGACCATATGTGATCATATAAAAAATACATATGATCATATCTGAACTTTTTTAACCGGGTAGTGTTTTTGTTAGCAAAACTTTTTCAAATATAAACATTTTTGGCTGATTTTCTGCACATACACTTATCAAAGGTATTCGCAAATTATGCTATAATTTGGACTCATCTTTTAAAGTTATGCTACCATATACAATTTTTGACAAATCATATGCAAATATGAGGCACATTATTAAAATAATTGTTTTCTTGATTAAACACCCCTTCCTAATAGGCTCATTCTATTGCATGATCATTTGTTAAGGTCAATTGCTAGTGTAGCGAAAAGACTCGCTTAAACCGTAAAAATTTGGAAAAATAAGAAAAGCCACTAAATATCGGGCGGGTTTAATCTACAGTTTTGTGAATTAAATATGTAGCGCAAATAAGAATACAGGGATTGTCTTTACATTTTAACTGAAATTAGTCATGTTGAATACATTTTAAAAACGTTATATATAAAAAACTGCATTCCCATGCTCCAAACTCTAAACTCATTTTGTGGAAAAACTGTTATATAGATCGAAAAATAAACTACGCCATTGAAATCACCTTGCCTGAAATATATATAAACTTATTAATCTTTAAAAGTTATGATTTTGCCCTCCTGCGTTATTAATATTTTCTTATTAAAGTACTAAAAAACCCATATTAAAATTATTAGGTTTTAAACCAACGAACATAAAGTCTAGAGAAGAACCAAGGTACTTAATATCTGTTAAATTTTATATGCCAACTGGTTTTAAAAGAAACGGGTTTTTATAGGTTTTTTAATGCATATTTTTTATTTATATATAATAAACAAAATTTTGTGTTAATTATAGAAAACTTATGCGGAGAATACTTTAAACTACAAATACAAAATTAAGGATATCGGAATGGATAGAGGAGACAAAATAATGTCCTAATCATAAGAAAAATTCCAACAAAAAAGTAAAATGATTTTTTAATCCCTATTTTATTGCCTTAGTGAAAATTGTGACATATATTATTTTATCTAATCTCTTATATACATATAAATAACTTTTAGTGATTGGTGGGCGCGCCGGTGGAGTACATTCCTTGCAAGTTCTTAAACACTATCTTTTAAAATAAGGCAATTCTTGTTCTTCTTCATATCTTAAGTTCATTATGATGAATCTTAATTATCTTGGATGTCAAGTAAACCATTTTTGAATCCAATTTGAAAGGACTTTTTAGACGAAAACCCAATAGATATCTATTTGAGAATCCCACCACAGAACCCTTTTTTATAAACCTTCCATTTTTTTTAATTTAAACTGATAATTTTTTTCAAAACATCGCAAATCGGGAATACAAGTCTCTACTTTCTCTTATTTATTTAGAAATTCTGTTAGCAACTCTCTACTTGTAATTGTTATTTACTTACACTGGTTGGCTGTTAAAATTTTGCAGTAACAAATGAAGTATTGTACTCATAGCTTTAAGCCTTACCTTAAAATCTAGAAGTACCATTTATTATTTGCAATAGCAGAATTTAGTTACAACCAGTTCCGCAGTACTGAGAGAAACCACACTAGTTTTTGCATTTAAAAGTAATGTGTAAGCGACGTATTTATGTAATTGTATATTCATTTTATTAAAATTTCGAGTAAAAATGGTATTACAAAACTTTTAAGTGTTTTAGTATAAACATGTGATTCTAGGCACAAAAAATGTAGCTTTACGCATTTGGAAGGTTTTTTCATGCATAAAATATGAAAAATTCAATGAAAGTAATATGTTGCTAAAAATTGTTTACTCCTTTAAATATGTATGTTCAGACAAAATATGTATTATATATGTTTATATGTATGGCAATATATTACGATATATGTTGATATCTTAGTTTATGAATATTTTTTAATATGTCGTTATATATCATCATATATCATTTTATCGTATGTTAAATAGAAAAATGTATTCTTTTTATGAACCTGACGTTTGAACATATAATAAATTTAAAACGTTAGGTAAAACACAAAAAACACATTTACCGAAATTTTTGTTTGCAAAATTTTAAAGTAGAAGTCTTGCAAATTTTTTTAAGAGCAGAAATAAACAGCAAACTATTCACGTCCTTGTTATATGGGTAATTTTCAAAATTTTTTCATATTGATGAAACTGACTTAATTTTGCAATAACTTTTGTATTTTTTAACTTAGAGCATAGCGGTTTACGGGTTTTTGTTAACGATTAAAAAAACATTCTTTTGGCAAATTTTCAGAACATTTGAGGCAACAGGCTCGTAGTTATGTACGCTCAAAGTTAAAATTTCTTAAAAAATCGTTTGAGTCAGCGTCAAAATTTGTCAGTCTAAAGGGTATATTATTTGCAGCTTATGACGTAGAAGTCTAAATCATGGAATATAAACTCACTACACTTGAAGTAATTTACACTATATGTAAGGAAGGTGTGCCACCAATATGTAAAAAGTTATATGGTGGTAATATTTTGAAACCAAATTTTTTCGATATTTACTTTTTTTGAAATGATTGGCCAGCAAATGCCCTTTACGTATCGTATGTTAAGAAAGTGTTTATAAAAGACAACTAAAGTTTGGTGCATGTCGCGATAATGTGCCATTAACACAACCAGAGTTAGGGTTCCACAAACATGAAAAAAAAAAACGTGATTTTTTTAAAAAACTGTTATTTTCGCGAGGCACATTCATAGTTTTAGTGTCAGATGGTCCGAATATGGTGTGATCGTAATATTATACCATTTTACACATATGTGCAAAAGGCCGCTCTGAAATGTTGCAGTTTTGTGTTTTTCGCATTTTTCCATAAATTGTGCAAAAACTGATTTTTTAATTAATTTGTTTTTAGCGGAATAAAGCATTAACGTTACCGTTTTTATCCATAAATATTTGTGTCGATAACTATTAAACAATTTAGTGTGCAAAAATTTTGATCAAATGTCATCGTAAGTGAATTACGCGATAATCTTAATTTAAGAGTTTTTGCCTGGGCACACTCAAACCGTTGATGACAATGCTGAAGTAAATAGAGAAATCTTAATAGCTTTAATAGTGTTACCAACAACCAAGAGGCCGCAAAAAAATTTTGAGGAATAAGGCGTATATGGATCTTTCAATATTTTATTGATCTTATTCAGCATCACTTAATAGAATAAATAATTAGTAAAACAAATAAGTGTTCTTTATGTCACATTCTATCAATTTGGTCGTGCTTATTTTAGTTATGCCATCAAAAATTGTTTATCTGCTATAGATTTCGCGAAAATCGCGATTTTCTTAAAAAAAAAAATAATATTTCAAAAGGACATGGAACACTAAGTTGACCAGTTAATAAATCCACTTAAAGATTAAAACGAAGTTTTGCATTTGGTTTTTAGCGAATTAAGTCATAAAACGATACCACTTCGTGGAAATGATTCTAATTCTAGTTTAAAAATTACTCATAAAAAATTTTAAACTGCTATAACTTTTGGTAATTAATTATGGTAAATAGACTCAAATTTTAATCACCTGTGCATAGAAAACATTATGACATGTAACCCTTGTTCTTTGTTTAAAGAAATCATTTTTGACAGTTCACTAAATAATTTTAAAAAGTTTATAAACGTTTCAACTTTTAATCAGGAATATGGTATCTAATAAAGCTATAAAACTGCGGGAAAAGCGAAAAATTGCATCCGAACGTCAAAAGAAAAAAAATGAAATTAAACGAAATTTACGTAAAAGTAAACGTGTTAAGTCAGACAAAGTGATAGTTCGGGATAAACCAACAAAATTGAAAAGACTGCAACAAAAACATCAATTTGTAGATGTTACAAATGAAAATGTTGAGGAACTTTTAATCAAAAAAGTATTAGGAGCTAGTGATTTTGAATGCGAAGAAAGCCAACTTCATGAAAGCCTTTTGGATGAGCACAGCGGTACTGATGTCAGAAATAACATTGAAAATGAAAAGGAACAGCCAGAAATAAGTAACACTATCGATTTTGATGACTCCAATAACGAAGAGGATGATCAACAAACTTTAGAATGTAATACTTGTATATTAAATATTAGTGATGACTGTAAGGAAAAGGATTTGAATTCGTTTATGTCAATGGAAAAACAACTTAAATCCGCTCGAAAAAGAGAACAAGCTTTACGTAGAAAAGTTAAAAACCTTGAAGTGGCCATGGAAGAAAAGAAAAAGGAAGTTCGGTTTTGGAAGCAAAAATATTACAGAGCGATAAAAGCAGAGGAAACAACTCCAGAAAAAAAAGTAAAAAACACAATGCGACAAGGCCATGAGGCAGTCCGCAAACGGCTTATGTTTTGCGAAGTATTGGAAAGTCAATTAACGGAAAATCTTAAGAAAGTTGGCCAGCAGAAAGAAAAAGCTATATTTTCTAAAGTTGTGTCTGGAAGAATCATAAAAAAGCATAAACTCTCACAACGTGTATCAAATTTAGTCAGTCCATATTTGCAAAAGAAGCACTTAAACAGTACTAATCTAAAAGTAAGTAGATCAAACAAACCAAAAACAATTAAAAATGTAATAAAAGAGTTTCTGGAAAAGGATGAAAATTCTTCACTTGCCCCGGGAAAACGTGACTTTATTAAAAAATTTGGAAAGACCATGCGTAAGAGGTATTTGCAAGATACAGTTACAAATTTATACAAAAAGTTTCGTAGTGAAACTAGGTCGAAAATTTCATTAACAACATTTTTCAGATTTAAACCATTTTATATTATTTCTAAAAAAATGACAGCACGCGACACTTGCTTATGCAAACAACACGCTAATTTTAATTTCATGATACAGAAACTATCTAGATTAAAGATTTTTAGTTCAGCTAGCACAACTGCCTTTACAAATTCCGTAACTTGTAATTCAAGCTCAAAAGATTGTATGTACGGTGATTGTCAGATTTGTAAGGATAAACGTATACCTTTGCCAGATAATTATTCTATGTCAACCTTTTATTATCAATGGAGCCAAAAAACGGTAGATAGAATTGGAGCAAAAAATGTAAACTACCACGTAAAAATTACATCTAAGCATATAATCGAATGTAACGTAAAAGAATTGGTTGAGGAGTTGAACTCGAGAACTGCAGTTTATTTAAAACACGTATATGATACTGGCCATCAATATAAGTCTATTGATAACATTAAAATTAATTTGGATTGCAATGAAGCATTATTAGTTATAGATTTTTCAGAAAACTACTATTGCAAATGCGCAACTGAAATTCAAAGTGCTCATTTTGGAGCTTCCAAAAAACAAGTTTCTCTTCATACGGGAGCTTTTTTTTATAAAGACAAAATATCGAACACAATAAAATGTATTTCATTTTGCACAGCGTCAGAATGTTTGCGTCATGACGCTGCTGCTATATGGGCCCATTTGGGTCCTATTTTAAAACTTCTTAAAAGACATGTTCCACATTTAAAGACTCTTCATTTTCAAAGTGATGGCCCATCGACTCAATACAAAAACAAAAACAATTTCTTCCTTTTTGAATATCATTGTCAGCTTCTTAAGTTAAATTTTGCTTCGTGGAATTTCACAACATCTGGCCATGGTAAAAGTGTTGCTGATGGCGTTGGTGGTTCCGTGAAGGGTCTTTGTGATAGAGCAGTGTCTTTTGGAAAAGACGTAACATCTGCTCAAGATATGGTTAATATTATTTCTGCTAATAGCTCAAAAATAAATATGTCTGTAATTAATGAAAACGACATGCAAAACATCGATAAGCTGCTTATAAAAAATTCTCAACAAGCTCCAAATACAAAGAAAGTCCACCAGATTATTTGGACAAACAAAGAGAAAGGATCGCTGTATCTTAATTACTTAAGTTGTCCACAGTGCACTAAAAATCCACCTTGTATTCATTATGGCTTAACTCCAAACAAATATTCAGTTGTTGGAAAAGAAAAGAAAACAAACAAAAATAAATAAATACCTACTCGTTTTTTTGTAATTATGTATTGTTATAGTCGCTTAAACTTTAATAATATAAATAATTTAATTTATGCTAGTTTATACTAAAATCTTTATAAATTTTTTTTTATAAATTTTAATCCAAAATAAATTTAAAAAATAAATATAAAAAAAAAAATTTAAAGGTATACTTTATTTTTTTTCCAGCTTGTTCCATTCCAGCATACCACATTCTTGAAAATAATTAAAATTCTCGTTTAAAAATGACCCCAAAAAATTTTAAAAACCGCTATAACTTTCGCGGCCCTTGCTCAAATTGATCCACGCTAACGGATTTAAAATTCTTATGTTTAGTATTTCAATTGTACAAAACATCATTGATGTGCTGTCACAAAAAAAAAAATAATTTTATCTCTTTCATACTAAAATTGTTTATAAAAAATATTATATTCAAACCCCTATATTTTCTAAACCAATTAAGATATTACCTTAAAAAAAACTGCGAAAACTTTAGCATTGTTGGCAAAATGTGACGCATATTTTTGAAATTTTTTTCAATTATAATTTACTATGTTATTTTTAAAAATAGTGTAATTTAGGCATCAAAAAAAACTTTGGATCCCTATATCTCTTTACGCTGAAGAGATAAATCAAAAATTTAAACGCAGTTTTAAAGATGGTAATGATTTCAATACATACCGCCAACAACTTTTGAAATTTACAAGCAATTGTAATTTTGAAAATTTTTTTTAATTTGCATCTTTAAACCGCTATAACTTTCGCGGCCCTTGTCCAAATTGATGCACGCGAGCGGTTTTAAGTTTATTATGCCTACTGCTTCAAGTGCACAAAGTGTCATTAATGTGCCATCAAAAAAAATTTGATTTTTTTTTTTTCATAAAATGAAAGGATTTTGAAAATTACCCATATAAAATAATTAAAAAATAATAACTGCAAGGTCGGTATTATGGATCAATGCGATATATTTTTTATGAATTATTAATTTCCCTATTTGCATCAATTTATCATCAATTTCAGATTGTTTAAAACCACCATTTTGTTAACCACAAAACAAGATCAGTGGTAAAAAGTGTATTGCCTATACTAACTATACTATTTAATTTTAAAAATTGAAAATTTAGAATCAATTACGCATGTTATAAAGGTTGGGTGTTTCATTCGTCGTTTCCAACGCTCTCTTCTTAAAACCTGAACCTGGTTTTAAGAGAGTTTCGAAAAAATGCGTTAGCAGTAAAAAATATTGCCTGAGCCAGACTTATACTAAATTTTTATAATTAAAAAAAATTTTGATTTAAAAAAAATCATAAAATTTAGAGAAATGTATGAAATCTTTATTTGAGTCAATAGAACAATCTATATAATTCAATGTTTAAAGATGATTTCATGTAAATGTTGACCGCGGCTACGCCTCAAATGGTTCATACGCTGGGTCCAATTTTGGCATACTCTCTCCAACATATTGGCCTGTATCTCACGAATAAATTCTTGAATATATGCTTCCAGTGCGTCAACCGTTGCTGGCTTGTCCCTATAGACATGAGCCTTAACATAGCCTCACAAAAAATAGTCTAAAGGCGTTAAATCGCACGATCTAGGCGGCCAATTGACCGGACCCAAAAGTGAAATAAACTGTTCACCGAACTCGCCTCTAAAGTGGGTCATTGTTTTGCGTGATGTGTGGCATGTGCCACCGTCTTGTTGAACCCTCTTGTCATCCAAGTCAACATATTATAAATTTTGTAGCTTTTTGATAGAAATAAAGTTTTAGAGCCAGTGATATGATTTCTAAATCGAAGTCTAAAATGTTTGCATTTGTTGTACCGAGTCCCGCTTTTTGATCAAAAAAAGTTGGTCATGTTAGTAATACTTAACTCCGTCTCATAAGCTGACTTTGTCTCTCCATCATAATTATCAGAATCTGAATATTCATATTCATCTCAATTTGTATCCGAATTGCCATCACTATCAATCTCTTCATCACCATCGGCCATGAATTGTCATCATCGGAATCAACAAGCTGATGTTTAGTTCCCACCTTTCCAATGTTTTTAGTGGTACCTTTGTAACTATCAAACATTCATTTTAGTTAAAGTTTTTTCTTATAAAATTTATAAAAATTCTTACCAAAGGACTTCTTTGTGGGTTGGCATGATTACTATTGTTATCGTCGTCATCATCATTTTCCAAATTGTCGAATTTTATTTTTTTTTTTGAAAAATTAGGTTTTCTATTATACATACTTAAGAAGTGGTATTTTATTAAATAATTTTCTTGCTTTTAAGCAATTTTAATTACTTTTTAAAATTAATTTGTGTTGTTTAATGCATTCTCTAAAAAACTGTTTCTCTTAACACCAGTTGACATATAAAATTTAACAGATGTCGAGTACCTTTGTTCTCCTTTAGTCTATTTGTTGGTTGGTTTAAAACCTAATAATTATAACGTTGTTTTTTTTAGTACTTTAATAATAAAAAATATTAATAATAATAGCAAAACAAAATATCTTTGTTTTTTATGTTTTTTTTTTTGCAGTAAATTTTGAAACTCATTTATATTTTAATTATAAACGGATCTTTATTTGTATATAAAAAATTATATAAAAAATATATAAAATTTGTTTCATTAAATTTTACTACATATATATTTATATATAATGATATGTTTTGCCATATATAATTATATATAAAAGTGATAGAATTATTTTTGATTAATTGCACCTATACACTTACATATGATCATATATGGTAGAATATAGGATCATATATAGATCTATTTCTATTTCATATGATCAGATATACAAGATATACTAATATATTACATACGATACAAAAATATATGATTTTATATTGCTCCATATTAAAAAAATTTCATAAACTATGTATAAAATATGAACATATATCGTAATATATTGAAATAAATATAGGCATATATAATGATATCAAGTTGTATATGAGTATATAGAAACTTTTTTAATCGGGTATATACGATTATACCGGCAGTTTTTTCGTCGGGAAATGTTTCGTAAAATAAAAATAGTGTTTCGTTATCAACTAATAAAAATATGTTAATTAAAAACTAATTAAATGATTTTAAAAGTTTTGTTTTGTAATCAATAGAAAACATGATGTTTTAAAGTTTTAGCAAATAACCCAATGGACTTTCCATTACTTAAATAGATTTTAGTTAGTAGGGTATGCTAGGGCGTTGTCGTCACTAACAAGCAGTGTTGGCAATTTAGCCATATTTGAGCACGGTTAGCCGGAAAATTTTGGGTTTTAGCCATTAGCCATTATTTTTAGTGCGCAATCTTAAGTTTGGTTGTTAAAAAGTTGGGTCAAAAAGACCCAATTTGACGTTTTTTTAATATATTTCGTATATAAAATTCTAAACTATCCCTATGGGAAATGAGGAGTCAATTGTCCTAAAAGTGACTGGTTAAAGAAGGACTTATCACAGGACTGGTATAATTTAATACTGAAGTGGGTTAAGCAGTGTCAATTGTCCTAAACTTACCAATCCTGTGACTGGTAAAGGGAGGACATACCACTTAACCAGAATGCTTATTAACAAGAAAAAGCCAGTTGGCCAGAATTTTACCCATTGGAAGCGGTTTAGTTTTCGTTTATTTTATACGACATGTTCCTTCTGCGACAGTCTTGTGGTATGCCCATCTTTGGTTAGTCCTGTGGCATGCCACTATGTGGTTTAAAGCAGGACAAATGACCACCTCCTATGACAAGCCAATGTTAAAGTTGCCAGTTGTTTACATAGGGTAGGGTTTAGCAGAGGACTGGTCTCTGGTACGAAGGGACCGATCAGAACCGGTTCCATTCCAAATGAAAGGTATTTTGAAGACGCATATACTGGTACATAAAACATCCGTGCATGTCCGAACATTTTTTTTTTATCTAAAAAACTATTTTTTCGAATACCATATTTGTATGGGAAGTTGTTGTTGGTTTGAGCTCAAATTAACATTTAAGAATGCTTATCTAATTTAATTGAGATTGTGTCTGGACTTTTTCAATTTTAGTAATCGTTCAGTTTTTAACCCATATTTTAAATATTTCAAATAAGTGGTCCCACAGCATTGGCAATATGCACTGACAGAATTATCTTCACTTCTGTAATGCATATCTTCATAGTTTTAATAAAAATTGTCACTGGAACGCGTCCATTGAAACTTTTAATATAATCTATGCAACAGGTTTCATTAAAGTCAAATTTTTACGTGATGGCGAAAAACTGAAAACGCAGTTAAACTATATATCGCTCATTTACTGCAAGACTGACATAACTCAAAAAACACAATTTTGCAGAAAACGAGTTTAAAGTTTTCAATCCATATCTGCCTCGCTCAACCTTTTCTCTATTTATTTGGTCACTTTTTTTAAATAGGGGGTTTAAATGTATTTTTCACTTTGTGAGAGTTGTGTGCGAATTCGCTAATTATCAAGAGACCAGTGAATAGCACAGTTTCTCTATAAAGTATATACACTTTGCACCCACTTTAAAGAAAAAATAAAATATATTATCCTCTATCTCGAAAAGTATACATGATATTAATATGAAATTTTTACACAATATAAAGCATGATATAACTAATAAATCTGCATCATTAACTTAAAAAATTTGTTTGACTTATGACAGTCTTGAAGTAAATGAGCGATATGGTCTGTAGTTTCCCGTATATATTGTTTTGTCCACGTCTAAAAACAACCATTGCACGGTGTTTTAGGTAAAAATTGCATTTGAAAAATACCCCATCAAAAAAACTACTAAATATTACATTTTTAAAAGTAGCCTAGCCCATACATCCGACAAGCTTTGATTTATTTTATGTTCACGAACTTTTCTTTTTTTAATGTCGGCGAAAAATGTTAAAATTTTTACACCAACTCTGTTCAAATTGCATTTCAAATATAAGCTTTCTTTAAATTTGTACGAAATTATAATTCTTTTTTCTCAATTTCATATAAAAAATGTATTTATATTATTTTGTTAAAGGCATTTGGTAAATGTATCTTTACGCTATTTTAACAATCAGTTTTAGAAAATTACATTGCGGTATATTTAAGAGTAAAGTGTATTCTTATTACTTATCTTTAATCTGAATCATTAGAAAGCGTCAATCGTATGATATGATAATTTTTGGCAATTTCAACAGCGATTTTCTCAAAATTGTGACCTGATGGAAAAATTTGGATGTCGGATTTGGAATCAGGGCACCAAAGAGTATGTAAATAATATATCGGCATTTAAACCAAGGAAACTTGTCGAACTGTGTTATTAGTTACATATATGTAACACCATGCAGTAAAGGGTTAAGTTTTCAAACCAAAATTTTTTCTGAAAGTAAACAACCCAATTTTTTGCACATTTTAATGGTTTTTAGTTCCTCTTTAATCATACAGCGTTTTTTAACAAGAATCGTATCATACATAAATTTTTTCAATTATGTGGGTGGTGGGCGTGGCAGTTGTGCAATTATGGCTGCATCTTGGTCCAATAACATCTTCTACCAAATTTCAAAGCTCTAGCTTTGTTATTTTCTAATATATAGAATTTTGTCTCCCTAAAATGGTGAAATCTTACACTGTGCTCTGGTATAATATTAGGATATTAAATCGGTTAACCGTTATTCGATTAATCGATGAATTTCAATCAAACAATTGTTCTAGTAAATTAAAATGGCCAATTTCGAGTAACGAATAACTCGAAAAATTTTGGTTGATTAATCGAGTTAAGCGAGTAAATCAAAATATGTTCTATTTCAGTTTATATTTCATAAAAAAACTTAAACTTTTTCGTAGTTTTTAAAAAGAATTTTTTATAAAATATAAAGCAATGTGTCAGTTACGGTTTTAATTTACATATTATATATGTTTAGTAGGGGCATTACTTTTTTTAAGCGGCATCATGTGTGGACAATACTGTACTGATAAAAAATATTTTTCTTTGGTAACTTTGGAGGAAAATCGTTCCACACCGATACCAATGTCTGAAATATCACATTTTTAGTCATTTCTAAAGATATTTTTAAAATACCCTTGAACAATTACAGACATTATTGTACTCAAATGAAAGGTTAGCTTATGTAGACATCGAAACTAAACAAATTAAAGACCAAAATGTCCGATTTCCAGAAATTAAGCGAAATTTTTAAATATAAAAATATTCAACAACTTAATCATACACGTTCAAAGTTACCTATTTTACAAACAAAATTAATTCGAACAAAATTCTGTTTTCCGAAATTCAACGCGGCAATTTTTTAGCCACGGCGAAAAAGTTATATTATTTTTCTTTATATCTTTACAAGACATGAACTGATATGGGTAATTCCATGTCAAATCAACCAAGGAAGACAGATTATTACAGAACTAAAATAAGTGCAAAGTTTGAGGGCACTAGCACTTCTGGATCCGGAAATATGTGGTCTTGAAAAACGTAAAAAAATGTCAAAATTTACAAAGTTGTACTTACTTAATTGTAATTTTCTTAAAAAGTATTATAGGTAGGCAACTCATCAAGGTCGCATTTGAAAGGTTATTAAATTACATTTAATTTGATATACAACATGATTTTTTTTTTTGAAAGGTCAAAGGTCACATCTTTTGACCTATAATTCGGGAGGCTATATCTTTAAAAACGATATTTTTAAAAATCTGACAGTTACGAAAAATTTCAGAGTGGAGGTATTCTTGAATCCAGAAATATTAATCACATAGTAACGGTAGATATTTAACAAGGAAATTAAAACTATGTAGCATAAAGAGCCCTTTAGTAAAAAAAAGAACAAATGCCTACACTGTGTCAGAGTTTGAGTTGAGTTTGCACTTGAGAGAGTTGAGTTTGGACTAAAAAAATTTCAAATAAACTGTTTTGTAATTTTATTTTGGAAACACTATTTCAAGACCACCTATTTGATGGTTTTACAGCCATTGGAAATAAGTTTTTCCTGTGGTTTTCTGACACTTCTTGAACAGACGCACCTTTTGTGTAATTATATTATTAATTTGGGATTGCACCATCGGTTGAAGTGTCCTGCCAGCGGTGGGCCGTTTGTCTTTTTCTCATTGGGTTTGTTTCGAAAATCTATTTTCAACCTATTCAAACTAAAAGACTTTTACTCGGAAATCTTCGAGAAGTTTATGCGTTATTTAAAGAAAAACATGAAGGGATAACTATTGGAATTTCTACATTTTTTGAACTTCGGCCAAAAAATGTGGTTCTAGCAGATGAGTCAGGAAGCCATAACGAATGTGTTTGTAAAATACATCAAAATACTTAATGCTCCACGCAATAAACCTGAAAAAATTTACAGAAAATGTGCAGGATTTTGAGCTGGAAACTTATAAAGATTGTTTAAAAAGACTTATATGCAATCCCCCATCCCCAAATTGCTACCTTGGCAGATGTAGCATATGTCCGGATATACAAAATTTTAAAGAGGAAATAAGGTATATATACCTTATTTTTTGATATTCGACAAAATTGTTAAAAGTTATATCCCTAATGTTTTCTTAAAGTCGAAATTTATAAAAACGAAAGAAAAAAAAGAAAACACCTCAATTGTATATTGATTTAAAAGACTTGATAGGATTTAAATAATTAAATGAGGTATATTCTAAATTTTGATTACAAAAAAACAAAATATCGGGAGTCCTGATTTTGTATTTGGTTTGTGAGTTTTTATTTATTTGTAGGTAAAAATTGATTAAATAAAACTATTGAAATTATTTGAGTTACTCTAGTATCTTACTCGATTAATCGTTTCAGTTAAAAATCGAGTTACTCGAACAAGACCAATCACTACTAATTTGAATACCCAGTAAGTAGTTTATTAACCACCTAAACTCCTGGTAATAAATATGCATCTGGTAAGCGAAATTTTAGCTAAATTTTCCTGCATTGTAAAAAGTCTAAGACGTTTAAAAGAAGTTGTTGAAAACGTTTTTGTAGAATTATATTTTCATCTTATATTTACAATTTCTTGTTTATTAAAAGCTTTTAGTTATAACTTTATACCCTCCACGTACTGTGATGAGGGTATATATGAGTTTGTCATTCCGTTTGTAATGCATAGAAATATAGGCCTAAGACCCCATAAAGTATATATAATCTTGATCCTTATTAAATCTTAAGACGATTTGACAATGTCTGTCTGTTCAAATTACGGTCACTTCGCAAAAACGCAATATGGAGTGGTCATTTTAACATAGATTGATGTACATTTTCCTGAAAAGTTTGGTATTGAAATTCGGTTCAGCGGTTCAAAAGTTATGAGTACACTCAAAAAAATAAGTTTGTAGAAAAGTTAGTAAAACATCTTGTTAATCAGGTATACTATTTTTCAGCAAATTTTTTGCTAAAATTATGTTTTAAACTAAAGTTTTAGTTATACTCATTCAGTATAATGTCTTACTTTTACTAATGTTTTACTAATTTATTTTGCTAAAAAAATTGTGTTGATTAGCACAACCAGACTGAAATATATACTCAGAATGAATTAGATGTCGCGGCATGTCACGATGTAGTAGTGACGAGGAAAATTATACTAAAAAGTACAGCTCTAGTAAGAAATAATATAAAAAAACAACCATGGAAGATTTTTATATCTGTTTTTCATACATTAAACAAAATTGTGGATTAAAACAACTTAATCTATTAATTAAATAAAAGACAAAATAAAATATTTAAATTTAATAAAGATTAAGTGTGTATTTGTAAACTAAATGTTTATATATATTAATAATCTTGTGTGGTCAAATTGCAAACAAATATGCAATAAGTAGACAGACTAAAGCGAAAGATACATCTTAGGTAAATTTTTCTGTTTCCTTTTTCTTATTGTAAAAAAGGCTTGTATATGTCATATTTTGTTAGTTTTTCGTTTCGTTTCTATAATTCTCTGCGGCATTTGCGTTCCTTTAAAAGATAGCATCATTAAGACAACCATTGATGTAAGTAGTTCAAAGATAATTTCGTTTATGTTATACATATATAATTATTTCTATTGCTTTTAGATATTACATTTATTCATATCGTCAATTTGGGAGTATGAACATTTTTATATTTTGTAACGTATTGTAAATTATTTTAAACAGAATCACAATGATTATGATTTTCTGCACATAAATTAACTAAAGTATAATTTTTCAACAAATTTTTTGAGTTTTTTTCAGTCTACTAATATTCAGCAAAAATTTTTTTAATTTTTAGCAAGGGTTTTTTAATTTCTAATTTACTAAGTGTTAGCAAAACTTTTGCTGAATCTACTAATTTTGTTGCTAAAAATCAGCTCGCTAATTTTGAGCAAAAGATTTTGCTGACATTAGCAATTTTTTTGCAAGCACCCTCCCGACTAAAATTTTGCTGACTCAGCAAATTTTTTTGCTGACTTTACTAACTTTTTTAATTGAGTGTACATCTAATTTTCCATACAAATTGGTATATAATACACTGTATATTAGTACATATTCATAGTGGCATCTGGTGTATAAAAGATAACGTCATATTTTTCCACCAGACGCTAGAGGTGAATAATATTTTTAACTCACCTCAAAAATTTTTTTTTCGCCACAAAAATGTTTTTTACCACACAATTTCTTTTTTTTTTAATACTTTTTTGTTGTTTCAATTGTAAGGGTTCATTGTAGAGATTATAAAGAAAAAATTTGGTAAAACCAAATTTAATGCATGTTGCTCTTGAAATATTTGTTTTATTTGGTGATCAAAGAGAGAGGGGGCAAGGTATTTTGACAATTAGTTGATTTTTTGTTGTGAGCAGTTTGTTGTTAAAAACTTTGAAAAAGTTGTGAGTGTTACAGTAGGACTTCATAAAAATTTAGCGAAGCATAAAAATGTATAATTGTTTATGGAGATTTTACAAGGGCCCTCAATTTTCACTCACGATTTCTGAACAATGTTGAAATGTCATAAATAGAAAAGCAGCCGAAAAAAGAGGCGATGTTTTAAACCCATTTTGACCACTTAAATTGCCAAAATTTCCCAAAAGCCAAGTCGATCCTAGAATTTTTATTTCTACAACAAATACAAGTTTCATAAAAATTGGAGTGTTTATCTCGAAGTACAAGTCCTATCTGCTCTGTGTTTCCTTACTGATCTCAAAAGCGATTTTTTTCGGGTAATGTTTCAGGACAAAGAATTGTTGTGTTGCATTCTCCCCAGTCTACCCTATTGCTTTTTTGTTGCAAATTCTTTAATTTCCTATAATGACTCAGATAATTTTAGTTTTTTTTTTCTTTTAATTTTTAAAATTATTTTTAATTAGAATTTATTAGCACCTTCCATACAATATTTTGACGATCCCATCATAATTCACTTATTAAATTATTTTCTTTAGGCAGACCTTGTGTATCTAAACAATATGTATCCATTGTATTATTTGGGGATTTACACCTCCACTTTCAAAAAAAAAAGAAACAAAAAAAATACAAACGTGAAATCTCAGCTGACCCATTACTAACTAAATTGTAGTCTCATTAGCACCAGAGTTTTAAAAGAGCAAACTTTTTAGAATTTTTTTTTGTTAATTACCCATCCCATGTGAAAATTGATTCGCATATGAACATATATAATCATATATGGACTTGTATATGATCATATATGGGAATAGCTGACCATATATGTCCATATATAGTTCAATATATGACCATATAAGGTCTCATATATGACCATATATGTTCGGATCCGAAATTTGAGGGTATATGGTCATATATGAGCATATATGGATCATATATGTGCATATATGAACATATATTATCATATACGACCATATACCCTCAAATTTCGGATCCGAACATATATGGAGATATATGAGATCATATATGGTCATATATCGAACCATATATGAACATATATGACCAGCTATACCCATATATGATCATATACAATCCCATATATGATCATATATGTTCATATACGATGCCTTTTTCACATGGGTAGTTTTAATTGTCAAGTCTCTATGACTAAACAATTTAAGGTAATGCCCTGGCTAGGCACTCTGTAAGACGATCGCTGATTATCGTCTAATTTTAGAATTTAAATAACGACCATATTACATAAATAAAATTATATTAACAATTTTGGTAAAACACAACAATTTTCAGTCGATTAGTTTTACCACACTGATAATAATCCAGGCATAAATATACCAATAAATGTCAAAATAACAAAAACTTTCGTAAAATATACCAATATTTGATCATTTTACGAAAGTTTTTGTGTTTTGTTATTATTTTCGTATTTTTAGCATGGATTATTATGAGGTCGAAGGACAATCGTAGCGTACGGCGAAATGTTTTGCGGTTTGTGGTCTTTCTTTGGTTGTTTTTTCTCTTCACTTGTTGAATTTCTGCTGTTGTTGTGGGAAGTTGGTTCCTGTTAATATGGAAGTTACATCGTTTGTAGACACTAGTAACATAGCAAATACTGCCGTTACCAAGGAATATGACATATTCCTTGCCGTTACTATTGTCTGCAAACGCTTCAACTTCCATATAAACACAAACCAACTTCCAACAACAACAACAGAAAAAATTAAACAACTGAAGAGAAACAACAAAACCGCAGAAAGATCACAAGCCGCGTAATATCTCGCCAAACGCTACGATTGTCCTTCCTCCTTTACATATACCTTGGTTTAACGTCAAAACGATAAGAATTTATTACTCGGTTTCAACAAAGCGATATCGTTTTTCTTAAAGAATCTATCCCCTGGCACGACGTTTATATTATTTTTTTCTTTTTCCCCCCGTAATATTTCTTACATGTTGCAAATAATTTGAAGGTTTTACATTCGTGTCTTTTTAATTTTTACTATTAAATTATTTATTAATTTTTTAAAATTCATTGCAACATAAAATTAAAGAACTACTTCTTTTGCAGCTCTGATCATTGTTAAATTTCAGTAAAATTTGTTTCATTATAAATAATAATGTTTATTCATCTTTCTTACATAAATTGATCTATACCCGTAGAGAAATAACAACTAAATTATCAATAATTGTAATTATTATTATTTTTTCTCATTATTTCTCATTATTTACATTATCTTCTAATAAGTTTAGCGGTTCTCTTTTCCTGCTCCCACATACACAGTTATTTTTGTATGTAATTTTTAAAAGGCACACACTTCAATTTATTACCTTCACTTTATCGTGACGTCAGAATGACATATTTAGAGTACGTTCCTATTTGTGATTCAACCAGGCGGGTTTTTGATTTATAATCTTAACGTATTACTTTATAGAATTTCCATTCAATCATACTTTGAGTTAATAATGTATTAAAAATAAGTTTTTTTTTACAAGGAATTAATTTTAAAGATATTTAGAGCAATGCATCATTAAGAATTTTTTTGAATTTGTTTGCTTTACCACGCTGTCTAGTGAAAATATTATCTAGAGAGGTATCCCGATCCGAGCTCGCAGATTTATATCCCCTTTGGGTATGTTGTAGAGGAGCAAAAAAACAGCCGCAAGCTGTCCAATCTAACGTTTAGAGGGAAATTTAAGATACACTAAAAAACAAAATTTACCATTTTGTTAAATGCCTATTTAAAATATTTAACTAACTTACAGCAATTTTTTTTTTTTTGCTGAAATTAAGTTTTCCGCAAAAAAAAATTAGTTAGGTTAGGTCGAAAAGAGGATTCGAAGAAGGGAAATGCTTCCCTAATCCGACTCAAGTCCCTGAGTACTTACAACTAAGTCACTGACGAAATTCCTCAACCTCTTCCATTCTATGCCCCTAAGATCCCCCAATGTGGATATTGGGTCACTGGAAAGTATTTCGACCCGGATCCCGGCAAATGCCGGGCATTCACAGAGATAGTGTTCCAAGGTCTCCTCGTCCTCCCCACAGGCCCTACACTCTCCCGAGTCCGTCCTACCAATACGGTTTAGATGGGCCCTCAGTGTCGAGTGTCCCGTGAGGATTTCCATCAAAAGGCTCAGTTCCTTCCTACTGAGATTCAGAATTTCCCTCGTCCTGTCCTTGTCCGGGTTTCCCCAGAAAAATTAGTTAAACAGTTTTACTAAAAAAACAAATTTTGAACTCATGTTTAACTAGTTTTTGTTGCCACTAAAATTGTGCTAATAAACACATCCATAGCACGGAGAACAATTATCGGCTTATCTAGACGAAGTGAAAAGAAAAGAAATATACAAATAAACACAACCATTATTAGAATAGTTGATCTAAAAAAATACGTGTCCCTTCAATTCTAATTTTCTATAACATATACAAAGTTCATTAAGATCTGCAGGTCCGTGTCGGAATACCTCCCCTTGTAAGTTAAAACTTTGATAGAATACGGACGGACCTAGTCAATTAAGGATATTTAAACAGTTTTATTTTTGTATATTTTTATGGATAAATCTCTATATAAAAATATAAGAAATTTAAAAGTTTTTGGTGTTAACCGTTTAAAAGTTATTGGTTATTGTTGTTGTTGTAGGAACGTAACCTGTAATTGGTATATATCTAATTAGTCTTCTTCTTTTTCATTCTGTTCTGCTAATTCATCTAAATCCAGACCCAGAAACCGAGCTTCTTCAGATGGATGAGTCCAGAGTGCTGTGAGTGGGGTTTGCTCCGCAATTAAATAGGTTGTTGACATCATGAGGGCCTCCCTGTAAGATTGTAATTCGGGTAGCACCTCGGATGACATTCCAGCAGGAACTGCTTTGTTAGCATTTGGTTAACAAAGCCAAACTGTAAGTATCTCCGTTTGCTTATGTAGATGTTGTATTGAGGACATCTGTATGCATCCGGTTATAGTCCTGAGGGTAGAGTTTTGGCAGGTTTGTAATTTCCTCCACTAAGTATCGCTGGTTCTGGTTTAGGTTGCTAACAAGGATTCTTCATACAAACCCCAAAAACTGACATCTAGAGCCTTGTTCCCACTCTGCATATTATTGCAAATTGCAGTGTTGCGCGCGGTGGACATAAAAATGCTGTCGAATGTAACCCCAAGAATATTTGGGTGAGTCAGCGTCGAAATTTTCACACCATTGACTGTTACATCTAGTTTCAGCCTTACTTCTTTCGTCCAAGTAGTAGAGTCGCCTAGGATTTTGCAGGTTTCGACTGCATATTTCTCCCAGTAAAGAACTTAGTAAGATCTTACAGATGACCGTTCAAACTACTGCATACGCTATCAAGCTTGTCTCCCCGAAATAAGGGAGAGAACTCCACCCTGGGGGACACCTTGTTTAATTGTACGGGGCTACGTTAATTCGAAACTCCACAAACGACTGGCGTCTACACAGATAATTAACTATCAACCTTTTTGTACCGTATGGGAAAGGGTGGTATGACTGACCGTATCAAATGCCTTCGAAAGATCTAAAGCCAGTAGAACTTTCCTTTCGCAAGGGTGACTCTGATTCAGACCGTGGCTTATCTGTGTGGCAATAAGCCACGGTCTGTTGTGATGTGTTGCTTGCGGCATCCATGCAGGTGTTGGGCGAGTTGGAAGTGCTTGCAAACCTGGGACTTTTGTATTGTGTCTATACTCCTACACACAGAGAATAAATTGGTTGGAATTCCATTGTAACCAACAAAATTTAATTATTATTCAATAATTTTAATTGTAAATACTTAAAATTCATCATCAGAATAATTAAACTATATTGTAAACAGAAAATATATAAAATTGACCAAAACACAGTCATATCATTCAAACTATTGGTTTTCCTTATCAATATTGAAAAAATATTATCTTCTAACTACATTACCTTCAATACCAACAACCAACCACTTTTTGAAAATGTTATCCCTTGAATAAAATATTTGCAGCTAAAATCGAATATTAGTTTCGCCTGCAAAAAAACAATCACTCTATCTAAAATATAAGTTTTCGTTGCCAATTTTAAATATATAGTTTTGGTAGCTCTAATAAAACATTAAGATTAGCAACCCAATTTCTGTTGTACATACAAATCTATTTTTAGACATTAATTTTTAAATTTGAAACAAAACAACATTCAAGGTTGAAATTAGAAAATACAATTTCAAATTGGGTTTATTCAAGAGGTAAAGTAATTGCCTGACAAGCAGAAGGTTTATATGTATATATCGAGGGCCTATATTCAAAACCCTCTATCTTTGATTTTCACGAAAATAACATTTTGATGGTAAAATTTTTTATTTGCATTTTTGTTATTTCTCTATCTTACGCAATTAATTTTTCTGAATCCAAAACCCTCTATCTTTTCAAATAATAAATTTTCAAATATTTTTTTGGAATAATTTCTTCTTGCAATACATGTTTTCTTAATATATTTTTTTTTTTGTATGCTGAACATGAATTTTACATTTTTTAATTGTTTATTAAAATAGCGAAAGCCGATTCTGAATTGAATTAAAAAGAAAATATTTTAACTTTTGGTTTTTGGAAAATATAATGTCAATGGCATAAAAATAAATGGTTAAACTTCCAACTTGCTTAAAAACAAATGTCTACTTTTAAAGTGTCATCTACGATATTATTGTCAAAAAAAAAAATAATTTATATGATATTAAAAATCATGATTTAAATATTATTGTCGCGTGATAAACTTACATAATGGTAAGTTTAAAATTTAGTTTTTCTTCCATTAGACCAGTACGAGTAAAGAACGATCCTACTGTGTCTAATTTAAGACCTCTTTTATATCTTCCAGATGGTAACATAACATATAAATTAGATTTTGATACAGATTACATGGATCTACCTGTTTTAATTGAACCAAAACCTCTATATTCAGGTCCACTATCAATTAAGTCAAATAAGTAGAAAAATTAGCAAGAGCGTAATACCACCGGAATATAATTATTTTTACGATAATTTACTCCAATCAAACTCCAAAAAACTTAAAAAAGCAAAAAAAAAACACATAACTTTTTGTTTCATATTCATATATTTATTATTAATTTTTTTTATCTTATGTTGTATCACTGGCCGTTATCTTAAATAAATCACCTTAAAAACTGACAAATGGCATAAATGAAATCAAATAATTTATTTTTATTAAAATACAAAACTCACTATCTGATCATTTTCATACATAAACATTGAATATTTTTGAGAAGCAAAACCCTCTATCTATCATAAAGTCCCCAATAATGCAACATTTTAAAAACCAATTATATGTGAGATTCAGTAGTTGCTTTAAAAAAATATTGTAGAATACCGAATTTTAATAACTCAAGTAATACGAGAAAAAAAACAGTTTTTTGGCTGTTCTGAAAAGTTGTGTTTTTTAAGATAGAGGGTTTTGAATTTAGAACCTTTATATGTTTTATAAATAAAATAATTTTAAAATAATATATTTTTTTTATAGTTTTGATTATTCTATTGTAATAAGATAACAAACAAGTAAGGACGCTTTCAACTCCAGGCTTTATTAAAAGATATTTAAATTTTTTCCTAAAGATGAACAGCGAAGCTGTTCAAAATATCAAAGAGATAATAAATATTTAAAAATAAAACTTCAAAAATTTGAATTTTATTTTTAATATATGACCTTGAGCCAAACCAAAACAACAGGTTTTGGTTTGGCACATATTAAAACAACAGGTCAACTATAAATTTCTAACATTCTACTAAAAATTGAGATTATCAACCGAATTTCTATTGTACATACAAATCTATTTTTAGAAAATAATATTCGAGGTTGAAAACATATTTAAATTGAGATTAGGCTGGAGGTAAAGTAATTGCCCGACAATCGGGAGATAGCCGGTTCGAGCCCAGTTCGAGGCATATAATTTTTTTTATTTATAAAATAAATTTTTTTGAACGCATGTGAATCTATTTATAGAATATTATAGTCCATAAACATAAAATATTCAATTGTTACAATAACAATTCGAAATTTGTAAATAAATGTCGGTTGTTACAATAGTATTAAAATGTAATAATAGTGACAGCACGTGGAACCACAAAAATTCGGTTGGCAAAAAATTCGGTTGCAACTACAAACCAGTTTTCTGAGTATAGACTTTTTAATAATTTTTTAAAAAGGTCTCTTAAAAAAGGTCAAAAATTTATACTTCAAATAAATATTTGGCAACTCTGAATAACACAAAATTATTTTATTTACAATTGTAGTTCAGCTGTTAAATTAGTTTGTGATATTTATTTAAATCGCTAAATTTAAATCTTTATCCACTAAAAAATATATTAAAAGCAGGTACTGGGTTGAATACAGCATTCAGACTAGATTGCAAAACACATCGCACTTGATCAATAAGAGGGTATTAACTCAAAATTTTTAAAATATCACTTTTTTCAAGAAATCAACTAACAGCATCAATATCTATCTATTGCAAAAATTTCAACGTATTCCGATTACTCTTTCATCTCGAAAACTACTTTTGAGACCATTTTCATAATAATGTAGTGATTACCTTTATTTCGAGTTAATACAAAAGTTCAAATAGAAATGAATCGTATATTTTCATAAAAAAGGTATTATTTTGATTTGAGCCTTTTTTTATGTTAAAAATAACACTGTGTGTAATTTTTTAAGTCATGGCAAAATAACCATATACGGACACCACTACGTGATAAAAGACTAAAAAAAAAGACCCGTGTCTCCCAATTTTTCCCAAAGTCATCTCCTCTTTTGTTTATGGGCCGCCAAAGATTTGGGGCCTCGGTATAATTTTCGCAAAAAAGTGATCATTTTCTCAGGCTCATATCTTGCAAACCGTTCAGAATTTCGATTTACTCTCTATGGCAAAGTTGTAGCTCTTGTCATAAAGAACAAAAATTGCGAACATATAAAATCAAAAAAACTTCTCCTTCCAGATCAAAATCGCAAAAAACTTAAAAAAATTCGATTTTTTTTACCTTTTTCCCCGTGTTCAGGTCCATAGGTAGCAAACCGTTCAAAATTCAAGGAAACAATCAACTACAAAAATTTACCTAAGATCTCAATAAACAAATTTCTAGAACATATAAACGGCTTATTCGCGTAAACCATCGACTTCAAAAAACCCCAAAGAAAAAAATCTAATGGTGTTAAATCGCACGATCTAGGCGGCCAATTCTGATCTCCAAAACGCGAAATAACACGACCGGGAAATGACTGATGCAGCAATTGAATTGTTTCTCTGGCTGTATGACATGTGGCGCCGTCTTGTTGGAACCACATGCCCTCCACATTCATTTCTTCAATTCTAGGCAAGAAAAAACTGGTTATCATTTCACGATACCGAACACCATTGACTGTTTGCGCTTGACCTGCCTCATTTTCATAAAAAAAAGGTCCAATGATTCCTCCAGCCCAAAAACCACACCACACAGCGTTGTTGTCTTTACATCACTAACAGACCCAGTTTCGGCAAATTTATCCATTAATCTCTTTACAGTTGACTCTTTTGGAGCATTATTGTGACCCCAAATTGATCGCAATTTGCGAACTGTAGCTGCAAAACTTTCACCATTTTGGTAAAACAATTTCACAATGAGAATGCGTTGTTCATTCGTGTAGCGCTCCATTTTTACTAACCTCGTACCTTCTACTAGCAAACAATAACAATTGTTCAAATGTCAAACAATGACACTTCGAATGTTGCCAGATTTAAAAATTGCGTTCTTCTTGGGACACCCTTTATAAATTTAAATCGATAAAATTTCAAAAAAATGGTATTAACTCAAAAAATCGATTTTTTTTTTGCAATGAGTGGTAAAATGGAATTTGCTTATTATGATATGTTTGAGTTTTTAAATTCTGTTAAAATGTGGCCATAAACAGTTTTTTGACTCCACTGAAAATTTTAAAATTTTGAGTTAATACCCTCTTGTTGATCAAGTGCGACATGTTTTACCAAAACGAGTGACAAAGAATAAAGAACGCTTGGAATAGAATAAAGAGATTAAATACGTGTTTTGCTTTCTAGTGTGAATATGGCTGAAAACGGAACAGTGTCTCCATAATTAATATGGATCTAAAACTAAGAAAAAAACCAATCTATTTGTAACAGATTAGTTAGTTTTTGTTTAATATTTTTCCAACTGTAAGGTTTTTTCCAAAATTGTTGTTCTTTATTTTGTGAAAAATTTTATAATAATCAAATTGAAATAATATTGAAAGGTATAACAATTTAACAAACACAAACTATATTTTTATAAAAACCAAAGTTGACGGCAGGTTGTTAGTATTGCAAGTAGTTATTCTAACAACAAAATATTTTCTTAGAACAATTCTTTTTTTTTTTTATAAGAAGAGAACCACAAATTACGTTATCTCATTCACAAGAATTTCAAGTTTTATTTTTGTTGCATGTTAACCAAGATCAAGATCACGGAAATCTTGTTCACATTTTTTCAAACAGATTAGTGAAATGTCTTTCTTGAACGTGTTATCGTACTATATACGATATATTTGTTGTTGTTTTCGCAACAACAAAAAAATACCATAGTGAAGGTGTTCCCATTTTTAGATCAATAGCAAGCAACCAACAGCATTTGATCCTCTATTATTAATTGCTATGATTAAAATATATGCGCTAAATTGTATACAATCTAAAAAGAGAGCTTTTTTTTTACCGGTTGCTGTCAGTGGTCGTTAGTTAATTGAATGAGTCATTTTGATTGACTATGAAGATCATATGCTGTATCTAAAAATTCTGTTTATTTGGTAGTCAATGCTATTTCGGCACTTTATCGATCTTTTTTTTTTTTTTTTGCTTTTTTTGTTTTAAATTTATAAGTTAACAATGATTTTGCATATTTTATAGTTATTTAGGTTTAATATTTTGTATTCATACACGTTACTTCAACCGGCACTAATATTGGGTTTGGAAAAGAGATATTTCGTAGTTTAAAATTTCAAAAGTTTGAACATTCATAGCCCGGTTAAAAAAGTTCATATATATTTTTTATATGATCATATATGGTCATCCATATTCGTAAATACAGTCGGGCCTCGATTATCCGTGATCCGGTTAACCGGTAACCCCGATTAACCGTGATGGCCAAAGATCAGTCTATTGTTTTCAAATTGTTTGCTTCGATTAACCGTGATTACCTCTATTATCCGTGATGGCAAAATTTTGTTAGTTAGTTGGATTGAAAAGCACATACTTATTTAATTTAAAAATGTACACAAACTTCTTGAATTAATTTTTTTTTAATGTAAATATGTATGTACACCAATGTTCACTTGTTAAATAATAAAAATATTAAAAAAAAACTGTATAATCAAAATTGTTATTCGATTAACTGTGAAAATCGATTATCCGTAATGCTTCTGGTCCCGACCATCACGGATAATCGAGGCCCGACTGTACTAGAAAAATTAAACTACATTTCAAAATTGTGTATTCAAAATTGTAAAAATGTGAGTTTTTTTTTTTTTTTTTTATTTATTTTTTTGAAAATTAGTTATAAACTAGCACAACAAGATTGATATCTTATAAATGACAGTGCTAGTAGTGTAAATATATACAATTTGAATGGATAATTAAATATAACAATTTTAAGAAAAACAAAAGGTTAAATAGGAAAACAAAATTATAATTTTAAGAATGAATTATTAAATGAAATATAAAATTAGTGTAATTAAAGTTAAGAAAACCAATTTGATAATGACAAAGTTTACAAGTTTATGACAAGGTAAAAAGATTTTGTAACTCCTTTTTAAACTGCAATGCATTGCTTATGGTTTGAATTCTGTAGGGAAGTTTGTTCCAAAGACTATCTGTTGAAATGAAGAATTGTCTCTTTTATGTTTTTTCTGGATAATTCTTTTCCCACGGGGCAACCCACTAAATTTTATTTTGGAGAAGAGGTAACTTGGCTGTTCAGTATAAATGTTTGTGTGAAAAAATAGTAGACTCCTGAAGTTTAGTATATCACGAAAACTCGTATTAAATAAACGATAAGAGAAAAGAGATATGCTTGCACGACGGATCTTGTTATATACATATCTGGCTATATTGTTGTAAGCAACATTAAGATTATGAAAATCATGGGTATCACAGTTTGCAAAGACTTCACATCCATATAAGAGCACAGGGATGAGATATGTCTTAGCCAAAAGCATTCGAATATCAAAAGGGGTTGATAGTTGTACAGACCACAGATTTCTTAGGATCCCATGAACCCTTCCGACGGCACCATTGAGGTGATTGATCCATGTGAGGCGATCATTAAAGGTTGACGTTCAAAATGCTTTTTAGAACATCACATTGATCAACGCATTTAAAGGAGAAAGGATTTTCAATTGGTGCGGTGGATATGGTATCATATATATTAAAAGTAGGTTTTGGTAGATTGATTTCAACGAAGCGTTGGTTTAAGTCATCAACATCGATATCCGTGTCTATGGTTGAGTTTTTCCGGCCAATGCCAATGTTGCAGATTTCCTTCCATTTAGATTTACTATCGATAGCAGATTTAAACTTGTGTTTGTAATATGACATTTTGGAGATTGAGATATTTTTAACGACTTCTCTGCGGTCTGACTTAAAAAGTTCAAGAAGAGTAGAAGTTTTGTACTATTTCCAACTATTATACGCTAAATCTCGATCACTAATAAGATTTTTTATTTCAGTAGTGAACCATGGTTGCTGTTTGTTCCTGGTTAATTTTGTTTTCAGAGGTACACAGATATTTACGATTAACACTAAATGGCACGAAGAATGTTGATGAAGACCGTAGTGAGTCAGAATATGCATTCCATTCATGCTAGTGTCTAATAACTTTTTCTGTGTTTTTTTCTAATAGTCAAAGTAAATTATCATATACAAATTATAATTTTTCTGTTAATTTAGAGAAAAATTTGTCATGATCTCAAACCGAACGAATAAAATCTCACACATAAACTTATAGATCAACGATAAAATTCACTATATTTGAAATCATTTTAAAAGTATATTAAATTTTTTCTAATTTGTAACACCGTGTAATTGAATTTTAAATTTAACTTTTTTTCGAAAAATAAAATTTAATTAGAGGTTTTGTAATAAACATTGTTTAAAATTTACGAGAATAAAAACACCATGTCTCTAATTTTATGATTTAACTGTAAAACTCATTAAATTACATTAGTTTTTTAAAAAATTGGGTGGTTTTTCTTAGAAAATTGCTTAGCCATTTTTAAGTTTTTTTTACACAAATTTAGCCATTTTTGTAAACCAAGTTCTGGCAACACTGTGAAGGATATAAAAATCGGATGCCATGTATTCACGGAGATTTCAAATTACTTTTTCCCTGATCCAATACAATAATTTTTTTGTAGGTGCAAACAAACATGTTCATAAACATATCACAACATGTCTTTCGTATTGTCTTATTTGATTTTTGGAATTTTTTATTTTTGGCAAATGACGTCGTTGATCTAAAAATATAATCAAAAATTATTTAAATGCGATCGTAAATCAAAATTTAACCTATAGTCACACTTTTTGAACATCATTGTTGTATTATATATGAACGTATACCCCCACTACGTTGAAAGTAACTTCATACATAGTTGAATGGTGGTTACCTCCGTGTTAAATTCACACCTTCGGTGATAGTCGCTAAACAACATGATTTGGTTGGTTTTTTTTTTTTTTTTTGTCATTCCGTTGTAGTAGTATGATGGCTGCTGGCACGTACGAATATTTTGTGTTATGTTCATTATGCTAAAATCTAATTTATGTTTCTTGGAACTAAAAAGCAATGAAATTTTTTGATCTTTTGCCTCCCTCTTGACAACAAATTATTCCGTATTTTAGCCATTATAATGGAAAGCTATTAGCAACTATTTGATCCGCATAGTACGAGTATTAGTTAGAATTTTATTTTTGTTTGTTTTTCAAACAATTTATTGTTTTTTTTTTTTCTATCACTTGGGCAGTGTTGCCAGGTATGTTGAGCATAAAATCGTCAAATTTTCCAAAAAAAATTCCTCAAAATCGTCATTATATTTTAAAAAAATCGTCAAAACAAAAAATATTTGTTACAAGTGGGTTAAAGTTTTAATAAAAAAAATAAAGAACATTAATGTAATTCACATTTCAAGTGCTCTTGTACTATCCGCGTAATATACAGTAGTAACTCGATTCTTGAACATACTTGATACTTGCACACCTCGATTCTTGCAACATAGGAATATTTTTCATTACGCACTCAGTACTTGCGACATCCGAAAATTTGAACTCGATACTTGCAACATTTTTGTATAATATCAGTGTTCAATATTTGCTTACAATGGGCGGATCAAAACAATGCTTCATTAGACGATATTATGATGCTCCAGAGACTAAGAAGCAGTGTAGTACTGAACAAGCGACTTTGTACAAAACAAACAAAAATTTGAAATTTCTTTAATTCCACATAAAATATGTATCTACTGTTATACGAATGCGTTGAACTTAAGTGTTTTGAATTGAAATATTAAACTTAGATTCTTAACAGATGTATGTGCCTTTTATTTTGTATGGGAAATTAATACTCGGTACTTGCGACAACCTCGAAACTTGCACCGAGCCCGGTTTTCATTACGTGCAAGAATCGAGTTTCTACTGTAATACAGTACTTTTCGCTTATAGTCACATCTCTTAGTTGCACACAAGTTGTGGACTATATCGCTAATGTGACTATATCGCTAGTTTTTTTATATGCCATTTTGTTGCCTATAAATAAATTGTGATATAGTCATCATAAAATGTGACTATATGCAATTTATTTATTAGTATAATAGGTGGAAAATTTGGAATATAAAAACGATGTTTGAAACGATTCAGCTCAGTTTCCTTGTTCCAATTTTCGTTTTAGCCTCTTAAATTTTTAAATAATTTTAAACCGAAAAAAATTCAAGATTTCACAAATATATTAGAAATTTTCTGTGTTGTGACTATAACTTAAATTATTTGCATATAAATTTACTTTTAGTAGCCAGAGTTTAGTGGCATATAAGCCAAATGTGATTATATCGTGAATGGACTATATCCTAAATATTTTGTATGCAATTTGATTTTAGATGACAGTAAAAGTGTAAAAATGGACTATATCGCTAAATGGACTATAAGCGATGTGACTGTAAACGAAAAGTACTGTACGAATTTTTACACTTTTTCTAAATTGAAACTTAGAAAATCATGATATATATAACGATAGCACTCTAATAATTAATTACTTCTATATAATTCTGTAAACACCATTTCAGTAGCACCATTTTTAAATCTTAAATTCTTTTTCAAAGTTTAGAAATTCTTAACAATGTTATTTTCTTTAATTTTTAAATTTGGACTTCCATTAACGAATTAAAATTTCAAATTGCATTACATGTGATGACATAGTTTATTACAATAAATAGTGAAATTTTTGATTATTTCATATTTTTCATTTTGAGTTGGTTTTTAATATTTCTAAAAATTATTTATAATTTATATTATTATTTATTTTTATTCAAATGTTGTTTATTACTGCATGTTTGTCCATTTTCAAATATAAATTGTGAATATCTGAAGTTTCACTTTGAAACACTTTATTTATATTTATTTATTTTTGGATTTATAAATCAGAATATTCGAACTCGATGTTTGTTTCTTTTTAATTTAAAAAATATTTTATTTTTATCTCAATCTTACACTAATTAAATTTTATAAAAATATAAATATTAAAAAAAGAAGGGTTTGCATTCAATAACTTTTCATAATGACGATTGGATATCACAGTAACACTAAGAGCGGAATGAAAATTTTAAAAAAGCGATTCCATTAAAGCCATGTTTCTTCTTATGTAAACGGTTCTAGTTTTCTATATTACCTTTTTGATTTTGAAATATCTTGACCTAGTTAAAGTCAAAATAACGCTAAAATACCGAAACGACGATTTATAACGTTATTTTGTTGATTAAACAAAATTTAATTGGTAGAATTTTGAAATAAACCCTGTAAAGATACATGCCACTATTGGAATCGTAGTTTTAAAAACTTTTATAACTGCATTGGTGTGGCCGTGGCTGGCAACTGCCGTTGTAATGAAAAGGTAGTATTTTCTAACCATGAAAAAGAAAGCACATACTCAGGGAACTTCTGCGGTAAATATTTGTACACTCAAAAAAAAAAGTCAGCAAAAAAATTTGCTGAGTCAGAAAAATTTTAGTGAAGAGGGTGCTAGCAAAAAAATTGCTAATGTCAGCAAAATCTTTTGCTGAAAATCAGCGAGCTGATTTTTAGCAACAAAATTAGTAGATTCAGCAAAAGTTTTGCTAACACTTAGTAGATTAGAAATAAAAAAGCGTTGGTAAAAATTAATAAATTTTTTGCTGAATTTTAGTAGACTGAAAAAAAACGCAAAAAAATTGTAAAAAAAATTGTAATTTAGTTAATATATTTGCTGAAAATCATAAAACATATTTTTGTGATTCTTTTAAAAATAATTTTCAATAATTACGAAATATAAAAATTTTCATTTTCCCACATTGATGTCATGAAGTAATTTAATATCTGAAAATATATAGAAATAAATATATATAACATAACAAAAATTTTCTTTCAACTACTTACATCAATGGTTGTCTAAATGATGCTTTCTTTTAAAGGACGCAACTGCCGAAGATAATTATAGAAACGAAACGAAAAAATAAACAAAAACAAACGAAACGAAAAAAACAACCCTTTTTTTGAAATAAGAAAAAGGAACCATACTAAGACGTGTGTCTTTGTCTTTCGCTTTACTCTGTCTACATATCTGTATATGTTTGTTTGCAATTTGACCACACTAGATTATTAATCTATTAACATTTATTATAGAAATACATATTAAATTTAATTTTTTTTTTTTTTGTCTTTTATTTTATTAATAGACAATTATTTTTACAAGCCGGTGACAACGCAAAATTTAAGTTGTTTTAATCCTCAATTTTGTTTTATGTATGAAAAACAGATACAAAAGTCTTCCATGGTTGATTTTTTTATATGTCTTATTAGAGTTGTACTTTTTAGTATCATTTTCCTCTTCTCTACTACATCTTGACATGCCGCGACATCTGCTTCATTCTGCGTATATCTTTCAATCTGGTTGTCGTCCACACTATTAATGTGCTTATCAGAACAATTTTTTTTAGCAAAATTAATTAGTAAAACATTAGTATATTAGTAAAGCATTAGTATAAAACAGTTAAGTGCTGAATAAGTATAACAAAAATTTTAGCTGAAAACACGATTTTAGCAAAAAAATTTGCTAAAAAATAGTATACCTGATTTACAAGACGTTTTACAAACTTTTGTACTAACTTATTTTTTGAGTGTAGTTGTTTGACTTGTAATATAGTATCTTTATTTTTAAGTGAAAAAACAGTCATTTATAGAAGAAATTTAATTTTTGACTACAATTGTAACTCATTTAAATAGCCATGTGGTTACAGTATTATGATTTTACACTCATTTTATACAGTAGTTTTTTTATTTAAAAAAATAAAACAAATAAATGTTTATTTATTTTTTACTGCATCGTTTTTTATTAATACTACAATTGTGATTAATTTTTTGAACAGTAAAAAACAAATGACAATGTTAGTTGAATTTACTGAAATGTAAGTCATTCTTTTTTCAAGTGGAATTTCATTTGTTTTTGACTGCATTTGCAGTAGTCTTTACCTACATAGTATTCTAAGTGCAGAAAATAAGTTAAAAGAAGCCTAAGATGAATCCATAAAATAATTTTTTAGCTAAACTTTATTTCACATCTATATTAGTTTTTTGTTTTTATATACATCGAGATTATTTTTATGTTATTTTCAATTTATAACGAGCTTTCAACCTCCGTATATTTACAAAAATAAAGCAAATCAAACATATTAGCTAGGTTGATACTAGTATTTCGATCTGGCTAAAGATCTCATCAGAACCCGAAGTTTTAGAAAAGTTAGAGCCTCCATAATAGGCAGAACTTTAACAAAAAACCTATTAATAATCAATTTTGCTCCATTCTTGTCTTCTTAGTAATCAAGCACGTGGTTAGGTCTTTTCCTAACAAGCATCATGACGTTACTAAACTTTGAAGACCAAAAATGTTCTATCATTATATTAAAAATCCAAAAATAGATCCGTTGATTTTTTAAGAATAACATATAAACATGTTTTGCTGACATATTAACGTTTGTCAAAAAATCGTTATTTTGGAAGCAAAAATCGTCCAATCGTCATTTAGTTATTTTAGGTATAAAAATCATCAAAATGACGAAAAAATCGTCAAACCTGGCAACACGTGACGTAGGTCTTGTTGTTAAGACGACCTTTCTTTTATAGTTTGAAGAGTTTTTTGATGTTTTTGTTTTAACAATTCGGGGATTTTTATGATTCACTGCATAATATTTAAAAATAGATTATATTATGGCTTTTCAAAAAATGTTATGATTAATTTATGGGTTAAAGGTATTTAAACTTGAACTAATCGTAAAAATAATTGGTTATTTTAAAATTCATCTAACGATTGTACGTAAAACATTGTAAAGGAACTGAAAATCACACACACAAAACAGATTCATTGTGACTAGCGAATTTTTCGCCGAACTCTTGGTTCTGTTCCTGCCATTGATGTTTTTTTTTTTGTGGCAACACAAATTTAGATTGAATCATAAAATTTGAATTATCCCTGGCATACATTTGAATGCTAGAACCAAATAGTCGGTTGCTGCAACCAAATCATTCGGTTGTCATAATGAATATGTTTCTCTGTGCAGAGCTTTTAAATAATTCAATCCCTAATTCGACTTTCAATTATTTGACGAACCGAATGAATTCTTAATTAGTCTCAAGCACACAGAAAACTGATATTTTAGTTTGTGGCAACAGAAATTCGGTTAATAACACAAAGCTTTGTTTGGAGCATAACATTTCAATTAACCCAGTAATACATTTGAATGCGACAATCAAATATTTCGGTTGCTGCAACCATAACATTCGGTTGTCTTAATGAATATGTTTTCCCTGTGTTCGTTTTATATTTGAATTAATTTATAAATTTTTTTAGATTTGTTCAATCTCTGAATTTAATCATTGTGAATTCATTTGATTTCTTTCTAATTCGTAATACGGATATGGGAATTCAATCGAAAACATATTCGATTTTGATTTGTTTATCTGCACAATTTTTCAATAACTGAGGGAACTTCTGCTTTAAAAATATGTAGTTGTTTGGGTTGTAATACAGTTTCTTTATTTTTAATGTAAATGTCAGTCATTTGTAGAACAAATTAAATTTTTTACTAACCTCGTAGTTCGTTAAAAAAAAACAAACCACATCAAATGACATCACATGATTGTTTCATGATTTTACATTCATTTTCTACAGTTGTTTTTTGTTATTTAAAAAAATAAATGTTTGTTTATTTTTTACTAACTTGTGGTTAATTTTTTGAACATTAAAAACAAATGATAAAGTTAGTTGAATTTACTGCAATGTAAGTCGTCCTTTCTTTAAGTGAAATTTCATTTGTTATTAACTACATTTGCAGTGGTCTTTACCAACATAGTATTCTTAGTATACGTATACTATACCGAGCACGATATGTACACTCATGAAAAAAGAACATACAAATAGTTGAAAATTCAGCTACGAAAACAGAAAAAATTACTTGTATTTGTATTTTCCAGGGACCGTAATAATTATTCCATTTTTCATAAGTCAGATGATAACAGTTATTTTTTAATTTTTATTTTTTCGAGCAAAAATAAAAGTTATTTTTTGATTTTTATTTTTTCGAGCAAAATACAAGTCATTTTTTGATGACTTTTATTTTCGAGCAAAATAAAAGTCATTTTTTGATTTTTATTTTTTCGAGCAAAAATAAAAGTTATTTTTTGATTTTTATTTTTTCAAGCAAGTATAAAAGTAAAAGTATTCGTTATAAAAAAAAATTTATAAATTCTGGAATTTCAACTCAAGAAATTTAAATAAATATCAAAAATAACTTTTATTTTTGCTCGAAAAAATAAAAATGAAAAAATAACTTTTACTTTTGCCCGAAAAAATAAAAATCAAAAAATAACTTTTATTTTTGATCGAAAAAATAAAAATCAAAAAATAACTTTTATTTTTGCTAAAAAAAAAAATCAAAATTTTAAAAAGCAATGCATTTTATTAAAGCTTAGTTCATAAGGATCAAAATGGTATACAGTTTTCCGACATTTACTTCTTGTTGCTTTTTTTTGTTTAAAAATTTGAAAATAACTGTTATTGTCGGTCCCTTTTATTGTTGCTCAAAAAAATAAAAATCAAAAAACAACTTTTACTTTTGCCTGAAAAAATAAAAATCAAAAAATAACTTTTATTTTTGATCGAAAAAATAAAAATCAAAAAATAACTTTTATTTTTGGTAAAAAAAAATAAAAATCAAAATTTTAGAAAGCAATGCATTTTATTAAAGCTTAGTTCATAAGGATCAAAACGGTATACAGTTTTCCGACATTTACTTCTAGTTGCTTTTTTTGTTTAAAAATTTGGAAATAACTGTTATTTTCGGTCCCTGGTATTTTCAATGAAGTTGCGAATCGCAGTCTGCTTAATTTAGATGACCTAAATTTTAGCTAAAAATTTAGTAAAAAATTTTAACTAACTAGATTGTTAAATACATTGACAATAATAGGTAAATTAGATAAGAATTTAGCTAAATCAACAGAATTTTTAAGCTAAATCAACAGAACATTTCTGCTAAAATTGTCTCTGCGGTTTTTATCTGTTTTCCTCTATTTCCCTTAGCTTCCGACATATAGCCTATTTTATATAGGAAAAAATAAATAACGCTATCTACAAGTGAGACTGATAGCGGAGACACAAAAAAAAAATAATTATGCTAAATCAACAGAATTTTTAAGCTAAATCAACAGAACATTTTTGATCCAATTTTTGATAAATTTAAGGTAAATATAGCAAAGATTTTGTTGATATTACAGTTTTTTTTTTCTGGTTTTTTATTTGCGAAGTACATATATGACCAGCCAATTAACCTAACCTAACGGGTAAAAGATAAAATTATAAATTAATAGGCTTTTAAAAAGTCACTAATAACAAAAAATCTTTAATTGGTCTTTAATGAGTTAATCCATGGGGTCATACAAGGCCTGATTGAAAAAATATTTCAGATACCATTCCTATGTTGTACATTTTGTTGGTGCCTGGACATTGCCCATACGGACATTACTCTCATTTCGAGTTTGGGAATCATGACCGAAATTTGTTCGTGTATTATACAAAAAACTAAAGTGGGGACTATGGAGGAATATTTTTGTCGCATAAAACGCATATCCCGGGCTTGAGGATTTTCTACTTAGAGGTTTTTCCAAAACCACTTCGCTAAGTTATGGTATTCTATACAATCGAACTCTGGCCGGGTATTTCCAACACTGGCTTCTCTAAAATTATCTATCTGACCGAAAATTATTAGGTAATCGTCCCCATATACAGGTCGGGGGATTATGTCCGAGGCCCATTTTGCCCTGATCGGATAAGTATTAATTTAGCGACATTTTAAATAAGATTCAAAAGGAAAATAAATTCGGTTTTAGCCAATTCATTAAAAATACAATTCAATCTTCAAAGCTGTGCCGATTATGGTTTGACAATTCGTATCACCAATACTGGAAAATAATGGATATGAGTAGTGAACGTGTAAATTGCACCTTAGAATATTGCGAAATATACAAAAAAAAAAATGTTTTATTAGTTAACCAAAGATTTCTAAAATAAACATTGAATTTTTAGTCATTTGGTTATGAGAACAATAACGTCATTAAATCTAAAATATGTGGGGGCTCTTTGGCGTAACTAAACCACGAGGAATTAAACTACGAGGAACAACAACGTCGAAAGGTAAATAATAAACAAAAACAAGAATAAAATTAACTTAAACAAAGACGAAAGAATATATAATAAATACTAAATGCATATTAACCCTCTAATGGCTTAAAAATCTTGTTTATCGCGTATTTTCAGATATATATCTCATTTATTATGTTCCATATCGTTCGTTGAAATTTGTACCAATTTATAAGGTGTATGCATACACAGAAAAAATTATCAACCTAAAATATCTAGTTAAAGTTTTGATTTGAATTAAATTTGTTTCTAAACAAATATTTAATTGAATCAATTAATACATTGTATGCTTAAATAGAAAATTTTCAGTAGGTCCATTCATTTACACCAAAATTTGCACAAATTTGTACAAATTTGTACAAATTTGTACTGGATTTTACTGAAATGCATTTGCGTACACATAAATTTGTAAAAGAGAGCATCTACTAAGAGAGTAAAGTGACAGTTGTCAGCAAAAAAACCTGCAAATTTTTACTGAACAAATTTTTGCCAGTAAAATCCAGTAGAAAACAAAAACATATGATTAAATTAAGTAAACAAACAAAAATAAGCATACATTTAGTAATAAAAACATTTAAAAGATTAAAAGCTGAATTAAAAGTGCGGCAAAAACTAAAAATAATTATTTTCAACCTGAAACAAATTAAAGTAGTCAGTTACAATTATTTTAGTAACAATTTATCAGTTTTCTAATATCTGTGTTAATTGTTTTTATTTAATTTAATTTTAATTTATTTATTTATTTCCTTTTCTATGCAACAAGATGAAATCTTATAATTAAAGCATAGAAATATCTGTGCTCATAATTAATTTGTACAATACATTGTTTAATTAAAACATTAAAAACAGTAATTTAGATATAAAAATAATCATGGGTTACAAATAAAGAAAATAATATATATGTATATAAAAACAATTGTTAGAAAATAATCAAAACTACGTTATACATGTTTATTTAGAAAAATAAATAAGATAAAAACAAATAGCATATAAAAGATGTTAAGTTCAAAATGTTTAAAAACCATGACATTAAAAAAAATAAAATAAAAAGATAGGATCAAATCAAAAAAAAAAAAAGAAAGAAAAAAAAAAAGAAAGAGAAAAAAAGAAAAAAAATCATAATAATTTGCATAATAAAGTCACTAAGCATTGCTGTTAAAGTATATTTTAAGGTCTTTTTTAAACATTACTGCATTACTGTTACCCTGAAGTTTAATTGGTAGTCTATTCCAAAGACGTGTCACGGCAACAAAAAACTGCCATGTTGAAAGTAGGTATTTAAATTTAAAAGATTTTACTAGCCAACCTCTATTCGATCTAGCAAAGTTCACACGTTGATATAGGTAGTTTGGTTCACGATCGTATATAATTTTATGAAAAAACGTTATGCATCGGATTTTCATAAGGTTGTCAAAGGTAGTTCCGTGTAATTTCGAGGCGTATGGTGATAGTTCAGTATATTTGCTAAGTATCTAGTGATATTATTATAAGCTACATTCAATTTGCGTTTACTGATAGAGTCACAATTTGCAAAAATTTCACATCCATAGATTAAGCTGGGCATAAGATATGAATTGGCAATGAGTTTCCTGGTATTAAAAGAAGTAAACGATCTAGTTACCCAAAGGTTCCGTAGCATTGAGTGCGTTTTGCCTACGATGCTGTTAACGTGATTTGACCAGGTAAGGTTTTCATTAAAAATAATTCCTAGGTTTTTGACAGATTTGACAATATCAATTTTTTGGCCATTCAACGTGATATCCAAGTCTCTTGTGAAATTCAAAGTTTTCTTGTAAATTAATAGACATTTAGACTTCTTAGGGTTTAGACAAAGGCCATTGGCTGTCGCCCACCTGTAGATCTGATTTAAATCCATGTTTAGTTTATTTAGTGACTCATCAAGTTTACCTATTGAGGTGCCAAGGTAGAGCTGGACGTCATCCGCATACATATGCACGTTGCAGTTGTCTAATTGGATAGGTAGATCATTTGCATACATTGAGAAAAGAAGAGGGCCAAGAATAGATCCTTGGGGTACCCCTCTTGTCACAGAAAGTTTTTTAGAAATAGAATTTTCAATATATACGGATTGCGTACGGCCAGAAAGATATGACCTTAATAATTTTACTGAAGTTTCAGAAAAATTAAACATATATTTCATCTTTTCGCATAGAATATGGTGATCTACCGTATTGAAGGCTTTAGAGTGGTCCAGTAAAACAAGGAAAGTTATTTCATCGTTATCAATATTTTGTCTAAGGTCCTCGGAAACATTCAACAGGGCAGAAACACAGCTGTGTTTTGGCCGAAATCCAGATTGCTTTCCTGTCAGTAGGTTATATCTGTATAGGTAATTGTTCATCTGTTGGTGCAGTAGTCTTTCTAAAACTTTAGAGACATATGGCAAGATTGCTATAGGTCTAAACTCAGAGTTTGCCTTGGGTACGGGTAATATCTTGGAGTGCTTCCAGCTAAGGGGAAATGAGCTGGTAGTAATAACTGTATTAAGGAGATCTGTTAAATAAGGAAAGAGCTTAGGAAGAAGAATTTTTAAGAATTTAGGATGAACATTATCAGGTCCAACAGCATTAGATTTTATGCTCAAACAACAGTTAAAAACCTCAATTTGGCTTACACACTTGAATTCAAACTGAGAGAAGTTATTTACATTGCTATTGCTACTAAATTTGTAAAAATTTGGATCAGGTGGTACTACAGGTAAGTTGGTGAAAGTTTCATTGATCTTATCTACGTTGATAGTATTATTGGCCTTTTTTACGGATTTCCCAACACCAATTTCTTTAATCGTCCTCCATGTTTGCTTAGAGTTGACCGCATTAGAGAATCTATTGGTGTAATATTCGGATTTTGTTTTCGTTATCAAGTTATTTACCTTACGTCTAGCCTTTCGAAATTCTTCACGTAATATGGTGGTTTTGAAGCGTTTCCAACTCATAAAAGCCCGATCTCTACTCTCAGTTAAAGCCTTAATTTCAGACGTGTACCATGGTCTTGTCTTATTCGTTATGCATTTAGTTTTTTCGGGTACTGTTAGATTGTAGAGGTGTGTAATGCTGGATTCCAAAAACGATAATTTAGAATCAGCCGACGTCATTGAATAAACTGCATCCCAATTAATATGTGAAAATTCATCGTTTAAGAGTTCCATATTAATGTTTTTGAAATCTCTATATGTATATGTTTCCACTTCAACATTCAAATTAAAATCATCGGTAAGAAATATTAAATCATGTTTCGAGAAAGCAGGCGCAGGTATTTGATCATACAATTGTACACGTGAAATACTGCCAACGAAGAAAACATCTAAAAGGGTGCTGCTAGTATCTGTGAAGTGTGTTGGTTGTTCGGTGTTGGTAGGTTTAAGTCCGATTTCTAACATATCAGCCATTAGAGTTTCATCTATAAGCAAGTTAGAGTTTATATCACCACATACTATTAAATCATCGCATGTCATTGATAAGGAGCCCAGTTTATGAAAGAATATATCCATATTGATACGACGATTTGGCCTATACACGGAACCTAAAATAAGTTTTCTACCCAGTGACAAAATCTCAATAAATAAAAATTCAACGACCTTTTTTGGTTTAGTTCCATTAATCGGATTGATTGGCTCTGTGACAGATGTGCAAACTAGTTTACAATTGATTTTATTCCTTACGAAAATAGCAACGCCACCTGCATGAGTTTTAATATATTAGAGATGTAAAGCTAATGAATATATGAATACTTCTTACTGCATATTATTCAGGGTACCGAATATCAAAAATCAAGTATTCATGTATTTTCGTATGTTATTTAACTAGAAACAAAATTAAAAGTCATGTACAAACTAAACAAGTCTAAAAGCTTCCACAAAAGTTTATTTAATAAATACAATTGCTACAAATTTATGATTATTAAAATGCAATGCATCAAGTACCAAAAACAATATATACTGGGTAGTCTAAATAACACATATTTTACAACACTAAGATTTTTAGCGCTCATATGTTTGAATTAACCCGCAAGTTTTTGCAATTTTTCCGTTCGTTTACTTTTTTGTGCAAGAGCCAGTTTTGAGAGTAAAATTTTCATTTTGAACAAAATTTACTCATCTACTGGATTTTACTGGAAAAGTAAACGAATGGACCTAGTATAAAATACCAAATGAATTTGAAGTTTATAAACAAAACAAGCACACACACACAAACAGAAGTAGCATTACCGCAACCACACATTCCAACGTATGGTTAACACACATTTTTTGTGAGTAACATATATTTTTTTTTTTTGTAGAAGTTATTTATAACTTTTTATTTTGTAAATTTTCAATAAAATTTTTAATTGATATTATCATTACAAAATTTATACATTTCAAAATCAATTAAAATATTAATTGATTTAAAAAACAACTATCAAAAACTTTAAAATTTTCACATTTTTTAATGGTTTATTAGTAAATGTTTTTGCTGATTTTAGTAGATTATTTTGTTACTTTCAATTAACTAAAATTTAGCTCAAATATAACTAAATATTTGTAAATTCAACAGGTTTATTTTTGCTATACTTATCTTACTAATATTAGGGTTGTCATTTATTCGGGTTTTTATTTTGTTGGAATAAACGATCAAACAGTTTTTGATCGAACGATCAAACGAATAATTTTTAAAAATTATTCGATAAATCAAACGAATAACGAATAAAAATAATTTTAAAAATACAAAAATAATTAAAGTATTTTACCCTAACACCTCAACATTTTTATGAATTTTGGCATCAATTTAGACTAAAGAACCGCCAGACGAATTCTCAATCGTACAAATTGCAGTTTGGAAAATCGTTAAAATGTTAAATATATATCATATCGGCTATAGTTTTTGTATATCGAGCTGTTATTTTAGTTACCGCAGAAATTACATTAATGGAATTCACAGTTTAACTGCTAACGTGCTATATTTTTGATATTTTTGTTTAGATTAAACATTAAGCATTTTTTTTTTGTAATTATTCGTTTTATTTGATTAATCTTCAAAATTTATTGGAATTATTCGTTATTCGAAAATCATGTTTTTTTAATTTGTTCGTTCGATTTTTCTTTTTGTTCATTCGATTAATCCAATAATTTTTAGTCGAGAGACAAACCTAACCTAACTTAAAAACCTAATATAAAAAAAATTTTAGAAGTTTTTTCTGCAAAAAACTGTAATATAAACAAAATGTTTTGCTATATTTACCTCAAAATTAGTAGAATGCAAATAGCAGTTTTTTTTTGCTAAAATCAACAGAAATTGTTGTTAAATAATTTTAGATTGCTGATATTATAAGGGCAGACTTTTATTTGCATTAAAAAGAAAAACTTCACATTTTACATTTTTTTTTTTACTAATATTTAGTAAATGTTTTTGCTGATTTTAACAGATTATTTTGTTAACTAAAATTTAGCTTAAATATAACTAAATTTAACTTATTTATTTTTGCTATTCTTTAATATTTAGTAAAAACATCTGATAATTTTATCAGTTTTTTCTGCAAGCCAATTTTTAACTACACACAGAGAAAAATTTAGCAATTTGCCAACTGCAATTTGGTTACTACGACTCTAATTCTGTTATTACGAATTTCTGTCGGTTGGTACAACTGATCACTAGTTTTCACAACAAAATTCGGTTAATTCAACTGAATTTTAGTTGCAGCACCGAAAATATTTAGTGATCTTATGTAAATATAGTCGTTCTAACTGAATTTATAAGTTGTTACTATTAAAATACACTTTTCAATTCGGTTGGAACTTTATTTCTCTGTGAATAATTTTTAGTAGCTTTTTTTTTGCTATTTTTACAGGTTTATTTCTATGAGTGTATGTGTATAAGATAGGGGGAGCAATAAAGAGTCAAAAACAGTACAAAATTTATTTTTAGTCATAGGCCCAAGTCTCCAAGAAGTATCGTCAAAAAATCTTCAACGGTTTAAGTTCGGTCGTCACAGTTCACAGAGTTGACATTGAGAGACTGAATTGAAAAATTTTAAGTTTTATTTAATTTTTTAGTGTATTATTTTAAATCTCATATATTGCAAAAACTGAATGAAATTTTTTTAATTTTAACGTATTTTAACCCCCGTATTCATAAAAATATTAAACAGCCTTTCAAATACATTTCAGTTAAAACACAAATTTTAGCCTTAACGTTTGCACAAGGTTTAAAATAGTTGTTTTAAGCTAATATTCGGTTATGAATTTAGGCTTAAAATGCTTTTTAACTAAATGTATTTGAAATCTGAATAAAGATTTTTTATGAATACGAGCGTAATACTTAATGTTCCCAACAATATGCAAGACTATTTTTTAAATAAAAATTTTTGATACAATAAAAAAAAAAAACTTCACAATGGTTTCTTCGGTAAAACGTGTTTAAAAATGTACTTCAAAATCCAGCTTTTTTTATTCGAATGTTCAGCTTTTTGCGAATCTAGATCTGGCAACCCTACGTGAAACCCTTTCTGCTCTACTTACACTCTTTATTACTTGGTAATGTCTGTTTTTGCTGTAATTTTCAAAGTGAACAGTTTTTATATATCACAAATGAGTTTTTACATTTTTACTTATTTAGTGTAATAGTTGAGATTACGGTGGTGTTTCCGGCGGTATGAAACAACACCCCAATGAAATAAGGCCCCCAAACCGAAAATGAAGTAAGGCCCCAAAAATTTCGATAAAAAAAAATTGGGGTGTTATTTCATTTTTTGGGACTTTATTTCATAATGAAATAAGGCCCCAATATGAGAAATGAAATAAGTCCCCAAATAATATTTTTGGGGTGTTATTTCATTTTCTTAAAAAGCACAATTTTTAAGTAATATAAGCAAATAACCGTTATAATTACTGCATGAATTATCAAGTTATTAATGTAAATAGTTATTTGCTATTAGTAAGTGAGATTATACCGTGTAGTAATTTTGAAGTTTCTTTTATGTCGCACGCAGAAAAAAACTTTATTTCGCGAAGCCGCCTGCCGCTTTCTACGGAGGAAAAAAACCCCTAAGACCGGCCAGAAGAACTTGTTTTTCAAATCAGATGTCGAATCCGTTGAAATCTTATATTTTTAAGACATCAAGTAATTTGTAAAAACAAGTTTTTCTGTGTGGCGGCCTTCGGCCGCTCTTAGGGATTTTTTCCTCCGTAGAACGCGGCAGGCGGCTTCGCGAAATAAAGTTTTTTCTGCGTGCGATTATACGATTTATAAAATTAGTTTTATTGTGTGATATACTACTAAAAAATATTAAAAAAAACTGTATTGATATACTAAATATTATTAATCTTTTTATTTTAAAAAGGCTGAAAAAAAATCACGCAATTTTTTTTCAGCCTTTTTACTATGTATTAATTAGGAATAAAGAAATATTTCAAAGTAATATATAATTTTGTTTTTTTTTTATTGGGGCCTTATTTCATTTTCAAAATGGGGCTTTACTGCATTACGAAATAAAGCCCCAAAAATTGGGGCGTTACTTCATTTTGTTTTGGGGTGTCGTTTCATTTGGTTGGGGGTTTATTTCATTTTGTTTTGGGGTATTGTTTCATAATGAAATAAAGCCCCAAAAAATGGGGCGTTATTTCATTTTTGGTTTGGGGCCTTATTTCATTGGGGTGTTGTTTCATACCGCCGGTGTTTCCAGATCACGTTTAGCTTCAGACGACGGTTTTGACTCAATTGAAACTCAAACAAGCATCATATAGTTTAACTTTTTATTTGATAACTTTCAAGCAAATTTAGATTGGAACAGTTTATTATTTTTAAGGGACAAAAATTTTACTAATTAATTTTTTAATAAATTCAATACATTAAAATTACAACTAACGTTTTTTTAATTATGATTATTGGTAGAATTGTTGGACGAACTACCTTTACGTGGTAAATTTGGAGATTTTTTAGGTGACTTTAACATATTAACTACACCAACCATATCATTTTCAGGTGAGGGTGTAGAACCAGTACCCGAATTACGCCTGGATGAAGATGGTCTAACATTTGTATCCAAATGACGAAAACTGGAAAGAAAATGTAAATGCGTTGATAAAATCAAAGTTAGAAAATATAAAATTTAAAACTAACCGTAATGAAACATTACTCTTTTGACCACTTTCCTCATTGTTACTATTAAATAGAAATGCCAATGGCCATGATATCCAGGAATTATGATCTATAGAACTTTGTGTGCGTATAACGGGATTTGTACTCCTCTGACTGGTAACCACCGGTGAAGATACATCCAACGATAATTTTGGTGTGCCAGCCTTATTAATAGCAGGATTATATATTTTTGGATCACTGACCATGCGTACGAAAAATGAACGTTTCTTGGCCAAATTATCTTCTTTCTTTTTATTAATAATTTCGGTCAACTCATCATGTTGTTCCTTCTCCAATAGTTCATTAGCAAAATCGACTATAATATCCCAAGCATAATCGATATCATCTTCGGTAGCATTTTGAGCTACAGCACAAAATCGTATTATATAACGCTCATTAACACAGGCCGGTACCATGTGAAGTTTACCCGATTCATTTATGGTACTGAGGAGTTTTTCATTAAGTTTATCAGTACCTTTTAAACGAAAACAAACTAGACCAAGCTAAAGGAGAGAGAGAGAGAGAGATAGAGATAATATTTAAATTATAAGGTTAGGAGCATTAAGCTTGATTCACACGCTATCCACCCAAATCAACTATTTCCCAGCACTTATGATACGAAATGTCATTTTCAAAAGAGAATTTACAATAATTTGACAATTCCTATCACAAATATTATTAAATATGGATGGACATAGAAGTAAAGCGTGTAAATTGCCCTTCCCTGTCCACCCATATCTACTATTTTCCACTATTATTGATACGAAATGTAATTTTTAAAAGAAAATTTACAATAATTTGACAATTCGTATCATCAATACTGGGAAATAGTGTATATTGGAGGACAGGTGTGGATAGCGTGTGTGTTTCCCCTTAGGGGTAATTCACACACTATCCATCAATTGAATACTACAACAATACCAATTCGCAAATGCAATCACTATAGCCTAAATAGTAACACCAAAATATTTTTTTTTTGTTTTTTTATAAAGAGAAGCAACACTCAGGAAATTCTTCCTATTAATTAATGTGTTGCTTTCTTTGGAAAGGGGATAGTGGAGAGATTAAAGGTGGTGAAAGATGAAGGGCTTCAAACATGGCTACACTGTAATTGCGCGAGATGATAAGTCTTAGAACAGTTGTTGCTCGCCACCTGATGTAGAGTTGGCGAATTTATTGAAGCTTTTTGTTTCATAGCCCTGATTCATTATTTTACTTCGGTGGGGTTAAGTGCTATGGGAACACCGAAGGTGGGCGCAGCGATACATATAAGTGATAGAAAACTCATACATATTATTTTTCTAAATTCATGTTGTCGTCACCGAGAATCGAACCCGGGACCATCTGTGTAACAGTCCAACGCGCTAACCATTACACCACGGCGATAGTTTTAGTTTTACATAAAAGATTGTAAACAAAAAAATAAATAAAAGTTAATCGCCTAAAATGAATAAACAGAAAATTATGAGAAGACATGATATAAATATGAATACGTGGTATCCACCCTAAACATTAATATGAACATAGATAATTTAATTCCTTTATTCTGTTGACGTTCTCGCACATATAATATCAATGTTAATATCTAATGTGGACACTATGTTATTCTATTGGCGTTCTCTCCCATATTATATAAAACTTAATATCTAATGTGGACTTCGTGTTAAAACTCAATTGTACTATAAAATAAAAAAGTTTAACAAAATCAAGCCTTTGACAGCTAAAGATTATACTTTTGCGATATAAATTAATATCGACAATATTAGAGATGACAAATTTAGCTCAAACTCTACGATACTTCAATGTTGTCGGCTAGAGGTGCCTTAACAATAAATAATTTTGTTTAAAACACCCACTTAATTTAATTTTTTCATGTTTATGGAGAAATTTATATTTTGTAATATTTTGCACTTAATCTTAATCTTTTCAAAGATTTACTTAAACATTTATTATGACAAAACAATTAATTTACTCAAATGAAATGAAATGTCATCCGCAACAACGCCAAATAGTCTACAAAAAACCCCAATCCCAGATACCAGAAATGAAATCTATGTGTAATCAATTCAAGTGTTTGTAAACAACAAAAACTACGAGTATATTTTGCTTTCTCATAATTGATTTCAATTGAAATTCATTGCAAAAAGCTAAAAAAAAAAAAACGTAGACTGATTTTGTCATAAACAACATAAAACCAATTAAACTATGAACGGTTTATAAGTAGTTCAACGTCACACACCACCAACATCCAAATCTAACAGCAGCAACAGCTACTTGTTGCTTCAAGTGCTTCATTTTCTTGTACATAAATTTCAGAAAAAAAGGTCTCAAGTGCTGTGAGAAGAAAAAACATTTGTTAACAATATCATTTAAGAGATCGAATATTTATTTTTTGATAAATAAAAAAAAACACCAAAACAAACCTTGAGCTTAAACAAAAACAGAATTGACAGATACATTGACATAACAAGAGCCTGATTGTTTTGTTTGATACTACACTCAAAAAAAAGTAAGTAAAGTAAGCAAAATTTTTGCTGGGAGGATTCTTACAGAAAAATTACTGATATCAGCAAAAGAAATTCTAAATTCGCAAAATGTTTGCTGACTTTACTAACTTTTTTGCTCATATTAGTAATTTTTCTGCAACGATCGTCCCAGCAAAAAGGTTGCTGACTTTACTGACTTTTTTGAGTGTAAGTCTAGATAGGAGGCATTTCCTATCAATTGCACAGTTTGGAAAATTTAATTACCTCAAGTTTACAAAATTTAAAAACAAACAATAAAACTTTGATAAAAAACATACAAAATTTAAAAACAAACAATAAAATTTTGATAAGAAACATCTTCTTTAAGACGCATTCTTTGGTAAGGACGTACTCTTAAATTTCAGACCGAAAGTTTAATGGGTTAACAGTTGTCAAGTTGCTTCATTTTTACAATTTTAACGGGACATTCAGTATATGCGTCTTAACTTGTAACATAAAATTATTTTTTATTAATATATTTTGATTCTAAGTGAATTTACCCACCCAGTATGGAAAGTCATTACCATATAAGTGGTTATATAAGTACATATTTGGTAATGACAAGTACTTGCAATTGTCATTACAACTAACATTACATTACTAAACACCTTAAATCAAAAAATATGTGGTTACATACATGCTTACTAGTATGAACAACAGTAATGAGTCTTATAATAAACTTTAAAAAAACTAATTTGAATAAAAACATATTTTGTTATTGAAAATTTTTTGTATTAAAATGTGTCCACACGCGATTCGAACCTGGGAGCTATCTCGACAAGTTATAGTTGATAGATAAAAACATACATGACTTGTTTACACAAAATGTTACTTTCAAGCTTACAAAAAAGCAAAAATAAGTAGTTATATAATTACTTACTAGATAAGTACTTGCTAAAAATAACGAGTCTAAAAATAGATTTTAAAAAATTTTAAGATTATTACTTTATATCAAGGATGGTATAATTTTTGTCTTTATTTTGGTTACGTTTACCATTTTTTTTTTAGTTTTTCGGTTACGGTATACCGTAATTTAACACCATTTAGTACACCCCTTGTGAAAAACCTTAGTCGTATCTAAAATAGAGATGGTCAAATTTTGTTTTAAAATATACAATAATAGATGATAGTACGATACAAGTTTAGTCTACTATGTTCAAGTGTACTATGTTCAAGTGTGCTAACAGAGTGAAAACTAAACCCAAAATCTTTGTTAAATTGAAAATAAAATGTTAGCCTCTCTATTTTTACAATACAACATATAACATTTACAACACTTAGTACATCTTCTGAATGCCTTTATTGTTTGTTCACAAAGGGCGTTCTAAATGTTGTATTTGTTGTATTATCGTATCGAAAATAGAGATGGTAAAATCTTATTTTAAAAAATACAGCAATATATAATAGTACGATACATTTCTATCTGCGTTTAGTGAACTATGTCCAAGTAGAAGAGAAATCCCAACAGAAAATCTTCGTCAAATTGAAAATAAAATGTTACCATCTCTATTTTTACAATACATAATACAACATATACAATATTCCAATATTCGAAATCGTTCGGATTTTATGCAACTTTTCTCGAACAACCTTTTTCCCCTATATTTCAAATAATTTAAAAAAGTGGAAATTCTGGGTGAACTATATAGGCAATATGGGTATCTTGTGCACTCTGTACAAAAAAATATAGTTTTTGTAAATTAAACCCAAGTCTTCATTAAGGGGCCCTCAATGTATGGGAAAATTGAAAACTCATCTGTTTCAAAATTATATACCAGTTTTGTGCTAGATTAGAGTAAAAAAAAATTACAAAAATATGAGCTCGATCGGTTGAAAATTATCATGCCTCACGCGCTTTAAAGTTTGTGAAAACGAAATTGATAAAAATGGAAAGAAAAACGCTCAAAAATACTCAGGAGTCGCCCATAGGGAGGTAACCTTAGACCTCAAATGGTCTACTGGTCTTTTAACACCATTGTGAAACCGATGGTCACATACGCCTCATTGGAGTTGTGGAAAAAGGTTGAACAACTCGGGGCTCAGATGATTCTTAAGAGATTTTTTTCGACTGGCATGTATTGGTATCACTGGTGCCTCAAACTCATGTCCGACTGATGCTATTGGAGTCATGCTGGGCATTCCTCCTTTGCATATCTCTGTAAAGGAGAACGCGTGCATGGGACCCCTAAGGCTGCGGGAGATTGGCAGCATGAGGAGTGGGGATCTGAAGGATCATCTTGAGATTGCGAAAATGTTCGCTGATGACCCGGTTATTAGGGTCAGTGACAGGATACTGCCTGTGCAGGTATTTGTGAGACACTGTTGTTATGATTTTCGACAGGAGCACGTGGTTGACTAGATCTTGGGTACCGGAGGTTGGTGCACAGGTCTGGTTCACGGATGGATCAAAGCAGTCGAACATGTATACGGAGGCGAGTGTCGTCGGATCCGGATTTCAGCGTGCTCTGCCCATGGGCAAATATCCCTCCGTTTTACAGTCGGAGGTCTTCGCTATCTGTATCTGAGTGGAAGAGTGTCTGCGGAGGGGGACACGTGGGGCCAAGATCTACATCCTGTCTGACAGCCAGGCGGCACTTGGTGCCTTGAGGGCTCAAGATGTGACGTCGGGTCTGGTTAAGGAATGTATCGACTCTCTAAATTGTCTAGGACTTAACAACTCCTTGACACTGGGCTGGGTTTCTGGCCATTAGGGCAATGAACGGGCTGACTGTTTGGCCAACTGCGGAGCTCATCGACAATTCATTGGCCCTGAACCCTTCTGTGGCGTACCCAATGGGTATGTCAGCGAGAGGCTCAGAAGATGGAGGGAGTCGGAGTGTGGGGCCTATTGGGCCAGATCGCCTGGGCAGCGTCAGGCGAGGCTGTTTATATCTCCCTCTGGGGAGAGGTCGCGGAAACTCTTGTCTATGACAAGGGGCGAACTAAGGACCGTGACGGGTTACCTCACGGGACACTGTGGCCTTAGGTATCAATTGTACAAGATGGGACGATCCCCTACGGAGGGTGCGTTATTTTGGTGGTCGAATAGTGACGTCATCGGACGTTTAGAATTGTTTACCTGGTAGGATAGTTGGCTTTGTAGAGAGCCTAAACCTTTAGGGTGTATTCGCTGGCAGCACAAAATACCAACTTCTGGTCGCGGTGCATAGTGCCACTCTAATCGAATCTAGGGAGGTAAAATATATGTGAAGCTTCCGTGCTAATAATTTTTGTCAAACTGAACAACGTTAAGTCGTGCCTTGCCGCATTTTCATTCCTATATATAAAATCCCGCAGTATCTCCTTTGATCTCAATGCTAACGTTCAATGCTAACGTTGTTCAGTTTGGCCAAAATGTTTAGCCAGAAGCTTCACACTTTCTGTTATTATATTTCCAATCACGTAGTAAGCAAAGCTTTGACGTTTTTTGTAAAATGAAAATGAGTTAATAATGTCGAAGATAGTTTTTTTTTATCATCTTTGAGTAATGATCCCCAGTAAAAAATGTTCGTGTTTTTAGAAGCAGGATATAACAAATGCGCTGATGTAAGTGCTTACCATTACATAATACTGAGAAGCAGCAAAATAAACGAATAATTTTCGTATAAAAATAAAGAAACAAAAATTTTGAGCTTACGGTTTTCCCTAACCAGGATGCATGTTGTAAGCAGCTTACCCTAATCCCTTATAAGGATGCAGGTTGTAATGCAGAAAGTTTCATATCGTGAATTATAAACGAACTGTACCAATTTTCCCGAGTGATTTCCGATTGCGTTTGGTATTTTCGAGTATGGAATACAAATTAATTAGTCATTTAATTATTTTTGAAGAGCTAGCACGTGGAGCGGTAAAAAGAAAATAAGTATATTATACATATGTCAAAAATTTTAACAAAACAAACTAATATCTGTAGAATTTTATGTAAAATAAATTATGTATATGCATATTATTAGACATGAAATATGACTTAACAGCATGCCATGCCAGCTTTTTGTAAGCGCTAAAATCTGCGCTTATTATGCCAAAAAGTAATGCTTCCAAGTGGGAATTCGCCATATAAAAATCATGGCATATGTAAGCAGGTTTGTAAGGGATTCCTTTGGGCTTACTCCCTTACAAACCTGCTTCCATGTAAGCAACGTTTTTTACTGGGGATGATAAAATAAAAAAAAAACAGAAGGTACAAATGTAGCCAATTTTTCCTCGAAATCCGCAAAAATCGCTGCTACCCAAGTTTACCGGGTGATATTTTAAATTTATTTTACTTTCGTTCTCTAATACTATGTTTCCACTCACGTGTTTTGCTAAAAAATATTGTATGGGAAAACATGTACAAAACTTGTTTTGTTCCAAAATACGTCTAAAACACATTCAGCCTAAGATGTATTTAACAATTACAGTCCGTTTGCGAAACGTATCCGCTAGAATAATGAAGCCTTAACGTTATTTTAGTTATTTCGGTAACGGTATTTTAAGGATATCGGTGGTAACAGATAACCGTTTTTCATTTATTTCGGTAACGGTATTTTATAGATAACGATAGTCAGTTGAAAGGGCTTTGCATCGATAACGTTATTTTCTGCCAACCATAGCTATTTACTAAATTTTTTTTGCTTGTTTGAAATGTTTTTAATTTGGTTAAGTTGGGTACGATGAGTTTCGATTACAATTTAATAGAGATGTAACTTTCGAAAGTTGACTTTAGCTAAATATGGTTGATTAAATGTATTTTCATAGAATCGTTCAGTCCCTTAATTCAACTTCGCTAAATGTAGTTGGGCCTCTGCTGTTTAAAATAAAAATAATTTAATTAAATAAAACTCTTGACTGATAGAGATGGTACTTTTACAATAGTTTTGTCAACAATATTAGAGATGACATATTTTTCTATAATTCTACATAATTTCTATCTCGTGTAGATGAACTCTTAATAAAGAAGAAACAATAAAAGAGTCTGTTATTTATCAAAGTTGACTTTTCATTCGTTAGTTTTCTGCTAAAAAAAGTAAGAGGAACTTATAAAAACTGCTTCATATATGGGTACGTCACATTAATAGTGGAATTCGCTATGGCTACGTCACATTAATAGTGGAATTCGCTATGGCTATGTATTACCCTTTGGTATAATTAAATTGTACATGTGTATTTAATAAAAATAGGTAGAGTTTATTGTTTCGATAAAAAAAAAATATATATATAAACCGGATGTATTGACTTTGTAGACACACGGACAAAATTTTATTAGAGGAATTCTAATAAAAAATTTGGTAAACTAATAAAGTTTTTTCACAAAATACTGAAAAAGTTCATTAATTTCATGAATTAGCCAAATTACTTTTAATAAACTACCCAAGCAGAAAAATTCAATAGGCATAGTGTTGACGACGAACGGTTATGCGTTGGCAGAACGTCGGATCCACAATATTGACAGTATTGTCACCCGCCCGATTGATAACAGTGGCCAACCGTTGTTTTGAACAAACTTGCCACCGTCGGAATAACGTTGGTAATTCAAAAAATTTTATGCTTTAGCTTAAATTAAATTACTTTGAAGAAATATAAACAATAAAGTACATTTGAAAAACAGCAATACAGTTTGGTCTTAGTATTTTATGCATATTATTTAAATGTGTGAAATATCAAAAAGTATTAAAAAAAATTCTTCTAATTGATAAAAATATTGGTAAAACCAATATTGGCAATGCATTTTGAGGGTGGTACCGGCAAAACACATGCTTTGTAAATCAAATATTGTTTTCCGAGTACAATATTAGTTGTACCATTGGTGAACTTTCGAATTCTTTTACATGTGATAATGATGGCCTTTCAGCCTTTCTTCTTAAGAAATGCTTTTCTTCATTTATTTTACCCCTCAAAATAATTTACGAGCTGGTTATTTCATTCAGAAATGGAAATTTACGACTATTTTCCCAATTCTTAAAAATGGTAGTAGGAGCAGTGTTACTAATTACCGACCAATATTGCTAAAATTTTTGAGCACATCGTGTTTGATAAACGTTTTTTCCAGTTAAAACGATATATATCTGTTTCACAACATGGATTTATGGCTGGGAGATCAACAACAACTGATTTATCGGTTTTTGTAAACTTTTGCATCTCTTGTTTTGAAAAAGGTGTTCAAATTGACACAATTTACACCGATTTCGCCAAGGCTTTTGACCGAGTCCCACATGAACTTTTATTGTATAAGCGTTCCAAGATTGGCATCCATTCAAAAATGCTTAGTTGGTTCCGTCATCTGTTGATGGAATTTTAGATTAGATTATATGGCACTATGCACCGCGACCAACTTAGGTCTTTTGTGCTGCCTAAAGTTACCCTAAAGATTCAAGCTACCTATAAAGCCAATAATCCTATTAGGCAAAATCTTCATAATGTCCGAAGGGGAGACAAAGCGATTGCCAAGAAACTTGGCACGCCTTTCACATAGCCTCGGACATTCGCAAAGAACATGCTCTGATGTCTCAGCTACCAGTTCGCAAAACCTACACTCATCCGTGTCCGAAAGACCCCTTTTGACCCCCTGAGATTGCAGTGTCCAGTCAGGTAAGACACCAGGGTTCTCAAGTCACCACTCCCGAGGGACAAGAGTCTCCTCGATCCTGCACTGGAAAAGAAATTAATCTCTTAGCCTGTCGTTGGCCAAGAGAGTTTTCCCAATAGAGAGAGAATTCTGACTCCCTCCACGACCCGAGCTTCTCCCTAACATACCCCAAAGGTATACCACAGAATGGTTCAGGGCCAATAAAGGGCCTTCGGGCCCCGCAATTAGCAAGACAATCTGCCCTCTCGTTGCCCTCATGCCCCTCGTGACCAGGTACCCACCCTAAGGTAAGCGAGTTGCGCCTGCCAAGTCGGTTAAGAGCCAGAATGCATTCCATGACCAGACCAGATGACACCTCATAGGACATTAAAGCCCTTAGTGCCGCCTGACTGTCGGAAAGAATGTAGATGCGAGATCTAATAGTGCCCCTTCGTAGACACTCCTCCGCGCAGACACAGATAGCAAAAATCTCTGCCTGAAAAATGGAGGGGTATCTACCCATGGGTAAGGCCCGTTGGAAACCTGGTCCATAGACACCCGCACCAGTGTCACCATTCGCATGCTTTGAGCCATCTGTGAACCATATCTGAGAACCCCGCTCTGGCTCCCAGGATCTGTTGGTCCACATGGCCCTGTCGAACAGCATCACTTTAAAGTTCCTATCAAAGATGTACTCCGGTGACCTCCTATCCGTAACCTTTGTAACCGGGTCATCAATTAGGATTCTAGCGATCCTCATGTGACCCCTTAGATCACCTCCCCTCATGTCACCGAATTCTCTAAGTCTGGAGGATCCTATGCAGGCAGCCTCCATTACAGAAATATGCAATGGTGGTATCCCCAGCATAACCCCCATGGCATCCGTGGAATTTGTTCGGACTATTTTATACCAACGTCAGGTATTCCACAGGGCAGCATCCTTGGTCCTTTATTATATAATATTTTTAGAAATGGCATTAGCGATTGCTTTAAAAATTCAAAATTTTTAATGTATGCTGATGATCTCAAAATTTTCAAGCCAATTTTTTCTGTAAGGAACGTTTTTGACCTTCAGGAGGACTTGAATAATCTAGTTCATTGGTCAAATTGCAATGGTTTACCCTTTAATATTTCTAAATGTTATAGTATGTCTTTTCATAGACGTCGAAATATTATAATTTCTGATTACAGAATGTTTGGTAATGTATTGTCATCTGTTGATGAAATTTTTGACCTTGGTGTAGTTTATGATATTAAATTATCATTCACCAGTCATTTAAATTTTATTGTACCAAAAGCTTATACGATTTTAGCATTTATTCGACGTAATTTGGATAAATGTTTTGATCACATAACGAAGAAAGTTGTTTATACTTCGTTTGTTAGATCTAGATTGGAATATTCTTAATTTATTTGGAGTCCTAATGCTGCTCTTCATATTGGTCGTATTGAGAGAATTCAACGAAAACTTCTCAAGTTTGCCCTACCATGTTTTAACTATCCGAATCATTTAAACATTCCTTCTTTTTCTACCCTTCTTACGCAGATTAATGTGAGTTTATTTCTTTTAAAACTCTGGAAACTCATCGTATTATTGCTAATTTAACTTTTTTACATGGTATTATTTGTGGTGTTATTGATTCTCCTGAGCTATTAGAGTTAATTTCAATATATGTTCCACCAAGAAGTTTTAGAAATATAAGTAAATTTTTTAATATTGATATACACTCAACTGAATATGCATTAAATGAACCACTAAATAGATCTATGAGATTATTTAATTATTATTGTAATAAGTTAGACATAAGTGTTTCTCACTCCCAATTTAAAATTTTGTTAAATAATTTATTTTAAATATCTTAATTTTTATATGCTAGTCTGTAAGGATATTGTATCCATAGACTTAAATAAATAAAATAAATAATTTTTAACACTGTTGGTTTTACAAAAATATCAGTGGTTTGCCAGTACTATTTTTTTTTTTTTTGGTACGGTTGGCAATTTCTAACTGGGTAGTTTTCAATTAAAAATATAATTTTTACGAACATTGATTTAGTGAAATCTATCAACTGCCTTAATTTAGTGAAATCTATCAATGAACGAGTTCTAGCGAAACTCCATTTAAGATTTAAGACATAATTAACATAATTCATATCATGCAGATAATTCTCTGAGTGCTGGTAGTGGCACAAATACCAACATTTATGCCTGATGAAAGAATTAAATAATTTTATGAAATTAATACACAAGCACGTGAGTATTGGCACGAAATTAATGTTTGATGTTTTATTAGATAAATTTGATAATGATTTAAAATTCAGGTTGTCGTTCACAATTAGTATAATCCCAACAAAAAAATAAATAAATTATTAACATATGGGCTATTCTCAAAAATATATAAAATTTGGGTTAATCTTTTTTTGAAATTTTGTGGCACTTAAATAGGATTTGACACGATTCAAAATTACTATTTAGTCCCATCAAATCCTTTTGGGCGGCAAATGTTATGGCGGTTTTAAATTTTAAATTTCTAAAATTTCTCAAAATTACATTTTTTGATTGATTTTAAAAAAAATTTGCACATGTATAAAACTAATACAGAACCATCTATAAAAACTGTAGTAAAAATATATATCGTTAACATAAAGTGAAATACACTGAAAAAAAAAATTTTTTTTCAATTATATTATTACTGAAAACAATTGAAGGGCTTATTGTATAAAGCCACTTTGACTATTTTCTAGTTTTTGCTGTTTTCTAGACATCCATTGATAATTTTTTGGAAGAAGTCTAGCTTAAGCACTTACCACGCGTACCTAGATTACAAAAGTCCTGCAATATTCGTATTTCTATATGTTTTCTAACTTTAAATGGCGAAGATAAGCCAAAAATAAAATCTGGCTTATCAAGTTTTTACAATAAGCACTTCAATTGTTAAAATTTAAATTTTATATTTATTGCATAACGCCAATTTATTTACCTTCAGAACGGTTAATATCGCCTTCAGGTAAAAAAATAATATAGATTTTTATACTTTAAACAACAAGTACACTCACAATATTTTAACTGTAAGTGATTGTAGTTTATTTAAAAAGTAATCAGTAGGGCAACCCAAAAACAGCTCTAAACAATGTTTAATCGCTTAAAGAAAGCTCGAAAACTGTAAAATTAGCAGTGTTAATATAATAAATTTGCAGATATATTGATCAATGCTTCATTTTGTTGTTGCTTGTTTTTACGTTCGACCAACACTCAGGGGATGCTCCTACTAATACAGTGCATTGCGTTGATATTAGGTTATAGCCACATTCACACTAGATAGCAAAACAAGTGTTTTGTCAGAACGCATATTCAAACTCTTTATTCTATTCCAACAGTTATTTATTCTTTTCTTCAAAGTACGTGTTTTGAAGTCTAGTCTGAAAGCCGTATACGGGAAGGAGGAAAGAGGGAGTAGTGTTTGAGAATATTTGATTTGAACTTCTCTACGTAAATTGGTGGATTTAATTATATATAATTGTATAAAATCTGATATAATCAGATATAATTATATCCGAAAAAGGGCAATATATATTTTTATATAATTATATAAAATTATAAAAAATTATATATAATTTTAAGTAGCACCATATAAAAAAATTTATGAATAATCGACCGTATATATAATTATATATAAATATATGTATGCACAGCGCATACTCTAGAGGCATTTATTCGTTCCCCCGCATAGTTTAGGGACATTTGCCTACTTTGGGGACTGTCCCCAAAGTTTTCGCACCTTTTCATACATCTAGCGTATTAGATGAGGACTTATTAATGTCTCAGCGCACTCTAGAGACATTAATTCGTTCCCCCTCATAGTTTAGGGACATTTGCTTAATTTGGGGACTGTCCCCAAAGTTTTCGCGCCTTTTCATACATCTAGCGTATTAGATGAGGACAATTATTTCTATACACCGCATATTTCGTGGACAATTTTGGGCTTGTCCCTAAAGTATGCGCTGTGCATACATATATATATATATATGTACAGCGCATACTTTAGAAACACGGCCAAAATTGTCCCCGAAATATGCGGTTGTATCGAACCAACTGTCCTCATCTTATACGCTAGATGTATGAAAAGGCGCGAAACTTCGCGGACTGTCCCCAAAGTAAGCAAATGTCCCTAAACTATGCAGGGAACGAATAAATGTCCCAAAACTATGCGCTGTGCATACATATAATTATATATAAATACAGGTATCCCTCGATTTACGCGGTACTTTAATTGCGCGGTTTCGATATAACGCGATTTAATAATAGTGACCATTTTTCTGTATAACGCGTTTTTTTTTTACGCGGTTTTAGTATAACGCGATTTAAAAATAGTGGCAACCCTCTAATTGCGCGCATTACACCATTTTTTTTTTAACATTATCAGCTGTTTGCAAAAAAGAAGAGGTTAAATTTAATTTGCAGTGTAAAAAAACTTTAAAGGTAGTAAAAAATAAACAATTTGCTGTGGTTTTGGTTTTCCTAATGATAATGTTGTTACTCCGTTAACAGCGGAAGTTGCTCAAATACTACAAGTAATTGAAACATCTGAATTATTTGAAAACATTGTGGATGGGGATATATTGGAGATGATAAATGATGTTCCAGAATTGACAGAACAGGATCTCATTGAATTAGCTACGGACCCCGATGAATCAGCTGAAGACTAAAGTGATAGTGAGGATAATCCAGATTTTGATTCTTCTAAGTTAAAAACTTTTATACAAATGGCTCAGGATTTGATAAAATTTTCCACTGATAATGACCCTTGTACAAATCGATCAGATTTATTTCAGTGTTTAATAAAAAAATCGTTGGCATCATACGAAACAACAGGAACAGCAAAAAAAGCAAAAGCGAATAACAGACTTCTTTAAATTGGACGAAGACGTTAATTGTGACCAAAATTCTGAAGACGTTAACTATGACAAAGACTCTGAAAAAGTAGTCTTTGACGAAGATACTGAAGATTTTAACTATGACGAAATCTTGTGAAGATTAGCAATATGTATAATATTTTATATTTTTTATGAATTTTTTGTTTTGTTTTTATTAATTTATGTTTTGTTGATTTAAAAAGCCGGAATGAAGTTTTTTTTTATAAATTTTTTGTTATTTTTTGTTGATTAAAAATTTTGAATTTTTTTTCAAAGCTAGTTTAAATATACTAATTTTTCAAATAATATTTTGTTATAACTATTGAAAAGTACAATAAAATAAATTTAATTTAAATTATATTATATTAATAAGCTTTTCTTTTAACACGGATTTTCGGTCCCAAATTAGAATTTTGTATGAAGTTAGTGTTTCAATTTGCGCGGTTTATTATATTGCTGGTCCCAAAACAGAATTTTGTATTGATATAGAACCTTTATTTATGCGGTTTTGAATTACGCGGTTTTTTTTCGGTCCCAACGTGCCTCGTAAATCGAGGGATACCTGTATATATATAATTATATATAAATTTTTTTACTCGGGTAGTTACAAATATTGTATCGTCTTACAAACTATACAACATTTAGTACACCCCTTAAGATTTCTTGTTAACAACTATTGAATATGTTTTCCAATCGATTTTTTTTCCTCCAAAATACATTTTTCGATTACAAATTAACAAAATTATTAGAGATGGAACTTTAGGAAAGTTAACTTATGCTTAATATGCACGGAAAGGAAAACCTTCATCATACATATGAAAAATGTTATTAAATTCATTGCTTATCGTCCAATGATACCGTTTTATTAAAATGTATGAAATTGTTTCATAAAAAATATTGTTAAAGTGATGCGTTTGCGAATTCCACCCGGATTTGGTTTGGTTTTGATACTCAAGTGCTTTAGTTCTCTACGAGACTAAAAAATATGTCCGTTTTGCCCTATCTCTTTCGGTTTTCGAGATATTATTATCATAAAAAAAAATATTGATGACTTCATAAATATGAAAATGTTTCATAGATTTTCGTCCAATAAAACTGTTCACAATATGAATGTTTGTCGACAGCGCCAACATTTCTTAGCGCTAATTTTTACCTGACTTTGTATGTATGTTTTTTAGCGTTGCCAACCGAACTTATATAAAAACACTGAGTTGCACACAATAAGTAGTAATATACAGAGTAGTTTCGAAATAGTAGTCAGATAAAAAGTTAGATTAACTACTAATCAAAATGATTAAAAAATGTTTTAATCGCCTTGTTTTAAAAGTTTAACTTGTCTATGTGAATTTCCTATAAAACTTACCTTAACTTGGTTACATATTTCGAAACGTTTGTCTTTAAGAACATGTTGTTCAAAACGTTTAGCCAATTCAATATGATGTCTTATGTACTTTTGTAGTCCGGAAATTCCATATGAACGTAAAACAAACCTGTAATTTAATGGTCAAAAGAGAAATAAACAAAAATAGAGTTATTATTTGTGGACAAATACATAATCAAACAAAAACAATTTATGCACGATCATTTTTGTTTGCCATATTCAAACATATTTCACCATCAAATACGTAAATGTGCTAATAAATAGCCAAATAACTAAAAGAATGTGTTAAATTCCTTCAATATTTCGACAAAAACAACCCAGTCAGAAACTGCCAGTGGTGCAAAAAAATCAAGCTCTGGTATACCACTGGCTAGCTGAGTAATTGTAAATAAACTACTAGCAGAAACACTTTTGATTTTTTTATACTTTTTAATATTTTTTTCATATAAAATAGATTTTTTTGTTTCTGTAAAAGCTCTTTTAGGACCAACTTTTTTTTTTGTTTTCCCAATGTTGCCAAGTTGTTTCCATCAAACCTCATGCCAGTGCTAAGATATTTGTGCAGCCAACTGTTACCCAGCAGTTATCATTTACTTATGTGTTAAGCTATCAAGTATTATATGTATGGTTAGCTCAGTGGTTGGAGCTGTCGGCTGCCGATCTGGCGGCTCAAGTTCAAATCCCGGCGGGACAACATTTGTCAACGTTGGAATTTGTGTATCCCCAGTGCTTGTCCAACACTTTTTAAACAGACGGACCTTTTATCTAATGATGTTAGTATTTTGGAATTGGGAAAGCACTTGTTGCCAGCACTTGTACCACACGGACGTACCTTGCAAGCGGTGGTCCATTTGTCTGTTTCTGACTGGGAAAATTCCTTTAGGTACATACCATAATTTCAATGAACGAAAACGACGGCTCAATGGAACTCCCCAATGCCGATAATCGATGGCAGCATCAGAGTAACCATGTTTCAAATATAAGGGATCTACCACTAAAGCTGAAGTCAAACGGATACGATCACGTACCCATAAAGTGGAACAATCAAAATTGGTTAATAGCCATTTATTGGGATTTGTATTAAATGAATCGGCATATTCAATACCCTGAAGAAGAATACAATTTAAATTAATTTGAATGATATTTTTTTCGTATATTTTCAACATTTACCTTTAGTAAAGGTTTTAGCTCGGGGCATATAAATGAATTGCCAGCATAGGCAGCATCTACATGCAACCAAACACCTGGAAATTTTTGCAATTCACGACCAATTTCTGATAAATTATCAAAAGCACAGGAACCTGTAGTGCCCAAAGTGGTAGATACAAAGAAGGGAACAAAGCCTTGTAATTCATCTTCTTCCATGGCCTAAAAAGATTAAAAAAAATATTATAAAAACAACTTTACACTATTTCCAATTGAAATTGAGATTTTTATTGAATTAAATATGTATATCTAGCGAATTGCAATATAGGAATATCAGCCATTCCACGATAGATCGCACAAAATCTGACCTTAGGTCTTTTGATTTAAATTATGTTTTGCACAAAGAAACTCTACGGAGCTGCTTAAAGATTTTCGTTTTTATTTTCTCGAAATTAGAAAAAACCATGGTTTTCTTTTTTGAAAAATAACAAATATGCAAAAAGTGTGTAAGTTGCAAAATTCGTGGTTTCTTTAATTAATATATATCGGATCATTATTATTTAAAATGCACTGGAATGGTACACTGCACAACTTTAATACTGCAGATTAAATTTGTTTTTCTGCTCCAAAAATAGTTGCATTTTTTATGTAATTTTTTTTATAAAAAAGATTTTTCTACAATTACAAAATATAGAATTAGTCCGGTCAAATTAGCCAGAAAAATAGTGTTCAAATAACAGAAATTTCGACAGAGCTGAATTTTATTAAAGATTTGTGTACGCCATTACAAATAAAAATGAGATATCGCGATTCTAAAAGTTGAAGGAATTATATTCTATATAATATGCACGCATATGCCACGTAAAGGGTGTTTTTCTACAGGTATAGAACTTTAAGTTGGCAACACTTTTTTAACTGGCTGCCATTTTGTCAGCTGTCAAGGGATTTATGTTTATTTTGGATTGGCATTTCAATATGCATAGACTGACGCCTGAACAACGCTTCTGTTCAAAATACGTTTCGCGCACTACGTCCATTTTACGGTTAACATAATCGTCCATCAGAGCAATTAATTCGATAAAACTATGGAACGTTTTCGCACCACGTTTACTCTAAATGATAGTATGCATCCACAGAGACGTCGTACAGTGCGTACAGAAGAAATCATTGCTGCTGTAGAGCGTAACGTAGAGGAAGACCCCAATCAGTCTATCCGCCAACGTGCACAGGAATTATATATGTGTCCATCCACTTTATGGAAGATCATCCTTCATCAATTGAACAACCATGATGTGCAGGAGCTGTGGTTTAACAAGACGGCGCAACATGTTCCACAGCTCGTGCCACAATTGATTTATTGAAGGAAATGTTTGTTAACCGCATAGTTTCACGTTTCAGACCCGTGAATTGGCCTCCAAGATCGTTCGTTTTAACGCCGCTCGACTATTTTCTGTGGGGATATGTGAAGTCGCTAATCTACGCCGATAACCCCGAAACGATTGACCACTTCGCCGCGTTATTGCCAATATACGGCCAAAAATGTTAGAAAAAGTCATCGAAAATTGGACCTTCAGATTAGACTACGTCCGAGCCAGCCGTTTCGGTCATATGCCAGAAGTCATATTAAATTATAATGCCAGAAGATTATCTTTCGAATAAAGTAAATTTCATGTCAATTTAAAAAATTCATCTTTGTTTTATTCCATTTCAAAGTTATATACCTCTATAAAAACACCCTTTACGTCGCATGGCCATAGATTACATAGATCTCCAACTCTTTGATATTAGCTGTCAGTGCACGTGTTGGAGAGAATGTGTTGGACATACGTGGTATACATATACAAAAAATATTTAAATATTCATACACATTCAAATATTTTTTGTGTTTGTTGATAAAAATGGAAGAGTTAGAAATCTATGTAATCTATGGTATGGCTATACAAAAAATATGAAAAAATGCGTTTGTTGTTAAAACAAGAAGTGCTGGAAAATTATGTAATCTATGATATTTTCACTTATTTATATTAATTGAAATACATAAATTCGTTTTAAATTCCACTAAATTTCATGATCATTCATACCTCTCCTATAGTTTCTCCTCTTAAACTGGCATTCTCATCTGGCTCCAAAATTCTTAGCTTAACAAATGATATCATGGCTGCTTTTTCCACACAACTATGAGCTTCTTTGGAGCAATAAGCCATCAGCTTTGATAATAAATGACATTCTTCGACAAAAGGATGTTGAGCCTTAAGACGTTTCAAAGCTTGAGCTCGGGCAGCCAACATTGTTACTAATATACATTCAGAGGCAGAGGTCTAAAATTATTTTTAATTTATATATTTTATTCATTAGCTTCCAAAATATTTTTACCTGTATTACACCACCCCCCGTACTGCCTGCTTTTAAAGCCAGAAAGTGATCTGGTAACCCAATGGCCTTACCCAACCAATCCAATACTATTGTCTCCAATTCCGTACAGGCCGGACTAGCTGCCCAAGAAAATCCTATACAACCTATGCCATCTCCCAACATATCGCCTAATATGGAAGGAAATGAGTTACCGGCTGGAAAGTAGGCATGAAATCTAGGATGTTGCCAATGTGTTACACCCGGCATTATTTTATCTTCAACATCATTCATGATTTTATCCCAATCTTCGGGATCATGCGGTGCTTCAGCTAGTTTTTTATTATTATTATTTGAAAATTTGGTGATTAGCGTATTTTTAATAATTTAAATTAGTTTGTACTTTTTTAATACTTACTTGGCAATAAATGTCTAAGATATCCTGGCTCTACACTCGGAGTAACACGTCGATCATTTAAAGTCTCTAAATATTGGCATATATATTCCACCATTTCGGTACCACGTTTACGAAATTCATTACTGTCCATGTTGAAAAATTTCTAGAGGCTAAAAAATTTTAAATTTTTAAAGATGAGTAAAAACATTAAAATCTGCGTTTGAGATGCAAACATGTTTGTGGTGGAAAAGAATTTTTCAGATGAAAAAATTTTGAGGAACGTTGAAATGGCGATCACGAAGCGAAAACGCTCATTTTTATATACACTAAAAGAATTATCTGCATGATATTAATGTATTTTCGCATAGAAACAATGAAGTTGCACTAGAACTCGCCCATTTAAACTTTTCATTAAATTAATGCAAGGTTTCATAAAACTTTGTGAAAAATATCATTCAAAATGAGTCAGAAATGGGCTCAAAAAATATTTTGAATGAAAATGGTTCCTTCAAAAGAGCCTTCCTTTTCGATTCAAAAATGACTCAGAAACAATAAATAAAAATATTCTATAAGCTCAAGAATCAATCTTTTTTGTAGGCTTTTTTTGAATTGTTCACAAAATATTCAAATTCAATTACATTCCGAGTCAGTTCAGAAACATTTTTTGAATTAAATAATTTTCTTTAAATTTCAGTGTCTTTTATGATTCTTTTTGGAAGGCTCATATTTTTGTCCAAAAAATAAGTAATTTTTGACAATAAAATTTTGAAATTTCCAAAATATGTGTTCTATTTGATTCATATTTGACTCTTAGAATAGGAACCCTCAAAAAAAGTATTCAAATTTTACTTACTGGGAAGCTTTATTAAAAACTTGTTTCACTTGTTTCATTCAAAGTTTCAATGTTCATTGAAAATATTAATTATTTTTTGTCCCCTAAAATTGTGTCTGTGTAGATTAACGGACATCCTCCCGAGCAGATTGGCATTAAAAATGAGCAAAATTCGTATAGCGCTGAAAAAGTTATGATTGAAAATGTGAAGGTACCTCTAATTTCCCATACATACTGGTGTATTATAGTTCAATTTAATTGTAGCTTCTGGTGCACAAAATATTTTGTCATATTTTTGCACCAGACGTTTCACACAGCGGGTTATTTGAAAAAAAAAAAAATTGGTAATAAATCAGTGCTGCCAAGTTAAGGGTTTCCCCCTAGATTTAGGAGGTTTTAGTCGTTTGGGAGATTTTAGGGGGTAACAATTTGTTAGGTAAAAGTCGAATTAAAAGAGATAATTTTGCCATTATAAGATAAAAGTTTCGGTTCGATTAATATTTTTGTCAAATTTTTTTCATAATTTTAAATTTTTTTTAGATTGTTGGTGAAATTTAAGTCACTTTACTGCGCTGTTAAAATAAAATTTCAGATTTTGACAATAGAAACAGTAAAACTTTTTACAAAATTTGTGTATTTTAACATTTTTATTTAAAGAATTCGAAATAAATTTAGCAGATTTTAGGAAAAATAATTGTTAGGGGAAATTTATTGGTAGTGGAGTATATCTAGGGGTTTTTTTGAACAATTTAGGTGGATTTGTAAATTAATACTTGGCAACACTGTAATAAATATAGAACTTCTAAACTACTGATCCGATCGCTACGAATCAAAGTGGAAATGGTAAAAAAGGTGTTAATCTTTTGTAATATTGTGATTGGGTCACCCTGTTTTAGTACAGTGTGTACTTACAGGCTGTCAAAGTTGACTACCTTGTGTTTAAAAAATATTTTGGGGTATGTAACTTTTGTAAATGTGAACCGATTTCTAAAAGATAAAGAAAAAGCAAAAAGTTATTTAAAATTAAAAATAAAAAACTTGTTTTTTGACATGACTTTATTTGTGGTTTATCTATCTTATTTTACTTATAGATCTTATTTTTTCACCCAATACATTATAAAATGCGCGGGGAGCAAGAAAAAGCCAATTTGTACTCTTGGCTTTCCACGCCAAATGCCCCGCTAAAAAAAAACGTGTATCGCAGCAATGTCAAACTAACAGTATTTGTTCTCTTTTAGGAGAGCAAAATTGAAGAGAACAACTTTTTCAATTTTTGCAAACAGTGTAGGCGTGGTTAAATATTGAGAAATTATTTTCCACTATTTTAGTATTAGCCAATTTTTTTTTATTTAAAACAAAAAATAGTTAGATGTGTTACTTTCGATCCAGACAAGTTTAGAGTGTAACTTATTTATTGCTCATACGCCTGCGTACAATACCTTGCTTTAATATAGAAAAATTTTAATGTTTATGAAGCACAATATTCAACGATTTTTTTTTTTTTTTCAAAACAGATCCGAGTAACACGATAAAAACATAATAAAATTCCTTACACGTCATGTAGTTTTAACATAGATATATCCCAGCAGAAAACTACCTCGATATGGTAAACAGTAATTATGAAGGCTCGGAACTTCATGAAAATGCATGTTTTTTGTCGTTAGCTGGAGAACAATATTAACTAAATACGAGTATCTCTGCGAATCAACAAAAGGGCATCGATTTGTTAATGCATATTATAGCATATTTTTCTATAAATGCATATTTTGGCATTTTTTGTTGCATATTTTGCTATACATGCATATTTTTGCATATTTTGGATTAAAATGCATGTTTTAAGAAAACTTTTTGATGATTTACTAAAAATAAATTTTACACAATTTATAAATTTTATAAATAAAATATTTTTCTAAATTATTCATATAGTTATTTATCACGAAAAGAAAAATAACAGAAACGTGCAATAACTGACATTCTGACGATGTTTATTCGAAATTTTTAATTTTTTAACCACTTTTTAAAACAAAAATTACTAAAATTATGAAAATAATATTAAAAACGTTGAAACAAATCAGTAATAAATGATTCCTTTTAAATTTTAAGTACATATTTTACGATTTTAAATGTCCTTAGATTCACTCTCCGACATCAGGCGTTCGAGCTATATTAACGAGAAAAGTGTATTTTTTGATCAAAATGCTCCGATTTTTGATCTTCCTGGAAATACATTTTTCATAATACTTGAAGCGTCAACTGAACAAACTACTCTTACCATTTTTTTCAGTTTTTCAATTTTTAAGATAACTTATTTCCTTACGACACACTGTGTCGCGATTTCATACAACGGGTGGCCAAAAATAGAAGCAGCTAGAGTAGGGAGGTGAAATTTGGCATGAATGTTTTTCTTAGGAAAAGAAGTATTTATGCGAAATTTGGAGAAAGTCTAACAAGTGCCACGCCCACCTCCCATACAACCTAAATTTAAAAATTGTTAAAACTTGGAAATTAGTAATCAGATAAGAGCGACAGTTTGCATGTGAATATATTTATTAATATTTTAACATATTTCCAATTTTCAAAAAAATCGGACAAGCGCACACTGGTCGAAATCATTGATCTAGCGGCGCTTAAGTCAAAAATTAAATCTTTAAAATCGTTTAATGTTTTGCATTGTATCGATTACCGATACTTTTCTGAGAAACTCTGCGTTTTTACTTTTATTTTGCTTTCAATATTCGCTCAGCTGTTAGCTGTCAAACATAAAGTTTGCTGCAGCAAGTGCATTTTAGGAATTTGGCGCCTAATTACTCAGTGCGTGTTTCTTGTCACCTTTAAGTCAATTGTTTATCAATTTTGAGCCTAAAAGTTGTAATTGAAAGACAAAGGTATGTATTAACTAAAAAATAAATGTTTGTGACCTGTGTGTATCTAGTTTAGTAGTAGTGAATTGTAGAAGTTGGAATTTGTGATAGGGCGTTTAAAGTGTTATATACTATTGTTTCATGGAGTGCAACTTTTGGCGTTCGATCGTGTTCGGTCCAATTCTTTTTTTGTTTATTAATTTGGATTATTGTTGTTGTGAATCGTCCAATATGGCATGCCAGTTCGCGCAATGTATTTGGTTAATTAATTTTTTAGGCACAATGAATGTTTCCAAACGCACACTTTTCTTAATTTGGCACAATGAAAACATCCCAACTAGAAAATTACATTATTACAGGCAATCAAATCACTGTAATCACTTTCAGATTCTACCAATGATTCATTCGCTGTTTTTATGTCGTTAAATCTTTTCTTTTCAACTAAATACCCTTTCAGATCATTTAAATCACTTTTTCTTAAAAGTATTTTCTGACTATGCATCGAAATTGATGGCTCTGACTGCAAAATAAGATAATTTATGAGGTCTCTCATGGAGGCAATCCTACTTATTTTTCTCGTATGTCTTAATCTTGCATTTCTTATAATTTTGCGACTTGATTCTATTGCTTCTTCTGATAACATTCCAATGGGAATGGTAGAATATTTAATAAAATCTATACCATGAACTAAAATTTTGTGCTCAGTTGAAGGCATATACATAGTACCAAGAATATAATTCGAAGTATAAAAGTGCAGTATCTTTTAAATGCTTTTCAAAACTTGATATATTTATATAATGACCACTTGAAAGTGTTCTTAAAATAATGGAAAAAATTTTTATTAACCTTACATCTACATTAGTAATCTGAGCTGAAAGTTCCACATTAGAAAAGAAGCGCCTTGCAGTATTGCCATCATTCGTTGTGCCATACCCCGTCTTAACCTTATCAACTATAAGACCCATTTCAGACTTAAATTTGGCTTGAATATTTCTCTTTTGCTCAGCAACCTGATCTTTATTTTCTTTTCCTACCACTTTCCATTTCTTTATATGCTGTTTGTAAGAAATATGCAAAATGCATTCAAAACATTTGATCCATGCATGTAATGTCGACAATCCATACTGATAGCACTGCTCATTCACAGGCCTTTCGAAAACCGATAAGCTGTTCATATCAGATGGCTTAGCTCGACATAAAGCACAAGTTGAACTACTACTGTTTCCACTTAATACATTTAAAACTGCACCATCTATCATCGTCAACTGCATTTTATAATGAAAGTTAAGATTTTTGTTTTTTGAAATGTATTTATATGTATCTAGACCTTCAATTTCTGAATTTATGCTATCCCTTACTGATTTTATTACATTTGGATTCTCCTTTGTAAAAATATTTTTAAGTGGTCTACATAACCTCCAAGATGAGTGTTTATCATTTTCCCAAACTACTTGATCATCTGCCCAATCCAACAAGCGTAAAGGAACGAAAGAAGTAACAAACATAAATTCATCACTAGCTTCCTCATTTTCAAATTTTTGTTTGTATACACTATGACCACTACTGCCGTCAAATCCCCACTTGCATTCCAAAACTATATCATTTTCGGTATCAATATCATGAACAACTAAAATGCTTCTTACAGTTTTGTCTAAAATTTTTTGTAAGGGAACCTCTGCAGAAGTTTCTGTTACTTGAATGTCATCAGGCAAAATCTTTTTTTTAGCATCTGCAATCATATAGTATGACGGAAAGCAATCCTTGTGAAGAGCATTTACTACTTTTCTCATCATATTGTACTGCCTCATAGATAAATCCATATCAATGTATAATGCTAGAGCACTTTCAACAGAAATTTTCTTATTAGTATTTGAACCTGTTACCCTTTCTGCGGCTTTTTTAAGAGCTAGATAAAGTAGAAGCGACAAGTTCTTCCACTCGCCTCCTTTTTGTTCTCATTGAACCCTCCTCGTAGGAAACATTCGGTCGGTCTCTACCACTTGTATTTACTTCCTAATATAGTATAACACAATTTAGTTTTATTGCAAAACCAAAACTTTATACGGAAACTTACATTACAAATGAATTCACCAAATAATTCGCTATCTAGCCAGTCACTCAACTCAGTTTCAAATCTATCTCTCATGCGATGATATTTAGACCAATTGGTAGAAAATTTTAAAAGAGTAAGCCTTATTTTCTGTTGTTCCCTTTCTAATAATACTCGTTTAAAATGATTTTCTACAAAATCTTTAACATAACGCATAACATCGCAGGGTCTGTTTTGGTTTATCTCTAGCCACAGTTGAAAAATAGTACGAATCCGCAACGAGGTTGACACTAAAAAACAATCACAAAAAGAATTCGGGCAATATCGGGCAGCTGAACTTTAAATATATTAAAATACATACTTGCAGCTAAAAAATACAAAAAAACAGGAAAAGTGTTATTTCTACTTTCTTTTAAATTCTCTACGAAAGTTCACGGTTGCTGAAAAATCTTGACAATGCCTCACCACTATTTTTTTCTAACGGTATCTGACATATGATCAATATTTGTAATCAAACACAGTGTTGTAATTATAACTAGAAGCATCACTTACAACCCTGTTACAAATTTTGGTAGCCGTTATATTCAAATACTTAAATTCTTAGTATTATAAATGAACATTAAATTAGGGATTTTTCCATAAATTTCGTATGCTGTAAACAAATCTTAACTTTGAACCACTATAACTTTACAATTTGTAAACATTTTAAGATGATATTTTAGATATCATCTAACCAGAGTGTTAAAAAAAAATAAATAAAAAAAAAACGTTCAAATTCTAACATTGACTTTAACCATTTTTGGCCACCCTCGTGACACAGTGCGACATTATCGTCGGTTGAACTTGATAATAAAATTCGAATTTTTTAAAATTTTGCATTGCGGGACTTTAAAATTGCTGTTACAACATCAATTTCAATTTACAATAATGTCGTCAGGAAATAAGTTATCTTAAAAATTGAAAAACTGAAACAAATGGTAAGAGTAGATTGTTCAGGTGACGTTCCAAGTATTATGAAAAATGTATTTCCAGGAAGGTCAAAAATCGGAGCATTTTGATCAAAAAATACACTTTTCTCGTTAATATAGCTCGAACGCCTGATGTCGGAGAGTGAATATAAGGCCAGATTTGGATTCAGCGTATTTGAACCTTTAGAAAAGTATAATTTAGTTCTAGTGCCAAACATTTTTCGATCTGAATCTTTAAGTGTAAAAAGTACTTACATGTACTCACAAGTACGACTTTATATTTAAAATAATGATAAAAATAAGTACTTATGAGTAACGCACTATTTTTTATATTAAAGTAATGAGAAATTTAACTACTTATTAGTTGTGTTAAAGTAATGCAGAAAATAAGCTGGTATCATTACTGGTAGTGAGAAAAGTAATGTCATTACAGTTTCTACACTGGGCAATTAAGGGCCTCATTTTTTTGTGCTTTCCTTACTGAATTATTGAAGCAAATATTTAACTTCTTCTTGGAGAAGTAAATAAGAATACGAATTTCATTTCCTACAAAGGCCGCATTTAATTGAAACTTAGAGGACATGAAAGAAGCACATTTCACCTACTGAAAAGGAACATTCCAAGTGGGACATCGGAAACACAAATCATTGTTTCTGGAATTAGTTTAGAAAGCGATCGGTAATTAAATAATGCCTTTCACAAATGCTTCTGGGTAAGCAGTATTTTTTGTTGGGTATTGAAGTATATATGAAGGACAACATTCAACGAATATTTTCTCCAAAATTAATCCGAGTTAATTTTTGTATAGATAGAAAAACGTCTTGCCTTTTTTTGATAAATAAAAAAAAAATGTTGGCTTATTTTTAAATAAATTGAATTTTCTATAAAATACACTGAATATTTAGGACTAGTTTTGATTTTTTTTTTTTCAAATTCTTCATAAAAAAGTCCATTGAAATAGTAAAATTTCTTTTATTTCCAAATCAGTTAAATTATTATAGATAATATACTTAAAAAAATAGTCAACCACACCTTCTTCGTCCACTTATTGCCAAATTTTTAACAGTTGTTCCTTTCTTATTCACATCATAAGTAAGTTTGACAAGTGTATTTTTCCATTGTACCACACTCTGTTTCCAATACATATATGGGCTATTTCAAATTTTTTGAACACCTGCTGAAACCGACATACTATGGCTCTTATTTCGATAAGTTTTATGAATTGAAAAAAACGTTGTAAAGGGTTTGGACTATACTTGAAGGATATGACGTGCAAAGTTTTACATTGAAAAGTCTTCACCTTAAGAATTGGTGGTCATCTAAAATTCGAAAAATTAAAAAAACGACTTGAAACTTGCAAGAGTTCTTTCATTCATTCCGTTTTCTCTGTAATAGTTTTTAGCTTTCAGATCCAAACCAATACGAAATATAGTCACTAGACTTGGAGTATATGTCCACAAAAAAGAAATATTTGATATCGCTGCTGGGTGAAGAGTTGCATGGTGGTTTACAAGTGAAACCAAAATTTTCCGAATTTTGAACTTTTTGAAGATTTTAAATAGGGTTTTTGCGCCGTTTAATAAAAATGTGTTTTAAGCGCAGAATTAATAAAACCGCGTAATTTTATAAAGTTTGAGGTATATCAAGTTGGTGTCAGCGCACCAATAACGGACATCACAAACTTAAAAGAAATTAGCGTAAATTTTTTGAAAATGTATCTTTTTTGCGTCTGACAATCTGAACGCAAATATTTTATGAACTTTTGAAAATTTTTGCAAAAAAAAACATTTTTTTTTAAGCTTTTTGTTATATCAAAACTTGGCATGGGAACATGTTTAGGTATCTATATAGATTCTTCGCGACGGACTAAACTGAGAAAGTGCAAAAAAAAATAATTTGTTTCAATCCTGTTGCGTGCAGCGGCAGTTTTTTCCAAACACATTTCGCTTTGTGACAACTAAAGCGCTGTATCAATTCCGCTCAAACGTACATCGAATGGAAGACTTTACTGAGCTTGATACTAAAATCGAAAACGCACCAAAAAATTTTAAGTATTTAAAATTTTATGGAGAAAACAAAATGCTTCTAACCTCAGAAAGCATCCTTGTACGAAATATTTGATTTTGAAAATTTAAAAGAATTATTCTTGAATTCGGGTTAATAAGTAACCCAGAATACCAACAAGTATTTTATAATCGGTCCAATAATAATATTTGCAAAAAAAAACGCGTTTTTTTTTTTGAACACCTAGAAAGTGAAACTATATTTTTAAACAATATTCACGAGGGCCACATTAACAAATTTCAACAAAACAATTAAAACATACTACCGCGAAAACCGCCAAATTACCGCCGATGCAATGACATCTTAAAGAACTTGCTTTATTATAAAAACTCTATGATCATATTAGCCTTTTCTGAATGCTTCTAAGAATAAATATTTGAGTTTCAATTCAGTTTATTTTATTTATGTGCGTGAACAGTTGTGAACAAAATTTAGTAAAATGGTTTCAGATTATACGTTAAAAAAAACGTGAAATTCGTAAAAAGAAAACTGAGAAGCGAAACAAATTAACCGATAAAAGGCGCGAATATCGCCAATCTGAAAAAATAAAAAGCAACAAAAAAACAAACAAATCGCATAATGGTGTAAGAAAGTCAGTTAGGTATTCGGTTTTAAATAACAATAATAATAATAATAAAAACAATGCCATCAAAACAAAAAATTGAAAACGGCTTAGAATCTATCACTGAAACCCAAGATTTTACTAACGAAACGTTAGTTACAGCTTCCAATTTGCAGAACAATTTTAATTGCAAAAAATGTGGAAAATCTTGTGAATGTTTGAAGGTAACAAAATCAATTTTAACAAAAACTGTAATTTTTATATATTTTTTTTAATTTTTAACTTTAAACCGCCGTAAAATTTGAGCCGTTTAATAAAAATGATTAACGCGAACGGATTTCACATACTCAAATATCGGTTTATACACACGCAAATCGACATTGATGTCAGACAAAAAAAAAACTTAAAAAAAAAATGTCTAGGTGCCGTAAATTTTTGAAGTTGCCCATATACATATAATATTTACGGACCTACAACGCCATGAAGCCGACAGTAGATTTAGTAAAGTTGTCTGCGACACGCTGCATTAATTTATAAGTTTTTTATAAATTAAAAAATTCTTTAATTCAAATTAAATTTTTTTGTTTAACGTATATCAATAGTTGTATTTTTGAAAAATTCTTATTTTAGTCTAATTGGCGGAATTTAAAAAAACTAAAATTGTGTAAATTTTAAAAAATAGCACCAAATCAAATATTTCTCAATTTATAGGAAAAATTCTAAATACTTAACCCTTTAACTACCGACGTTTTATTTGTGGATATATTTCTATTTGAACTTCAGATTCTTCTTTGCTGTCCTTAAATTAGAAAGAAAAAGGTTGACATGTATGCCACCTCTCCCACCCACCTGAAAATTGGTCCAAAAATAGAATTTTTTAAATTTCTCGGACCATTTTTACTAGTTAAACATTCGATTTTCGAAAAATGCGTTGTTTGATTTTGTTCTGGTCATTAGATGAAGCTACTAGCCAAATTTTGAGTTTCTAGCTTTGCTAGTTTAGGAGATACACCAAACGCCCATTTTTTCGAAAATAAAGGCTGGTTACAAAAAATCGAGCTTTGTTAACAAATATTCCCAGCAAAACTTTGGTAATGAATGCGATAAAGTAATGCATTACCTTGTAATGTGTACTCCTTACCTGTATCATTATTTTCCAACAAGAACTAATGAGTTACCGATAATTGAACACTCATGGATTACCTTGTAATGACACCTCATTACATTTTACATTACTTCAAAACATAAAATAATAACTTACCGATCATCAATTACATAATGCATGAATTATAAACGTAAAGTAGTTATTAATATATATTTTTGAAAATCTATTTATAGACACATTACTTTGTGATTTTTTGTAAGCATAATGGTAAGGTGTATATTTTTAATATCACGAACGAAAACACGAAGCACAACAACTCATCTACATTTTAAGCAATAAAATATTGTATGTATCGATAGCTCAGTTGGTAGAGTTCTCGCCTAACTAATTGTTAAATACCAGAGACCCCAGGTTCGAATCCCAGCATGACCAAGTTATTTATATAATAAAAAAAAAGTTATTTATTTAATTAAAAAAAAAATATCTGTAAAAAAAAATTTTAATGCATTTTTTTTTATGAAAATCTATTTATAGACACATTACTTTTCCCCACCATGTAACCATATAAGTAACCAGTAACTTTACCCATTACAAGGTAATAAGTTCCTTTGAGGCTCATCGCCTGTAAAATTCATCAGTGAAGTAACGTGTAAAGTAATGCATGAAGCCCTATGGCGATACATTACTTTACCCATGATTTGGTAATGTGTGGTTTTGCTGGGTTGCGACTATATTTTCCTGATGAAAAACGTAAAGTCTTTTTGCATTTTTCTTTCTTTTTTATATTTTTTTTTAAAAAAAGTCCACTATTTTGAAAACCAAGCAAAATAGAGCACAACTAAAAAAATATACCAGGTCCGGGAAGGTGTTAGGAGCATAATATTTATACTGATAGTTTACAAAAAAGTTTTTACTAAAATTTCACAATCGTTCTATTTAATTTTAAACAAATTTTTATTTTGTTATTTTATTTTTATCACACTGAAAAATTTATAAAGTTCGAAAATTTTTTTAAAAAAATTTTTAGAACGTTTTACAAAAAGTTGTTTCAAAACCGAAAATTAAATATAAAAAATTAAAAAAAAAAATAATATATAAATTTTAAAATTTTGTTCATAAAAACTTTTAAGTTTTGTATTGTGAATTCATGGTTTATTAAATTTTTTTTATTTTTATAATTGATTTTTTTTTACTTTTTAACTTTTCACTTACACCACAAATAAAGCAAATGATATAGTAGCTTATTTTCTGTATTTTTTTATCCTTAATACAATATCCGTATCCGTTATTATTTCCGTTAACCGTTAGGAGCTGGCGACAAAGCGTAACTGATCATCGAAATGAAAATTGCTTATAAAATAACCTCGGTATCCTTTCTAGGCATCCTCTGACAATCTAATAGAGATGTTAGGAAGGAAAAGTAGTCACCTAACGGTACATATATTTAGCACTGCAAAAACAACAGTAACAGCAGTAAATAAATTAAATATTTGTGGTGTTGTACTTTCAATTCCAATTTACTTTCATGCTTTTTGCTCTCTTTCATTCATACCAATCTACCATCCATTCAGTCAGTCAGTCAGTCAGTCAGTCAGTCATTAATTCAACCACACTTATCCAACTTTAAGCTCGAAGTATTCAAACATACAATTTGTTTATTATAATATTATATTCTATACAAAATATTCTAAGGGGTTGTCAATCTAAACACCCGCACATAAATGTTGGAAAATTCTTCTTGGTTTTATTTTTTTATTCTTCCAACCAAGAACTGTTTATGAAATATTTCAACACCAAACCCACACAGAGAGAATTTTGTTGTATAAAAAATAATGAAATTTTTCATTAAATCTATGAAACTTTTATTTACAAAATTAACGAAAATTTTCTTAAAATTAATGAAAAGCTTCATCCGTTTTATGAAATCAGTTTTTTAATTTAAACTGATCGGTACAGCCGTTCCCAAGACCAAGAAGTCTTGCTCACCGACTTTGAAAACACAGTTTTGAGAAAAACACCTTCATAAAGGGTGTTTTTTATAGAGGTATAGAACTTTGAAATGGAATAAAACAAAGATGAATTTTAAAATTGACATGAAATTTACTTTATTCGAAAGATAATCTTCTGGCATTATAATTTAAATATGACTTCTGGCATATGACCGCCACGGCTGGCTCGAACGTAGTCTAATCTGGAGGTCCAATTTTCGATGACTTTTTCCACCATTTGTGGCCGTATATTGGCAAAAACGCGGCGAATGTTGTCCTCCAAGTGGCCAATCGTTTTGGGCTTATCGGCTTAGACTAGCGTCTTCACATATCCCCACAGAAAATAGTCCAGCGGCGTTTAATCGCACGATCTTCGAGGCCAATTCACGGTTCTGAAACGTGAAACTATGCGGTTACCAAACGTTTCATTCAATAAATCAATTGTGGCACGAGCTGTGTGACATGTTGCGCCATCTTGTTGAAACCCCAGCTCCTGCACATCATGGTTGTTCACATGATGAACGAAAAAGTCAGTAATCATGGCTCTATAGAGGTCACCATTGACTGTAACGTCCTGACCAGCATCGTTTTTAAAAAAGTACGGACCAATGATTCCACCAGTCCATAAATCACACCAAGCAGTCAGTTTTTCTGGCTGTAACGGTGTCTCAACATACACTTGAGGATTACCATTACTCCAAATACGGCAGTTTTATTTATTGACGTATCCATTTAACCAAACGTGAGCTTCATCGATAAACAAAATTCGTGCGCAATACGTATTTCACAACCATGATTTTCAAAATAAATTTGCACAATTTGGAAGCGTTGTTAAGGCGTCAGTCTATTCATGTTGAAATGCCAAGCCAAACTAAACATAAATCACTTGACAGCTGACAAAATCGCCGCCAGTTAAAAAGTGTTGCCAACTTAAAGTTATATTCCTGTATAAAAAACACCCTTTAGTTTCAAAAGCTTTTTTCATTTCCATTTTATTTCAACGACTTATTTTTCGATAATCTCCGATTTTGATAAAATTTGGTGAGTATATTTAGAAGTGAAGGCATATTTCAAAAACGATTTTTATTTTGAGTTTAATCAAAAAATAACCAGCCATTAAAAATTTGTAGCTAAAGCGATAAAATTGATTTAAAAATCTATAAGAGTAATTTCCCTGAGGGAAACAAAGGGTCGCTTGATGCAAAGTGACAAATCTGTGATATATTATTTGGAGGCACGTCACGAAACTGGTGAAACCAAAATTGTGTTAATTTTGGTGAAGTGACCAATCACGTGACTATAGTTATGCTGACAAAACATTCACTGGTTGCTACCAGATATATTATGTAAGTGGAGAAAAAGTAACATAACATCAAAGTGTACTGAAGCAACTAGGGCCGTTGCAGTTGAAGTTATTACTGGTCATTGAACTGGTTCAATTAGTCCCAAAAGATTCAGTCCCTTGACTGCTACACATCAGACATAACACTGAAGTAATTTTATCTGTACCGACTATGTGACAGTAGAAATGAAGACTTAACACTCCACTGGTTTAAAAGAACTGAACACGGAACTGTGACCAGGCCTGCCAGATATGGCGATTTCTTGCCAAACGTCGCGATCTTAAACTTAGTTTTTTGTTGGGTATAGAAAAAATAAGCTAATGATAAAATTGATTTTTGTTGTGCCTTTTTTAAGGTTTTTTGAACAGGGGGTAAGACACACTGTTTTGGAAAAGTGCAGTGATTGGTTCCGGACGGGCTATTTAGCAACTCGTGCATAATATGACATACGCTGAATAAAAACTGACAGGTTACTTGCTAATTACTTTTCGTATGCCCGGCGACATGTACCCCTTAGACCACTGCAGTGGTACGTCTCAAAACTATTTCAGTCAAACTACCCCTGTTACAGAACACATTGCGCTTAATATGTGACTAGTTTTCCTTCAAAAATTGTTCTCCAGTTCTAAGATACGTATACCTACACCAGTCACGTGATAATTTTTTTCATACTGGTTCTGTTGCATATCAATCCGAAAATGGTCATACTTTGACACTACCTACTTCTAACTAATCCCGTAGTATATTTATTTCAGTCTGTATGGTAATAGGTTACCTTGGTCAAGTTATTCGATACGTCACACAGTGCTCCACAGGTATTAAATTGTCACCTCCTATGACAAGCCCATATTAATACTATAGGTTCATACACACAAAGTTCTAGTCACATGACCATACCAGTGACTGGTCCATTTCCCGCAGGGTTGTTACTGGAGGCGTCTTTACAAATATGCGCGTAGCTTCGATAATATTGTATGAATGAATTCCAGCGCAATTTCATTGAGTTTATGCAAAAATTCATTAGTATCATGCAGGTATTTCTCTCAGTGCAATGCGTGCCAAAAAAAAAATATCACTATCATCATCGTCATCACTATCACCCATTAAGGAATTCGTGAAAATATGTTAAGGCAGAAAATATAAAACAATTGCTTACAATTTTATTTTAGTGTGTGTGTGTGTGTGTGTGTGTGTGTGTGTGTGTGTGTGTGTGTGTGTGTGTGTGTGTGTGTGTGTGTGTTTTGAGGACAATTCAATTCAACATTTCGTTAAACGTTTTGGTCTGAATTTCTTACATTGTTAAGCAGAGAATAAGATTTTTTATTTAAAGGATGTGAAATCCTTTTTTAAATTGTTGTCCTTTTTGATACCTTAATTCTGTTTTTATTTTTTGACATTCAAAATGTGTTGTCAATTTCATTTCAAAAACATGTAGGCATAATTTGAAAAATTTAACCAGCAAACACCATAATAATTTAATTTTAATTTTTTATTAAGTTTCACACAATTGAATTTCATTAAATGCCAAAATGTCCCCAAAATGTCTGTGCTATTCATTCATAATTTTTTTAATTCTATTTTTAAAGATGATGTTGTGTGGAGTCTTAAGTATTTTACTACAATACAATTGAATATGCATAACTCATACTGCTCTTAGCAATTATAAAGATGCCATTCGATTATAAATATATTGAACTGATGGTGGATTCTAAAAATAAGATAGAAATACTTAATTGAAGTATGTTTAAAAATTGCTGGCAAAAAAAAAAATATAGGGTAGAAGGGGGAGGTTTCGCCACTGGGGCACATAGTTATGTCAACCAACGATTTCCGTTATATTTGAAAGAGTCATGAAAATGTTTCTTTGTGCAGTTATTAATCATCTTTCAGATCACCAACTTGTTACACTTGTTTTGTGAGTTGGAAAAAAAAATAAAATAGAGAGTTAGTATAATTGGCATAACCTTTTAATTTCGTGTATTAAAACAAAATAATTTTTAAGATGTCGAGGCGTTGATATTAATTTATAATATAAACACAATTTTTTTTAAAAATTTATTTCTAAAAAGTGTAAAAAAATTAATTGTATAAGTGGCTGATGACTTAGGGCGCATACGCCAGACCACTATTTGGGGTAATTTTGCCAAAAAATTAAGAGTGGACGCGAATAAGGACATACAGACTAGTAGACTTGTGTAGTTCGCGAACGAGCTAGTAACCCAATTGAACAATATGACCTAGTTCAATATTATTCGCTCTTTTAGTTCAATCGTTCATTTCGTTCGTTTTACTCATGATACAATTTAATCTCTTTTTAACAGTTTTTTTAACAGTAGTTCGATTCCCTAACTTTTTAACGACAAACATCGCTTGTTAAATTGTCTAAATTCGATAGTTTTCCACAATTGTCGTTAAAACTGATTTTGTAAATTTTTCTATCGAATTTTATAGTATAATAAAATTGTTAACTTCCGAAAAATATTGTTAAGCTAACGACTTAAAGAAAAAATTGTAATTGAGGTAACGAATGTGCAAAATAAATTTAAACAATGGCTAAATACACACAGAAAAATAAAGTGCCAACTGAATTGAAAAGTGTATATTAATGGTAACAACTTATAAATTCAGTTAGTACAACGATATTTATATTAGATTTCTAAATATTATGGGTCTAACAACTAAAATGCAGTTGAATAAACCGCACTTTGTTGTGAATACTAATGTTCAGTTTTACCAACCGACTGAAATTCGTAATAACCGAATATGAGTCGTAATAATTAAATTTCAGTTGGCAAATAGCAAAACTTTTCTCTGTGTGTACATAACCAAAATGTATTTTAGTTCTAATTTAACCAATATATATAAAGGGTGATTTTTTAGCAACTTTCTTTTTGACAACACTGTTTTTGGCAGCTCAGCTATTTCGTATAACATGTTACTGGTAAACATGTTCAGTTTGGTCTATAATTTAACCATGAATCGACTTACAAACGAACAACGCTTGCAGACTATTACATTTTATTATCAAAATTCATACTAGTTTAATAAAGTGCAAATTGTACACATTGTGTTCAGCGACGAAGCTCATTTCTGGTTGAATGGATACGTGAACCAGAATAATTGCCGTATGTGGTGTGAAGAGCAGCCAGAAGCATTGCAAGAACTGCCAATGCATCCCGAAAATGCACTGTTTGGTATGGATTATATGCCGGTGGCATCATTGGACCGTACTTTTTCAAAGACGAAGAAGGCAAGAACGTTACTGTGATTGATGAGCGATACCGTGCGATGATTACAAATTTGTTTTTACCCAAAATGGAAGAGCTGGACTTGGGTGATATGTGGTTTCAACAAGACGGTGCCACACAGCACGCGAAACAATGGCCCAATTGAGAGGCGAGTTCGGTGAGCAGTTTATTTCACATTTGGGGCCGGTCAATTTGCTGCCTAGATTGTGAAATTTAACGTCTTTAGACTAGTTTTTGTGGGGCTATGTTAAGGCTCATGTCTATAGGGACAAGCCCATAACGGTTGACGCACTGGACCCAGCCTAAATTGGACCCAGCGTATGAACCATTTGAGGCGTAGCCGCGATCAACATTTACATGAAATCATCTTCAATGAGTTCTATCGACTCAAATAAAGATTTCATACATATCTCTAAATTTTATGTTTTTTTCTAAATCAAATCCGAAAGCTCTTAAAAAGTCACACTTTATAAAAAATTAATATTTGTGGTTTAAAAAATTACATTTTAATGCATTGTGTTATGGTTAATTTGTAAATGAATAACAACTGCACCTTGCTTAACCTTTCGTCCTCAACCCAAGTTTTAATGAGACGGAATTCTCACTGTTGTTGGGTTGCAGTAAACCGAGAGTAATTAATTTTGACTTCTAATTTTTCGGTATAGGGAGCAAAGCTCGTTAAAAATATACAAAAACTAATCTAAAGTGTAAATTTGCGACAAAAGGAGTGTAACAAATTTAAAAATCATAGGAATATTTGTAGAAGCTGCAAAAAATCATAAATTACTCTTTGCCTTGAAAACTTTGTATTTTTGCCACTCTGTGTGGATCGAAAGTGGACCCAAAAATAAAAAATACATAAGTATTTTAAATATTAAAACAATTATAGTTAGTTAGATTGGTTCCATGACCCATCTGAGGATAAAAAAAGCGGAACAGATTGTTGCACTCATAGAAATAAACCTGTAAAAATAGCAACCAAAAAAAGCTACTAAAAATTTGTTAAAAATGTTCTTGCAGAAAAAACTGCTAAAATTAGCTGATTTTTTTACTAAATATTAGTAATATAAGAAAAGCAAAAATAAATCTGTTGAATTTACAAATATTTAGTTGTGTTTGAGCTAAATTTTAGTTAATTGAATGTAGCAAAATAATTTGCTAAAATCAGAGCAAAAACATTTACTAAATATTAGTAGACAAAAAAATCATTAAAAATATGAAATTTTTATAGTTTTTTTTAAGTTTTTTTTTAATGCAAATAAAAATCTGTCCTTGTGAAATCAACAATCTACAATTTTTTAGTAAAAATTTCTATTAATTTTAGCAAAATAAACTGTTATTTGCATTCTAATAAATTTGTGGTAAATACAGCAAAAATATTGTTAATATTACAGTTTTTGTTTGCTATTTTAAATCTACAAATACAAACAAGTTTTTGCTAATTTTACATAGTAAAATGCTATTTTCAATTAACTAAAATTCGCATCGAATATAACTAAAAAATTTTGTAAAGTTAACAGATTTATTTTTGCTGTTTTTATATTATTAATATTTAGCAAAAAAAAATTTGATAAATTTAGCATTTTTTTCTGCGAGAGCATTTTTAACTGATTTTTAGTAGCCTTTTTTGTTCTTTTTACAGGTTTATTTGTATGAACCTAGAGTTTAGAATGAATTTTGTATGTTTTCTCGATTAAAATATATTAAAAATATAATGATAAAAATAAGTGTGACTTCTGCTAGATCTGTATTTTTTATAAGTAAATATGATAATGAAGATTTTAAATTAATGTTTTATATCATTATTTTTATCATTTTGTATGCAGTGTTTATACCGCACAATTTAAAATTTTACAAAAATTATCTACACATTTCCATTTATTTTATATAGTTATATATGGTTCCATTGGTATCACACTTCATAAAATTATACATTGTTTGTAATCGTATGATATAAGTAGTGTCCGACCGAACAGTTCGGCCAGAAAATGCATTTGGTCTGTATTCTTTATTTTAAAACATTATGGACAAATTTGGCGAATGGAAAATAAATTCACTGTTCGGCCTTCAAAAGTTCGGCCAAATCGAAAATAGTTCGGCGGCCGAACTTTTAACTTTATAGCTAAACTTCGGCTTTTTCCTTAAATTTTATACACAAAATCGAATTAAATTGGCTCAACAAACATTTTTCCAATAAAAAGATTTATAATCATTGCCTCTAGATACCCAAAAACCGACCAAATATAGTTTTTTGGCCGAACTGTTCGGTCGGACACTAGATATAAGTAACCCAAAAGAAAATAGCATGTATACCAGGTTTCAACCTACACTGATAGAAATTTGTGCGTAGTATTAATGAATTCCTTCATTAATCCAATGATTTTTTTCATAAAAAAGTCCCCAAAGAAACGTTTCATTGAGTCAATGAAAGGTGTTTCATTAAATCAATTTTAATGAATGGTTTCATTGACCCAATGAAAATTTCATAAAGCATATGAAATTTTTTTCATTTATCCTAGCCTAATAGTTGTGAAAGTTTCATGTGTTTAATGAATAAAATTCATAGTTTTTATGAAATATTTTCGTTGATATTTAATAATTTGCACTTTTTATGATTATTTTAGCATATCATTAATTTGGTGGTTATTGAGAAATTATCATTCGTTGATATTATTTATAAGGTCTGGTCTTTATAGGATCTATAAAATATTTTTATAAAAAAAGTTCGAAAAGTTCGAAAGTAAACATCACAGGCTGTTCTGCAAAAGCGATGGAAAATTTTTATTAAACTCAGCCTGATTCAGCAAATTTTCGTTACTTGGAATATGATGACATGTAAGATAATTTGTGTTAAAAGATGACATATTTTCTTAAATGTCGGTACAAAAAATGTATTCGAGAAAAATGTTAAATTTATTGACCAACTATTCAAATTCGTCAAGAACTGTTAGCTCTAGGCAAACTTAATAAAAAAAAATTTTTTTTTATTATTTCAAAATGATAGTACAAAAAAAAAATTATTCAAAATTTTTATTGAAAAAATTTTTAAAATTTTTCATTAATTTAATGAATTTTTTTTATGAAATTATGAAAAATTATAAAAAATGTTAATGAAAAAAATACCAATATTAATGAATTTTCATTCAGTTAATGAATCGATTTTAATGAAATCGTTTCATTGATACTATGAAGGAAAATTTTATCAGTGTAGAGTTATTGTTTTGTTTGAAAGCTTTATTAGTTGGCATCCTTTTTTAGTTTTATCCCATGATCTCAGTTGTAAAGCTAATTTTTCCGTGTACGCAATTTTATTATTGAAAAAAATTTGGCAATAAAATTTAAAATTATCTGTTTTGTGAGTTGTTTTTATAATTTTTTATTAAATTTTTAATTATTGACAGAGTAATATATTTTTATTAAAATTAAAATTTTTTACATTTATTATCATTATTAATTACACTGTGCTCGAATCGGACACTTTTTTTTTGTAACAAACGGGGCACCCGGTGGGTAAACCTAATTCGAGTACGCTGAATCCTGTGGTGCTAACCGTTTTTTTAGGTTAGCTCTTGTTTAAAAGATAATTAAGATTGAAAATTATGGTTCCCTCCCATACAAAGTAAATATTTAATATCATATATCTACAGTACTATAATAGTCTTAGTCTTAGAAATTTGTGCACGTTGATTATTTGATAGTGTTAATAGTCATGGGAAAAATGGGCGTGATCGGACCAGTGGGTGTGTCAGCTCCCATACAAAGTAAATATTTAATATCATATATCTACAGTTCTATAATAGCCAGAGTCTTAGAAATTTGTGCACGTTGATTATATTATGAATAGTCATGGCAAAATTGGGTGGGATCATACCAGTGGGCGTGGCAGCTCCCATACAAAGTGAATATTAAGCTCATATACAAAATTAATATTAATATTAAATATCTAGGGTTCTATATTAGCTATATAGCCTTCAAATTTTGTACGAGTCCATCAATTACAAATATTGGTAGTCGAACTGAAAATGGGCGGAATGCGATATTCACTTTTAGGTGACATTTGTTGGAATTTGCAAGAGGAAGATAATGATTTAGAAGAATCAGGAAATGAAAATTGAAAAAATCATGAAAAATTTATTTATTAAAAAAAAAAAATTATAAATCACTTTAAAATTGTTGTAGTCAATTAAATTTTGTTGCAAATAGTTTATTGTTGATGTTGTTTCATAAAATGTTCTCAATTTCATACATTTAAAATCAATAAATGGTAAAAAAAAACTTAAAAAAATTGTTTTTTTTTAGGTACTTGGAACCATAATTTTCAATCCTAATTATTTTTTAAACGAGAGCTAACCTAAAAAAACGGTTAGCACCACTGGATTCAGCGTACTCGAATTAGCTTTACCCGCCGGGTGCCCCGCTTGTTACATTTTTGAACTAGCACAGTGTTATTAGCGATAAAACAAAAGTGTCAAATATGAATAATTCTTAAAAGAATTATAAAAAAACGATTTAACAAATTCTCTTATGAACAATTGAACGAAATTGTCAAAGATCGATCGACTTAGAAAGAGCGTTCACGCAAACGAACTTGATTGCCCAAGTCTACAGACTAGGCTTCCCAATACCGAATTAAGTAATTCCAAAAATATCGAAATTCGAGCCATTTTGCCAAATTCGAAATACCGATTTTAAGCCAATACCGTTGTCGGTATTGCATACAAATTTCTTTTTCACTTTATTAATTTGCTGCCAATTTCTATGGATTAATTAAAAAATAAACATCCCGGGTAAAAAAGTTCATATATGTATAAAAATATTTTTTACAATTTTTGAAAATATCAAAATGGCCCTATCCATGCCATGTAGTGCATAAAAAACAATAAGAACTGCATCTTTAGATTTTCGATATCGTTAAAAAAGGTTCCGCGTCAAATGCAATTAAGTTTGGGATCAGTAAGTTCTAAAAAAGAGCAATTCCATATGAAAGCGATCACATTTTGGACGACCCCTCTCCGATTTTAAAATAAATAGTCTCAATCGATTGCCCAGCAAAAAATAATGTACCTACATATTTTTTTTTTTTTATAGTGACTGGTTTAGTGGTGGTGTGCACCACTGTCATGTGACAAAATTGAAGAATTCTTCATAAGGGACCTCATTGAAAGTTGTTTAAAAAAAACTACTAAAGCGATCGCAACGAGTGATAGCTCGTTGGAAAGGTATTGAATCAGGCTTTAATTGAAAAATAAAATTTTCCTAATTTTTCTCAGAAATTTACCTTTTTTCCCATGAAAATTAAATTTTCCCATGAAAATTAAATTTTCCGATTTTCCACAGAAGCTCCTAAATTTTCCGGCTAATTTTATTTTTTTTTTGATTCCTCATAATTTTTGCTTTAAGAATCAGCAAAATGGGAAAATTTAATTTTCATGGGAAAATTTAATTTTCATGGGAAAAAAGGTAAATTTCTGAGAAAAATTAGGAAAATTTTATTTTTCAATTAAAGCCTGATTCAATACCTTTCCAACGAGCTATCACTCGTTGCGATCGCTTTAGTAGCCTGATTCAATACCTTTCCAACGAGCTATCGCTCGTTGCGATCGCTTTAGTAGTTTGTTTTAAAACAACTTTCAATGAGGTCCCTTATGAAGAATTCTTCAATTTTGTCACATGACAGTGGTGCACACCACCACTAAACCAGTCACTATTAAAAAAAAAAATATGTAGGTACATTATTTTTGCTGGGCAATCGATTGAGACTATTTATTTTAAAATCGGAGAGGGGTCGTCCAAAAATTTGCCAATTTTGATCGTTTTCATATGGAATTGCTCAAAAATAAAAATATTTTCTTTATAATTTCATTAAATGATAAATAAATTATAAGTTTTCCATTAAATATTGAATAATATTCTGTATAAATTCAATTAATCGTGATAAAATATTGCGACTTACCTACGTTGTCTTATGCAAATTTGCGAAATATTATAATATATTGCTAAAAGTATAAAAATATATAAAATTTTTTTTTTAACTAACTTTTATTTATTTTTGAGACCTATTGATTTCAAACTTCATTAAACATGGTGCGAAAACTTTTTTAACAATAGCAAAAATCAAGAATTCCAAAAACACAACGCAGCAACATTTGTGGGGAACGCGCCATCGAAGTCGTACAAGATATTTTCCCCCAATGCAAATCAACACGAACTCTTAATCTTAAGTTAATTTCACTTAACAAAGATAGTTTTTAGATTGTGATTTTGATTATAATCATATAATTGCATTAAGAAATGTAAATAGTTAAATAATTATAAAATAAAAAATTATGAAAAAATAAAAAATTTTGAAAAAAATACAAAAAAAAAAAATCTTAAAGGACTTTCAGAAATCGGCTTCGACGCGGAACGTTTTTGTTCCGAAATGACCTGAGGAAACATTTTTCGGTTTCAGCACAACATCGGCTACAGCGTGGTGATAGGGCCTTATTTTGGTTGTACCCCTAATGGGCATACATGGTTGTGTATATGGACATGTATGTGTCATATATGGGAATATACGGAAGTGTATATGATTCCATATATGCAAATGGTACTCATATATGGTCATATATGTAGGTAAATATGATATTTGCAAAAGTGCTCATATAACTATGGACATATGTGGAAGTTATATGTTATTTCATATTCGCAAAAAAGGACATATGGAAGTATGTATTTGGAATTCCTTATGTGCAAAAAGTTGTAATATATGAACATATAAGGAAGTATATGTGACTCCATATAACCATATAAAAGATTTAGAAACATTTAAAATGGTATATCTAATCATTCTGATATATTTATCTTAACGATAAAATGTTTAATCTTTTTGCAAAATTTTCAGTGTAATTGAAGTGATTGCCTCGTACTTATTAACGCTCAAAGTTAAAAATTTTCAAATTGTCGGATAAGGCAAACTCGACATTTTCATTCTTAAGGGGATATTATTTGCACCTTACAACTTAGGACTTCAAGTCGTATAATATAAACTCACTACACTTGACGGACTTCACACTATCTGTACTGATGCTGTGCCGCGAACACGTAAAAAGTTATACGGTGTTAATGGTTTGAAACCAAACTTTTTCGATTTTTACATTCTCGCAGTTTTTTTTGGCCAGCAAATGTAAGGCCCTCCACGTATCGAACTCTTAGAAAGTGTTAACATAAAACCTTAAAATTGTACGCAGTTTGATATACACTGTGGAGCAAAAGTGAGCTAATGTTTCAAAATTAAAATTCACGACGTATTTATTATCCAAATCTTTTTGGAAATACGAATCAAATTATGTATAAAGGCATAATAATGTGTCCTCTTCATAATCATAGAGGTACAACCTGGCCAACCCGCTGAAGCTAGGATCTTGAAATTTGGTATATGGGTTCCTTATCCTGTATAGACATCCGCTTAGTTGATATTTTTGGAAATATCTCCAGTTGGGAAATTAAGAGGGAAAATTCTTCCCCTTGGTGGCCTATACAAACCGCTCAAGCGAGTAACTTGCAATTTTTTAAAATGGTTCACAATCCCACGTGGACATCTGCTTAGACGGGATTTTTTGAAACTCCTACGGGGTGGGGCAAAAAGTGGAAAAGTCTCCTCCTAGGCGGCCTAGTCAAACCGCTTAAGCAAAGAACTTGAAACTTGGTATGTTGGTTCCCAATTCCCCGTAGAAATCTGCATAGACTTGATATTCAGAAATTCGTACGGGTAGGGGCATGAAAGAGAAAAGTCACCATCTTTAGGACTTGATCAAACAGCTAAAGCGAGTAAATTAAAATTTGGTGCGTTGGTTCCTATTACCGCATTGACATCCGCTTAGACGGTGCGTTTGAAAACCCAAAAAGGAAAAGTCACCTCCTTGGCAGCGCCGTCAAACCACTAACACGGGGGACTTGAAATTTGGTATGTGTGGTTCTTACCCCGCGTAAGCTGGATTTTTGGAAATTTCTACGGGAAGGGATTTTCTCCTTCCATTCTGTTCCTTATAATATGGCCTTACTCACTTATATAATACTTTTTAGAGTTTTGGCCAGCAACGTGGTAAAAAAAAGGGTTAAAAGTGGAAAAGTACCCCCCTGACAAACTCGCCAAACCGCTTAAGCGAGGAACTTGAAACTTGTTATGTGGGTTTCCTAATCCTCCTTAGATGAAATTTTTTAAAATTCCTACGGGAAGTGGCATTAATGGGAAAATTTTGCCACTTGGCGGCCTGGCCAAATCGCAAATACCGATGGACTTGTAATTTGGTATGTGTGTTCCTAATACCGGAGTTTTAAAAAATGTCATGAAGGGGAAAATTCTTCTTGTTGACGGCCTTGACAACCCGCCGAAGCTAGGATTTTGAAGTAAGGTGTTTAGTTTTATTCTCTCGCGTTGATACCCGCATAAGCAGGATTATTTGATATTCTTACGGGAGGAATAAAAACGGAGGAACCTACAGTGGTTTTTACTATAAAATGAAATTTTTTTTTTTTTTTTTATTAATTAATATTCATATAATTACAAATTATATACTATTACCCTAACCGAACACTAGCTACTATGGCCTTCGGCGCGTTGTAGCGAAAACAGACCAGTGCCTCTGGTGGGAATCGAACCCACGACCCCCGCACTGATAAGCCAGCACGCTACCAACTAGCCTACCGGGGCGCACAAAATGAAATTTAAATAATGTGTTAATTCAGAGATTAATTATTTTTGGAATTTTCGCTCGGATCGTAGAAAAAATGGAGGTTCGAAAGTTTCCCCCCTTAACATCCTGACCAAACGCCTGAAACCTAAAATATGAGCTTGTGAAGATACACATTTTGAATTTTTGATAAAACGGAATTTTCAGGATAAACAGTTTAAAAACTTATACAAAGCCCATAATGTAGAAGTCTGAGACTTGAAATTGAAACATACACCACAAGCATTAAAAAAATATCAAAAGAAAAAGTTCTTATGAAAAATAATTTAGTTTTCTTTTAAATATATTCCGGTATTTAAAACTACCGGTAACAAAGTATCGGGTTTTTAAGCTAGTTTTATATAAAGTTATTTTTTATTTGTTTGCAACCCACCTTAATGTAAAAAAAAAACTAGACGCTTGATTTTTAATTAAATTTATTTATGAAAATAAGTTCAAAGTTTTTATTAACACATTTAACTGATGTAATTCCTCAGCTTAATAACTAAAATGGGTCAACTTTAAATTGCATTTTTTTTTTTCAAAAAAGACAAGCAAACACAACAACAAAAATAAAACGCAATGAACAAAATGTATTATATAACTTAGAGCATCAATCCCTTCCACAGTTACTAAACGCTGCCCTCTTGATTTATTTTTTTTTTTGCAAAAACTTGGCATCATAACACTATTTACATGCACTATAAATATGCAAACACTTGTTGAATCCTTCAATAAATAGCAGAAATGAAAATATATGCTATAGTCTTATAAGTAATCACTTGTTTAGACTATATTTGGAATCTGCTTTAAATTGGATTTCGATAAAAAATTGGGAAATTCGCCGTAAAATACCTAATACAGTTTATTGTGTAGTACGCGCTTGATTGAACATGATTGGGGACAAGAAATTACTATATTATGATCTTAATTAACATAAACATGATTCTGACTGCTCATAATATGATCATGATAATCATATTATGATTGCTACGCATTTTAATTATAACCTGATACTTTTAAGCTATCATAATATGATGTTATTTTCTTTGGGTGAAGTTGTTAAGTCATATTAGTTAACTCTAGTAGATTTTTTAATGTAATCTAAACGCATAATATGATGGAATTACAACAAATTAAAACAACTTGGCATGGAACAACCACTTGTTTGTGGGTACCATTATTTGTATATGTTTTGTACATAAAATAAACCCACTATTTAACTTCCGTTTCATTGAATTTACAAATACATGCACACATTAACATCACTACACTACTACACTTAAACAATTTATTAAAATTATTCAACCTCCACGTGTCAATCGACAAGGACGTGTCAAAGCCATTTCCACACACACACATATACACAATTAAAAACTGAAATAGATCAACTTTAACTGACTAACTGGCAACCATTTAACACGACCCACTCAACCAACCACTGCTCAATAAAAAAAAACAAGAAATTATTACGACTTTCTTTAAGGAATGTTTAGAAGAATTTTCATCATATTTTCTCAATTGCCACCATGTCATCATCATCACCATCATCTCAAGCTATCAACACTTAACAAGCAATAATTCAATTTATGATAGAACTGATTACACAAAACGACAGGAAAATTCACTATTTTTAAGTAAATGTTGTGATGCCATGCAAAACCACACATTACCAAATCATGGGTAAAGTAATGTATCGCCATAGGGCTTCACTCATTACATTACACCTCACTTCACTGATGAATTTTACAGGCGATGAGCCTAAAAGTAATGGGTGGACTCATTACCTTGTAGGGGGTAAAGTAACTGGTTAGTTATATGGTTACATGGTGGGAAAAAGTAATGCTGGGACTCGAACCTGGGGTCTCTGGTATTTAACAATTAGTTAGGCGAGAACTCTACCAACTGAGCTATCCATACATATAATATTTGGTTGCTTAAAAAGTTAATGAATTGTGCTTCGTGTTTTCGTTCGTGATATCAAAAATATACACCTTTCCCTCATGCTTACAAAAAATCACAAAGTAATATGTCCATAAATAGATTTTCAAAAATATATATTAATAATTACTTTACGTTTATAATTCATACATTATGTAATTGATGAACGGTAAGTCATTACTTTATGTTTTGAAGTAATGTAAAATGTAATTAGGTATCATTACAAGGTAATCCATGAGTGTTCAATTATCGGTAACTCATTACTTCTTGTTGGAAAATAATGATACAGGTAAGGAGTACACATTACAAGGTAATGCATTACTTTATCGCACCCATTACCAAAGTTTTGCTGGGTGTCTTCAAAATCTACCTAATTTGGTATGGGAAAGTTTTTTATACTTTTTAAATTTCTTTAGTTAAGGGGCACCTCGCTGATTTTGTTAAAACAATTATGAACGATTCAGGGGGTGTCAGACACACCCCCTTTGGAGGCGGCAAGGCTTCAGAGTTAAAATGTTTAAGTTTAAAATTTCTCTTAAATTACTTAGATGTTCGGGAAAAATTATATCTCATTCGAAAGCTTATAAAATCGTCTTTCGTATGATATATATAAATTTTTATTTTCCAGGGATGGGAGCGTGTTATTTAACTTTGAATTTAAAAAATAACTTTTTTAAAATGTAAACCTAAACAAATTTACTTTTAAGCCTTGCCGACTCCAAAGGGGACGTGTCTAACAAAAAGAAAATCTCAAAGACAAGCCAAATTTTGATTTGTCTCGAAAGGGCCACCTAGATTTTTCTTTCTGAAAATGTATTATTTTTGTTGTTGGTCTCATGTCTTGTCTATTACACCATATAATTGACAAAAAGCAGATTTTATAAGCTTTTCAGTGACTTATAATTTTTCCCGAACAGATAAGTAATTTTTGAGAAATGGAAACTTAAAAAATTTAACTCTTTAGCGTTGTCGCATCCAAAGAAGGTGTGTCTGACAAATAAAAAATTCAGGATCTGCTCACGTATCTGAATCATCCCTAATGTTTTTTTTTTTTTCAAAATCGGTAAGGTGAACCTAAACTAAAGACGGGCCAAATTTTCAAAAATTTAATTGGCAGCCAAAAAGAAGCACCACCTAGATTTTTTTCGTTTTCGTTGGAAAATGGGTTTTAGACCATCTAGAAACATAATCCGTTTTTAAATTGGGTAACACGCAAATTTTATTTAAATTCACTCATGTCCGTATGTGATGAGGGTATATATCAGTTTGTCCTTACGTTTGTAGCGAATTGACATATAGGTCTAATAACCCATAAAGTATATTTATTCTTGATCCTTATTCAATTATAAGATGATTTGGCGATGTCCGTCTGTCTGTTTAAATTGCGATCACAGTGTGAAAACGCAATACGGACTACTAATGTTTGCCTAGATTGATGTACATTTTTTCGAAAATAAACATAATTGGTCCGGTTAAATTATCCATACAAATTGGAGTATAATTAACGTGACCAACTGTTTTTGATCAAAAATTTGGATTCAGCAGACGAAAAAGATTGATTTTGCTGCTAAAAGCTGGATATTTAATTTTGTTTAACCAAAAAAAAAAAAACGATTTATATCAAATTTGCTATTTTTCGCTTGAAAAAATTGTGTTATAATGAATTTACACATCCACGAAATCTGGTTTAAAATGGAGTTAAATCCAGTTACAAATCACCCTCGTTTACATTATAAAATTTGGCAGGCAAACTGGATTTTGGTTTGCCAACAACAGCGAGAATTCGCGAAATTGATGATCAAGCCAATTGTTGGTCACTGTTATCAAACGGTTAACCGGACAATACTGTCAAGATTGTTAATCCTATGTTTTGGCAACGCGTAACTAACCGTATTCGACTCATTGCCAGCATTGTGGCGATTGTATTTTTCTGCCTGGGTGCTAATACCGATTGATTTAAAGAGAACCCCGTAATCAATTTTAATACCGTAATCGATATTTTTTGAAAACCTAAACCGTAACTGAAATAAAGATTTAAATTATACCACTACGCAAACCGTAAACGATATTCGTTTTGATTGTCATCTTTGCTTTTTAAAAATTTAAAATTGCTTTTTAAAATTTTAATTTAAATAGTCTCTATTCCACAACGTGACCAGATTGACGTATGGTTTTTACGTTCAGTGTTGCCAACTTTGCGTTTTACGTTGTGACATCGCCACAGGACAAATTTTATAATGTATTTTAGTACAGTGTTATTTTAACGTCATATAGACAGTCGCATTAAATTTTTAGTTAATTTAATTTACTAATTTAATTTAGAAATGTTGAGGTTGAGAAGAAGAATAAACGCTTATCTCTAAAAATTATGAGCACTATTAATTTTTAAATTAGACTAGACTAGTTTCTGCCTTTTTATGGACAGGCGTCCATCAGAGATTTTCCATTTAAATTGTATTATTATTTGTGTCTAAATGTCAGATGATAAATTTTTCAACAACCTGCGGCTGTAAGAATCAAACCGGGCTTCTTACATTACAAACGTAACAATACCAAGTCATGACCGTTTAGCGATCACACAAAAGTATGGCCTTGAATGTAATGTAGCTAAATTGCAGTTTCCTCAGTTTTATACTCAGAAGTGACCAACACTAACAAACCCAAATATTATTATTATTTAGATTTTTGTTTTTTTTTATTTTTCTAATCTCCTCCGTCTCTATTATTTTCAGCAACATGATGCACTATCGAAAAGGTGAAAATATTGAAAAACAATTAACCAAGGAAGAACTGCCATTTGAAGATTTCTTACCCAAAGGAACGGAATTTCTATGGATGCATGTAAGTTTTGTGTTTGTTTTCTAAAAATAAAACTTTCACACAATTTTATTAATAAACAACAACAATTTCTAAAAGGTTAATGGTGGCACAAAAGTTAATAATGTTTTAACTTATGCGAAAAATGCCTTAGAAAAGGGTGAATATAAGCATGTAGTATGGAGCGGCAATGGTGGTGGTGTGGTGAAGACAATATCCTGTGCTGAAATACTAAAGAGAACATTTCCTTTGTATCAAGTCACCAGAACGTGTTACACAACGTAAAAGAATACTAATATACACTCAAAAAAGTTTTACAGTAGTGAAAATTACAATTAAAACAACTTTAATTTCAGTTAAAAAGGCAACAAAGGTAATTGCTGTTCAAATAACTGAAAATGTAGTTGTTTTTAACTGTTAAAAAACGACTAACAAATGTAGTAAAAACAACTAACAATGTCGTAAAAAACAACTGGCAATTGAACAGTTCATGCGAATAAGGACCAATAGAACACTTTTTCGCAAACACGTTTTTTTGCATAAATGCATTTTATTAGCAGAGCCCTACAATTCTATGCAGAAACTTTGGGGAAATTTTGACTTTTAAGGCTAAAAAAAATGACTTTGAAAGTGCAATAATTCGTATATTTTTGTTTAAATTGGGAGTGAACTAACGCACAATTTTGACTAAATACAACACAAAAACATACAAAAATTTTACTTTCGGTAACAATGTGTTAAAAGAACATTACGAGGAACAAACCACACTTATTATATTGGCAAAAAAATTTACCGTTCTTGAGTTATAAGACTTTAAAGTGTGGAAAGCAAAAAGGGCGAATATCCATCCTTAACAAAATATTATATAAAAATTATTTAGCTGCGAGTTTAAAATTGATATTAGCTAAAATTTGAAATTGTACTTAATTGTCCTTAAAGTGTTACAAACAAATACCAACCATAGTTCGTCAAGTTTTGCAAGTCTCATGAAAATGTAGTCAAAATCTGCTGCAAAATAACACATTTTTATTCAAATTTCAATACATTTTTTTTGGATATTCGCCCTTTTTCCATTTAAGCAAAAATTGAAGTCCAATTTTTGGCAAGTTCTCTTTCGAATACCTCATTAAAATTTTGTATATAGGTAGATGTGACTTAAATCTTTAAGCTAATACCAAAAAGTTGACAAAAATATTATTTTTTAACCGTTTCCTGCGTTTTTATTGTCCCCTGTAAAATTCTACAAATGGTCTATTCGTCTTTATTCGCATGAACTGTTCAATTGTTTAATACAAAAATTTTAAAACAACTGTAAAAAAATTTAAAAACTTCTGTTTTTAACAGTTATTTTTTCGGTATTTTAAAAATATTTTATATACAAGTTAATAATGGATATTTTTTGCTTGAAAAATGCATTTATTAAAATAATAAAATGAATTGATACATTATTCAAAGTATTTTCTATCGTTAGCCACTACTTTTTCCCATCTTTCTGGTAGCATATGGATTCCGCGCCAAAAGAACTGCTCCGGTTTTTAAAATCCACTGTTTTCCAAATAGTTTTTGAGCGGTCTTGCAACCTGTGGCCGAGCGTTGTCATGATGGAAGATTATGGCCTCGTGTGTGGTCGAATACTCTGGTCGTTTTTCGTTGATTGCTCTCTTCAAACGAATCAATTGTGTTCGGTACAGGTCCCCTGTAATCGTCTGACCCGATTTCAACAGCTCATAATAAAAAACATCCTTCTTATCCCACCAAATACAGAGCATTATCTTGGCGCCATGGTAATGCTCTGTATTGTAATAGAAATATTGTTTTATTTCTATTACAATAAAAAATTATATTTCCTTCAGTGCGCCCCAGTAGGCTAGTTGGTAGCGTGATGGCTTATCTGTGCGGGGGTCGTGAGTTCGATTCCCACCAGAGGCACTGGTCTGTTTTCGCTACAACGCGCCGAAGGCCATAGTAGCTAGTGCTCGGTTAGGGTAATAGTTTATAATTTGTAATTATATGATTATTAATTAATAAAATAATAAAAAAAATATATATTTCCTTCAACCCACTTAAGGAGTAATTCACACGCTATCCACCCCTGTCCGCCCATATCTACTAGTTCCCAGTATTTGTGATACCAAATATCAAATTATTTTAAATTCTCTTTTGAAAATGACATTTCATATCATTTGTACTGAGAAATAGTAGATATGGGCAGTGCTGCCAACCCTATTTGTTCAAAAATCGTCAAATTTTGTTGAAAAAATCTTCTTTATCGTCATTTTGAGAATGAGAAATCGTCAAAAAATCGTCATTCCGAAAACTCCTTATATTTTAATAATAAAAATAGAAATTTTACTCACAACTTCGTTTTAATCACTTTATTTGTAATTATTTCACAATTTTAATGTTCTTTTTTTATTAGTTCCTTTACAAACGACTCTGAGTCTTAAAAACACAACTCCCAATACTCATTTCGGCGAATTGAATTTTAAAATCACTGACCAGTTTTAAAATCTGCAAAATTCCTTTAGTTTTAAAATTTTTTCCCGATATTTGATTTCATAAAATTCGGGCATAGATAAAGAGGGAAATAAAGAAAAATATTTATGTACCAAGAATCAAATATGAAGAAAATCACTATTTTATCAGTGATTTTGAAGCTAAATAATTTAAATTGTTAAAACATAAAGATTTTGGATTTGCCTTTGTAAAATATATAAAAAAAAATCCATTCGAATTTCGTTATTTTTTAAATAAAATTAAAATAAAACTTTCAAAATAATAGTGTTTATATTTAGTTGATGAGTAAATGGGTAAATGTAGAATTTTTATACTATTTGAAATCATTTTATCATATTTTCCTTAGATGTTTTAAATAAAACGAATTTTGTCAATAAATTTTAGAGAAATAAATTTAAAAATTCTATAAAAATTGCAAATTTTTATAAATCGTCATTTTGCATACAATAAATTTTGTGAAATCTTCAATCGTCATTTTATCATATATCACTTTAAAAATCGTCAAAATGAAGACAAATCGTCAAAGTTGGCAGCGCTGGATATGGGTCATTGTCATTTTCAAAAGAGAATTTACAATAATGTTAAATAGTAGATATAGATGTACATATATAGTGTGAATAGCCCTCTCAAAGTCGGTACTCCAGTTATAACGCTTTTATGCATTGAAGATACAATTGCATTTTCTAATTTGCAAACTATGAGCATATCAATAATAACAAATATAAACTAAACGAGAATTTTTAAAAATTCCACATAATACTGTTTTTTTTTTTTTCTTAAATACATAACTAACAAAAATTAACTGTTTACTACAAAGTTACTGTTTTGGTAGTTGTTTATTAAACTAACAAAATAACTGTTTCAAACAACTGTAAAAAAATAAAGTAGTTTTCATCAGTTGTTTTTTTTTAATAACTTTTGTAATAGTTGTTTTGTATTTTTTCATAGAAAACCAACTGTAATTGCAGTTAAAAACAACTGATTACAGATTACTACACAAACAACTGTCATGTAGTAACTGTAAAACTTTTTTGAGTGTAGCGATAAAAGTGTAAAATAAATAAATATTTATTGAAATATTTTCTTAACCCACAGGGTTGAAGAACATTGGAAACCCCAAATGGAGGGTCTGGAAGAAATTGTGGCCAATAGACAAATACCTTCACTGCATATATATATGAGTTTGGAACCCATAGAAGATAGTGTTGCTGGGTGGGTTAAATAAAACATAAAATTAAATTAAAAGTTTTAATGAATTTTTTTCAAATTCTTTTCAGTTTACAAAAACCAAATACAAAAACTGATTTTTGGTTTTTCAATAGTAATAATCAAACGCCATCTACATCATCGTCAAATAGTAATAATCAAAGGTCACGTAATAGTAATCAAGGTCATAGAAGACCAAATTATAATCAAAATAAAAATCAGTCCCAGCAGCCGCAGCAACAACATCAGAATTCTTCAAATAATCAAGATCAACGAGAAACGATTAATTCCAGTACTTCAAAGAATAATCCACAAAGAAGTTCAAATAATAAACCCAAACGTAGACAACCTTATCAAAATCATGATCGTGCTAATCAAGATCAGCCCAAAAAAGAGGACTCTAATTCGAAGCAACCCGAATCTATGGAATCTTAAATTATATTGAATATTATGTTCTGTGTATTTGTGTTAATATTTTTTAAGAAAATATTAAAGTTTAAAAACTTCTTGTCCTAAATTTGTCTCTATACGACTATTACTCAGAACAATAACATTTCAAAATAGAGAAACATGGACATTAGATGCATCCAAAAATTTATGAAATTTGGATTTTGCAATCTCCACAATGTCCAAACTCAATGTTTAACAACTCTATGTGCCAAGTTTCAGCTAAATTCCTTAATGCTTAGAAGTCGCAGAAAAAGTTAACTTTTAAGGCCCGATTGCTGAATGTCCGTTTAACCTTTAACAAACAGTTAAATTGAAAATTTATATGGGAAACAACACTAAATGTAGCAGTTAAAGTCCCAGTTAGTAGCTATAGGTACATTGTGAAAATGAGGCTATGAATTAGTAATTTAGTGGGCGTTGTGGTGTAATGGTTAGCGCGTTGGACTGTTACACAGATGGTCCCGGGTTCGATTCCCGGTGACGACAACATCAATTTAGAAAAATAATATGTATGAGTTTTCTATCACTTATATGTATCACTGCGCCCACCTTCGGTGTTCCCATAGCACTTAACCCCACCGAAGTAAAATAATGAATCAGGGCTATGAAATAAAAAGCTTCAATAAATTCGCCAACTCTACATCAGGTGGCGTGCAACAACCGTTCTAAGACTTATCTACTCGCGCAATTACAGTGTTGCCATGTTTGAAGCCCTTATTCTTTCACCACCTTTCATCTCTCCACTATCCCCTTTCCAACGAAAGCAACACATTAATTAATAGGAAGAATTTCCTGCATGTTGCTTATCTTTTAAAAAAAAAAAAAAAAAAAAAAAAAAAGAAATTCATAAAAATTTAGGGTTGACTTTAAGGGGGGACATTACATTCGCGGCAGAGAAAACAGACCTTTTTTAGAAAATTCATAACTCAGTCAAAAACAAACATGTTTCCAAAATGTTTTTATTATTGTAGAGAATTGAACAAATTACAAGAAAAAAAATGAAAAAAATATATTTTTCACTCCAACATGGTTTTATAGAGCTCCAAACTGGCGGCAGAGAAAAAAACGGGGCCTCGTGATTGCAGCGCTGGGAGTCGCAAAAATTGTCCATTCTGGAAAAAAATGACTTTTTTAAATCTTAACAAAATTGGTTATCGTATGACACGAGTTTTTTTTTTAATTTTTGGTGATGTTCCAAATTTAAAAGTGTGTTTTTTCGAAAAAAAATATTGACTTTAAAAATTCATAAAAAATCGAAAAAAAAAAATTTAAAAAAAGCTCGTGTCATACGATGGCGAATCAATTTTAAAAAAAAATCATCAAAATATGAACCCGTTAGTGCCGCAACCAGTACGAAAAACATGGTTTTGAGATAAACGCCTTCAAAGTTTGTGAACAAAGAAAAAAGGTTACCTTCAATCTGCCATGCCTGCTTCGTACTGTATGCCTTCGTTATCTTGTGTTGTGCTGTTTCTTACAGTTTTTTGCAATCGTTTAGCATTCTTTTGAAGCTTCATATGCCTTCACTATTCACCCTTCAAGTAGGTACGAAATAACAACCACCAAAAGCCAGGTAGCAAGTAAAACAAGTATATACCAGCTGCCGTACGCAGGTAGCGCGAAAATTAAAAATGCGCTCTCACTAATCCGGCTGTAACTTTTGAGCCCGTAGGAATTTTTCCATGAAATTTTTTTTCTTAGAATCTTAAGAATATTTACTAAAATACAAAATTATAAAAAAAGTCGGTTTCAAAAATCATGTCCCCCCTTAAATTTAATTATTTCTTAACATACAAGATTTTCCAATCTAGTATAAATTTATGTGCAGCGAATTCAAAACAATTTTATAAATTTTAAGTTATTCGCGGTTTTCTCAAAATTTACATAATTTTGTAAAAACGTTAAATCTTAATGTAAGTAAAAATATATCTTATTAATGAATTATATGAACAAATTTCTCTAATCTCAGCTTAATTTTAATGAAGATTAGGAATCTGAAATCGAAATTTAAAAAAATTTTGTGAATTTCAAATTATTCGCGTTTTTCAAAGGTTCCAAAAAATTGTGTATTTTTCTAATTGCCTGAAAACGATGTCTTGAAAAAATCAAACATGTTATAGTTTCGGTTTATACTTACCAACGACATTTATTATATATAGTGTTTCCAATTATTCGACACAGGCGGTTAAGACATTATTCGAAAAATAGTTTAAATGGTTTAACCGTTTGTTCGCTTGGTTTAATCGATGAAATTGGAGGTTAATCGTTTAAAAAGTTTTGGTTTTTTATCAATGACAACACAAATATCAACTTAAGTTGACTTCATTGGTTTCTATGGACTATCTTACTGGGGACTATTTAAAGCATCCTGCGATATTTTATTGAAATATGCCTTAGAATCCTGAGGTTTTATTTTGGAGGAATCTAAGGGCTACTGAAAAAATATGTTATCAGTAGGGCAAGTTTTTTTTTTTGACATTTGCTATTAAATGCCAATTTTGCCACTTATCAAATTGTTTTGTAAAAATTACATATTTCGAATCATTGTTTTAAAAAGACATTTATGCAAATTTTTTTTAGACTATTCGTTGAAAAATTCTGTAAAATTTCAAGTTTCAAGAAAAATTTTAAAAACATTCTAAAATTTTTTAAATGTTTTTAAAAATTAAATTACCGAATATTTTCTGTAAAAGAAAGGACAATATTAAACTTTTATGTTTATGCAAATTTACTATGACTAAGCTAGTTGCTCTTGGTGTCGGTAATGTCTTCTCTCGATTTATAACGAGTTTTCTAAGAGACCTCACTATACGTGTTGTTTTAGATGGAGGCTCATTAAACGAGTTTCAGCTAAATTCAGGGGTACCGCAAGGTTCTGTTCTTTCTCCTACCCTTTTTCTTATTTTTATTAATGACCTTCTTGGTCAGACCTTGAATCCTATCTACTCTTTTGCAGATGACAGCAACATTTGTCATTCATTTTCATTCGATCACAGGCCAAGCTCTTTGGAGATAGAGGGCAAGCGGCAGAACATGAATGACACACTCAATCAAGACCATTCTACAATCTCTGAGTGGGGTAGCGCGAATAAGGTAGATTTTAATGCACGCAAGACCCAATGTTGTATGTTAACTCACAGACGGGCTGTGGAATTAACATTGTCATCTGTAGCTATGGATGGTATAGGTATTGAGGAATCGGATACTCTTGATGTTCTGGGCATGAGAATACAGTGTGATGTCCGTTGGAATAAGCACGTATTTCAAGTGACGAAAGAGGCATTCAAGTGTCTTGGTTTTCTGAAACGGTGCAAGACTTACTTCACTCCATCCGATCTCTTTATACCAGCTATATCCGAAAATGGAATACAACTCTCGCTGGACCGTGTTCAGGGGAGGGCGGTGAAGTAGTGTATCCAACTCTATTGACAGTAGTGTATCCAACTCTATTGACAGTAGTGTATCCAACTCTATTGACAGTAGTGTATCCAACTCTATTGACAGTAGTGTATCCAACTCTATTGACAGTAGTGTATCCAACTCTATTGATTCATTGGAACATCGTCGGAATGTGGGTTGTGTGACACTTTTCTATCGATATTACCATGGGAAGTGCTCATCTGAGATAAGTGAACTTATTCCACGAGCCCGAGTTTTTATTCGTCATACTCGCTTATCTAGTAGAGCACATCCGTTTGTAGTTGATTGTCCTGTGTTTCGCACAACGCATTACAGAGAAAATTCGTTTTTTAGTCAAACGATTCGTATGTGGAACAAACTTCCCGCAGAAGTCTTCCCTGTTACTTACAATTTAGAAAAATTTAAATCAAATATCCACAAGCACTACTCCTTTTTTCCTCCTTCCTACTTCCAATACCCTATTTTCCTGATCAATACAATGCACTGCATGAGTAGGGGGCATCCCCTGAGTATTAATTAAAATTAAAAAAAAAAAAAAAAAAAAAAAAAAACTGAACTGAACTGAACTCAAAATTTTTAATTTTTCAGAAATCGTAATAAAATATTTGCAACTGCATACCAATTGAAACATAAAGAAAGACATAACTATTTTTTAGCAACAGTTAACAACAACCAAATACACTGAAATTTTTTTATAGATAAACAAGTGTATTGTGCATAGTTTAAGTATATAAACCCGAAAAATTAAAATTTTGAGTTGAATCACTTTTGAACTAGGTGTGCGAAATGTTAATGCAAAAAAAATCGTTAATTGTATTGTTTACTTTTTTAAACAATTCGATTATCGTTGAAACAAGTTACTGAATCGCACTACTGGCTAGATATTCTGTAGGACGATCGACAATTATCGTCCACTTTTAATGTTAAATTACACACCTATTAAATGGTATTGTTGTTTTCACTATATTTCAAATTGTTTTTACTATATTCGACAGTTAATTGTTAACAGTTAAAAATAACTACACATTGCAGTTGACTTAAATGCAAATGCTTATTTATTTTAACTTCCATTTGCAGTTGATTCTACCTACATAATTTTCTTAGTGTATGCAATAATATCTTTGTTTATATTAGCGCATTATTTAAAAGTAAAATTTGTTCAACAATTTTTTATGTTTTCTTTAGAACAGTTTACCGTTATTTAGGTTCACATTGCGTTTCAAATCGGTCCAATAAGTTGGCATAATATTCGCCGTTTATTGTTTTTCCCTTTTGAAGGTAATCGATGTGGACTATCCCGCATGCATCCTAAAAAACTGTTGCCATCACCTTATTGGCCACGATTACGTTTATGGTCAATTGAGGGCAAACGCTGCACCCATCTTGCAGACAGCTTTCTTAACCCAACTGTTCATTTAAAATCGAAACCATTCTGTCATATGAAATGCCTATGGCATCAACAATCTCACGCACTTTTACTCTTCGATCGGCCAACACCGGGTGGATTGACCTCACTTGGCCGTCCAGAACGTTCAGCGTCATTTGTACTTGTGCGACCACAACGAAAGTTAGTAAACCACTTTTTTACCATTGAAATCGATTGTACAGAGTCCCCATAGTATTTATCAAGCTTATCCTTGGTTTGATTGACGGTTTTTTTCGCAAAAAATAATCTTTAATGAGAACTCGAAATTCACTTTTTTCCATTATTAAAAAAAACCTTGAGGTTGTATGTTTTGAACAGCTGTTAAACGCAAAGTAAATGACGGAACTTGCTCAAAATTTGACAGTAGTCTATTAACAGGTGGTACTTGATGGGAGCAGTGTTATATTTCATATAACTACGAGGGAAGTTCGAAAAGTCACGGACTTATTGATCCGCCCTCGTAATATACAGTCCAAATATGGCCAAATCCGTTGATAAATACAACCATAAATAACATTTTCGCTGCCATGTCAACTACAGCGACACCTGTCGGGATTTTTTTTTTTCATGTAACTAATATATGAACATATATTTTATATAGAAACCAAATCGGATTATAAATAACAATTTTGAAAATATAACTGTCATTTTCAAACTTTTTTGAGTGCACATTTTCGTTTCAATTAATAAAGTCCTTAATGTTTGTTTTAAATTTTTATTTTTATATATAATTTTTGTTTTTCTTTTTCACAAATATTGGTACTATTAAATAAATGAGTTTATGTTGTTGTTATTTAGCATACAATTTTTAAATGTTTGTCAACTTTTTTTTTTTCATGGGGGTTTACTTTTTATTTTGCTTGACTATGAAAGATGTAATGAGATTTTACATTATTGTGTGTTGTTACTGTTTTTAATGCATAATATATAATAATTTTTATATGAAACAAATACTCGATTGTATAAAAAAAAAACTGATTTTTCTTTTTAACAAAAAAAAAAAGTCTAGAATATATTAGGTGTTCACTTATGGTCATCATTAGTATATATATATATTGGGGGAAAGGGGGGAAATTTGTGTAAAGTATAAAATTTCAAATGCATGAAATTTATGTTTAACATGTTGTTTTTTTTGGAAAAATTTTAAATATTTATCAACTGACTACTACGGAAAATAATGAGATGAAGAGTTTTTATTTTAGTTTTTATCATCATATATTTTTAGTTGTTTATAAATTTTATATAGTGGAATTAATTATTGATTTATTTGTTATAAATTATTTAAATTAAATATTGAGTTTTTTTTAGCGCATTTTTATGATTCCCTATTTTTAATGTTTGTTTTTTTTTTTTTTAATATTTTCCAATAGAAAATTAATCAGTTTGTATATGCTGGGGCTGTTTGATAATTTTTAAGACGAATCAGGGAATAAGGAGTGTTTCGTTAAAATACCAAAAGGTAAATACAAGTTTTTATTAAAGTGTACAATTTTTAGTACACTTTCTAAGAAAATGGTACTAAGTTCAGTACGTATACAAAAAATTGTTTTTGTTTTTGAGATATTACATTTTTGGTACAATATTTAGTACATATTCAAACAAATGCAACATTTTTTTTTTTGTAAAATTTTTGTTTACTTGTCAAGAAAAATGTAAATTTTTCTTTAACAATTTCGAGAAAAAGTTTATGTAGCAAGTACATTTTTAAATTGAACATACTTCTTTAGTACATTTTTAAAGAAAGTGTACATGTTTTAGTACATTTTTAATGAAATGACACTACACATTGAAAAAATCACTACTTATTTTTATGTAATTATGAAACAAATAGACTTGTTTTTGAAACGTATTATACACAATTTGGTACACATTTGAAGAAGAAAAATTTTCGTTTATATTTTTATCAAACAACCCTTGAGTTTTTAAGGTTTTTTCTATTGGTGTTTTACTATTCATTTCATGATATCCATTAAATGATTTTTTTTTTTTGTAGATTTGTGTGTGGGCGTGTATTTTTAAACATAATTTCTACATTTCTTTTTGCAGTGTTTTTTTATTAAACTTTCTTTTTGTTGTTGTTAATGTTGTTATATCTTTTATTTTGGCGCTCCAGCACCTCAATTATATGTTGTTGTTTTTTGTTCAAGCTGTGGTTGTTAATATTCGAATATTTTAAGCTTCACTTTCACCAGGCGCTGCATTTTCAGCCTCTTCATTAATTGGTACAATAAGATTTTCCTTTGACATAAGATTGTATTTTGTTACAAAATGTGTAAATCGATGACAAAGATAAGTCTCAGCTTCAAACTCATCAAAAATACGCCGATGATGAAAATAGGCATGCGAAAAAATTCTATAAACACGACGACAAACCGAACCCAGTTTAGTTACAGATGATTCTTTTATTGAAACTCTGAAAAAATGAAGATTAAACAAAATATATAATTAAACTAACATCATTTTGGTATAAAAAAAGTACAAAATTATCATTGCAAAATGTTTTTATTTATTCTGTTAATCTTATAAGATCTCTTAAACAGATTTGCTAAATTTAAACACATGATGTTACACAGAAAAAAACTACAAACGGGTTTCAATTAAAAATTTATTGAATCAATAAATATTTCAATTCATTTTGCACCACCTATCACGGCAATGATAATATTAATTAAAACTTTTTTTGAAAATTCAAAAGAAAAAAGCTATAAAAAAAAACTTATAATACAAAAAAAAAAAAATTGTGTGAACGACACGTTTGTATGTACACGTGTTTTTAGTAATGCGGAGTCTGTTTGTAAATTTGTGTGTGTGCTTATTTTGCTTGTAAACTACAAATGCATTTGGTATATTTGGTAAATTTCGTGAACACTAATTTGCAGAAAAATTGTGATCGAGATCTCTTTACCCTATATATTCTTAGCTTGAAATCAAATTTTCAAACTTTTAAATTTTCTAAAATTAAAACAACGGTCCTTATTACAAAAGGGAAAAGTTCGATTTTAAATCACAAAAGACGACTATTTTTTTTAAATTTAATGTTGTTAAATGTTGTTTCAAACTTGAAAAATGGTTTAAATGTATTGTTTGACTTTATTTTAAACATTTTTGTGGTGCAGATAAAGCAAAAACTTTGTTTGAAAAAAAAAGAAAAGAAGGCTGAAAATCATAAAAATCCAAACCGGTGTTATTCGGCCTTATTACCGTTGTCATAGTCGAATTCGAGAGTAAGTTAAATTTGCCTAAAATTCAGTAAAAACACAACTTTCACTTCCACTGAATTTCTACCAAAATGGACAGATTTGTGTATAGGGACATTTTAGGATCGAAGATGTTGCCATATGCCGAGTGGAACATGCCACTTCGATTTGTGTTTCAACATGATAACGATCCTAAACACACATCGAAGTTGGTCAAAGAATGGATACAATCGAAAGGGATTCAAGTTATTGATTGGCCGGGACCAATCGCCCGATTTGAACCCAATTGAAAATTTTTTTTTAATATTGAAGAGGAATGTTGCATCAAAACGATTTTCCAACAAAGACGATTTGTTTTCGTGTCTGGAGGTTGAATGGAAACGCATAGATCCAAAAATAATTGATAATTTAATAAAATCTATGCCGCGTCGGTGCGCCGCAGTAATAAAAAATAAAGAGTTTTTATACCAAATATTAAAAGTTTCTTAGGTTTTGCCAGTGAATTTTTAAGTATTTTTTTGTTGTTGTACTATAAAAACCGTTAGGTGAGAGATAATTACCAATTTTTAGTTTTTTAATTTTGTATGACACATTAATTAATAAAACTGCATTAAAACATTGAATTGAAATATGTTCATTTAAAAATAATTTGACTCAGAAGCTATAATCAAGCAGTGTTTCTTAGGTTTGGTCCAATACTGTATGTATGTAGGTAAAGAAAGCATCCAAAAAGAAAGAAAGCTAATTTTTCTTCTCAGCAATTTATATTTGCTGGCATTGCAAATTTTTGGATTAAAAAATATTCGCAAATGCCGAATTATTTTACACGAAAAACCCGGTTCCTCAAATAACTCGAAAAAATACTTTTTCAAAACCCGGTTTTAAAAAACCGGAAAAATAGAAAAATAACTGTTTATCGAATAATTTGGAAACCGGGTTTGATAACCGGTAATTAATAGTTTTAATGAAATTGTATTTATCCTATTTGAATGTTGCAAGAAGTTTGTCAAAAATTTTTGTTTGCAAACTTTGAAATTTAATGGCCGTATTTATGGCCATTTTATTTTTTTGTTGTATCATTTTTAAGAATACATTGTTAACAGAAAATCATATTCTAAATTCGGTACCAATTTAGTAAACATCTTCTAAATATAAGAATTAAATCATGATGTGAGAAAAATTATTGAAGTTCAAGATCATTTGTTCTTTGTTAAACAAAAAACCGTGTAATATTTATTTATTAATTAAAAATGTCTTCATCCGATAATTTAATGCAGACTTTATCGACTGACAGGTCCTTACATGTTCCATTTCGTGTCACCGAAAACCTTCAGAGGAACAATGTAGAAGGGGTAGAAGATTTACCCATATAACATCTTCCAAAAAATAAATTAGCGGATAAACATTTTTAATTAATAAATAAACATTACACGCTTTTTTTGGTTTAACAAAGAACAAATGATCTTGAACTTGAATAATATTGCTCACATCATTATTTATGATAAAAGATCGAAAAATAAACTTTGTTTATAATTTTTTAAAATTTAAAAGTAAAATGTTTTTAAGAATTAAATATTTGATTACTTACCGGCTTGGAAAATATTTATTGCTATTGAGTAAACATGCAGCCCCATCCAATGTATGACGTGTATAATCAATGGCAGGACATTCTTTTGGCGTTTTATGAGCTGCACATAAAAATATCCATTGATCGGTGGCGGTCATTTGCGTACAAGTCGAGGGTGAACATTGCTTTTGCAAACGTACTGCCAGACCATTCAATTCCATGCAAAATTGTCTAAGAATAGAAAAGAATAGAATACAAAAAACACTGATGGATGAGGAGGAGAAAGGTCAACATACCTTAAATGTTCATATTTCCAAACACCCTCATCTTGAGCCTCTGGCATAGTTAATATAAGTTCCACATTTGAGGGATCTCTTTTAATCAATTGTTGTATATACTGTTGTACAGCCAAAGTACTATCCATTTCCTCTAAAGGTTCATCAGGCCAGCGACAAAAGTCCTAAATAAAAAAAGGACAAAGAAAACAACATCATATAGACACACAATTTTCTACACACAAAAGGCAATTTTGTCTTCAAAATTTACCTTCGCCTTAGTTCCTGGTCTATTTCTACGTACAATAGTTGTGCCGTCAGCCATCTTCATGTTTTCTTTCAACTTCTTTTCTACTACTCTGCCCACTAAAAAGTAATGCAAGTAGATTTTGCAAAGTAAATTTTGAACTCGTATGCCGTTTTATTCGTTGTTGTAGTGTATTAGTAATATAATATAATTAGAAAATACTATTAAATTTGTTGTTATTGCTTTAAATTTTAATAAAATTTGTTATATTCTATTAAAACGAAGAAAAAACCCTTTTTTATATGCAGTTTTTCTCGTTTTCTCTTTTTTTCACTTTCGTATAAATGAAAAAATTTGACAATTGTGTGTATTTGTATAAAGAGATGCCAGGCTGTCTGAAATTATGGCAGTGAAATACAACTCCGTGAAGGTTATTAACTTTGCTAACTTTAAAGTGCGACTCTGTGTATCTTTTGTTTTTTTAATCAGTGATGGTAAAATGGAAATTCGTAACGGAAATGTATCTATTTTCGAAATAACCTATTACAACCATATTTTGCATATTTTTTCGTATTCGGTGAGCGGTTAATGCGATAGTTAAGCAACAATATCAATGATTGTTCGCCGAATTTTTTCCCATTTGAAATTTGGTGCTTAAGCCGCATTCACACTAGATAGCAAAACACGTGTTTTGCCAAAACACGTGTTTTAGCTCTTAATTCTATTCAAAATTAAAATCGCATTCAATTGGCCCTTAAATAAAATTTGTTCATAAGCTTTAAAATGCCGAAAAATATTTTGAATGATAATAATTACCCTATTCAACTAAGCTGTAAATAAATAAGCCCATATAAAAACCGAAATAATTTAAATACAAGAACGGTTACTGAACCTAAAATTTATAAACCTCTAACTTATATTAGAAAAATCAAAAATTTCTAATGATAATAAATATTTAGTGGCACATAGAACATATTACACATTAGGTAGATTATCCAGTAAAAATAAGGATAAAATATATAAATTATAAATGTCTAATTTAGTTTATAAGATACTATGCAAGGGTAATGATAATGAAAATTGTAACAAAGTATATGTAGGTACAACAAAGAATAAACTAAAATCTAAAATTGCAGGATATAAATCTTATCAGAAACACAATAAAACTACTTCTACATAGAAAACTGCATAATTATAATCATTATAAAGGTTTTGATAATACATCAATTTTGAACACAGAGAATAATTACAAACGCAGATATAAGTTAGAAATGTTACAAATTATGAAAGTACCATTTACACAACGCATTAACTATAAGACAGACATAGCAAATATTGCTCAAAATTAGACATTTAGTTAATAGAAACTAAGATAATTATTATGATGTTTAATAATATATTTATTTCAATATTCTAGTTAAGATTTTAAATATTATTATAGCTATTTTTGTTTGCTGTGATATTTTATTTAATTTTGATTTCTGGGATATTTTTATTATTTATTTATACAACACAACAACTACAATTTATTTATATTTATATATTTCATATTGACAGAAAATATTTTTGATATCCCGCATTAAAAAAAAAAGAATTGTTATACTCGTATGTATATAAGTTTTTAATTATTAAAACAAGTTTTTCAATCAAATTGTAATAACTGTTCCCTGAAGAAGTCACACCAATGTAAAGACGAAACATTGGAAAGAAATAACTATAATTAATAAATAAATGATCTTATTTAAGCTCGTTTATATATAAAATAATAATTTTGTAAAGAGATAATCGTGGTATTTACACCATATATGAAGCTTTTATGAATCGCACAGTATATAAATTAAAACGGTAAAGGACACATTGATTTATATTTTATAAAAACAAAAAATATTTTTAAAAAATACGAAACAAACAAAATTTTTATTTTATAAAATATTAACATGTTAAAATAGAACATATTTTGATTTACTCGATTAACTCGATTACTCGACCAAAATTGTTACGGTTATTCGCAACTTGTTATTAACCATTTTAATTTACTCAAGCAATTGTTAGAGTAAAATTCATCTATTAATCTAGAAACTGTTAACCGATTGAATACCCTAGTATTTACAATTTTACGGGGTCATATTCTAAATGAAGTATATACCTTTAATTTAAATTTATCTATAAACAGGATTTTTTCGAAAAAAAATCATCAATTGCCTAACAATGGGTTAATAAATGGGGTCATATTATACCACATAATATATTATACCCATACAAATACCTATTCATTAATATTATTATTACAAGTTTTGGCTTAAATGTCAAAAAATTCTGATTTTAACTGCGCCTCCAAATGGGAGCGCGTCAGCCAAAAAATGTTGGAGTGTCATCGCTAAACTTTTTCTAGACCGGAAAACGTTTTATACGGCATTCGGACTAGATAGCAAAACACGTGTTTTGCCAAAACGAGTGGAAAAGATTACATAACTGTTGGAATAGAATAAAGAGCTTTCTAGTGTGATTGTGTTTTTAAATTATTTCAAATTGTTCTATTAACTATAGAATTTCTACCAAATATAGTACTTGTGTAATACACTTTCCATCACTTGAATTTCTTCCAAACACTTCCTAAATTTATAGACAAAAGAAAGGCAAAAGAGAACAAAAGTTGTTGTTGGACGAAAAACTTTATACGAATTGCGTAGTGAAAAAAAAAAATATTGCAGAAATCTTTAAAAATTCATAAAAAAAATATTAAAAAAAAATTGTGATAAATATTTAATAAATTTTGTAATTTAAAGCTAAAAAACTCAAATACAAAAAATGTCTTACGCCTATCTATTTAAATACATTATTATTGGTGATACTGGTAAGTTAGAGAAAAAATTTACACAAGAATAGAAATTTTGCCAACTTGAACTAATGGTGATTAGAAATCTATCCATAAATTAGCAATTATGAAATCTTTTTTTTTTTGTAACCATATGTTATTATATTATTAATATAAACATTAACCAACTTATAGCAAATATTAAAACTTTTATGTAAAATCCATTTCTGTTAACGATTTCTTACAATATTTTTCCTTTTGTTTCCACCATGTATTTGTCATGGTTGAAAAATCAATAATTTTCGTACTTTGTCTAAAGTTGGGGATTGTTGCTGGTCGTATATTTTTTTTTTTGTATTTGTACCAGTTGTTTTTGTTGTTGTCAATACTGATGAAGATGATGTTTATGGTGTTTGTGGGGGTTGTTGTACCTACATACACATATTTCCTAGGTTTTCCCTTTATCTCTGATTTCCTTTTATTACTGTTAATGTTGTTGCAATTTTACTTTCCCCCAGTCGAGTTGAATCTACCACCCTTGTGTTTTATTCAAAGTCATGCTTTTGTTGTCTTTACTAAAAGTAATAACTGGTTTTCAATTACACTATGACTTCATTTTGGGGCAAGGGTTGGGGACTGTGATGATAATTTATTTGTTACAGTATATGTTTTGTATTATCGTCTGTCTACCTTTTGATTTGAAGTTGTAAATATATTTATTGTTGTTTTAGCTGTTGTTTTTTGTTTTGGTGGGTGTTGTCAATTTTATGTGCTTTGATTTATATTCTCTTGTAGTTTGGGGAATTAAAACAGCTGTTTCTTTGTCACTGATATGATAAGTGGCTCATCATCCCTCAACATTGTCGATTAAACTGATAAAATATGAATGTATGTATATCATGGTCTGGTTTGATTGAAGCATATCGTTACCTAAAACGCAAACCGCCCTAACATTTTATTAATTCTACAGTAGAAGCAAAAAACTAGTGTTTTCAATTCGGTTAATCGATTAACTGATTTCTCGATTAATCTGCTCTATTTCGGTTAATGTCGAAACATAACTTTTTTTTGGCAAAAGTGCAGTTTAGAAAAAAACCGAAATTAAAAGTTAGCGGCGCACTGTGGTCAATATTTTGAGATAGCGGCCAAAACTCCTTTTGGTTTTTGTTCTCCGATTTTAAAGTTATTAGACTCATATGAAAGTAGACAGTAGTAAACCTCGGGAGCAAAAAAATTAGAACTCTATTTCAACTATTTCACTGAGAACAGGGTGGTCCAAAATGGGCTTTTTCAGAATTTAGTAAATTTATGATATTTTTAGTTAATTTTTAAAGTTTAAATGATCATAACTTTTTTGTTTTTCAAGAGTTTTGGACGAAATAAATTTTGTGTTGTAACTTAACTTATTTCCTATTACTGGTAAAAAAAATTGAAACTCTACTGTTTTCAAAACAATTTAAATATTTTTTTTAAAAAAGGTAAAATTTCTCGGAAATTTCCTACTTCATAGAGCACAACTCCTGTGAGTCAAGCTGAGTCAAAACACAAATTTACTATTTTGTAGTCCTAACTCTCCCCTACATTCCTATATATACATGTTCATGCATCGGGACTGCACTTTTTGAGCTACAGCAATTTTTCTGACCCAAGGTAAGATATTCGGTACAAATGCACGTCATATTTTTTGAGAAGTTATTTGTATGTGAAAGTGGCTATTATGCATATATTTTGATGAAATTTTGTACAAGAGTTCTTATTGACCCAAAAAATAATTCTGTTGAAATTAGGAGAAGTTGGCCCATATTTGGACCTAGTCCACATAGAAGGGTGTATCAAAATTTTGACAAAAATGACAATAGAACTCTCAAATTATGTGGTATCTGGCAATTCATTTGGAAAATGTAAAAAATGATTTTATTGCCATCTAATATTACATAACTTAAATACCTGAAAACTGCAAATAAATTTAAAACCAATGGAAATAACTGGTAAAACCAAGTACCTGTTATATTATTGCCAGTACCTGTTAACTCTCAAATTATGTGGTATCTAGCAATTCATTTGGAAAAGGTAAAAAATTCCGATCCAGAAACTGCAGCTTCTATAACTGGAGTAGATTATGATTTAATACGACGATTCCAAATCATATTAGAAGTTATAGCATGTAGCGAAAAGAAAGATGCAAAAAAATTTGGTCAGTATGCTAATGAGACAGCAACCCTTTATAACCAAAAATATTCTTGGAGACATATGCCAACCACAGTTCACAAAATTTTGTTCCATTGGGAACAAATAATTCAGCACAATATGCTTCCAATTGGAGATCTCTCAGAAGAAGCGCAAGAAAAAAGGAACAAAGACTACAGATTCTTTCGCGAGCACAATACAAGAAAAATTTCCAGATAATGTACTAATGAAGATCTTATTAATATTTTGTTGTGCACATCAGACCCATATATGTCCAGTATTCGACAAAAATGGAAATCAACCTCATTAGAGTTAGATGAAGAAGCTAAACAACTACTGCAAAATGAAAATCAAAGCTATTTGGAAGAAATTTTTACTAATATTGTTTAATTAATACTAGTTTAAAGATTATAATTTGTTTCTAATTTTAGTATAAATTTTTATTAATACATTTAAATAAAATAAAATATATGTGCACTTTAAATCAATAGTAAAAGTTTACTTAAAATTTTATCGATGTTGTGTTCTGTATATAATATATCCAAATGGTATTGATATTGTTGGGAATTTCAGTGTTATTTTTCAGTTTAATCCTCACAAGAATTAGCTTTCTTCCAAAAAAACCAACCTTTGGCCCCTGTGAATATTGAGACTAAATAAATGTCAGGGGCCAAATGTTGGCATTTTCTGACCAAAATTAAGTTTTGGAATAATAAATAAGTATTGGTTGTAAAATACGATTGAAGAAAATAAGAAATTATAAAAAATACCTATTGAAAATGTCAAAATATTCAACTTTTACATGGAAACTCAACAAAAAATTAAAATGCATTTTTAACTCCACATTACTTACGTTCCTATCAGTCGATTTTTACGTTTGAACACGCAAATTGAAGCTTAAAGTCCCTCCTATTGAACAAAACAAACTGCGTAAAAAAATACCAATCCGGTCAAAAGTTATAGAGTTTTGACCGCTATCTCGCGAAATTGACCACTGTGCGGCGCTCGGACCCGGGGGACCCACTGGGTCCAAAAAACGAGCGGACGTAGTAACACGTAAGTATGGGTACTCAAATTAAAAGAAATTGTCTCACGATTTCAAAAATGGTATTTGTTTTTTGAAATCGTGAGACAATTTCCTTTAATTTGAGTACCCATACTTACATGTTACTACGTCCCCCCGTTTTTTGGCCCCAGTGGGTCCCCCGGGTCCGAGCGCCGCTAACTTTTAATTTCGGTTTTTTTCTTTTTTAACCCCAAATCCGGACATATATTTTTTTTTTTTTTTTGCCGTAAGGTGCTAAACTGCACTTCAGCCCTTTTTTTATTTTTTTTTTTTATTTTATTAATTAATAATCATATAATTACAAGTTATATACTATTACCCTAACCGAGCACTAGCTACTATGGCCTTCGGCGCGTTGTAGCGAAAAAAGACCAGTGCATCTGGTGGGAATCGAACCTACTACCCCCGCACTGATAAGCCAGCATGCTACCAACTAGCCTACCGGGCGCACTAACACATAATTTAAAACTCAAATAACTATTCGACCCGATTGTGTTTTTTTTTTTCATTTTTTTTCCACAGAAAAATTGCCCAATTTTCATTAGTGTCATAAAGAAACATATTTTTCAGTACAGTCCCCAGTTTTATTAGAAATGGTTCCAAATGGAAGAAATCAATTTTTTTTTGTCGAACACGTTAACCTGTGCCGAAAATGGCACATTTTTTAAAAATGGTGGTGGAAAATTTTAAATTACGAAAAAAATTTACTTTTTTTTTTTAATTTTTTCATTTAATAAAGTCAAAATTAATCAGATATAGAATTCTGACTTCATCAGATATCATTAACCCACTTAAGCCAGGAATCTAAAATGACCCACGAATTTGATAATAATGCAAAAACGTATTTTTTTAAAATTAATTTTAAAAACCTTTTAAAATGCCTAATTTGCAGATGTCAATTGCTATATTTATAATATATTAATTGTTCTTAAAGAAAAAAAAAAAAATAAATTGGAAAAATGATAATTCGAGTTTTGTATTTGGAGCTACTCCTTTCCAGGACATTTTATAAAAATTTAAAAAAATTTGTATGTTTTCTGCAGAGAACCAATGTAGAAGGGGTTGAAGATTTACCCAAATTATAATTTTTGAAGGAAAAAGATCAACAGTTTATAGATATTATTTTATTTACCTTCAAAAATTATAATTTGGGTAAATCTTCAACCCCTTCTACATTGGTCCTCTGAAGATATTCGGTGACGCTAAATGAAAGCTGTAAGGACCTGCCAGTAGATAAAGTCGGCATTAAATTAGCGGATGAAGACATTTTTTTTAGTTAATCTCTTTACAGGAAGAAGAAGAAGAAAACATTTTTATTGAAAAATTTTACGGACACAAGGGATACACCAGACTGCCGCAGTTTCGTCTACATCCTGGGACTCGTCAGTGGTTATTTTATGTGTCAATTGAACAAAGTATTTTATATTGTTAATTTGCTCTATATGAAACACTTTTTTTTGGTGTCGTACTGGTATTTGAACTCACTGCCTTAGCATCAAGCTATGCATCGTTATCTCACCTCTTAACGAGTTGAGCCACGGTCGATGATTGTGGCTAAAGTGGAGTTTGGTCACACTACGTACACAAGTAATTTTAATTAATAAATAAACATTGCACTGTTTTTTGTTTAACAAAAAAACAAATGCTCTTTAACTTGAATAATCTTACTCACTTCATAATTTATAATATGACCGAAAAATAAACTTTTGGTTTAAATTTTTTAAAATTTAAAAGTAAAAACATTTGACTACAATTATCTTTACTGTAATTTAAAAAATCGTTAACCCTTAGAGGCTTTGGGACAAAAAAGACCAATTAAACTTAATTTTAATTGTAACTACTAGATTGTAAAGCTTTTAAATTGATAAAAAAAAAAATCTCAACTTCATAAAAATAATTATTTTATGTAACTTGATCCATATAGGGCTAATTTTTAAACTTTTGGCCAAAAATTTGAAGAATAACATCTGTCATAAATTTCGGAAAAATATCACTTACATTTGTTAAGACTATCATATTTACTTTTATTCAAATAGTCTAACACTTATTGGCAGGGGAGCAAAAAAGATCCATGTAACTTAATTTATTTATTTATTTTATTTTTCCACTTGATAAAAATTATTATTTTGATTTTGTGTAACTTGGATTCCTGGCTAAAATGTGTTAATGATATCCGATGGAGTCACAATTCTATATCTGAATAAGTTTGAGTACACTAAATAGATAATTGAAATAAAACTTATTTTTTTCGAAATTCCGAGTTTTGGGAATTTTTAATAATACACATTTTTCCAAAATGGGCCATTTTCGGCAGTCTTGCGGCTGAAACGTTAACCAATTTGTAAAACGGGTTCGTTTAGTAATTTTTGACAATAAAATTTTTAATTTACAAAAATATGTGTTATTTGATTAATTTCCGACTCATGGAATAAGAACCTTCAAAAAAGTATCCATGTTTTGCTGACTGGGATGTAGTTATTTTTTTGTTAAGAGATTTTTGTTTATTAAAAATACTTTATAAAAGTACTTGATAAAAGTAAATTTTTGGTAAAGCTAGCAATTTACTTTTTAAAAATAAAATGATTTTAAAGTAATATACAATTTAAGGGATATAATAGAAAAATAAATTTTAATGATTTAAGAGATTAAAGCCGAGTTGTTGGGATGTCGGTTAATCTCGGTTTAGTTAAACCGACAACGAATTTTGTCTGCAATATCTAAGCTTATTAACAAAAAATTGCCGGAACCACTTAATTTTGTTTAGAATTTTGACCTTTATTATAACACAACAAAATAAACGACATTTCAGAAGCGGTACTCCATTTAAAAATTTCTTTAATCGAAGTTTAAAGATAATCTACATCCCAAAAACTCGGCCTAAGTAGTATAATACTACATTTACACTAACCAGTAGTAGTTTCTGATAACTTTTGTATTTACTTATCAATTTCTATAGAAATTTTGAACATAAAAACAGAAATTTTTGGTGGTAGTGCAAATTAAGCTCTTGTTTAGAAAAATACTTAATATATGTTCATTTGGTATGTATTGAATCTGAAAAGTAAAAAACAAAATTAAAATATTATTCAATGCAGAAAATAATAAATTATCAAAAAAAAAATACGAACGATTTTCGTTATTTTTGTAAAATTAGTCAATTCTTAACTAAAGCGAATTTCGTTAAATATACGAAATAATTGTATATATTACGAAAAAAAATAACAGAAATTTTTTTTTTTGTAAAATGTTGCATTGATTTTTTTTAGTGTAGGGAAACACGACGATGTAATAACATTATTCACAAGGTGAAGCAAATGGAAAAATGATTTTCAAAACTTTACTGTAAGTTTTCGTTATTTTGTAAAAAAAAAAATGAAAAAAATAGTTGGTGAAAATGCAGGTATTCTCCATGCTTTAATGAAATTTTGCTAAATAAATTTGGCTAATTATGACTTAAACGCTAAAGATGCGTTAATTAATAACTCTTTTTTTTTGCATTATCGATTATCGTAATTAATATAAATTTTCTAATTTTCACATGTTTAATTACTGATTTCAGGTGTTGGTAAATCATGTTTATTACTTCAATTCACCGATAAACGTTTTCAACCTGTACATGATCTAACAATTGGTGTTGAATTTGGCGCACGTATGATAACCATTGATGGCAAACAAATCAAATTACAAATTTGGGATACCGCTGGTCAAGAGGCATTCAGATCAATAACACGTTCATATTATCGTGGTGCTGCTGGTGCATTATTGGTGTACGATATAACGCGACGTGAAACATTTAATCATTTGACAACATGGTTAGAGGATGCTAGACAACATTCAAATTCAAATATGGTTATAATGTTGATAGGAAATAAGAGGTAAGGCAAAAATAAACAACACAGCAGAAATTATTTAACATTTTTATTAATGTTTTATTAAACATTAGTTTCTGAATTAATTATTGAATTTTCGTAAAAAAATAAGCAATAGATAGAGTAATTTATTCCGTTATATTTTTTTTAGTGATTTAGAATCACGCCGCGAAGTTAAAAAGGAAGAAGGCGAAGCATTTGCTAGAGAACATGGTTTAGTATTTATGGAGACATCAGCCCGTACTGCAGCTAATGTTGAAGAAGCTTTTATTAATACAGCCAAAGAAATTTATGAAAAGATACAAGAAGGTGTTTTCGATATCAATAATGAGGTAAGCTTGTCCGATAAATCTGATACATTTTTTTTTTTAAATAATAATTTTTCAAAACTGTACAAAGCACTTCACCAGTACCCTTTTTTGGGGTATATGAATACCTGTGGCGCAAACTATTTTTGAGAATTTTTGCAGGTTGTTAAAAGGGGGGCACAGGGTTGCTAAAATGGATTTTATTAAAAAAAAAAATAGGACATTAAAAATAATTTTTCCTCATCTAACTTTTATTTCGTGATTTGTGTTCACAAAGTTTAATAAATCACTACTCAAGAGTTTCGGGCTACAGAAAAAATTATTATTATTATTATTATTTTGGGACAAAAGCATTTATATTCCGCTTTAAGAGTTGCAATGATAAAAAATGGAATATGCATAATTATTTTTGAAAATTTAAAATTGTTTAAAAACCATTTTTCTTACAAAAATCATTTGAATGCCTCTCTCGAATAAGGGTGTATAATCCATTTTCAGATCTTTACAGGAGAAGAGAAAACGTGATAAAATAAAACTCTAATAAAATTACATTTTTTGTTGTTTTTGATCATAGTTCGTTTATTCAAGTGTAATTGTATCTGTGTAGAAAATTTTATTCAAATATTGTACATGAAAGTGGTTGACTTCTGCATTTAAATGTGATTAAAGTTACATACTTTTTCAATATTTTTTATTATTATTTAGATATTTGAATGAATTATTTGCGATTTCAAAGGATATTAGTTAAACTATTTTAAAAGATAACTTGATCCAAAAAAGTTCACTTTTACGCATAAATAAGTTGTGTTTTACTTTTAAATTTTAAAAAATTATAATGCAATAACAGGAAACCGTCCATTTTTAAGAAAAACCAAAGCTAAATTGAAAAAATGTTTGCTCAAACCATAACAGATATGTGGAAAACTATCAGCAGCAACATTAAAAAAGTAAATTTATCAATTTAAAGTCTCTAAAAAATGTTTAATTTCCCATTTGCAGCCACATGTTATGTATTTTTTCTCTGTAACTGAGAGTATTGCAATCTCTTTGTATAATCATAAACTTTTTGATATAAGTGCTGAACGAAATATGTATTTTAAGATGACTTTTTAATGTATTAAATGTTATGCCTTGATTGTAAAATGTCGTGAACTTAAATAGTAAAATATGAAATGAAGAAGTTTGATTTTGATCTGTATAAACTTCTCCTTTCTTCTTTTCTCAAAGTAATTGTTTTGGGAAAAAGATGCTGTTAACTCATCTCTGCGTATTTCTTTGAATGACAGACTGTATGCTAAAATGTATATTCTATCCTTAGGACTCAAAAAGGATGCATACTGTATTTTTGCATTTATATTCAACTTTGTACAACAAAGTTCTTTAACCTTTATGCTTTGTTTTTTTCGTTCTACAAAAAAAGTTTTGTGGCCATTGGATCCTACATCATTACAGTGTAAATATAAAATACTAGCTGACCCGGCAGACGTTGTCCTGCCTAAAATTTTATTTAAGGCTTATAACTTTTCTAAAAATAGCAGAGTTTAATTAACCACAGATATTTTCAAATAAATTTAACATTCATTACTATGGTTATCACTAAACTTTGGTTACATTGAGATAAGTTAGGTGGCCTTAGTTTGTTTATGATCGTTTTTAAAATTTAAATAATGATAAATGTGTAATACATTAAAAATAAGAACAAAATTAAGGAAAAATTTCGTGTCAATGATATATATTTTTTTATAATAAAAGGCTGAACAAGGTGTGCTACCCCCATCATTATGAAATGAAATAAAAAGTGTTTATATAGTGAAAAATAAATAATTTTATTATAAATTAATTATTGTAACGCTCTAGGATATACAATGTTTTTAGTTTATCCATTCGGAGCATAAACAAACAAATCGTTGGGTTTTCCAACACGGGAGCATGCAACGTAAAGCTGCCCATGGGAAAAACATGGATTTGAAAAATTTAAGCCACAAACTTGCAGAGATTGACCTTGAGCTTTATCGTTATTGTAATTAGTCAAATAGACGCGATCAAAGTTAAAACTTTAATGGCTGCAAACATAGCTCCTGTTTGGTGAAATAGTATTTATTCTTAAGGCAGCCAATCAGAAGCGTTCTTAATTAGTGAAATGAATTGCCATATACATAATTTTAATTGTAAGTATGTAAATGATATGGTTAGCGTTATAACACGCGTTGGCAATTGCACCTCATGTTACACTTGAAGGAAAAGTAGTGCAATATTAATATTAATATTCAAATTTAATTGTGTTGATAATAATTAAAAAAAAAAAATAATAATAAAAAAATTGTTTCAGAATGTTTTTGTGCATCAACACTTTTTAAAGACACCAAATATATACCATATTGAAAGCAGATTAATTATAATTTAAGGTAAAATGGTCGCCCCATTTTGGTAATAAAAAATTGTATGGCTACCTTACCTGTAGATAAAAAGTGTATAAAACTTTAGGTCAATACATATTACAAAAAAAGTATTTTGCAAACATTGTAAGTGGTATAAGTAAGTATCTGAATTAAAAAAAGGGGGCGGTGAAGTGGGCGTGGTTCATAATTATATGGCGAGTTAACAGTATTAAGAGCAATATACTACCAAATAAAAAAAAAATCATTGGAAGGAACAAATTTGTACAGAGAACACAAAGTTTAAAACTTTCAAACAAAATTTGGCGTAAAAAGGGGCGTAAAAGGGGGCCTGGCGTAAGAAATGTTTATTTCTACCTCGCCTGGAGTATAATGTGTATACAATTTGAAGTAAATCTGTTAAAAACTATATGGGAGCAATTACATAATTTAAAAAAAGTGGGCGTAAAAGTGGGCGTGGTCGAAAATCCCTATTAATCATGTTAGAGTCCCAGTTAAATGCTGTGAAAATTTCAGGCAGATCGGTCCAGAGGTTTGGTCTCCTATAAGGTACAAACAAACAAATAAACAAACACACAATTAATTTTATATATATAGATTAGCGAATTTCCAATAACGAGAAATACGAAAAATTAATTTTCATTTTATATGCTTTGGTTTTCCGTTGACTGTATTTTGGAAAATATTTTTTTTGGAAATGTTACAATTATGTAATAAAGGTTGCCTATTAACGAAAATTAAGTCAATGGTAGTTAATTTTAAGCCAAAAATGCACTCTTTACCAGAATTATCATAAAATGTTGGTACTTGGTATTTGGCACAATTTACTATTCGACCGGATATCCGGTATTAGGTTTGAACCAATTACCGAATAAAAATTTCTGTATAACAATTTTCGAATATTTTTGCATTGTCGATTGTAATCAAGATGTTATGATCTTTTATGGTTTTTAAAACACTGAAATATCTTTATCCATTAAAAATATACACTCAAAAAAGTTTTACAGTTACTACATGACAGTTATTTGTGTAGTCATCAGTAGTTGTTGTTTTTAACTGCAATTACAGTTGTTTTTCTATGATATGAAACACAAAAACTGTTATGACAGTTATTTAAAAAACAACTATAGCAAAATACTTTTACTGCATTTTTAACGGTAGTTACCTTTTACAGTCGTTTTAACTGTTACGTTCAGTAGATTCAATTACAGTCGTTTTAACTGTTACGTTCAGTAGATTCAAAGTTCTGGCTTGAAAATGTAACGGTGTGTTCATAATGAGTTGAAATTTTAAAGTTCATCAAACATTTTCTAATTTTGACTGGTTTTTAGCGTAAAATTGTTTCGGGATTAAAAAAACCTCAAAGTGCCGCCGAGTTGGAAATGTACTATTTAGTTTTAACTTCTGTATAATTTTAAATCCAATTTTTCATTCCTGATGTAAAAAATGTATATTTCCTTTGAAAAATTATAAAAATATACTTTTCTTTAAAAACTTAAAAAAACTTTAATTCTATCTTAGATAATGTACTAAACAACTTTTTCCAAAAGTAATTGCTTAAACTATTTTACAAAAGCATGCATTATAAAATTTCTACATTATTTCTTTATGATAAAAGGTCTACTTTATTTCTCATTTTTCTTTTGCAGGCCAACGGTATTAAAATTGGTCAACAGCATTCCCCCACAAATCCTTCACTGCCCGGTTCTGGTAATCAAGCTGGGTCAGCAAGTAGCGGTTGTTGTTAAAAGTTGCTCGTCTCTATTCACACAACAAAACAACATTTTAATAATACCGACATCAAACTAACAGTGAAAACACTCTTATTTTTTATTTTACACCATCATGATGATAAAAACTATAAAACAAGATAAAAAATCAAAATAAAATTCTTTCAAATAAAGTACACTTCCTTTTTACTATTTAGTAAACCTAGAAAACTTAATTTTTTTTTGAAAACCAAACAATTCTATCGATAACCAAAAAAAAAAAAAAAACAGTTTATAAAAAGTGAATTTTTTTAAAATACATTTCACTTTAAAACTATGTACACACAACAACACAATTATTACAACTAAACAAATTAAAAAACATCTATATATATAAATTAAATTAAAATACGAAAAAAAATATTGTGCAAAACTTTAATTATAATATAAATATTTTTAATTCTTAATAAAGAAAAAAATAAAAAAAATAATAATTGGCTTTTTTGTGAAAAAAAATTTCATCCTTAATTTTGGAATTAATTAGTATTTAAATATATAATTGTTTTTCTTAATTTCGTCAAAATATGTTTTTTTTTAATCATTGTTTGTCATTCTATTCTAGAGATTATTTGTGATCATTTTTAATATTTGAATAGTTTATTCGGTTAAGGTATTTGTGTTTTTACTTTTATAGTTTTTAACTTTATTTTTTGCTTTAAAATTTATTTACTTTAAAGAAATCAAACAAAACCAAAACTATATTGTGTGTGTTTTATATATAATTATTAAAAAAAAAAAAACAAAAGATAGTGAGCCTAAACTTATACACATTTAAAATATTAATAATAAAACATTTTAAAAAATAAAACAATAAATTATGTGTCAACTTATTTGTGCATAATTAATAAATGTGTAGTTTTAATAAAACATAATTTCAAAGGTAATAAATTTAGTTATTTTTAACTGTTGAAAAACAACTAACAAATGCAGTAATAATAACTAATAAAGACTTAAAATAACTGACAATTGTTTACTATTAAAAATTTGAAACAACTGAAAAAGTGGTAAAAACGACTGTTTTTTAACAGTTATTTTTGATATCTAACTTTACACAAGAATTTGATATTTGAGTAAAAAAATAATGGTACATTGATATTTTATGGACTGTTTGTTCTAAATTAATGGTAAATTTTGTAAAATTTGGTTTGCATGTTTTGAAATTAATAAAACAGTTAAGAGGTTAAGAAAATATATTTAAATAAAAAAATGTTTCTTTCATAAACCGGATTTTACAAACAAGAAACTTAATTTTTAAATTTTTGTTAGGAAAAAAAAACCATGTATTCTGGTTTATTATCGATAGTTTTATAAAATATTTTTCATTCGAAAAGAAAAAAATAAAGTTAATATTTTTTCCAAAAGTTTAAAACCAAACAAAAAATAAAATAAAAAGTTTTTATACGAAAAAGAAAAGTTTTTTTTTCAAGAAATAACAAGAACTTATGTAAAGAAAAACATTTTTTTTCCAAAACTTAATTAAATTTTATTTAAAAAAAAATTAAAAATGGTATTAAAAAAAACGTAAACATGGTAAAAATTCACTGAAATCAGAGATGAAAAGTCCTCGCTAAGACTCGTGGTTATTTTAAATAATTAATGAGCCCGAATTTTCAAAAATTATATGGATATTAAGTTTCAGTCTGGTTTGTAACCAAGTAAAGTAATACGAAATGGAATGAAACGAGTGGATTTGGACACTAACAACAAAGAACGAAATGAAATAGAACGGGGAAGGAAATTTGAATTTGGCGTTAATTAATAAGTCACCCTGTGAATATTTTCTAAAAATAAATTAACCCTACATCAGGCGTGTTTCATAAATAAAATTTTGCAAAAAGTTTGTAAAGTGGTCATTATTTTTAATGGCCAGTATCTGTGAAACTAAACGAGATATGGCAAAACGGACAAAATTTGTGCTCATCTGGAGTATTAATTAACCCTGATAATATGCAAGGTCTGGTGAGGATACCGAGAGATTAATTTTTTATGAAACAACCACAGGGTGTCTTAATTAAAAACTCTGATAATAAAATGGAACATTGGTCCAAAATGGAATGGAACGGGGAACGAGTGGAAATGCAAAACTAAATACAATATTATCGGTATGAGTTACAGAGGTCAAGTTTTGAAAAATGTCCATTTTTCAATATCTCGCTTAGTTTTTGAGATACAATTTATTAAATGTCGTTTTTAAAATGACCGATATCTCAGAAACTAACCACAGGGTATCTTAATTATTTGTTTAACCATATACTTACATGAAATTACAAATTTAAACACTGATAATAGAATGGAACATTGGTCCAAAATAGAACGATCTGAAATGGAACGGGGAGCGAGTGGAATCGAAACACTTAACACATATGCATTGTCGGTATGTGTTGCATAAGTCAAGTTTTGCAAAAATTTTGTCCGTTTTTCGATATGTCGCTTTCGAGATACTAGCCATTTTATAAAATGACTTTTTTTAACAGGCCGGTATCTCCGAAATTAAACGAGATAGGGCAAAACGGACAACATTTTTGCTCCATAACAGTATTAATAAACACTACTACTACAAATATGCTAGGTCCGGTAAAGATCCCGAGGAGATATTTGCCAGTTTGTAGTAAGGATTCTCTCTAGACGCTTAACTATGACCTCAAGTTGAGTTTTTTTTTATAAAAATATGCGAATAATTAAATTTCGTTACATTTTTAAAAAGTTCATAAAATTTTTGCGTTTAAAATTTTTAAAATGTCTTTTTGACTAGAAGGTGCTGTTTACAAAGTAACCCAGTTTACGCAATACGCTAACTAATTTCAAATATAATTGTGAGTGTCAAAATATACTTAAAAAAATTTACGCCAATTCCTTATAAGTTTGTGATGTTCGTTTCCCGTTATTGGTGCGCTGACCTCAACTTACTATATTTCAAACTACATATGTAAAATTACACCATGTTTCTAATACTGTTTTTAAAATTCGATTCCATTAAACGGAGCTAAAACGCAATTGAAAAAACTGCGAAAGTTTAAAAATCGGAAAATTTTGGTTTCACTTGTAAACCACCATACAACTATGTATTCACTAAGCAGCGATATGGAAATTACCTTTTCAGCGAATGCATCTCTGAAGTCTTGTGAGTTCACTTTGTATTGGTTTGTATCTAAAAGTTAAAAAAATGAGCAAAGAAATAAAATAAATAAAAAAAACTTGTAAGTTTCAAGTAATTTTTTTTAATTTTTCAATTTTGCTCATAAATTTGTTCGGTGAAGACTCATAAAACCTTGAGATAAAGAGGCATATAATGTCGGTTTCAATAGGTGTAAACAATTTTTGAATTAGGTCAGATACATATTAATTTTCAGTCTGGTTTGTAACCAAATAAGAAAAAGCGAAATGGAATGGAATGTGTGAAATTGGAATACTAAACACAGAGAACGAAATGGAATAGAACGGGGAACGAAATTTGAATATGGCGTGTGCATATTAGTATTATTACTCATATTGGTAAAAAAAATTAATAACCCGGTTAAAAAATTAAATACTCAGAACGTTCAATTAGTATGAATTGTTGAACTGTAAGTTTATATTTTCATTTAAAATTTCTAAGGTACAAGATCATTATTAAATATTACTATTAAATTGAATATTAATTTTTTTTTAATTGTAAGAGAAACAAATAAAAATTTTTGAGTAATTCGTGTTTTTATCTGTAAGGTCGTATTTAAAAAACTTATTAATATTGTTCACAATGCTTTAATTTAATGTGGTCGTATTATACTTTATTTTAAAGTTGTTTAAAATAGCGTCTTATCGGCAAATATTTCGTTGTGATGAGACAATAAACAGAATGTTTGCGCTGACATAAATACTTAAAATACATTTTTTGCCATTTGAAACCACTATTTTTATTGGTCTTTAAAATAATAAAAAATAAATTATTTTCGTTTATTTAACCTTATTTCTTATTTTTAAAATTTCTAATTATTTGAGTTAAGGTTTGCTTTTTATATAAAAGTTTTTTTATTTTCAATATTTCGCTACTCCTTTGTGTAGCATCTTCAGGAAAATAAATAAATTAATAAATTTTCAAAAAATTTTAAAGTTTGAAAAACTTTTTGAAAGTTTGAAAACATATTTAAAATACTTGACAAATATTTCTAAAAAAAAAAATATAAATAATTAACACTTAAAAAATCTATTGATGTAATATAAGTATATATAAGTGTTAATTATTTATATTTTTTGTTTTTTGACAGAGTAAAGCGACAGACAGAGTAAAGCGAAAGACAAAGACACACATCTTAGTATGGTTCCTTTTTCTTATTGCAAAAAAGGGATATTTTTTTCGTTTCATTTGTTTTTGCTTATTTTTTCGTTTCGTTTCTATAATTACCTTCGGCAGTTGCGTCCTTTAAAAGAAAGCGTCATTTAGAGTACCATGTAAGTAGTTGAAAGAAATTTTTTGTTATGTTATATATATTTATTTCTATATATTTTCAGATATTAAATTAATTCATGTCGTCAATGTGGGAAAATGAAAATTTTTATATTTCGTAATTATTGTAAATTATTTTTAAAAGAATCACAAAAATATGTTTTGATTTTCAGCAAATATATTAACTAAATTACAATTTTGTGCGTTTTTTTTCAGTCTACTAAAATTCAGCAAAAAATTTATTAATTTTTACCAACGCTTTTTTATTTGTAATCTACTAAGTGTTAGCAAAACTTTTGCTGAATCTACTAATTTTGTTGCTAAAAATCAGCTCGCTGATATTCAGCAAAAGATTTTGCTGACATTAGCAATTTTTTTGCTAGCACCCTCCTGACTAAAATTTTGCTGACTCAGCAAAATTTTTTGCTGACTTTACAAACTTTTTTTTTTGAGTGTACATATTTTATTTTAGAAGCAATTATCATATTATTTTTTCATACACTGTATGCTTAAATAGAAAATTTTCAGTATAAAATACCAAATACATTGGAAGAACAAACAAGCACACACACAAAGACCCTCGGCATTGTAAAAAACACACATACCAACGTATAGATCACACACTTTTTTGAGAGTATCATATTTTCTTTTTTTGTAGAAGTTATTTATACCTTTTTTTCCTTCTTAATTTTAATAAAAGGTTTAATTGATAGTATCATTGCCGTGATAGGTGCAAAATGAATTAAAATATTAATTGATTCAATAAATTTTTTAATTGAAACCCGTTTTTAGTTTTTTCTGTGTAGTTTTTTTTTTATTATTAAATTAATGCAGTTTTTTATGAAATTTTATGAAAATTTTCATTTTATTTATTAAAATTTTCCTACGCCTAATGAAAAAGTTTAATTAAAAATAGTTTCATTAAAATTATGAAGCCATTTCATTAAGTTTACAAATTTTGTATTCACTTTATGAAGAAAATATCATTATATTAGTGAAAATCATTCATTAAAATTCGTTCACGAAAAATCTCTCAAGGAATATAGTTTTGAAGTATTGAAATTTTTAGGTAATTTATGGAGTGGAAATTAATAGAATTTTTGAAATTAATTGATTTGGGGGGGGGGGGGGCTTATATATTTTACTGCATAAGATGTGGAAATGTGAGAAACAGGCTCAAGTCGACATAGTACTTTTGTAAAAAGTTCTCAGTTATGATAAACATTTACATCTGGTTACTTTATCGAAATGGTGAAATGTTACGTATGACTAATATATTTATACGTAAATTGACGTACATACATAAAGTATACGTCATCATATCTCTGACGCATTCAAAGTAATACAATTGGAAACAGCTGTTCATATTGACCACAGTGCAACCACATTCATACAGATGTTTTAATAAAACTGGTGATGCCAGACAAAAGTAATTTCATATTTACTATCAATAAAACCAGGATATCTAAAAACAATACTAACATATTTAATTAATATATTAAATATAATTAATTATGTACTTTAAATATAAAGTATAATCAAAATTGAACAAAATTTGATTATATACAAATGTATATAATATAAATATTTAACAAATCTGTCAACACTGTTTTTGATTTGTTTTATAGAAATATATGGTCGTCTTATATTCAAACGGAGCTATCTACTTCCATACAAGTGTTCAGGAGAGTGACAAAACTGTTCAATTTGCTCAAATTAAAAATATTTGCAAAACAGACTTCAACAATATTAACTCGAAATACACTAGAAATTATGTTTTTTAATTTTGAAAAGATATTTTACATATGCTTTCGTAATGACCACATTATAAAAGAACTGCAATCCGTTTTTTGGTCCTGCCTCCAGGACATTCTAATGCCCTGGTAACTATGGGCTACACTCAGGGAAAAAGCTTCATCATATTTATGAAGTTTTTAAAAATAACTGAATACTACATGTAATTTTTTCTTATTAATTCGTAATATTAGCTGCGTTAAAGTAGATAGCTCCGTATTTTTATTTGAAATTAATCAACATGATAGGCCCTTTAAATTACTTTTATTAATATTAGAAATAACTTTTTACTGGTCTGAATTTAAATAAAGTTTCGTATGGTAATAACAGAAGTGATGCTGAACAAAATTTTTAATATGGTATCATACAGATATGCACCATGGAAGCTGTGTTGTGAGTTTTGTAAATATTTAACTGGGAAATCGCAATTATTTTTAAATCGAGTACGCTAAATGCGATGGTGCTAGCCGTTTTTAATTGTTTTTCCATTATTCGCGATATAAAGTTCGATTTTAAAGTGTAATAAAAACGATATTTTTTAAAGATTTGGGTAATTTATTGAACTTAAATCAATTTAACTCTATTGAAATCGGAAATCTTTTTTCTCACAAATACATGTTTTCGAGCATATTTTTAATTTTGATTATAATTTTTATGTAGCGTGGAACATGATATGAAACTGTATTTTTAAAGAAACAAAACCGATCAAAAATTTTGGGTATAATTTACGGAAAACCGTGCTGGAATCCATTACAGCGAAATTTTTTTTCTAAGTGCTTTTCAGTTAATGAATTAATCTAAATGCTATAAATAAGCGAAAAAACTGTATTAAATATTAAGTGCTGCATAAAATTTTAAATCGCAAATATCTCGAAAACGAAAGCTAACTTTAAAAAGTGGCCATGTCCAATAAATTCAGTGTACTCGAATTTAGTTTTAGCACTGCCAATTATGTTTAATGTAAATTATGTTCAAATAACTAATATTTCCGTACTTGCATCGAGAATATCTCAGAATCGCGAGAAGCTAAACATTTTCTGAAACCATACTCGTAAGAATCGAATCAGATATACACATAGAAAACAGTTTTGCAGTTGCAACCGAATTTTTTTGCCAACCGAATGTTTGGCAAAAAATTCGCTATTATTAAATCTTAATAATATCACTATTATTAAATCTTAATAATATTGTAACAACCGACATTTATTTACAAATTTCGAATTTTTATTGTAACAATTGAATATTTTATGTTTATGGACTATAATATTCTATAAATAGATTCCCATGCGTTCAACAAAATTTATATTATTAATAAAGAAAAATTATATGCCTCGAACTGGGCTCGAACCGGCGATCTTCCGTTTGCCAGGCAAGTACTTTACCTCTAGCCTAACCCCAATTTAAATTTCGACCTTGAATATTTTCTAGTTTCAAATTAAAATATTTGCCTTAAAATAGATTTGTATTTACAATTGAAATTCGGTGGCTCATCTTAATTTTTTATTAGAGTTACTCAAACTAAAAAAAATAATATTACATATTTAAAATTATTTTATTAATAAAAAATTCTTCTCCGCGAACTGGGCTCGAACCGGCAACCTTCTGATTGTCAGGCAATTACTTTACCTCTAGCCTAAACTCAATTTAAATTTCTATGTTCTAATTTCTACCTTGAATATTTTTTTTCTTTCAAGCTTAAATATAAATGTCTAAAAATAGATTTGTATGTACAAAAGAAATTGGGTTGCTAATCTTAATATTTTATTAGAGTTATTGAAAAACTTTTAATTATATTAAAATTGGTAACAAAAACTTATATTTTTGATAGAGTGATTGTTTTTTTTTTGAAGGCGAAACTAATATTCGATTTTAACTGCAAATATTTTATTCAAGGGATAAAATCTCCGAAATGTGGCTGGTTGTTGGTATTATAGGTAATGTAGAATATAATATTTTTTTCAATATTGATAAGGAAAACCAATAGTTTGAATGATGTGACTGTGTTTTGGTTAATTTTATATATTTTCTGTTTACAATATAGTTTATTCTGACGATGAATTTTAAGTACTTACAATGACAATAATTGAATAATTTTGTTGGTTACAATGGAATTCCAACCAATTTATTCTCTGTGTATCCGAAACAGTTATTTTAAAGCAAAAACACACTTGCATCACTTAATAATTATAACATCAAAAAAGTATTGTGGATAGCTCATTTCCATTCAAAAATAAACATTGTTGTACACTGAGAGAATTATGTTCACTTCAGTAATGAATTTCTTCATAGCTTCAATGAAAATTGTTACTGGAACTCGTTCATTGAAACTTTTCATAGAATCTATGAAACGGGTTTCATTAAAGTCAATGTTTATGAAATGTTTGTAGAATTAACTAACTAATAAATCATTCCGACAATGAAGAATTATAGAATTTATTAAACATTTTCATAAAAATGTTTAATACTAAGAAGTTTCTTTTAGTTAATAATGAGAAACTCGTCATGAATGTCTTGCAAAATGCATTGGAACTAAACCAAAGAACCGCTTCACATGATTTTTTAAGCAATTTCATTGAAGTCCAAAATTAATAAAAGGCTACAATGAAGTAATAAAACTCTTTATAAAATATGAAAAATTAAAACTGTAAGTCTTTGAAATAATTTCATAGCTCTAAAGAAAAGTTTCATTAAACGTAGAGATAAGTTATGAAATTGTTTCACTAATATCATGAAGGATAATTCGTACAGTGTAGATAGTTCCATATAATATTGTAAAAAAAATTGTGTTAGAACGATCATTTAAATGTGAAATTAATACCATAGATGACAATTACGTCAGTGAATATTTTGTCAATAAAAACTCATTTTCTAAAAAATGTAGATAGCTTCGTTTGAATATAAGACAACGATATACAAATTTCACCACAGCAGACATAGATTACATAGATCTGAAACTCTTTGACATTAGCTGTCAGTGCACGTAACTTATGAGAATGTGTTGGATATACATCGTATACCTATACAAAAACTATTTCAATTGGTATTAAATAATGGGTTTGTTGTTAAAAGAAGAAGACGAAGAAGAGTTGGATATCTATGTAATCTATGATAGCAGACGCGTCTAGATGTAATTTGCGTATTTAAGTACAATTTTTGTAAGCAATTTTTTTTAAAACCCCTCAATATATTTTTTATATATTTACAAAAAAATCTAAACGAAATGGATCCTACCATTTGGTTACTTGTGACTGTAAAAATATTTGTAATATTTTGGTTGATTTATTATATCTTTGAAAGACGCAAAAGAAAGATCTCGCAACAAAATCTGTCTGTTACAGAACAGGGTGAGTGTGGTTGTGACTGCATTAAGACGAAAACAAAGCAATAATTTTTAATAAATTCTTCATAATTTATTTAGGCATTGTAGCATCATATGCTGGGGCTCCTGTAATACAAATGCCCAAAGATTATGATGAATATAATCAACAACAATTGTATGCAGCATCCACGAATGTGATGCCACCAAAGTGAGTAGACTTTGTAAATTTCTAATTTTTACTGTTTAATTCTTTTTGAATTTATTGCTTCTTAGTCCTGCAAATCAATATCCCAATATAATGACGACAAAATCGTAAGAAAATAAAAATCATTTATTATTGCACAAGTCAATTTTAAAAATTATTTATAAACACAAAAAATGAACTGATTTTGTAATGTGAATTTCTATATTAACTATGAACTACATCTTATTGGAATAATATATAATTTTTTATAAGTATTATTAATGTCTTACCTTTAAATAAAATAATCACTATTTTATAAAAAAAAAGGCGGCTCTTGTTTATTTGTTTGGTAAGAACTTTTATTGCAATTTATGGAAAAATTTGAAAGAATTTATTGTTGTTACGTTAGAAAAATCTGGCTAGGAATTATGTAGGACGATCGACGATAATCGTCCACTTTTCGAAGTTAAATTACGACAATATTACATACAAAATTTAAATAATGTTAATAATTTTGGTAAAAGATAATCTGTGTCCTGACTTTAATACAGAGTAATCCAAATATTCATTTTCTGTGCACAATTGTGCTACAAAAACAATAAAAAAAACTCACACCGACGCTTGTTCTCTTCTATTTCAGTTTGATTTCAGTCGTTAATTGAGTGTTAACGAGTGCACATGTGCGGATGCTTACTGCTTTTTTTTCAGCTTTATTGTTTTTTCAGCTTTGATTTAATTTCAAAATAAACCAGCAAACAAAATAGTATAATGGAAGACAGAAATTTTTGTTTTGTCATTAAAAATGCTTTTGGTAAAATGCAATGCATTTTATGTTACCAAACATTTAGAAAACATTTTCAATTAAAAGGCATTTTGACCTTTTTGACAAAGAAATAAATAAATTAAAAGAGGAAAAAAGGAAAATGTTTTTTCTTGAGCAAAAAAAACCTTTATATGCAAAAAATTAAAGAATGGGTTCTGCAAGAAGAGCAAAATGATGAAATTTTGCTAAATAAAAAATTAAAAATGGAGATTTCAAGCCAAATAAGCTTGGAAATCGCTCAGCAAGGCAGACCATTTATGGATGGAATGCTAGCAAAAAATATTTTACAAAAAACTTTTCAAACGTTAAATTATAGAACAGATTTCATAAAGTCAATTCCCTTGTCACCCCAAACTGTGGCTAGGCGTATTGCCCAAATAGGAAATTCTTTGGAGTCTTCTATTAAAGAAAAATTGATAAATTGTAAATTTCTTTCGTTTTGCTTAGATGAAATTACAGTATTTAATAACCCTTATAACTGTGATGTTACTCAATATGAGTTAGATATACAATCAGAAATTATATTTCTTCGAACCGAAGTCCAAGCTATGGGAAAAATGGGAATAGAATTCTGGAAAAATCTAAATGATTTCGATTTTCCAGAGTTAAAAAGAAATGCTTTCAAATTGTTATCCCTTTTTTCTTCTACATATTGCTGCGAACAAATTTTTTCCGACTTAAAATTTATTTGTTCCAAGCAGAGAAATAAATTAAGTTCTTCAAATTTAAAACATATTATGTTAATAAGAAATTGTTACAAAATCTTAAATTTGGAAAACTTAATTTATAATGCCTAAATAAACTTAGTTTTTTAAGTTTCAAATATGTGTGAAAAAATTGCCTAATTCTGTAAAAACTGAGGCATATTTTGTATTTAATTTTATTTACTTTTTTTAAACTTCATTTCCATTTTGCTTTTTAAAGTAAAATTCATTACATTTGTAATGCTTAGTTTTGTGTTTGCTGGGAAATATTATCTTATCCAATACAGACACATTTCATTTATTGAGAGTTTTGGTTAACTCTGCTTTAATAGCTACCGTAGCTGCTCATATTGCGTATGAGTGATGTTATTTTCGCTATTGAACAAAATAATACTCATACGCCACCCATGATGTTAAATTTGATTCTCATCTTGAAATTTGTTTAAAAAGCAGTGTTGCCAGGTTTGTTGAGCATAAAATAGTACAATTTTCCAGTCAAAATCGTCATCACATTTTGAAAAATCGTCAAAAAAATTGACGGAAAAAAAAATATTTTTGTTTTGTTATTATTCATCTCACTAAAGAATTGACAATAAGGGTATTAATGTCAGAAATGTTGGTCTTGGAAAAATGCAAAAGTGTAAACTTTTTCAAAAACACAAAGAAAGTAATTTGTGGAAAACAATTTTCTTTGTGTTTGTTATTGTGTTTTTGAAAGAGTTTACACTTTTGCATTTTTCCAAGACCAAAATTTCTGACGTGAATACCCATAATGTGATTGATATAGAATAATTTAAATAGGATTTATATACTAATAACTAACAAGGAATTTCATGCAACTAAAAAAAAAATTGCCTCTTAAAATATGAAGTAAAGAACCCAAAATATGCGCTTAAAATATGCATTTATATCGAAATATGCACAAAAATCCAAATAACATGCACTAAAAATTCAAAAAATATGCACTAAAAATCAAAAACTGTGCACGTGGAATTTTTTTATTTTCAAAAATCGATTTATTACTCCAGCTTGCTGGTTTAAAAATGAAATCCAACACAAATATCTAACAAATGTCGGACTAAAGCTATGTTCTGGGTTACAAATGTGTGCTTTCGTTTAATTTTAATTAAAACTGAATTTTAATTTTTACAAAATATATGCAAAATTACGCAATTAAATTGAAAATATGCAACAAAAAATGCCAAAATATTCCATAACATATGCATTTATAGCAAAATATGCAAAATTATGCATTTATAAGAAAATATGCAACAACAAATCGATGCCATTTTGTTGCAAATTCTGTGATTAGGAAAAGTATTTAGTAAAAAATCGATTTTGGGCTACTGACTACAAACATGCATTTGCATGAAATTCCTTGCCCTAGTAATTTGTCATCTATTTAACTGAAATTAGAGTTGTTTAAACTTTGATTTTCAGTAAATTCTACACTCAAACTTTTTTGAGTGTACTTTATGGTCGTTGGTTCAATTTAATTCACTCAAGTGATTTAAAAATTTTTACAAGGAGTACAGGTTTTTTAAGATTAGCTGCTTTTCCCATTTATTAGATAATTAAAAATTGTATTAAAATATACATGGGATTGGGGAATTGAAATTCATCGGAATTCCTGATAAAAAAACCCCCTAACTGTTTGGGGCTGGTATTTCAGACGTTGTAGAACTTGTTTGACCTAACTGGGTTTCGGTAACAGCCGTATTATAAGTAGGAGAATTCACGGTTGCTGTTGAAGACACGGGATGATAGGGTGCTGTATACGGTTGGAAACTGGAGTTATAAAAATAAAAAAATAGTTAAATTGAAGAATTTATATGATTTAAAACTTTACCTAGGTGGTGGTTGCTGGGGCCATGCAGTTTGTGCCGGTGATCTGGAATAAAGTAAATTAGTAAATAATTCTTTTAAATACACTCACAAGGAGCGTGTTCCAATGGGTGCTCTCGATCTTAATGAAATTTTGATATGTGATAAAAAAATAAATAAGGGACTCGTATGTATTGTTTTTATCGGCCCAACCTCACTTTTACAGGTTAAAAGGTGGGGCCAAAGTTAATATGTTTTTGGAAACATGTCTGAAACTAAAAAAATTTCATATTATTTGGAACTCAGTTTTGATGTACTCGAGAAAAGAAAATATTTTGATACTAATATTGGCTATGTAATGTGTAGGCTAAAAAGCTCTTCAGAAAAGGTCGCATAAAAGCCGAACAATTATGAATGTCGGGAAAAGCTCAGACACCCCTTCGATGAAATTTAATAGTCATTAATTATTATACATATTTTTTAGCTTAATCTAATATTTTTTAGCTTTAACAGAATGCGATCACTTAAATCACATTTTTTTGAATAACAAAATTACTTGAAAATTATCGATCATGTTTCGCATACCAGTTAAAGCATCTCCAAAAGCTCTTTCATTTGGTATCCCATTTGACTAAAATTTTAGTTTTTGAACCCTCTTTCCATTATTTTTTTTTTCTTTATCACTCATACAAATTTTACTAAGATCGGAGAGAACACTAAGATCGGGAGAATCCCCTTGCCGGAAAAGTTTATCAGTTACTATATGGCAATTATTTGTGTAGTAGTCGGTAGTTATTGTTTTTAACTGTTATTACAGCTGTTTGGTTTTTAATATACTTTAAAACAACTGCACTTGCAGTTGATTTCGACACCTGTTGAAACTGACTTTTGATGCCTCTTATTGCTCATTGTTAGGTTGACTATACTTAAAAGCTATGTCATACAAAGTCTTCACATAAAGAGTTGATGGCCATTTAACTAAAAGCCAAAAAAATGAAAGAAATTACTCTAAACTGCCAAGAGTTTTTTTCATTTACAAGTTTGATAAAAATTTTTTTTAAATAAAAATTAACTTATTCAAGTTTGAAGCCATACTCTACATTTTTTATTAGGATATTGTCCTAACAAATAATCTATAGAGTTTTTGTTTTTAAATTTATTAATTGACCACTTTCAAGAATGTTTTGATAGATCTAGTTCGGGAATTTTCTAGGTTCCCATCATCAGATCACGTTTTCATTTATTTTATTTTGTTGCTCATAGTTTTCAAAGTCACTAGAAAGTCGCTGCTTGCCAGAAGTATTGTTTTCAGCAGTACGCGTGCTTTTTTCCAGTTGTACTTTTTTCTGCCCAACAACCACATACGAATCGTGTGACTAAAAAACGAATTTTCTCTGTAATGCGTTGTGCGAAACACAGGACAATCAACTACAAACGGATGTGCTCTACTAGATAAGCGAGTATTACGAATAAAAACACGGGCTGGCTCGTGGAATAAGTTCACTTATCTCAGATGAGCATCTAATATGGTAATATCGATAGAAAAGTGTCACACAACCCACAGTCCGACGATGCTCCAATGAATCAATAGAGTTGGATACACTACTGTCATTGATAAGCTTCACCGCCCTCCCCTGAACACGGTCCAGAAGCTTCAGAATAGACAGTGGAGCCCCTGCCCATATATGAGAGTTGTATTCCATTTCCGTCCGGATATAGCTGGTATAATTAGTAAGGAGATCGGATGGAGTGAAGTAAGTCTTGCACCGTTTCAGAAAACCTAGACACTTGAATGCCTCTTTCGACACTAGAAATACGTGCTTATTCCAACGGACATCACATTGTATTCTCATGCCCAGAACATCAAGAGTATCCGATTCCTCAATACCTATACCATCCATAGCTACAGATGACAATGTCAATTCCACAGCCCGTCTGTTGGTTAACATACAACATTAGGTCTTGCGTGTATTAAAATCGACCTTATTCGCGCGACCCCACTCGGAGATTGTAGAAAGGTCTTGATTGAGTGTGTCATTCATGTTCTGCCGCATGCCCTCTATCTCCAAAGAGCTTGGCCTGTGATCGAATGAAAATGAATGACAAATGTTGCTGTCATCTGCAAAAGAGTAGATAGGATTGAAGGTCTGACCAAGAAGGTCATTAATAAAAATAATAAAAAGGGTAGGAGAAAGAACAGAACCTTGCGGTACCCATGAATTTAGCTGAAACTCGTTTGATGAGACCCCATCTATAACAACACGTATAGTGCGGTCTCTGAGAAAACTCGGTATACATCCAGAGAAGACATTACCGACAATAAAAGCAACTAGCTTAGTCACGAGTGCCCCGTGCCACAGACGATCGAACGCCTTGGAAATATCTAGAGCAACCACTTTACTCTCACCAAAGTGGTGGAGTGACCGGCTCCAACGTTCCGATAGAATCGCCAACAGGTCTCCCGTAGATCGACCGCTACGGAATCCATACTGTCGATCATTTAAAAGTGAATTGGTCTCTAAATATTTCACAAGATGGTAGGAAGGAAAATCAAAAAATGTTAATTTTTCAATATTATAAATCATTGAGGGGGGGGGGGGGGGGGGGGGGGTCGAAAAATATAATTCAGCTAAATTTTTAGTTCTTTATTACATCCATTCTTACTTATATGTCATGAATTTTATTTTTTTTTTTATAATTAGAATATGTACTTTTTTTCTTAATTGTACTGCTTTTTTTCTCGATGTACTTTTTGTCGATTTCATATCTGGCAGCCCTAATGCTTGGTGAAAAGTTGTATGGCGGTTTACAAGTGAAACCAAAATTTTCCAAATTCTTTTTGGTTTATATTCCGTTTAACCCTTAAATGCATGAGATCAGCACCCGGTATGGAGACCAAGCTACCCTTATGTAAAGTCGCTCGCTGAACATGAATTGGGCATTAATTTTCCTGGGAAATGAATCGTTTTCCCGGAAAAGAGGAAAACGGTATAGTGCATAGTATACCACATATACACTATTCATTCTATACATATATAACTAATAAAATATATCAAATTTGATCCAAATTCATTATAATTAGCTAAAACTAAGTCCAATTTACATACCAATACTTGTTTCCACACGAATAATATATTTTATAAACTTTTTTTTTCACTTTTGAAATTTTCTTTTGAAATTTTGTTCAAAAAGTACATACTCCCACTTTGGCAGCTTACTGACAATTAAAACCAATTGTAACTGAGCTAAAGCGGTATTTTTTTTGTAATATTCTTTTGTACAATTTAAAAGTAACGATATCACTATTTAGTTTAATTAGCGGTATTGTCGTAAGATTAAATGCATGTACCATATATGGTACATTATGCATTTAAGGGTTAGTTGAGTTTAGAGAACAGTATTTATAAAATCCCAGTCAGAAACTGCCAGTGGAACAAAAAATCAAGCACTGGCATACCACTTGTAAATGTATTACTGGCAGAACACTTGATTACGATGCAACTGGTTTAAGACGCCATCGTTTCCAAAAATCGTTTTTCCAGTATTTTTTTTACAATAATTTTACAAAAAAAAAACATTGGCAAAGAATTGGCTGAGACTAACGAGCCTGTTTTCTGGGTGCTCATATGCCATATTTTTAACTTACCCCTGCTGTGGATATGGAGTTGCGTACACATCTATCTGATAAGTCGTTGTATTTGATGAAACTGGCATTTGTATTCCCGGATATACACCTGGAGCTGAAGTTACTGCCACAGGTGCTGAATATAAAAGGAAACATTTTTTTAATTTCAAAATCTATTTTTCATTTCTATTTAGATTTACCTCCAAACACTTGACCCGGATAGCGTTTTTTCTCTTGTCTACGTCGTATTACAACTACAACACTCGTTATGACAAATATCGATAATCCAATGCACAAAAAAATAACAAATGGTTCCATATTTTTTTTTTTTTTTTATAAAATATTTGTAAACTTCAAATAAAATGATCTGTTATGGAGCGATCACGAATTTATACTATTGTGCAATGTATTCACTTATAATTGAAGTAAATATTATTGATTAAGTTTTAATACGAGTGAGAGTTAATCAAATGATAAGCAACTGAATTGATAATATTTTATATTAAAAGCTATAAAAAAGGGAGTTTTTTCTGCTCTTAATCATTTTATAGATAGCGTCTATTGAGTAATTCGCTATTTATATACATCTTCACCTAAAATGCAAAAAGCCGTAACTAACAAATTTTCCAAAACCGGGTTTATTGATGATTATGATTCATTTGGCTAAACTACATGCATAAACAAAATTTTGGACTTCTACGATCAAAAATAGCGGTTTTATAATTAAAGTTCGAATATTATATGTTCTAGTTTCCAGACATTTTTTTGGTTGCCCTGTAAAATATTGAAGTAGGGTTGAGTAATTATGAAGCACTGCATCGAACTACATTTCTCCACAAAATTGTTTGGTTTTATGATTTAAACTATCAGTTTTACTAACGATTTTGTTAAACTATCTGTGGACGTTTTTGGCTTATATTGTAAAGAAGTAAATATGTTAGTTACGCCCTTTTGCTTTTTAGGTGACGATATATATATATTTTTATTTTTTTTTTGATATTCTGCATTTTTTTATTGCTACAATTTAACGTTTCAGTGATTTTCTTCTTTGCCGTTACCCAGTCAGAAAGTGCCAGTGGTATAAAAAATCAAGCACTGACTATCCGAGGAATTTAAATTAAATTACTGGCGGAACACTTGTTTAAGACGCTTTACCAGTGTTTCTAAAAAGCGTTTTTCCCAGCGGTGGCAAAAAGTGTTTTCCCAGTTATATCCAGTTAGAAATTAGCAACGGTACAAAAGTCCAACCACTGTTACAGCATTTATTTTATAAAAATGATACTGCTTTGTTTTAAAAGCCCAGTCAGAAAATGCCACACTGATAGAAATTTGTGCGTAGCATTAATGGAATTCATTAATACAATGATTTTTTTTTCATAAAAAAGTCCCCAAAGAAATGTTGTATTGAATCAATGAAACATGTTTCATTAAATTAATTTTAATGAAATGTATCATTGACCCAATGAAACATTTCATAAGGTATATGAAATATTTTTCATTAATTCTAGCATACACTTTATGAAAGTTTCATGTGTTTAATGAATAAAATTCATAGTTTGTATGAAAGATTTTCATTACTTTTTATTACAAATCAAAATGTTGTTTTTTTATAATACAGAAAAAATATAAAGAGTAATATGTCCAAAACTTCGAGTTTAGATTACTAGACTCATTATTTGGTTAGGTGTATTTTAGCTGGGTAACAGTTAAAAACAACTAAGTTTTTAGCTATTTGAACTGTAATTACCTTTATAGCCTTTTTTAAATGAATTTGCAGTTGTTTTAACTGTCATTTTTAGTAGATTAGACTGTCAAACATTTTCGAGTGCACTTAAAGTTTTTCAAATTGTTTTATTCGATTTTTATTTCATATTTTCTTTGGTAAATTAAAAAAAAAAAAAACATTTATAAAGTTCATGGCAAACAATTGAAGCGCTTATTGTAAAAACTTGATAAGCCACATTTTATTTTAAGTTTGGTTTTGCCGTTTAAAGGTTAAAAAGTTGCAAAAAATGTGACTTTTGCAGGACGTTTATACTCTAGGTACTTGCAATAAGTGTTTAAGCAAGACTTCTATTAAATATTAAGCAATGAATGTCTAATAAGTAGCGGAAATTCATAAAACTTTAAATATGGCTTATCAAGTTTTTCCAATAAGCCCTTCAATTGATAAATCTTAAACTTAAAATACTTCCATTTTAAGTAATAATGAGTAAGGAATATACAAGGAATATACTTTTATTTTAACTAGAATAAAATAGTAAAAAATATTAAAATTTCTTCCTGTACACATACATACATACTTAAATTTATCACAATTAAAAAAATCTATTACAAATATTACATAATTTGAAAATATACACTCGTAAACAAATTATGTTTGCTTTCATATTTATTTTCTGTTTTTAGGTAACTTTTAGTTAGATTTTTTTTTTTGGAATACTTTGTAACATTGTTATGGAATAAGGAGCAAAAAAAAAAAATACATTGTATTTGTATAAACGTTATTAGCGAAAGACTTTGTAAAGTATTTTTTAGCGATAGCATATGTAATAGATTAATATGCTTTAAAAATTGATTTTTTTTTCTTGCTATGGCATATTTTTTACGGTGTATTGTTGTATTTGTTGTAACAAGTCTTTGAATAACAGAATTTTCCGCTTTAACAGAAATTCCCTTTTTTAAGTCGTTGCTTTTTATAAAATTTAATAGTTTGGATTGTACGGGGCTTGTTTTTCATATGTTGAAGTATTTAGGTGACCTGGACCGGCATTGTTAACAGCCATATCATAGGAAGGAGGATTCATATTGGCTGTCGAAGACATAGGTGGATAGGGAGCACCATAAGGTTGAAGACTAAAAATATACGAAATTAGAAAAGAATATAAATATTAAATAATTTGAAAATCAAATACGATATTTAAATCTAATATGATATTTAACATACCCTGGAGCTGGGGGTTGACCTCCTTGCATAGGCATTGGCATAGGCATTTGAGTAGGAACGCTAGAAAAAAAATATTTTATATTTTGTGTGAGCGAAAGAAATTTACAATTCACCGTTAAAATCCCTAAAATACCGTAAATATAATTTTTAACTTCGATTTGCCAATAGGATATTGCTTCAGTAAAGCAATATCTTATATTTTAAAATATTTTTTGAAAAGTGTGCATTAAAAATGTCAAAAATAGTTTTTTTTAAACCATTATGTGGGAACCCTGAAATTACAAGTTTTAAGCTTCAACCACAATTGACTTACTACATGGAGTGAGAACTACATAGAGATGGCGTGACAAGTGAAAATAGAGACGGAGGAGAATAGAAAAATAAACAAAAATCTAAAAATAGATTATTAATGTTTGTTAGTGTTGGTCACTTCTGAGTATAATAAACAATAACAGAAAAGCTAATAGGAAAGACAACTGCAATTTAGCTGCATTGCATTCGAGGCCATACATGGGTGACATCGCTTAACGGTCATGACTTGGTATAGTTACGTTTGTAATATAAGAAGAAGCGCAGGTTTGATTCTTACAGCCGCAGGTTGTTAAAAAATTTATTATATAGAGATAATCTGACAATTATAAGACACAAATAAATAATAATACAATTTAAATGAAAAATCACTGATGACGCCTGTACATAAAAAAGGCAGAAAGTAGTCTAGTCTGATTTAAAAATTAATAGTGTTTATAATTTTTAAAGAAAAACGTTTATTCTTCTTCTTAACCTCAACATTTCTAAAAGAAAATAAACAGTGGACATTAGAGTGAGGTAAGTTTCTAAAAATAGAACTGTTGTGTTGTTGGAGTTGTACTTCTGAGATTATGTATGCAAGAACAAAAACACCGTGTATTGAATAAAACTAGTTTTAATCACAACAAAACTCGACCTGACGATAGATCAGTGCGCTCAAGCGCTCTGTCTAACGTGTAGTGCGAGTACAGGTGGCATTAGAAATCAGTTTATCTATACCACGGTCAGTGATTGCATAGAAAATTTCATATAGACGCAATCGAACAAATAAAAACATAACAATTATTACATTATTCAAAAATTCAAAAAACAGGGTCACTGACGAAGGTTCAATACCAAAAACTGCGCAGTCTGATTCAGAAAAAAAATTGAAAATTTGCAATGTAGTTATGATTTTTAGAAAATACACTCATTCTTCTCTACCACGCCTTTCACACGAAAATATTTTTTGTTTATTCAGTAGGGCTTCTAGAAAAAATGTGTCAAAATTTTTGACACTTCATTAATTATAAAAAATGAGTTTGGTGCGAAGAAATTCTGTCCAAGCCAAAGAATGGATTGATAAACATTATGGTGAATATTCACCGTCATATTCAATGGTTAAAAGGTGGTATTCCGAATTTAAACGTGGTAGTACGAGCACAAATGATGTAGATCGTCCTGGATCATTTAAATATGAAAAAGCTTTCTGTGCAATGGTTTCCACAGTTAAAAAAAAACTGAAACATGTTCATGATTCAAAGTATGCTTTGAAGATGTTTGAAGTGAATTCAATTATAACAATGGATGAGACGTGGATTCATTATTATACACCGAAGTCCAATAGACAGTCTGCGGAGTGGTTACAAGCGTGCGAAAGCCGACCAAAGCGCCCAAAGACTCAACAATCGGCTCGAAAGGTAATGGCCAGTGTTTTTTGGGATGCACGTGGTATAATATTTATTGATAACTTGGAGAAATGAAAAACAATAACTGCCAAGTACTATGTTGAGTTATTGGACATATTGGATGAAGAAATTAAGAAAAACGACACCACTTAAATAAGAAAAGAAAAAAATCTTGCACCATCATCACAAAAAGTCGCTTGAATTGAGAAAAATCTATATTTGAAAAAATCGCCAAAATTTTTAAAAAAATCAACAAAATTGAAAAAATCTCTTAAATTTAAAAATCGTCAAAATTTAAAAAAATCATCTATATTAAATTTAAAGCGTCTATATCTTGAAAGAATTAAATTTTTGTCATGTTGGTGTTCATTTCGGCCACTTTTTTAATTTCAGAAAAGTTTTTAATTTCTGGTTATTTTTTTTCATTTTTGCGATTTCTGTATTTAAATTTGGCGATTTTTTTCAATATCGGCGTTTTTATTAAAATTTAGTTTTTTTTTTTTTAATTTTAGAGATTTTTTTAAATTTGTGCTATTTTTCAATTTTTCAATTTTGAAGTTTTTTTTTTCAAATATTGGCGAAACTATTAAACATCATTAGCGATTTGTTTAATCGACTTTTTTTATTATAATTTTGGTGATTTTTTAAAAATCTTTTTTTCTTGTTTGTCATATTTAAAAATCTTTTTTTCTTGGTTGTCTTATGGGTTATAAAAATTAGAAATTTTTATAAATGAACTAGAAATTTTTTAATTAAACATTTAATAGATATTATTAAAGTTTCAATTGATAGTGAGGTTGAAATCAAACAAGAGTTTAATTGCAATTTTTTGACAATTATTTTTTCTGTGTATGTACGACTACTTTTTTTAAATTTTCGAATAGTTTTCATATTTTGAAACACGATATTTCAAGATCCGCTGGGATTAGCTGTCCTTCATTTAGACGAGGTTATACACAGAAAAAACTAAAAACAGGTTTCAATTAAAAAATTTATTCAATCAATTAACATTTTAATTGATTTTGCACCTATCACGGCAATGATAATATTAATTAAAACTTTTATTGAAAATTAAAAAGAAAAAAAGCTATAAATAACTATCTACAAAAAAATTATGATACTCAAAAATAAAAAAAAAAAAATTGTGTGAGCGATACGTTGCCATACGTTGGTATGTGTGTTTTTGTTAATGTTGAGTCCAGCGCTGCCAACTTTGACGATTTGTCTCCATTTTGACGATATGATAAAATGATGATTGACGATTTCAAAAAATTTATTGTATGAAAAATGACGATTTATAAAAATTTGCAATGTTTATAGAATTTTTAAATGTTTTAATTTATTTCTCTAAAATTTACTGACAAAAAGGACAAAGGTTTTTTTTTTTTTAAACATCTAAGGAAAATGAGATAAAATGATTTCAAATCGAATAAAAATTCTTCATTTACCCATTTAATGATCAACTAAATATAAACTCCCATCATTTTGATAGGTTTATTTTAATTTTTATTAAAATATAACGAATCTGAATGTCTTCAAAATCTTTGTTTTTTAATAATTTAAATCATTTAGGTTTAAAATCACTGATAAAAGAGTGATATTCTACATTTTTGGTAAATCAATATCTTTCTTTAATTCCCTTTTTATTGTATGTATGCCCAAATATTGTGAAACAAAATATCGGGAAAAAATTTAAAAATCAAAATAATTTTACAGATTTTAAAATAAGTCAGTGATTTTAAAATTCTGTTCCCCGAAATTTGTATTAGGATTTGTGTTTTTAAGACTTAGAGTCGTTTGTAAAGGAACTAATAAAAAAGAACATTAAAATTGTGAAATAATTACAATTAAACTGATTAAAACGAAGTTGTGAGTAAATTTTTTATTTTTTTATTGAAATATAAGGAGTTTTTGGAATAACGATTTTTTGACGATTTCACATTCTCAAAATGACGATTTTGAAGATTTTTTTAACAAAATTTGACGATTTTTGCACAAATTGGGTAAAAATTTTCAATTTAAGCTACAGTGTATAAAAAAATAATTTGAGAATTATATTTAAAATAAAATATGTATTTATAGATTTGCAAGTCAATTAAAATATTAATTGATTCAATTAAATATTTGTTTAGAAACAAATTTAATTCAAATCAAATCTTTTATTAGATATTTCAGGTTGATAATTTTTTCTGTGTATTTATATGATAAACATCTTCTGACTATACCAAGTTTGGTTAAAATCAGAAAGGGTGGATCAAAGCGAGTGATTGATTTTATATGTTTTCAGTCACTGTTAAAATAATTTTTTAGATTCTGACTAGAAAAACGGATGAAACCAGCTAAACTCTAACGAAGTTAGTTTATTTCAGCAGATTTAAGGAAAAACTTTTTTTAGAGGCATTTCTTTGATAGTAGAGTAAGTCTAGGGAGTTTTTAAACAATTTAGGGGGATTTGTAAGAAAATACTGGCCAACACTGATTTGTATTAGTAGATATTACAGTGTTAATATTTCACTTACCCTTGTGGTGGATAAGGAGCTGCATACACATGTGTCTGATAAGCCGTTGTACTAGAAGAAACTGGCATTTGTGTCACTGGATAACCACCCGGAGCTGTATGTGTAGCTGATGTTACTACCACGGGTGCTAAAAATAAAAGAAACAACGATTTGTTTGTTAATAAGAAGTATTTTTATGTATTTTTTTATAATAAAATTAATGCATTGATGACTCATTTAAACCTATTTTTATAATTCTATTAATATTTACTTCCCAACACTTGACCCGGATAACGTTTATTCCGTTGTTTCCTTTGTATTAAAACTACTATACTCGTTACGACAAATATCGATAATCCAATGCATAAACAAATAAGAAAAGGTTCCATAGTTTTGTTAATTGATTATAAACTTTAAATTAATACAAATTATAAACAATGAAAACCGATCTTTTGTGGAGCGATGGGAAATTAATACTATTCATGTAATTCAAATAATTATTATTGATTAAATTTCAATGGGAGTGGGTGAAAGTCAAATGATAAGATATATAGTAGATAAAATATTAATAGTACCTACTATTTGTAAATGATAAGTTGGTCTTTTTGGTCTTAACCCTTTACTGCATAAAACTACAGATCTTTAAGAAATATATGTGATTAAAAAAAAAAATTTGAAACCTGTTGAAACTGACTTTAGATGCCTCTTATTTCTCGTATTCTACAATAAATTTTTACAAAAAATAAAAAAATAAATTCATAATTTAAAGAAATACCTAAAATAAATAAAATTATAACTAAAGTTTAACGGTCCAAAATGTAGCAATAAGATTATCAAAATAAGTAGACGATTAAAAAATAAAACAAAATATATAAAAAAAATATGAAAAATTATCGTAAATTATTAAAATTTTAGTGAGTGATTAAAAAACTGACTTAGTTTGCGTTTAAAAGTAGCACTTGCAACAACAAAGCTTTTAACACTCTAAAAGGCAAGCCCGCCTCTAGGCGGAGTATTTTAAATTGGACATGAGTTCGTCAAAAAAGTGTTTTATTATAAAAATGTGAGCTATATCGATAGAGAACGAAGTTAGCCACATATTTTTGCGAAGTAATGTTTTGTTTGCATGTCATGGTTTGGAAGCGAGAAAGCGTTATAGTTAAAATTTTCAGTAATTTCAAAAAATAAATATTTTGAAACAACCACAATTTTGAAAAGTCCTTAAAACACATTTCTGTTAACACGAAACCATTCATATTCCACACAAAGGAAGATTAAAGCTTAAACTTTTGGAAAATACGCTAAGTTTGTTCCAAGGACATACAGGACTTTAAAAGGATACATATAAAGGACATCTTCTTATCTTGAAAACGAGTGGACGGATTTTTATGAAATTTGGCAGAAATATTATATTTGGTAACACTATCAAAGCTTCAAAGTTTCGTCAATATATATTAAAGTTAAGGTTCGTTTTCGCTCGATTTCGCGTTTTTCGAAAAACGAAAATCGCCATATCTTTTTATCTAAAAGCTCAAAACGGCTAATTTTTGGACTGTTGTTATATCTTTGTAAGAATAATAATTTATGCCTTAAGTTTTTAAATTTTATAGGTTAGTTTTTAAGATAGCCTCTAAACCTATTTTGACCCATATCGCCTAAAATAGGCAACAAAAAAAAATTTCCCTAAAACAAAATATTATTTATTTCTCGTGCCGAACAAGTGGAATAAATTTCAGTCCAAAAAAGCTTATGCCGGTTAGAGGGTTAAGAAATCTAGGTAATGAATTCCAGACTCTAGTTATCCTCACATTAAAGGATCTCTCGAAAATAGAAGAGTTTATACGTTGAAAAACTATCTGAGGGTTTCTACTCGATCTTGTAAATCTAAAGTTGTCAGCAATGTAACCAGGACAGTTCGCTCTAATTAGCTTGTAAAACAATAACAAGATTCTCAGTTTTATAAAATTCTCAAAAGAAAAACCAAGAAAATCCAACACAAACGGAGATACATGTTCTCTTATCCTCAATCTGTAAACATATCTCACTATACGGTTAAATGTAAGATGAAGACGTCTAAGAATATTACTGCTAGTACCCGTAAATATCTCCAAAGCATAAATTAACTGTGGCATAAGAAGAGCACTAGCTACACGTTTCCTTACATGTAGTGGCAAACAAAGATCTAGAGACCATAATCGTCTCAACGTAGCAATCATTCGAGCACATACGTAATCAACGTGTTTCGCAAAACGTAACTTATCATCTACAAGAACACCCAAACACTTCATTTACGAAACAAAGTTGATACTAACACCTCTCAATGATACACTTAAATCACGAGAATCAAAACCGAAGCACATAGCCTTCGATTTGCTAGGATTTATGTCTAACACATTTGTGTCCATCCACCGTGCAATCTGAACAAGGTAAAATTCTATGTTTGCCTCCAAAACATCAAAGAATTCTCTTTCTCCAGAAAATAAAATCTGTACATCATCTGCATATACAAAAGTTTCAAAACTGTTATTATCTATTACATCAATAAAATCATTCAAATAAATCATAAATAAAATAGGACCAATTACATTTCACAACCATTAACTTGTGAAATTTTTTTATATCATTAATAATACCAGACCTATGTTCACACTTGTAAGCTTAAACGCTTCATTGGAAACAACATCTGGATATTTAATTGAAAATTTTCCAAGGCATCGTTTAAGCCTACAAGTGTGACCGTAGGTCTGAAATTATAAATGATATAGAATAATTTCACAAGTGAATGATTATGAAATGCAATTGACGTCGCCCAAGTCTGATTGTGAGAAACGTTGGACAGGGTTATGTAGACTATACTCAAAAACTAGGATATGCAAAGTTTTACGTTGAAACGTCTTCACCAAAAGAATTGATTTATATTTAAAAGTAGAAAAATGAAAAAAAAAATACTTGAAACTAACAAGAGTTTTTCATTCATTTAATTTTTTTGCTCATAGTTTTTAACTTTCAGCTCCAAACTTATACAAAATGAAGTCACTAGACTTGGGAGATACATTCTCTAAAGAAAATAATTTCCATATCGCTGTTTGGTGAAAAGTTGTATGGTGGTTACCAAGTGAAAACAAAAGGGGTTTGGCGCAGTTTAATGGAATTGAGTTTTGAAAGGCATCAAAAACTTTTAAGAAGTTTAAATTTTATGGAGCAAACAAAAAAGCATCCTTATAAAGGGTCCGCCAAATAACTTTTTTTTTTTTGAAAAACTACTGAATATTTTCTCAAATTTCTTTTTTTATTTGAAAGTACAATCCTTCCGGTTAATAATGGAAAATAATTTCATTCAAATGGCTGCCTCGGCTGGCCATGCAGTAGCCTACACGATCGGTCCAATTTTTAAGCACATTACCGATTGTGTGCAGCTGTATTTCACCAATGGCTTCACGAATATTGTCCTTTAAAGCGTCAATTGTCTCTGGCTTTTTGGCGTAACACTTATCTTTGAAGGCACCCCGCAAATAATAGTCCAACGGTGTCAAATCGCAGCTCCGAGGTGGCCAAACGACATCAGCTCTGCGGCTGATAATGCGATATTCAAAAACAGGGCGCAAAACATCGAGTGTAGCTTCCGCTGTGTGGCACATTTCTCGGGTGTACGGACTGTTTTTGGCTTTCCACGCTTTGGTTTATCGATGAGGATGCCAGTTTCTTTCACTTTTTTCCCAAGATAACGAACATACGGAGCTGACGGTGCTTCTCTTCTTCCAAAATCCGTACGCAATTTTCGCACACATTCTGCAACATTACCATGATTTTCAAAGTAATGTCGCAATATTTCCCAGCGTTGTTCAGCGGAAGGATAAAACTAATTATCTGTCAAATCAGACATGAGCTAAGTGTTACCATTCACGAAATAAGCACTAGTTGAAAAAAAAAACGTTAGATGGCGGACACGTATAATTTTTTTAGTTTTTCGAATTCAAATGTATTTAATATGATTTCCTACATATAAGTAACCTTAAACCCAATCAAATATCATAAAACCGGCAAAAAATGAGTTTTTACAAAATAATCGCGGTTTTATTTTGTGGTTCACTTAAAAATAAAGATACTGTATTACAACTACAAATATTTACAGCAAAAATTCCCTAAGTGTATATATCAGTTTGTCATTTCGTTTTCATCGCATCGAAATATAGGTCTAAGACCCCATAAAGTATACATATTGATCCTTTTTCAATTTTTAGACGATTTAGCGATGTCTACCTGTCCGTCTGTCTGTCTTTTAAAATGGCGAGCACGGCGCGAAAACACAATAATTTTGCTAATTTTTACATAGATTGATGTACATTTTTCCGAAAAGTTTGGTATTAAAAATGAGCAAAATCGGTCAACCAGTTAAAAAGTTATGAGTGAAAATGTGAAGGTACCTCTAAATTTTCTATACAAATTGGTGTATAATACACTGTATTAGAGTAAAAAATCATAGTAGTGTCTGGAGTAAAAAATATAACGTCATATTTTTCCACCAGACACTAAAAGGTGAATAATATTTAAAATTCACCACATTCATTTTTTACATAGTTACACACACAATTTATTTTTAAATCCAAAACAAATTTTCACCTCAAATTTTTGTTTTCACCTCTAACATATTTTTTTGTAAATATTTGTCTGTTATTTCATTTGTAAAGGTTCATTGTACAGGGTATAAAGAAAAGATTTAGTAAAACCTGATTTAATGCATGTACTTGTTAAGTTCTAAAATATGACAAAACATTTTTGAGTGTATTTTTATATTTTTTCTTTAAATTGATTTAACTTAAAATAAATCCAAACAAAAATTGTAATTTTAATAATTTTAATTTGGGGTTATTGCGGAACTCGATTCGAAAAAAAGTTTTTGAATTCGAAAATCTTGTACCTTTCGTTAAAAGCTAATCCTTGCAAAAAATTCTGTTTTTTAATTTTTATATCTAGTGGCTAAGAGTAAGAACTAGAGATGGGTACGTGAGTGAAGTTTGACTCACTCACGCTCACGAGGGAAAGATTACACTCACAAGCAAATTTGTAAATTTAGATTATACTCACGTGAATCACGCAATTTAACGAAATAAATCCTTGCCGGAAAAAAATTAGATGTAAAAAATAAGGCAAATTGTGATAATTTATTTAGGGCGAGTAACTTTTCTAAAAAAATAAACTGAGCTTAACTTTGTCCTCAGAGATTTCCATATAAATATGACTATGGTTAAGCCCTAAGCTTTGGTTATTTTAGATAAGTTAGCAGTCCTTAGTGTTTTAAAACAAAAAATATAGTTAATTGGCAAAAAAAAAAATGAAAGAAACATCTACTAGTTAAAGCAAAAAAAAAATTTTTTTCTCACGCACACTCACTCACACAAAAATTTGACTCACGCACACTGAATCAGTCATGAAGAATTTTTTCCTACGCACGTTCGAGTTAGTAAAATTAGGTTTAACTCACAATCACGCAAATTCCATCAAATAGCAAAACAAAGTCGAATTTTTGTTAAGATTTTTTTTTTTTTAATTTATGCAAGATTTCCGAATTCAAAAATTTTTCAAATAGAAAAGAAAAACGAATGGTGCTTACACAGAGAAAAAAAAAACATAGTTAAATAAATTATTATTTCATATTATAGAAAGATTTTTTTTTTTTTAATTTATGCAAGATTTCCGAATTCAAAAATTTTTCAAATAGAAAAGAAAAACGAATGGTGCTTACACAGAGAAAAAAAAAACATAGTTAAATAAATTATTATTTCAATTAATATCTTATTTTTTTACGAAAATGCTTAAATTAAGTATAAATCTTATTAAAGTAAATATGATTCTAGTTACAATAAACTTTTTCGTATTTAAATTAATATTTCAACATTAATATTTCCGCTTTTTACAAATAAGTAAAAACATATTTGAACTAAATAGAATGGAAAGTTTGTTTGATTTCAAAGCTGTTTCTATTTAATTTAATGTTGTTTCTACTTGATTTTCTAATGTTTTTTCTGTTTGTAGTTATTTTAGTAGTATTATTTGTTATTTTAATTATGTGTGTGACAGATTTTAATATGTAATTTTTACTACATTTGCATTTGATTTGACAATACAAGTAATTGTTTTAAGTTAATAATTTTGAGTGCATTGTACAGTTGTTTTTATTGAATTATGTAGTTATTTGTTTTTAGTTTTAAGTGACAACAACATTAGTAATTTTTACAAAAACAACAGTCATTGATTTTTTTTTATTACATTTGTAGTTATTTTAACCGTCATATCATATTAATGCCATGCAGTTAAGGGTTAATATATGTTTTATAGATAAACTCTCACAAAGTGATTCATAAGTTTTATTTGTTTATGATTTTCCCCAAATACTTTTCAATTTCGTGCACTTTTTATTCGATAACATTTACCATTTCTTCGATTTCTTGTTAAAAATACTGCTATTGATGTTAGAAAAAATATTAAAATGCAAAAACTTAATGCAATTATTAAAGTCATTATCATAGAACGATTAAAAATTGAATACTACTGGGTCTTTACATTTTAGAAATTTATAACGAAATCATTGTTTTTAGTGGAAATACAATAAAAAATTTTATTTATTTTTGTTGATAATAAAAAATATAAAAAAAGATAAAGAAATTTGATAAACGAAGTAAAATACGAACAAAATTTCGTTTAGCTAGGGGATTCCCACCCACCTATACAAAGTGTTGTTGAACTACCCTAAACTGGATTTTTTTTTTTTGTTAGCGCTTTTGACGATTTTGGCTTTTTTTATTTCAATTGGCTCTTTTGGCGCCTTTTCCATGACAATTTATAGTTTTTTAGAATTTGCAACATTTTTTAACCAATAACACAAAATTAAGTTAAAAAACAAATTGTGATTATTGCATTTTAACGGTTTTATGTCTAAATCAGTGGAAAAAGTAAACATTTTCATAAAATTTATTAGCTAATGCTTTTTATGGGACTAACTGCATATTTTGTTTTAATAAAATTGACATCACTGCCTATAGCTTTTTGGCGTAACGACTTAAAACCTGAGCAATAAAAAACGACAAAATGTGTAGGAGTAAAAATTTTAAAATCTTTTTTTACTTTTTACACAACTTGTTTCCCTTTTTGAGTTTTTACAAAATTTTTATATTTTATTTAAAATTTCGCAAAATTTTATTTCGTTTAAAAAAGATTTTTTTTCTCCGAAATGATTTCAGCTTACAGTTAGAATTTTGTTTAGCAATTGCACGTTTTTGTTTGCGTATACGATTAAAAACTAAGCACGCATAACTTAAAGCGCACACAAAACCAACTGCACCGCAAACAAGGCTAATAATTCCTGCAGTTGACATTTAAACTAATTTAAAATGTCAAGTTACTCCAATATCCGAAACAATAATTTTACAAATTTTACACAGAAAGCACTCGTGCTTGTTATTGAATTGAATAATATTTACTAACTACAAAATATTGGTTTAATTAAACTATTTATTAAATTATTTGTGATTATCAGGGACCGGAAGTTCATTCAAATGCATACAGTGTAGAAACGGTAATGACATATTATTATTTTTCCAACTACTAGTAATGACACCCGCTTAATCTCTCTGCACTACTTTAATAAGAATAATAAGGACTTACTAATAACTAGTTAATTTTCCCAATATTTCAATGCAATAAATAATGCGTTACCCATTGGTTAATATTTTATATTTATTTTAAATATAAAGTAATGATCGAGACATTTTTTTTAAATCTATTTTTAGACTCATTACTTTTCACTTCTAGTAACTACATATATACCTACTTATTTTTAATTTTTTGTAAGCTGGAAAGTAATGACATTTTGTGTAAGTAAGTTATTTATGTTGACTTATGTATAAGTATAACATGTCGAGAAAGCTCAGATGGCAGATCGGTTGAATGACAACCTGGAGTTTCAGTTTCCAATACCTTGTGAACACATTTTATTAAAAAAAAAAAGTTCAATAAAAAAAATATATTTTATTAAAATAATTTTATTTTTGAAAATTTATTTTTATACTCATTATTTTTGTCCATACTTGGTAACCACATATTTTTGATATACATGATGTATTTATTTTGCACGACATCCCCATATAAAAGTGATGAGATTTGTAATGACAATTGTAAGTACTTGATATTACCAAATATGTACTTATGTAACCACTTATATGGTAATTGTTATATAAGTACATATCTTGTAATGGCAAGTACTTACAATTGTCATTACAAATCTCATTACTTTCATATGGGGATGTCGCATAAAATAATGACATATCATTCACATTAAAAATATGTAGTTACCTACATATATGCTTACCAGTATAGACAAAATCAAAAAAAATATTTTTTTATTAAACATTTTTTTTTTAATAAAATGTGCCCACACGGGATTCGAACCTGAGGCTCCAGGTTGTCCGCCAACCGCTCTACCATCTGAGCTATCTCGACATGTTATACTTGATAGATAAAAGCATAAATGACTTGTTTGCACAAAATGTTATTACTTTTGAGCTTTCAAAAAATTTGAAATATGTAGTTATATATGTAGTTATAAATGTACTTACTAGTAGTGAAAAAGTAGCGAGTCTAAAAATAGATTTTCAAAAAAATGTTAGATCATTAGTTCACATTTAAAATAATGACAAAGATAAGTACTTATGGGTAACTCATTATTTATTGTATTCAAATAAGGGGAAAATTAACTAGTTATTAGTAAGTCCATATTATTCTTATTAAAGTAAGAATAATAATTCTAAACTGGGTAAGTCTGAGAACAGAGAAAACAAGTTATCTTTGCGAATCAAAGAATTTGCCTGAAAATGGCATCGATTTGTTAGTGCAAATTTTTGAATATTTTGCACTAAACGCATATTTTTACTGCTCTAAATGCATATTTTTTACTGATTTTGGCTTAAATGCGTATTTTTATATGTGGCTAATATACGTGGCTAATCATCTAGAAAACAAACTGCTTACCATTTGTTTTTACACTAGACTACAAAAAAAGGGTCAACTATCGATTTTTCATTTTCAAACGGCCGCCATTTTGATAAATGATTTTTTTTTTATTGAGCATGGGCCGATAAGGCTAATACTAACCAATTCTACGTTTTCCGTTTTGCATTCAGATAACTGTGAGTCCCGGAAAGCTGCGTACCATCTTTTTTTGGTAGACCCTATATTGGAGGCCTAGAACTTTTCAAACATTTAAAATTGTTAGTTTTCGATGAATTGTGCAACCAAATACGAAAACCAGAATTAAAAAAATCTTTTGCCGTTTTCTTTTCACAAGTTTTCAAAAAACACCTAAAATTCAGCCGTCCAAACAAGAAGACCCCCTTAATTGCCCACGTTTTGCACAATTGTGAATATATCAAAAAATACAAACTAACTATAAAATTTAATTAAAATTACCTAAAAACATGAAAAATATTAATTTAAATGGCTATATTTTCACGTTTTTCATTATTTTTCTTCGAAACTTTATATTTTCGGTTTTAAAAAAAATTTTAAGTGCATATTTTATGATTTTTCATGCATATTATATTCGCCTAAAACACACTTTTTTAGTGCATGAAGTTCCTGTCCCTGGTGATTATCTATAAAAAAAATATTTGTTTATATTAAATCATCATAGATAACACAGGTCAACAGCAAAAAAAGGCTTGACTAACCACTATATAGATTTGATGCATTATGGCTGCCTAAGTACAAAAATGGTAAAATTTTTCAATTCTATGGATAATTTTTTTTTTTAAATTTTTTAAGTAAAATTGACAATATTTTGAGACATTTCTCCACTTATGTTGTCATAATTCAAAAACAACTAGTCCGATTTTGTCAAATTAAATTTACAAAAATTAAGGTTTACAATATCTTTAAAGAACGTGTACAAATTTTTTTAATGCGATCAATAGTTTCAAAGTTATGAAACAAATTGTTAGCAAAAAAAAAAAAAAAAATGCTAAAAAAAAAAAAAAAAATTGAAAAACAAAAATCTGGAAAAAATCGAAAACTGCAAAAAATATTACTTTTTATTTTTTTGTAGTAAAGCTACATATCATGCGAATTAAACTAGATATGGATCATAAAAATCGATGCATGCTTTACATTTTTATTTACAATTAATTGAAGGTATCGCATATTTACAAGCACTGTAGAAAATTGTACCTACTATATAATGAAAATGCAGAACATAAAAACTCAGGTGCATTTTACGACACGCATTTTGGCAAAACCCCTTTGGGAAAAACCTCTATGACATTTTTATGATTCTAATAATTAAAAAAAAATAAGTAATAAACAAAAGATTGTTTAATTTTTACGATTGCGGTAGGATAGTAATAAAACGCTCATAAATGTGCGTGTACGCTGAAGTGCTCTTATTTTCCGTTAGCTACCTGTAACGGATGATTTTTTTTTTTCATAAATGTCCTTAATGTTTTTTAGGATTCTTGGGAATAATAAAAAATTTGCAGCACACACAAACTGTATCCACACAAAGGGTTATCCCAAATTATAGTATCAGTATTTATAAGATCTCCTTGACCCTTTTTATTTCATTCAAGAAGTGTTTGCGATAACGCAAACATCATTTAATACCTACACAAAAATTAGAGTCATACAGCTTAGAAGTTAAAAACAATTTTCAAATATTAATAAAAATGAGCCAGAAAGCCAGAACATTTTTATGTAAAAACGATCCAGATTTATTTTGTTATGTGTGCGGCCAATATATCACCGGGAAAAAACGGAAGTGCTTCTTAACTTCATTGCAAAAGTCATATCAAGATTGCTATAATATCTATCCGCACAATTTGAACCAGCATTGGACACCGAGTACTATATGCATTCCATGTCGATTGAATTTATCTATGAAGTCTTCCAACGTAAAGTAAGTATAAATTAATAGATTTGGAATATTTTATAATTACAATATTTCTTAATTAAAATTTGAATTCTTCATATTCCTGATTTCAATTTTTTTTTTCATTTTACAGACGACACTTTGAAGCCTATGCTATGGAGAGAAACAGCGAACCACGCATCCGAGTGTTATTTTTGTTTAAGTACAAAAAGCGGTTTTGGAAAACATATGCGATGGTCTTACCCCACGAGGTCTGCTGATGGGTTTACACTTGCAGTTCTACTTTCACAAGAAATAGAATATGCTCAAGATCGGGGTGCAAGCTGTAGTCATGTGCTTTCATCTTCACCAGGACACTCAACCTCAAGTATGTCTTACCAATCAGATATGTCAGATCCAGCACTACCATCTACAGCTGAAAATGACGAGTTCATCCCACACAAACATTTCTCGCCGAGACCATGGAATCAAGATCAGCTTAATGATGTAATTAGAGACCTTGGATTGTCGAAAAGATCTTCTGAATGACTTGCGTCCCGGATGAAAGAAACAGGTCTCATAACTAAAGAAACTAAAGTTTCGTATTACCGTACTCGAGAAAAAGACTTACTTCATTATTTTGCTGAAGAGGATGACTTTGTGTACTGCACAGATATTTCTGGTTTGATGACTGCCATGGGCTTGCAGAGATATGATTCAAACGAATGGCGTTTATTTATCGACTCATCAAAACGCAGCTTGAAGTGTGTCCTTTTGCATAATGGAAATAAATTTCACTCCTTGCCGATCGCACATTCAACCAAAGTAAAAGAAGAATACTCTGTAATTGCATTGGTCATGAAGAAGATAAAGTATGATGAACATAAGTGGGTAATTTGTGTTGATCTTAAGATGGTAAATTTCCTCTTAGGCCAACAAAGCGGCTTTACAAAATATCCTTGTTTTATATGTTTATGGGACAGCAGAGCTAAAACAGAACATTGGAAGAGAAAACAATGGCCTTCTAGGGAAACACTAGTTCCAGGTACGCCAAATGTTATAAATGTGGCTCTAGTGCCCCGAGATCGCATCATATTACCCCCTCTTCACATTAAACTTGGTCTGATGAAACAATATGTTAAAGCACTTAACAAAGATAGTGAATGTTTCCAGTATATTTCAAGGAAGTTTCCCAATCTAAGTATGGAAAAGCTGAAAGCAGGCATATTTGAAATTCGCAAATTGGTGAACGATACTGCATTTGGCAGTTCAATGTCAGAAATTGAGAAGAATGCATGGGATTCGTTTGTATGGGTTATTCAAAATTTCTTAGGAAATAACAAGGGTGATGATTACGTTGCGCACGTTGAAGAGATGTTAACTCACTTCCAGAATCTTGGATGCAACATGAGCATCAAAGTACACTACCTGTATAGTCACTTAGATCGTTTTCCTGAAAATCTAGGAGACTTGAGTGAAGAACAGGGCGAACGATTCCACCAAGATATCCGGACAATGGAGGAACGATACCAGGGTCGCTGGGATGCACACATGATGGCTGATTTTTGCTGGAGTATTCAGAGTAACACTTCGTTATTCAACAATAGTAGAAAATCGACTAAAAGAAAATTTCAGAGTTTGTAGTTTATAATACATATTTATTTATTTATTTTCTTGTTTTATTTATTATAATAAATGTGAATAATAAAATATAAATTTTCTACTATTTAATTTATTTATTTATTTACATTTAAGCTCATCCAACACAAATGTCTTTCCGAAGAATAGAATCAGTATATTCTAGGTAGGGTTTTGCCAAAAAATACACGAATGTTACTATGTAATGCATTTTTGATGTGAAAATTTGTACATAGCATGGGGAAAATGTTTTCAAAATTCAATCAATCGAAAGAAGAACATTAACTACTCAATTTTATGTATATCAGACAAAAAACTAAAATTTGGTGAAAATGAGCGAATTCACTTAATTGTGAATAAATTCGAAAAAAATCAATCGATTTTTATGATCGATATCTCATTTTGTTCCTATTACATGTGATAAAGCAATAAATCTGAACGATTTTTGCCGTTTTCGATTTTTTATGATTTTTTTAAAACAAAAAAATTTGCTATTTTCACGTAAAAAAAATATTTTTTCCCTCAATTTTTTATTATAACTCCGAAACTACTGAGCCGATTGAAACGCAATATATTAACGGATTAAAGGCTATGTAAATTTCAGTTTTTCTAAATTTATTTGAATAATATCGGACTAATTTTTTTTTAGTTATCATTAATTATGTGGAGAAACGTCTAAAAAAATTTATAATTTTACTTAAAAATTTAAAAAAAAAAACCTCTCCATAGAATTTCAAAATTGAACCATATTTGTACTACTGGGACCACAATACATCAAAATTGTATAGTGGTTTTCAAAGCCCCTAAAATTTTTTCAAAATTGTTGCCTTGTGTAATCAATATGACAATGCAGGTGTAACATTACCCAGGAAGATTTTTTACAAGTTCCCAATTACATTAGTTTTACAACACATTCAAATTCCATGAAACTAGATTCAAAACCCGTTCCACATAACTTAAATGGAAAGCATAACTGACGAAGAACAAGTTTAAAAACTAGTTTCAGAATTGGTTCTAAAAGAGCCGGTTTTACTTTAAAACTATATAACCGTTTGCTTCTGGGACAATTTTAAATAAAAATCATCGATATTAGAACCGACAGTAGATTTGAATACAGATAACGATAAAAGTATAAGGTACAAAGTGAAGATAGGAACGTGAGTAGAATTTTTCATGATTCACGTGAATTATGAGTGAGGGAAATCTAATTTTTCTCATGTGAACGTGAGCGAGTAGCAAAAAATGTTAGCGATTGAGTAAAATTTTTTTGAGTAAGAGTAGAATTTTACCAATTTGGTTTTTTGTTTTATAAATATTTTTTTTAATTTTCTCGCCGATTTATTGTTTTTGAGTTTTTAAAAACCAAAATTAATGGTAAAAATACAATTCAGTGTCATTTTTAGTTACCCGATTAAACATTTTAATATGGTGCAATATCTAAAATAATACGTTTCCATGTTATATCATATTAAATATGATGCGAAAACTATAAATGGATTAAATTACATTGAGATTGGTATAATTTGATACAGATCAATCCGGAGTGTTGAAGGGGCTAGATATTATGGTAGTATTACTAAGAGTCCAATTTAACGTAGATTTAAATTTTATATGATAAACAAACATTTTTATGTAAGATTGCATTCATACAAAACCCCAAAATTTTTAGTTTTTTCAAAAAAACTCGACTTTCAAATTCCATGCAAATTTTAAATCGAAAACTTGAAGAAATCAACGAAACTACGAGTACTTATTTGGGTTTCAGTATGAACGTAGTATTAAACTAAAAGGTTTGGAGTTTGATATTTTAAATTGGGATTTTTAATTATGATAATTCAATAGATATTTTCAATGAAAATTTTCTTTTTTTTCCTTTCGGTAAAACCAACCAATACTAATTGAAAAAAATAATTGTGGGTATCAATGATCGGTAGACCCAATCGTAAGAAAAAAAACTAAAATTAGTACTTTTAGTAATTAACAAATGATTTTCAATATTCACACTGCATACTAAAATGTCAATAAAAATTATGACATTTTATTGGTTTAAAAACAAACAAAAAATACGAGCATTAAATCAACAAGAAAAAAGCTAAACAAAACTAAGAAATAGGAAGAAAAGTAACACAGAAAAAAATATTTCTCTACTTTTTTCAATTAAATCGATTTGTTGAAAATTTAAAATCTGTCAATTAAAAATTAATTGAATCAATTAAATATTTGCTCAAATTCGGAACTTGCTTGACACGTTTTCATACAATCACTCAAAACATATTGTTGTTGCTTTTTGTAATATTTATTTTCTTTATAAATATTTATGTATTAGTAATAAATATTTTAAATTCATTTAAATTAGATTTATTGATTCTCATTAGGTTTATTACTTTATTAAGTTAAATAGTTTTATTTCAGTGGTTAAAATCTAAATATTAATTTATTCTAAAACATTATCATTAAATTTATGAAGTTAAATTTTGTTTAATAAAAATCTAACCATATTTTTAAACAAAAAATGCTAAAAATAAATTAAAAATTATTAAAAAAAAAAAAAAAATAAAGTGGTTTGAACTAAAGGCTAATTTCCGCAAAAAAAATCCAAACATAAGTATAAATAAATCTGCTGTGAGCCCCGGTAGGCTAGTTGGTAGCGTGCTGGCTTATCTGTGCGGGGGTCGTGGGTTCGATTCCCACCAGAGGCACTGGTCTGTTTTCGATACAACGCGCCGAAGGCCATAGTAGCTAGTGCTCGGTTAGGGTAATAGTATATAATTTGTAATTATATGATTATTAATAAATAAAATAAAAATAAAAAAATAAATCTGCTAACGAAATGAGAATTTCATGCCGTTTTAAATTCAATGTTATAAAATTCATACTAAAGGGTCCCCCATCTAACGTTTTTTTTTTTTCAACTAGTGCTTATTTCGTGAATGGTAACACTTAGCTCATGTCTGATTTGACAGATAATTAGTTTTATCCTTCTGAACGAATACGGTCCGTATGTTCGTTATCTTGTGAAAAAAGTGAAAAAAACTGGCATCCCCATCGATAAACCAAAGCGTGAAAAGCCAAAAACAGTGCCGAGAATATTGCTGCTGTGGCAGAAAGTGTGCGCGAAGCGCCATCAACATCAATTCCCGTTGTTCTCAACAATTGAACATTTCGGAAATATCATTGAGACGAATTTTGCATAAAGACCTTGGTATGACGCCATACAAAGTCCAGGAGTTCAAAAAAAAAAAAGTTATTTGGCAGACCCTTTATAAAAAAAAAACATTTGGTATGGGAACAATACTTTATCCAATTGTGTTTTGCTCTTTGTAAAGGTATACAATATTGATCACTTTTTTATCAAATAAGTTATTATTTAATTGAAAAATAATTCAATTAAAGATTAATTGAATTTCTAATTAAATTAGAAATTTTCGTTGTTGGCGGAATTTCAGCAATTAAAGTTATTCAATAACTTTAATTGCTGAAATTCCGGTGGTTTTTGAATTTGGAATGAGTTTTTATTTTTTTGTGTGTAATGGTATCAAAAATTATTTGTTGTCTTTATGTAGTTGAAATAATCTGACCATGTGTAGGACCATATTCGAAGAAATCCATGAAGTTTTCATAATATGCTCATGGAAGAACTCCTCTGGGTCTCTATTAGAAATTGGTAAATTACATTTTTATATCGTATTTGATTTTTAAACATTTTTTAAAAATTATATTTTTTTATTAGTTTTTGTATTATGTAAATTTTTTTATAAAAATTAAAAAAACAATCAAATTGGAAACAGTGTTATATATTAATGCGAAAGTAATTATATGCATAAAATTCGGTTGTATATGTAGATTTAATATAGTAGACATAACTACAAATGTCGACAGCTGTAACCGAATAATGTGATAGTACGTGTAACTACCCAAATTCGGTTGGCGACAAATTCGGTTGTCACAACGAATCTGGTATCTGTGTGTATGAAATTGTTACACAATGTGGAGCATGATATAATTAATAAATCTGCAGCATTAACTCAAAAATCACGTTTTTTGACTTATGACAGTATTTCAGTAAATGAGCGATATGTGGTTCGTTTTTATCACAATTGTGGTTAATTTTTTGAACAGTAAAAAAACAAATGACAATGTTAGGTGAATTTACTGAAATGTAAGTAGCCCTTTTTTTTAAGTGAAATTTCATTTATTTTTAACTACATTTGCAGTAGTCTTTATCTACAAAGTATTCTAAGTGCACGAATATTTTTGTTAAAGTTTAGATTTTTTTTTCATATTTAAAAACGCAATAATTTCACAACCGTTAGAGCTAACAACCCAAAAATTGTACGATGACATATTTATACGACACTTAAAATTAAAGGGGTAGAGGTCGAAAGTTGGATATTTTTTTAATGGTTTTATATGGAAGGAGTCATAGAAAAAATTTGAATTTTTAATTTTTTTTTATAAAAGTAATGTGATGAGTATGCCTAAAATTCATTATTTATTTAGGCACAAACTAAAAATATTACATCAAGTTTTACAATGCCGAATTTCGAAACGGTTTGATTAGGGGGGCAGTTTTTCAGTTTTTGCTCCTTGGTAATTAACAAGAATATTTTACAACTTTTCTCAAGTTTGATTTCACTTTATTCTATTTGACGCCTTTGCCTCTCCCATAAACATATTGTCATTTAATTTTCTCCACCAGATTTCATTTGGGCGTTAATGGGTTAAATAAAGCTTCGTTTAAAAAAATAAACACAATGTATCACTTTAGGCAAAAACGCATTTTGTAAAAGTTTCAAATGACTCCTTTATTTAGTTCCAAAAAAAACCCCTATCTCTTTAAAAAATTCGCTGGGCATAAATTGTCATCTAGTAACTTAAATTTATTACTTAATAGTGTTGGGATTAATCGTTCATTTTGGTGACTCGGTCATTATCGTTCAATTCGAGTCAGTGAATTAGGTCGATCAAATCGTTCAATCGTTCTTTTTTGCTTTGACTTGTGACTGATATGCGTGTTGTGAGCTGTGTCGTTCGTTTGACAACGCACTATTCATGTTTTACGAGTTTTTTTCACACAAAAAGTGTTATAAAATTGCAACTTTTTTAACAAAAATGTATTTATTTCGTGTAATAAACATTTTAATTTTATGACTTTAATTGTTTTTCCTAATTTGAAACAATATTATTATTATTTTCTAAAAAAAAATAATTGCTCTTGCAAGCAATTTGGTTGAATAGAGATGCAATTGTTCTATGTATAAAAAGAACGAAATGAACGATTGAACGACAAGATCGAATATTGGTGAACGAATCATATCGTTCAATTGCGTGAGTCGTTCAATTAAACTAGTTGCACAATTTAAATGATGTATAATAGATTGGCAGATATCAACTTATGAACCTCGAAATATTTAAATTCAAATACAATAAATTACAATTTTGCCATAACACTAACTTTTTGGAAATACTTCCGACTGTGCATGCATTTTACGACGACGACACCAACAAGATAGGAAAACGATAAAAACTAATACAAAAACGCAACTGAATACAAAGATCATTAAAATTGACGCTTCTTCAGATTCTTCCATCTTAATTGATTTTGTTTTTTAATGTTTTTGAACGGATTTTTGTTATTATTTATTTACTAGAAATCACAACGTTTGAATAAAAACTAAGATGTTTAATTATTTATTAAATGCTTTTACGATTTAAGACAATAAAATTGAACTGAACTGACGTTAAGTCAAATGTATAAGATTGATTAGATTAAATTTCTCACATTGTATTTGTAAGATGCACTTATAGATAATAATAAAAATTAAATTTACTACAAGTCAAATATATCTGTAATATAGTCGAGTGTTTAAACACTGACAATAGTTTTTCCTTAAAATCCACCACATATGCAGATTGGAACATTCGAAAGTCAATTAAAAACCGTACTATGAACTTTTTGTTTAAAACAAAATTATCTATTTGTATATGTTAAAAAATTAACTGACAAAATCGGTAAAAAACAAGAGATTATTTTGTTTATTTAAATATGTACACAGAAAAAAAAAATATTTATCTACTTTTTTCAATTAAATCGATGTGTTGAAAATTTTTAAAGCTAACAAATAAAAATTAATTGAATCATTTGCTCAACTACACACTTAAAATATTTTCTTTACAAAATCACCCATTGTACGATAAAATCTCCGACATGACAAAAATTAATGAATTCAAACTTCAATCAAAAAATATATTCCCTTTTACGTAACGGCTTTTGAGGAGTTCAATAAAGTAATTTCAAAATATAGAATCAATATAAATACTATAGAAAACATAATGCCCTCTCATATAGCACCCTGGTGCTTCTCAACTATTAATATAGATTTTTCACTTGCATATACAAATAAACGAGATATGACTTCTTCCGAAGTACAACAGAAATTTTTAGAATTAATTAATACCAAATACCAAAATTATGTTCAGTTTTATACCGATGGTTCTGTTATGAACGAAAAAGCTGGGTTTTGCAGTTTTAGGTGAGAATTTTGCGGTATCTATACGTATTCACGATTTCTTCTCTGTATATACTAGTGAGCTATTAGCAATAAAAACATGCCTGGAAAAGCTTGAAAACGTCTTAATAACAACGTAATTATACAATAAATTAGAACATTAATAACTTCTCTACCTAACCACAAAATTACCTTCTTATGGAGCCCTAGCCACCTAAATATAGGTGGAAACGAAAAAGTTGATCAGCTCGCCAAAAACTCTTTAAAAAATAATATATCTACGGAATATAAATTTCAATACTCAGACTATAGGCAATATATTGGAAAATATATTTTTGAAATTTAGAATGATTCAGGGAATGATAATAACGATACAAACTTACAGTCGACCTCGGTTAACGAACGCCTCGCTTAACGAACATTTCGCACAACGAACATATTTAAAAAAAAAAAAATGTTTCGCTTAACGAACAAAGTTTCGTATAACGACCAACTGTAGCATGTTAAGCATGACTTGTATGCGACTAGTACCTACAAGAATATTTTCAAGTTCTTTAAGTATAAAGGATCATATTACACAACGATCAACACTTATTACATTGTACAACGACTGCAGTGGTTACAAACATTCTAAGCTGAGAATGCTCAGTCAGACTGTTGAACATCCACTGTACACATTGATTAACAGTCAACCCTTCTGGTATTGTACATTGATCGTTGTTTTGTACTAACAATCTAACTAAAAGTACCTAGTCCGTTGCTACACTTTCCACTGTATTTAGAAATGTCGAGTAAGCAATTATGTACTATAAATTAAGCTCGATTTCAATCAATAAAATGAATTCTTTGCTTAACACCATCGGGAGCGTTTAATCCGCTCTATGCAAAGATAATAAAAAGCAAAATCAAAAAGTCTTTTTATTTACATGGCGATCCTGCCAGTCTAAAGGATTAAAAAAAAAAATATTAATAATAAAATAAAGAAGGAGTGCTTTAAACTAGCACCGACTGGGACTAGTGCTTCACTGCACAGTCAAAAATACATAAAAATTTGTCCTGGCGGATCAGCCACAAAGATTCGCCAGCAGCGTGATGGAAGTTCCTTGTCTGGGCAAGAGACAGGATGAAAGAAGGTCCTCAACCACTAATTCTGGAAGAGTATAAGAAACGTCACCAGAAGATAAATAAAACAGAGGAACCAACAACCCCAAAAAAAATATCCCGAAAGAGAAGAGGAGGAACAACTCAAAAATTAAAACGTGAAAAATCCATATTAAATCAGGTATAAAAAAAAAAAAAACCTGTTTAGCTTCAAACCAAAGTGCGTACTATCCGCACTTGCAGGGCCTGTAAGCGAGTCATCGCTCGAGGCAAAATTATTTTTTTTGAAAAATATGATAAAAAAAAAAAATCTTTTACAAAAAAAAAAACCAAACTAGATAATAAACAGAGTGCATACTAGATATGCACCTGTAGCGAACGGAGGCGACTTCGCCCGTGTTCAAATTTTATGATAGTGAAAAAAAAAAATATATATATTTTTTAAGAAAAAAAAAATTTTTATGTTAAAATTTGAATTCAAAAAAAAAAAATGATGAAAATTTAAAAACTTTTTTTAAATGAATACAATAAATAATTAAAAATTACAAAAAATTAAGATTTTGTTATAATTAAATTTTTTTTTAAAATTATGGTCCTTTATAGAAGAAAGATTAAAATTAGTGCCAAAAACCGATAGATACTAGGGAATTAGTAATAGAACCAGCTCCAACCCCGGAGCAACTGGCTCCATATATGATAGAACTCAGAATATTACTCGAATACTAATAAAATGCCACAAACAGTTGTGGAATTCCTTAATACAGCCTCACGGCTGATTAGTGAGTTCGACGGCAAGCCCGAAAATTTACGAACGTTCTTGGACTCGCTACGATTGATAGACTCACTAAAAGACACACATGAGCAAGTGGCAGTGTCCCTGATAAAGACAAAATTGAAAGGAACTGCTAGAAACCTGATTGATAATGAAAATTCGATTTCCGAAATCATTAATAAACTGACTAGTTCAGTTAAAGGTGAATCAGTCGAAGTATTGTCGGCTAAGATAATGAATATTAAGCAGAACAACAAGTCTGCAAATGCTTATTGTAGTGAGATTGAATCTCTAATAAAATCACTCGAGAACGCATACATATCAGATGGTTTGACCTGCGAGTTGGCAAATAAATACTCAACCCAAGTAGCTGTAAAAGCACTCACTAAAAATTGCACCATAGACAAAGTAAAATTAATCATGGAAGCGGGCCAATTCGATAATATGAATGACGCAATAAGCAAATTCGTAAATAGTTGCACTGAGGCAACAGGTCAGCAAAATGCTATATTATACTATGGGCAAAGACCCAATAATAACAATTATCGCAGAGGTAAAGAAAGATTCCGAGGAAGAGGAAACTTTTCTCGAAATAACAATTATAACAACCGCACCAGCAACAACAATAATAATTATTCAAATAATAACTACAGAGGCAGAAGAGGACGTAGTAACTATAACGGCAACAGAAACCACACTAGAGCAATAACTGCAAATGAAGACAGTTCGAAAAACTCGAACGCTCCCCTAAGATAAAGTCAATGAACAAGAGGATATACAACCTTAACCTTAACTTTAGTTGTTTCATTCAAATTAAAATAGATATAGTAAATACAACTGTAACATTACTGGTAGACACTGGAGCAGATATATCCTTAATAAAACATCAATGCACTTTCAAGAAAATAAATACTGCAAATTTTACTACACTTACTGGTATAGGAAAAGGTAGAATTAAATCCATTGGTACAACATTTTTCGATTTAAGAACCGATAAATTTTTGATACCCCACAATTTCCAAGTGGTAGAAGACAATTTCCCAATACCGTGTGATGGAATAATTGGTACAGATTTTATGAAAAAATATAATTCCATTATTGAATTTAACCAAGACCAGGATTATCTCATCCTGAGACCAAATAATTTAACACAGCAAATAGTTATACCAATCACAAATACTTGTAATGAAGATATTGCATTACCAGCAAGATCGGAAGTTATACGAAAAATAAAACTTTCTTCCTGCACTGAGGAAATACTGGTACCTAACCAAGAACCCCACTCGGGAGTTTTCATAGCCAGCACAATAGTGAAAGCTAAAAATGCATTTATAAGGATACTTAACACAAATAATTCAGTAACTACACTAAAATAAAATAAAATTATAACGGAAGATGTCAATAATTATGAAATAATGAAATGTAATACTAACGAAGAAAATAAAAAGGGAAAAATTATGGATATATTGAAAAGAAATTTTCCAAAACGTTTTAATGAAACATTAACACAAATATGCACCGAATATAGCGATATTTTCGGTTTGGAATCAGAAACCGTTACAACTAACAATTTTTACAAACAAAAGTTAAGAACAAAGGATACGGAACCCGTATACATCAAGAACTACCGTATACCACATACCCATAAAGAAGAAATCGAAGAGCAGGTAAATAAATTGATAGATGATGGAATAATAGAATCATCATATTCCGAATATAATAGTCAAATTCTGTTAGTTCCAAAGAAATCCTTGCCAAATTCTAAGGAAAAAAGATGGAGATTGGTGATAGACTACAGACAAGTAAACAAGAAATTAATTGCAGATAAATTTCCATTACCTAGAATAGATGATATTTTAGATCAACTTGGCAGAGCCAAATATTTTTCTTGCCTAGATTTAATATCCGGATTTCATCAAATTGAATTAGAAAAAGATTCTAGGAACATAACTTCATTTTCAACTACCAAGGGTTCATATAGATTTACCAGACTACCATATGGTCTGAAAATAGCACCAAATTCGTTCCAGAGAATGATGACAATTGCTTTTAGCGGTCTAAGACCAGATCAAGCTTTCTTATACATGGATGACTTAGTTGTTCTAGGTTGTTCAGAAAAACACATGCTTTCAAATTTGACAGATGTTTTCGAATTATGTCGCAGACACAATCTCAAACTGCATCCTGAAAAATGTTCATTCTTCATGCATGAGGTTACATACCTTGGTCATAAATGCACCAACAAAGGCATACTCCCAGATGACAGTAAATATTCAGTAATAGAAAAATACCCAAAGCCTACTGATGCCGATAGCGCAAGGAGATTTGTAGCTTTTTGCAACTACTACAGACGCTTTATCAAAAATTTTTCTGAATACTCAAGACATCTTACACGATTATCGAAAAAAGGAGTACCATTTGAATGGACAAAGGAATGCGACATTGCTTTTGAGCATCTTAAAAATGCATTAATGAAGCCAACATTGCTGCAATACCCAGATTTTGAAAAACAATTCTGTATAACAACAGATGCTAGCAAACATGCTTGTGGCGCCGTGCTCACACAAGAGTACGGTGGAAAACATTTACCAGTGGCATACGCCTCTAGAAGTTTCACAAAAGGAGAGAGCAATAAATCCACTATTGAACAGGAATTAACGGCCATACATTGGGCAGTGAAACATTTTAGACCCTACATTTATGGAAAACACTTTCTTGTTCGATCAGATCACAGACCACTTTCTTATCTATTTTCAATGAAGAACCCCAGCTCAAAATTAACTAGAATTAGACTTGATCTAGAGGAATACGATTTCACAGTTGAATACCTTAGGGGAAAAGATAACTACGTCGCGGACGCTCTATCGCGTATCACGATCAACGAATTAAAAGAATTAAATATACTAAATAGCAATATACTAAAAATGACAACAAGATCAATGACTAACAAGACACAGAACAAGGCTGAAAATAAAAATATGAATAAGCAGCATCAACTGAATGAAAATGAAAAGCCCAGTATATATGTACCAATCAAGAACACTGACGTCAGAAAATATTATAAATTAAAGATTACCCCCGGAAGATGTTACATCAAAAGAGGAAAATCTGTAATTGCATATATACATATAGATGATTTGTTTATTAATGGGAAACTTGACTTAGGACAATTCTTCCCAAGGCTCGAAGAAGTGGCCTGTAAACATAACATTACGAAAATACAAATGGCACCTAGTGAGAAAATTTTCGAATTAATCTCCATTAATGAATTCAAACAAATGGGCAATAAAATGTTGAATTATATAAAAGTAGCGCTACTGAATGAGGTGACCAGAATTGATAATAATGCTAAAGCTATTCAAGATGTAATGAAACGATACCATGAAGACCCTGCTGAAGGAGGTCACTGCGGTGTTTCAAGAACATTAAACAAAATTAAAAGATATTACTATTGGAAAAATATCACGAGAGACGTAACAAAATACGTTAAATCATGCCAAAAGTGTCAAACAGCCAAAATTACAAAGCACTTGAAGAGTCCTATGATATTAACGCCAACGCCGGCGAAACCATTTGATATTGTATTAGTGGATACTATAGGTCCGCTACCAAAATCCTATAATGACAATGAATATGCAGTCACTATAATATGTGACATGACAAAATATTTAGTAACAATACCTATACAAGACAAAAGCGCTAGAACAATTGCAAAAGCAATTTTCGAACATTTTATTCTTACTTATGGTCCAATGAAGACGTTCATTTCGGACATGGGTACGGAATACAAAAATTCTGTGTTGACGGAATTATTCAAGCTTCTTAAAGTTGAGAAACTCACTTCCACGGCTCATCACCATCAAACAATGGGCACAATAGAGAGAAGTCATAGAACCTTAAACGAGTATTTAAGATCTTACATAGCAGTTGATAGAAACGATTGGGATGATTGGCTTAAGTACTTCACGTACTGCTTTAACACTACGCCATCATCCGTACACAACTATTGTCCATATGAGTTAGTTTTTGGCAGACTTCCAAATGAGTTTCAACAATTTAATGAGGTAGATAGAATTAGTCCACTTTACAACATAGATGATTATTCTAAGGAAGTAAAATTTAGATTAGAAGTAGCACATAAGAGGGCCCGAGAGATGATAGATAGATCTAAGTTACTACAAAAATTTAATTACGATAAAAATACATTAGACTACAATTTTAAAATAGGAGATTTAGTTTTACTTAAAAATGAGAAAGGCCATAAGTTAGACCCTCAATATAAGGGACCATATAAAGTTAAAAACATAGATTTAAAACATAATGTAACTATTTTTGATAACAAAACTGAAAAAGAACAAATAGTTCATAAGAATAGACTTAAGATTTATACACAATAATAATGAAATAAAATAATACAAAGTAATATATGGAATTCCAATATACTAAAGAAAATCAATAAAAACCAAAAGTAAAAATAAACACAATATAGTAATAAAATTATTTTATGTCTTTAATGTAAAAGAATACTCATACAACTTTGTTATATGAGCATTCTTCCGTAAAAGGGAGGTGTAGCATGTTAAGCATGACTTGTATGCGACTAGTACCTACAAGAATATTTTCAAGTTCTTTAAGTATAAAGGATCATATTACACAACGATCAACACTTATTACATTGTACAACGACTGCAGTGGTTACAAACATTCTAAGCTGAGAATGCTCAGTCAGACTGTTGAACATCCACTGTACACATTGATTAACAGTCAACCCTTCTGGTATTGTACATTGATCGTTGTTTTGTACTAACAATCTAACTAAAAGTACCTAGTCCGTTGCTACACTTTCCACTGTATTTAGAAATGTCGAGTAAGCAATTATGTACTATAAATTAAGCTCGATTTCAATCAATAAAATGAATTCTTTGCTTAACACCATCGGGAGCGTTTAATCCGCTCTATGCAAAGATAATAAAAAGCAAAATCAAAAAGTCTTTTTATTTACACAACGCAAAATGGGAAATACCGAATTGCGCGAAAAACTCCTCGTCTATCACTCAGAGAATCCACGTGCCTTCAAAAAGCATAATGTCGACAAGAGCAGTCTAAATGTCATGTGGACGTCCAACAAAAAGGCTTGGGTAACACGTGATCTTTTTACTGAGTGGGTCAATAAAGTTTTTTGTCCGTCTGTGAAGAAATATTTGATTGAGATGAATTTGACACTTCGTACCTTGCTTGTTATGGACAACGCTCCTTCCCATCCACCAGGGTTACAAGATGATCTCACTGAAGAGTTTAAATTCATTCAAATTCACTTTTTACCCCCTAACACCACTCCATTACTTCAGCCTTTGGACCAGCAAGTTGTTTCTAACTTCAAGAAGCTCTACACTAAAGAACTTTTTCAGCGATGCTTTGAAGTGACTGAAGGAAAAAATCTCACTCTAAAACAGTTTTGGAAAGATCACTTCCACATCGTTGCTTGTCTCAAAATTATTGGAAAGGCATGGGAAGGTGTTACCAAGAGAACTCTCGAATCTTCCTGGAAGAAACTTTGGCCCGAGCGCTTTGCCATATGCGCATCTGAGGGGCTCCACGCAGTGTCCACGGAGCCAGTAACCAACGAAATTATATTTCTGGCTAACCATATGGGCCTAGAAGTAGATAACAATGATATCGATGAGCTTGTGGCAGAGCACAGTGAGGAGCTGACTACCGAAGAGCTTATGGATTTGCAATGTGCTTTACAGCAAGAAGATGTGGAGGAGAATTTATCAACCGAGGAGGTTACAGAAGAACAACAACCGTCTAGTGCAATTAAAGAAATGCTTAAGGCATGGGAGTCTGTGGCATCATACATTAAAAAGCATCACCCCAATCAGACAGTGGCTAAACGCGCAACAGATTTATTCAATGATAATGCTGTGTCGCATTTCGCAGTTCGCAGATTGTCTCATTTCGCCCTATATTCAGTTCCTTAAAAATGTTGATAAATATATGTTATATTACTTTCAATAAATATTGATGTTGAAATATGTTAGTGTGTACTTTTTCCGACTTGGAACGCATTATTTTATTTTGCACTGATATATATGGTAATAATGGTTTTGCTTAACGAACGTTTCGCATAACGACCACGCTTCTGGAACGAATTGTGTTCGTTAACCGAGGGCCCACTGTATTTAAAATTCAAAAACAATTTATCGCACAAATTTAAAGTTCCCAATATACCCAAAACTGATTTTATGAAGCTAAATTGACTAAAAATACGTCATTGTTTATTCTCACATAAATATATTATTGAAAAGACTCAACCTCCAAGATGTGATTGCGGGCAAACGTTAACTATATGCCATATATTTAACGAATGTAGAGTTCTTCATGACAAACGTTTAAAATATAAAATAAATAGCATTAATATCCTTCTAAAAGAAAATGAATTTGAAAACATTAAAAAATTCTTAACTGAAATAAATATTTATAATTCGATTTAAATCCATATAATACTATAAATGTATATTAAATAGAACCTAATTGTGTTGGGGCCTTTGTTATACCAAATAAACAAAAAAAAAATTAATTGAATCAATTAAATATTTGCTAAATTGTTTGACATTTTTTATACTATAGCTCAAAACATATTGTTGTTGTTTTTTGTAATATTTATGTATGTAGTTGTTTTTTATAAATGTTTATGTATTAGTAATACATATTTCAAATCTATTTTAATTAGATTCTATTAATTCTCATTTTGTTTATTACTTTATGAAGATAAATAATTTCATTTCAGTGGTTTAAATGTGAATAATAATTTATTGTAAAACATCATAAAATTGGTAATGTAATTTTTGAAGTTAAATGCTAAAAGTCAATTAAAAATTATTTTAAAAAAGTACTCTGGTTTTAACAAAAGGAATAATTTTTGCAAAACAAAAAATCCAAAAAAAAAAAATGTTACCATAATCCCTACGTTTCAATCGAAAGAAAAAAAAAAAACATTTTCTGTGTGAATTTGTTCACATAAGTATAACTAAATCTGCTAACTAAATAAGAATTAAATGCCGGCTTAAATTCAATGTTATAAAATTCAAGATATAAAAAAAACATTTGGTATGCCAACAACACTATGCAATTGTTTTTTGTTTTAGAGAAGGCATACAATATTGATCACTTTTTAAGCAAATGAGTTATTATTTAATTAAAAAATAATTCAATTAAAGAGCCATCAATTTGTAATTGAATTAGCGATTTTCGTTGTTGGCGAAATTTCAGCAATTAAAGTTATTGAATTGGTGGTTTTCGTTAATTAAAATGAGTTTATATTTTTTTGTGTGTACCTACTCAACACTCTATTAGTATTTTTTTATACTCACAAAAAAAATATTGTCCGAATAATTAAACTAAGGAGTGCGATCGAAAAATTCCAGACACACTTTTTGTATGTTTAAAAGCGAACTTTGTTTTGATCAAGTTACCTTGATCAGATTATGTGAACAAAAAGTTTTCGAAATCGGATTATTAGTTTGTTTACAAATGGACTTTAAACAAAAAGTGTGGACAAAAAAGTAAAATTTTTACAAAAATTCTTAAATTTCTCAGGAAAAAAATTTGCTTAAATATCCATACACGATAAAAAAAAAATATGTTATGGAGCTTTACATTTTTTTCTCAAATTTGATCTGACCCCATTCATAATCATATAAAATTTCATCCGAAAAATTGCCCGATTAAATTGTATCAAGTTACATCTAATTATATCATATTATATTAATTTATATAAAATTAGAATTGATTTGATATAGTTTTGTCCTCATTAAATTTATGAAATTATACGTTATACTATAATTTTATCTAATTTAATATAATAGGATATAAAATGTTCTTTATAAAGGGTCCGTCATCTAACGTTTTTTTTTTCAACTAGTGCTTATTTCGTGATTTGACAGATAATTAGTTTTATCCTTCCGCTGAACGAATATGGTTGTGTATACGCTTGAACAACGCTGGGAAATATTGCGACATTACTTTGAAAATCATGGTAATGTTTCAGAATGTGTGCTAAAATTGCGTACGGATTTTGGAAGAAGAGAAGCACCGTCAGCTCCGTATGTTCGTTATCTTGTGAAAACTTTTGTTCACAAAAATTGAAGAGGAGGATATTGGCAACATTTGGTTTCAACAGGACGGCGCTACGTAAGGCCGGGTCGATTTGTATGGAGGCAAAAAAATCGCTCAACGTTCAAGGAAAATCGTATTCTAGGGATCAAAATAAGAAACTTTGCCGAAGGAACTATACCTCTAAAACGAATTCTGATGTCCCGACTTTTGACCCGTAGGGTGAAATTTTGAAAAATCCCACTTTGACCCATTTAGAGTGCATCAATCGAATCCAACCCAATCGAATATATTTATACTCTATTTTTTTCCGGAGAAGAAATAGAGACCCTAATCTTGGAAATACTCCTCCTACTTTCTGAAATATCTCTATCCCGAGATTTGTACATTTTGCTACAAAAACACGGCTAAAAAGGCCCTCTTTTAACTTAAATTTTAACCCCTAGAATGATGATTTATGCATTAATCTGCTAGCGCGTCTTCCGGAGAAGAAGTATCTCCCATAATCTTGGAGAGATTCCTCCTACTTTCTGAAATATCAAAGTGGGCTTTTTCAAAATTTGACCCTACGGGTCAAAAGTCGGGACATCAGAATTCGTTTTAGAGGCAGCGATTTGAATGAAATTATTTTCCATTATTAACCGGAAGGATTGTACTTTCAAAAAAAAAAAAATTGAGAAAATATTCAGTAGTTTTTTTTTTATAGCATTTTCAAAAAAAAAAGTTATTTGGCGGACCCTTTATTATTTTAAATACAAATATCATATGGTTGTTTCGAATTTTCAAAACATTAATATAATATCTTCTCATATAAACTCGAATATAACTTGTAAATATGGTACAAATATTTTAAACATAAAATGTATTATAGTTTTCAAGCTAGAAACCATTTTGTTATATTCATTTACCACTTCAGCTGAAATCAAGAAAATTTCAAATAAATTGAAATCTTCTATTTGAAATTTAGAAAATTTGCAATTGATATTGAAAATTGTCATCTGCAATTAAAGAAGTTAAAAATGAATTTAAGTTTTATTTTAATTTTTTTAACGAATACTAAAATTGAAATTAAGATTTTTAATTTATATATCTTACAAGTTGTAATGCAAAATTCCAATTACGTTTGCAGTTTTAGAAATTTCGGAACAATGCATTAAACTTTATGCGGAGATTTTAAATAGAGAGACTACAAATGAAAATATCATTCTAAAACTCAATTACTTTTGAAATTGTCTAAATTTTTCATTGCAAACCACAATTTACTTTCAATATTTCACATGTCTATGTTTATTTTTCAAAAATATGGCAAGAAAAGGCTTTCAGCAATATGTTGCAACTCGACACATTTTTTGCAGAAAATGTTGCTACTCGACTCATTTTAAAGAGACAATGTTGGTTACTGAGTTGGATCGAGTTCGAATGTTTTTCGGGAGGCGCGTGTACGGTATTTCATTTCATTATGATGTGAGCAAGATTATTCAAGTTTAAAATCTCTTGTTTTTTGTTAAACAAAAAACCGAGCAAAATTTATTTATTAATTAAAAAATGTATTCATCCGCTAATTTAAAGCACACTTTATCTACTGACAGGTCCTTACATGTTTCATGTCACGTCAACAAAAATCTTCAGAGGACCAATGTATAAGATTTAGAAGATTTAAACAAATTCGAAAATTTGAGTAAAGCGAGACAGAAAAAAATTTAATTTTTTTTTTTAATATTTTCAAAATGTTTACTGAAAATTTAATCATTATAATTTATTTTAGAATATATTAATTGTAATTCAGAAATTATGAATTGTACCAACATACAGCAAAAAAAATATCTAACCATTTTTTATAAATAATACAAATTCAAAAAAATTTTATCCGATATTGAGATAAATTGAGTTTGAACATCATATTTCGAATTAGATCCCTTTTATAAAATATTCGCAAATTTATCTTTTATCAAAAACGATTTTTTTTTTGCAAAATTCGCACGAGTGGTGCTAATTCAGTGTTGCTAAGCAATTTTAACTAGATTTCTCCATTACGGTGTATCTAAACAAAATTAGTAAAAATTTTAGTTGTATTTGTGTGGCATGCTCGTTATCTTGAAAAATTTTAACAGCAGAAAGCTGGCATATGTTAAAAAACTGTCATAATCGTTTTAGATAACAGTGATAAGCAGTCAGTCACACTAACTCTGAGTACTCAATTATCCAAGTATTTAATTTGTATCGAATAAAAGTCGATAACTTTTTTTTTCACAGTTTTTATACAGGTATGGAAATAAATATATGGTACAAGTATTTATTTCGAATATTTTTTATCCGATTATAGGGAACTGGGAATTTTTATATAAAATAGTTTATATTAGTAAGCTTTAATTATTTGTATGAATTATCAGAAAAATTTCTTTAAAATTTACAAAAATGTTCAAAAATTATCCTCCCCACCAAAATCGAGGTCTGAATCCGCCACTGATATATATCCTCAAACTACAAGCTATCTTCCAATGAAAATTTTTTACAACATGTTAAAAAAATCGTTATGAAGCCACATTTATTAAATTGCAAAAACATTTAATTTACTCTAAAATAAGATTTTGCGTTAAAAACAACATATAAAAATTTTTTAAGCACCATTTACTTATTTCATATGAAGATATAAGAATTTTGCACAGCTTTTTCTTATATCTTTGCGATATAAGCGCGGATTGCCAAGAAAATTGTGTGATTTTATTTAGGCCTGGTCGAATATTATTAAAACATAAATAACACTGTACAACACAAAAAAAATTAAAAGGTCCGACCGACAAATTTTGATAGAAGAGGCAAAAAAAAAAGACACGTGTATCGGCGTTTTGAAAGTTTACATCTGGGTTTCATTTTAGGGGGATGCACATTTTGTATTGTCAATCGGCATAGAAAATGAAGTACAGCTTACGTTTAAAGTATATAGTGTGTTAAGCAAACTTATGTAAAATATTACGGAGAACATTTTTGTGGAATATATTAACCCTCTAACTCCATAAGGTAAGGGTCTTTTTTGTCCTTCTTTTAAAAAACAGAAAAAAAACACCATTAAAACGGGGATTTAAGGGGTTAAAATGTTCCGCAAAAATATTCGCCGTCAAATTTTACTATAAATCCCTGAATACACCCAAAACGGAAAATTCAACCAGAAAGTCAGAAATAAGACACAACAAAAGAGAGCTTATTGCTAATTTTGCATTTATTAAGAATTTTATTTTAAAGTACCCCCAAAAATTCAGCATGAAAAAAAAAATAGTTCAAATTTCACTATTATTTTACCTCCTATAGCAAATTTGGATAGGAAGTATACATTAATTACATTTTTTTTTAGCTATATGCAATTCTACTTCATTATCATACATTGTCCAGCATATTGCAGCGATAAGCAAATGAATGCTTTTGCCTTTATAGCGTTCTTCAATGGGTGTGCATGTCTGGTTCTCAAAGTAATCCATATGGGAATTTAAAAAATGAACGCATAGTTTTTCAAAAGCTCTAAGCATGGTGTCTACGTATATTCGAGCAATAGGAGACCGATTTTTGCATAAGACATTGTATATTACTTCCTTAATGCTTTTCCACGCATTAAGCTCAATTGATTAGAGCATTTCGTCGAAGTCAGCGTTTTGCATTAGCTTTCTTTCTTGACCGACAAAAACACCTGTTTGTATGATACCAATTTTAAGGCTTTTAACAAGAACAACGACTTGAAGAACACATACATACCTTCTTTAATCTTTGCTTCGCTTAATTTTGGAAACATTGTTTTCAGAAAATTCAATGCTGATCCATTTGTATCCAGACATTTAACAAAGTTTTTTACCACATCAAGTTTGATATGCAATGGGGGTAATATAGTTTTTTCAGTTGATGAACGACATTGTGCTCTCCTAATGTTCCTAATGTTATAACAAATGCGACAGCAATGCTTCGGCGTCCACAGTTCATCCGAAAAAACTTCTAGCTTAAAATACATTTTATAGATGTCTTCAACTTTACTATTGAAAAACGTAACTTTATATTCCGGTTAGTATGTTTACCGCAGACATAGCAAAACAAATCAAGTTTTTCCAAACAATTGAACATTTTTGCCAAAACAAATCTTACGCGCTAACTTTAATTGCTTAGTTTAATTTTTTGTTATTTTTTAAGTAAAACACTCTAATAACAAAACAAATTATGTCCACAATATATGCACCGCAAATTGACACGTTTTCAGTAGAATAAGAAATACACACTTGATTTTTGATTTGATTTGATTTTTTTTGTTTTTGTTGTAATGTAACGGATCTAATCTGCCAAAGAACAGCTGGCAATCTATATACTTATATATCTATGAATTTATCGGTCGGTGTACAGTGTAATGAAGTGGAATTGCCTAGAGCTAAAAAAAAATGTAATTCATGAATACTTCCTATCCAAATTTGCTATCGAAGGTAAAATAATAAAAATATTACTGATTTTTAGTGAAATTTGCACTATTTTTATTTTCATGCTAAATTGTTGGGGTACTTTAAAATAAAATTCTTAATAATTCTTGTTGTGTCTTATTTCTGACTTTCTGGTTGAATTTTCCGTTTTGGTGTATTCAGGAACTTATAGTAAAATTTCACGGCGAGTGTTTTTGCGGAACATTTTAACCCCTTAAATCCCCGTTTTAATGGTGTTTTTTGCTGTTTTTTAAAAGAAGGACAAAAAAGACCCTTACCTTGAGGAGTTAGAGGGTTAACATATTCTACAAAAATGTTTTCCGTAATATTTTACATAAGTTTGCTAAACACACTATATACTTTAAACGTAAGCTTTACACGATTTTTTATGCCGATTGACAATACAAAAAGTGCATTCAGGGGAAACTTTACCTCCCCCTAAAATGAAACCCAGATGTAAACTTTCAAAACGCCGATACACGTGTCTTTTTTTTTTGCCTCTTCTATCTAAATTTGTCGGTCGGACCTTGTAATTTTGGAAAAAATTTGATTTTGTTGTATAGTGTAATTTTTAAGAAACGTCCCTTTGTTACTTTGTACCATATACTTTTTTCCTTACATGTACGCAAAATAGTTTCTTTTACATACCTGGTCTCGAAAATGAAGTTTGATTGTAAGTATTTTTACGTTTAATACAACAACATATTATACACGTCACCATAATTATAAGCATTGTACCACCAATAATGGAGCCTAAAACAATGGCTATAATTGGACCAGGTCCCATATCATGATCAAAATTATTTGACATTTTTTTTTTAAATATTTCACTAACTAAATCTATGAAGATTTCACTTATATTTGACAAAAAAATAAAAATAAAAAAGAAAATAATAATATTTATACTTCTAATGTAAACAAAATATAATTGAGAACTAAATGAAAAATATTTCGTTATGGCAATATTCGTCCAACTTATTCTCTGATGTTGTTTTGTCCATAGAAAAAGTACGAAAAGCGATAAGATTAATTTTTTTATTATTATATACTCGTATGATTCACTATTTTATCAATTAAGATTGAAAAATTGAATTAATGGATAATCATATTATAATCATCTTTTTATGTTGTACTAACAAATCTACCCTCAAAGAAGTTAGTACATATCATAATTAGTATAACGTTTGGTATCCCAGTTTACAGTTTTTGTACTAATTTTTAGTAAAAAATAATTTTTTAGTCAAAATTTTTCTGATTTACAGATTACAAATTTTTTTTACTAATTACCGTTGCTGATTTTTTGCTGAAAGTTGACTAAAATTTTAGTAAAGATTTATAATTTTTTCTACTACTTTCACTTTACTAACAGTTACAGACACGTTTGGCTAAAATTAGCTAAACGTTCTACTGCGCAGAGAGAATTTTGTTGGACGTAAAATATTAAAATTTTTCATTTAATCAATGAAACTTTTCTACACAAAATAAACGAACATTTTCTTAAAATTAATGAACGGCTTCATACTTTTTATGAAACCAGGTTTTGAATGAAACTTCTTCATTGACTGCATATTCATGTGCAACTTCATTAATTTTATGCAATAATTCATTAATATCATGCAAATAATTCTCTCTGTGTGGCTTAAAAAAGTTGATTTTTCTGAAAAATTACAGACTATTCTGTAACTTTTACAGATTTTTTATTTGAGGTGAATTATAGTGTTATTTATAAAGAAATTGTTTAAAAATATATATATGTATATGAAGTTCTCTTCAGGCTTAGGCCGTAGGCAGTAATTTTTTTTTATGAGGCCTAAATTTTTTTCCAGAACTGTGTACTAGAGCGCAAGTTTTTTTGTATGAAGAAAAACTTTTTTTTGAAAAATTTCAATTTATTGTTGAGATTATTTCTAGTATTAGGTCTAAAAGTTATTTGGTGCACATTTGAGAAAAATCGGATAGCTTTAACCCACGGCGCTCCGCTACCAAAGTTTGAAAATTTTTCTTAAATTGCTTTAATAAAAATATGTCTTGCGACAGGCATGTATATTTTGAAAGTTTTGAAATCGGAATAACGGTTTTCAATATATTGCAATTTGTTTTCACTAAAAATGTTGTATTTTTCCTCAATTCTAGAATTTTTTTTATTGTTTTCTTAGAATTTTTTGTTTTTGCTCTCAAATGCTACACAAAACTTTTGATCATAATTATATTTAAAGTTAGAGATTATGTATCACAAAACATATTTTTAAAAAATTAATTTTAATTATTTTTCCATATATCAGAGGCTTTGTGCGCAGGTCGCCAAGGGTTAAGTTATCCAATTTTTCTTAAATTTCGCACCACAAAACTATTGGACCCAGTCCTACAATATTAAAAACATTAATAATTGAAAGTCAAAAGTTAAAGTAAATGTTCCTTCAATAATCATGTAAATAAAAATTAAAAGCATAACAATTATTCAAAGTATGTAAATTTTCTGTTTTTCCGAGATATAGGTTAACAAGTTATCTTATCAAATGAAAAGTAATTATGTCTACTTTACTAGTGCAAAAATAAAAAAATTTAGTAGAATGGAGTAAAAAAAATAAATTTTTTGTAAAAAATCAAGTCGCAATATCTTGAAATCGTTATTCCGATTTTAAAAATTTTTAAATATGCGTGCTTAGCATGCGAAAATTAGTTAAAAACTATGTGTTGCAAGACATATTTTTATTAAAACAGTTAAAAAAAAATTTAAAAAAATCGAAAACTTTGTTCGCAGGCCGCCACGGGTTAATGTTATCCGGTTTTTCTGAAATTCGCACCACCTAACTTTTAGACCTAGATCTACAATAATCGCAACAATAATTGATAAAAACCGAAAGTTGAAAATAAATGCCACTCCACTGTACATTTGTTGTTTTAGTGAAATTTGACTTTGATCGACTGGGTTGTATCGCTTGATAGCTTGTATTTCTTACATACCTGGTCGGGAAAACGTAGTTTGATTATACGTATTTTTGCGTCTAATACAACAATATACTATTAACGTCACCCAAAATATAACCATTGTAGCACCAATTAAAGAACCTATTACAATGGCTATAGTGGGACCAGGTTCCATTCCATGATCAAAATTATGCCCAATTTTTGCATTTGAATATTAGGATTTTTAATTTGACAAAAAAACAGGCAGAAATAATGTTTGTACTTCTAATGTAAACTACATATTATTGAGTACTAAAAAAATATTTATTTTATGACATTATGTTGCTTTTCTATGGCAAAAAAAAGTACAAAAAAAGATAAGATTCCTTTTTTTATTATTACGTATGATTCACTATTTTATCAATCAAAAACTATAGTCAATCGACAATTTCATCATTAAAAACGGTGGAACGCCATCTATAAAAATGCCATTATACGAGAGCGGTCCCAAAATTAGTCGACCTGGCGTATTGATGGAGGCAGTATTTTGAAAATAATTACTTTAATAGTGAATTTTATCGTTGATCTATAAATTTATGTGTGAGATTTTATTTGTTCGGTTTTAGATCATGACAAATTTTTCTCTAAATTAACAGAAAAATTATAATTTTTATATGATAATTTACTTTGACTATTAGAAAAAAACACAGAAAAAGTTATTAGACACTAGCATGAATGGAATGCATTTTCTGACCCACTACGGTCTTCATCAACATTCTTCGTGCCATTTTAGTGTTAATCGTAAATATCATCTATTTAACTCACATGTTAAAGAAATTGGGTAACTTTTAAATCCCACATTACTCTGTGTGTTGAGTTAGAATGAAATTTACCACGAACGATTTCTATTTATAGATTGTTTGTTTTTTTTTTTCTCTAGTCATTATCATAGTTGCCAGTTTAACTTTTAGTTAAAACTTTAAATGGCAGTTTTTTTTTTTTTTTTCTCTAATGTCATCATATACTATCCTTTTACATTAGCAAAGCATATCAACAAACATTAAAGATTTTTTATTTAATACATATGACGAGCATATACATTAAATGATTTTTGCACTGTACCTGGTGAGTGGTTTAATAGTGAATTTTATCGTTGATCTATAAATTTATGTGTGAGATTTTATTTGTTCGGTTTTAGATCATGACAAATTTTTCTCTAAATTAACAGAAAAATTATAATTTTTATATGATAATTTACTTTGACTATTAGAAAAAAACACAGAAAAAGTTATTAGACACTAGCATGAATGGAATGCATTTTCTGACCCACTACGGTCTTCATCAACATTCTTCGTGCCATTTTAGTGTTAATCGTAAATATCATCTATTTAACTCACATGTTAAAGAAATTGGGTAACTTTTAAATCCCACATTACTCTGTGTGTTGAGTTAGAATGAAATTTACCACGAACGATTTCTATTTATAGATTGTTTGTTTTTTTTTTTTCTCTAGTCATTATCATAGTTGCCAGTTTAACTTTTAGTTAAAACTTTAAATGGCAGTTTTTTTTCTCTAATGTCATCATATACTATCCTTTTACATTAGCAAAGCATATCAACAAACATTAAAGATTTTTTATTTAATACATATGACGAGCATATACATTAAATGATTTTTGCACTGTACCTGGTGAGTGGTTTAATAGTGAATTTTATCGTTGATCTATAAATTTATGTGTGAGATTTTATTTGTTCGGTTTTAGATCATGACAAATTTTTCTCTAAATTAACAGAAAAATTATAATTTTTATATGATAATTTACTTTGACTATTAGAAAAAAACACAGAAAAAGTTATTAGACACTAGCATGAATGGAATGCATTTTCTGACCCACTACGGTCTTCATCAACATTCTTCGTGCCATTTTAGTGTTAATCGTAAATATCATCTATTTAACTCACATGTTAAAGAAATTGGGTAACTTTTAAATCCCACATTACTCTGTGTGTTGAGTTAGAATGAAATTTACCACGAACGATTTCTATTTATAGATTGTTTGTTTTTTTTCTCTAGTCATTATCATAGTTGCCAGTTTAACTTTTAGTTAAAACTTTAAATGGCAGTTTTTTTTTCTCTAATGTCATCATATACTATCCTTTTACATTAGCAAAGCATATCAACAAACATTAAAGATTTTTTATTTAATACATATGACGAGCATATACATTAAATGATTTTTGCACTGTACCTGGTGAGTGGTTTAATAGTGAATTTTATCGTTGATCTATAAATTTATGTGTGAGATTTTATTTGTTCGGTTTTAGATCATGACAAATTTTTCTCTAAATTAACAGAAAAATTATAATTTTTATATGATAATTTACTTTGACTATTAGAAAAAAACACAGAAAAAGTTATTAGACACTAGCATGAATGGAATGCATTTTCTGACCCACTACGGTCTTCATCAACATTCTTCGTGCCATTTTAGTGTTAATCGTAAATATCATCTATTTAACTCACATGTTAAAGAAATTGGGTAACTTTTAAATCCCACATTACTCTGTGTGTTGAGTTAGAATGAAATTTACCACGAACGATTTCTATTTATAGATTGTTTGTTTTTTTTTCTCTAGTCATTATCATAGTTGCCAGTTTAACTTTTAGTTAAAACTTTAAATGGCAGTTTTTTTTTTCTCTAATGTCATCATATACTATCCTTTTACATTAGCAAAGCATATCAACAAACATTAAAGATTTTTTATTTAATACATATGACGAGCATATACATTAAATGATTTTTGCACTGTACCTGGTGAGTGGTTTAATAGTGAATTTTATCGTTGATCTATAAATTTATGTGTGAGATTTTATTTGTTCGGTTTTAGATCATGACAAATTTTTCTCTAAATTAACAGAAAAATTATAATTTTTATATGATAATTTACTTTGACTATTAGAAAAAAACACAGAAAAAGTTATTAGACACTAGCATGAATGGAATGCATTTTCTGACCCACTACGGTCTTCATCAACATTCTTCGTGCCATTTTAGTGTTAATCGTAAATATCATCTATTTAACTCACATGTTAAAGAAATTGGGTAACTTTTAAATCCCACATTACTCTGTGTGTTGAGTTAGAATGAAATCTAATAGTCAAAGTAAATTATCATATAAAAATTATAATTTTTCTGTTAATTTAGAGAAAAATTTGTCATGATCTAAAACCGAACAAATAAAATCTCACACATAAATTTATAGATCAACGATAAAATTCACTATTAAACCACTCACCAGGTACAGTGCAAAAATCATTTAATGTATATGCTCGTCATATGTATTAAATAAAAAATCTTTAATGTTTGTTGATATGCTTTGCTAATGTAAAAGGATAGTATATGATGACATTAGAGAAAAAAAAAACTGCCATTTAAAGTTTTAACTAAAAGTTAAACTGGCAACTATGATAATGACTAGAGAAAAAAAAAAAAAAACAAACAATCTATAAATAGAAATCGTTCGTGGTAAATTTCATTCTAACTCAACACACAGAGTAATGTGGGATTTAAAAGTTACCCAATTTCTTTAACATGTGAGTTAAATAGATGATATTTACGATTAACACTAAAATGGCACGAAGAATGTTGATGAAGACCGTAGTGGGTCAGAAAATGCATTCCATTCATGCTAGTGTCTAATAACTTTTTCTGTGTTTTTTTCTAATAGTCAAAGTAAATTATCATATAAAAATTATAATTTTTCTGTTAATTTAGAGAAAAATTTGTCATGATCTAAAACCGAACAAATAAAATCTCACACATAAATTTATAGATCAACGATAAAATTCACTATTAAACCACTCACCAGGTACAGTGCAAAAATCATTTAATGTATATGCTCGTCATATGTATTAAATAAAAAATCTTTAATGTTTGTTGATATGCTTTGCTAATGTAAAAGGATAGTATATGATGACATTAGAGAAAAAAAACTGCCATTTAAAGTTTTAACTAAAAGTTAAACTGGCAACTATGATAATGACTAGAGAAAAAAAAAAACAAACAATCTATAAATAGAAATCGTTCGTGGTAAATTTCATTCTAACTCAACACACAGAGTAATGTGGGATTTAAAAGTTACCCAATTTCTTTAACATGTGAGTTAAATAGATGATATTTACGATTAACACTAAAATGGCACGAAGAATGTTGATGAAGACCGTAGTGGGTCAGAAAATGCATTCCATTCATGCTAGTGTCTAATAACTTTTTCTGTGTTTTTTTCTAATAGTCAAAGTAAATTATCATATAAAAATTATAATTTTTCTGTTAATTTAGAGAAAAATTTGTCATGATCTAAAACCGAACAAATAAAATCTCACACAATAATTACTTTGTTGAAAAAACATGTGTTTTAAGTTTCAAGGCGCCACGTTGTTTAGTATTTTTTTTTTTTTTTGAGCCAGCAAAAATAAACGATCTCACTGAATTTGTGTTAACATGGAAAAATTGGTCACCGTTATGTAATACAATACTTTTATTTGAAAGGCATCAGCCCAACCAATATTAAAGACGATCTCTATTCTACTCTGGAGGAGTCTGCTCATACGTTGACGACTATAAATTATTGTGTGGCAGACTTTAAACGAGTTCTTACGAGCTGCCAAGGCGAACACAGTAGCGGTATCCACGCCAGAAATGGCTAAGAACATCAACAAAATGTTATTGGATGATCGTATTCTGAATTGATAGGCATTTAAAAAAGTACTACACATCGCTTATTAACTGACAATATGGAGATGAGATGATGTGCGCAAGATGGGTCGTAAAGATGTTTCAATAGAGTGTTTGGCGATGTTTCACCGCAATAAAGATGAGTTTTTGGGTCGATTGGTAACCTTGAATGAGATATGGGTCCACCATTTTAAAGCAGTGGACTGGAATGGGAGAATCGTGATACCTCAAATTTCGTTAATGCACATGCATGGAGGTATATGAAAGCATGTATGGATATTTTTTTTATCCATGTAGGGAAATGTATGCATGTTTATGAGCATGAACAAACATACATCGAACATTTATGGATTTATATACTTGGGATATATGTTTATATTTAATTATATATAAAATTGATAGAATTTTTCTTTTCAATTTTAATACATATATTTATATATATAGAATTATATGTGATGCCATATATTATTATACATAAAAGTGGTAGAATTTGTTTGGATTTATTGTATCATATATACTTATATATATTTATACATGGAAGTATATATGATGAGATAAAAAACATCAACTTATATATAACATGATATATGATGATATATAGCGCTGTACTAAAATTTTGTGTAAAAATAAATATGAGATGTTTTACTTTTAAAAATTAATACCAAAAGTTTATTTTTCGATCTTTTTATTATAAAATATGATGTGAGCAAGATTATATCAAGTTTTATATGACTATATATAAACTTTTTCTGTCGGGTATCTAAAATTAAAGTTTTTCCATAGTTTAAATCAAAATCATAGATCTAATTATAAGCATCGTACGTAGGATTTTTTATTTCGAGGACTTTTTCATTTCCCGGACAGCCGGAATTTTTTTCGAATTTCCCGCTCATTATAAAATAAAATATTTAAATTTTATCATTTGTGCTTGTAAAAAAATGTTTTTAAATAAAATTCAGGAATTGTTCGATTTTTGCTTTCCATTTTCATATAAATTTGATGAGTGCAAATTTAAAATGTTTTCATGCGAAATTCAAACAAAAAAATTATGGAATAAGATACAAATTTATAAACTATGTTTAATAAACTCATAGAAATATGTCTGTAAATATAGCAGAAAAAACTACTAAAACTTAGTTAAAATTGACGTCGCGCTGAAAAAAGTTTATATATATATATTATTAAGAAGGAGCCTATTATGTATATTTATTAGAGTTCGTCACAGAAGTTTGATTTGAGGATATCATAACTTTTTTTTTTACGATTTTTGCATTATTAAAAATGTTGTTATTTTTTTTAAATTTCAACTCCTTCCACTAGCTCGCGGTGGCCAAAAACGCTAATTTAAGGCCCCTTTAACTACAGAGCAAAAAGAGGATAATTTATATGAAATTCGATTCAATTCGATTCAACGCCAAAAATTATTAAAAAGAACTTTTTTCCCGGTTTCTAAAGTGCACCGTTTAGTCAATAGAGAGGGTGGAAAACTTAGAAAAATAAATATTTTAATCACACACAATAAAAATGTATTACCAAAATTTTTGACATATCGCAAAGCGCTTAAAAGTTTTTAAAGTATCAATTTTGAAAAAAAAAAAAAAATATAAAAATATTTTTTAAAGCAAACACGATAAAAAAGTATTTTTAGCTAAGAAAAATGCCACAAACATTTCGATATATTGATTAAAAAATTGTTAATCAATAAAATATTGCATTTTAGTAAAGACAACATTTTAAAACTTAATAATTTTTTTAAAATAATTCTTGCGCTAGAATCGAAAGGTGAATTAAAATTTTATATAAATATAGCTCTTTCTGCTTTGCATTAAAAGGCCCCATAAATCAACGTTTTTGGCCGACGCGCGCCAGTGGAAGGAGTTGGAATTTAAAAAAAATAATAACACCATTTTTTTATTCATGCCAAAACATGATGCTATCGCAAAAAAAAAATTTTATGATTTTCTGACGAACTCTAATATAAAATGTGTTTAATCAGCATTTTTGATTACTGAGCCACATATAATTACATCTTAATTCATATCGACAAATATATAATCGTATATGACATATGCAATTATATGTGGTTAATCTAATTATGTACGAATACATGTATAATTAGATATAACAGAAATCTAAATTATATATAAAGATATATAGTGTAATATTCAAAAAAATGTATTTCAATTTGGATAAAACGATATCTTGACCTGTTCATAGTTATATATCGTTAGATCTTATTTTGGATAAAAAAAAACTATATATTACCGCATTTAAAATCTGATAACTGTTTATTAGCCTGTCCCGAATTTGACAAATTAGCGTATTTTGTCGCGTTTGGATAAAACGATACCCTGACCTCTTCATAGTTATATATCGTTAGATCATTTTGGATAAAAATAAACTATCTATTGCCGCATTTAAAATCTGATAACTGTATATTAGCCAGTCCCGAATTTATCAAATTTGCGAATTTCGTCACGTACTCAAACGATAGGTATTATTGAGTTGTTTATGGATAAACACCCAACACTTTTTTGAGGGTACATACTTATAGTTGCTAACCGCGGCTTTCGTAGCGTATTTTTTAAAATTTTTGGACAAAATAGATTTTAAAAGTTTGGAAATGTTTAGCATACTCTTATAATGGGAAAAACATTTATATAATTTCCATAGATTAATATTCTTCCACCACTGCATCATTTAGTTTAAAAAAACAATTTTATGTATTTATTATTTTAAGTTGAAAGATGTCGCTGACCAAAATTACTCCAATGGAATTTTACAAATATATTTCCAAAAATATGCTCAGCATTACCAAACTTGAACTCAATTTTGTACAAAAATCTAAAAAATACTAGTAGAGTTCTAAATTTTTTTATTTTTTATCATCATCGTTTGCGATAAAAAAAAATTTTATGCCGTAACTTTTGAAAACCGCAAAAAAGCAATATGTTTCTTAATATATTTTATGTTAGGATGAACATATATTTGTATGAAATTGTGTATATTTTCATACAATCATATACAAAAATGTAACATTTATTGCAATTTTACTAACAGTTTAGATATAAACTAATACAATTACATACAAAACTGATACAATCTAATGCAATTCTATCGGGCAATAGTTCGGATAAAATTGTATTGGACATTTATCTAATTGCATCAGATTAGATCTAACGTCATACGAACAAATACAATTATATGGGCCCATATTTCGGATGAAATAGCGTCACATAGAAATGAATATGACTACATAAAGAACCATATACATTTTTTTTTAATGGGGAAATTATTCCTTCACTTTGTGATGAAACGTTTTATTTATTTACTGAAAATTTTCATTATTTTTCATCAACTGAAATTATGACGATTCAATTATGTTCGTATATATTACGCGCACTTTTCTTACTTTCAGGAAATAGGCTTTGAGTGTTCCGTTTCCTTTTTTTAATATAAACTTTGCACATCACGATCATAAATATCAGAAAAACTATGGCAAACAAAACACAAACAATAATTGTTGACGTTTGACTGTTGTCAATATGTGTAACTTCACGAAACATTTTTTGTTTGTTTTATAGAATTGAATTTAAATAAATAATAACTGAATATTTTTAAACTTATAAACTTAATGAGAATCTTTAGTCTTAAAAAATATATATATATATTTAATTCTTGGAATAAATTTCAAATGTTGTGTTGTTTAAAGGTTACAGTCTTAAATTGAAATAAAATTGCAAATCGTTAACAAAGATTATAGGTATGTTTCGAATTATTTGCTTCTAGAGTAGCTGTGGGTGAATGGTATTGGGTTAATACAACCCTATTTAATTTACGGAAGAGTAGCAAAACAATGAAATTTGTATTACTCAAGATAAGATAAAGTTTTAATTAACAAACCAATGTTCAACATTTTATAAAAACAAAAATAAAAAAGGAACGGAAACGCTGAGTTTCACATTGATGGTTTTTAAGTTAACTATTAATTAACCCAAAAATTTGTTAATGTTTCAATATAATTGTTTAAATTTTCTTTTGTTAAATGGAAAAGTTAAAGTTAACTATTCAGTATTAAACCAAGCGTGAATAACCAATATATAAATGGACGAGTTCCGATGCAACTTTATTGGTTTTGTGCAAAAAATCATTAAAATAATACAGATAGTTCTTTCAGTGTAGGGTAGACGGGGGAGGTGGTTTCGCCACTGGGGCACATATGCCACCAACGATTTTCGCTGTATTTAAAAGTGTTATTAAAGTTATCCTTTCCACAATTTGTGCAGTTATTGATCATATTTCGTGTCACCAAAAAAATAATATAATTGCACTAAAAAAAAATTAGTAGAAAAGTTACTAAAACGTCTTGTAAATCAAGTATACTATTTTTCAGCAAATTTTTTGCTCAAATTGTGTTTTCAGCTAGAATTTTAGTTATACTTATTCAGCACTTAACTGTTTTGAATTAATGTTTTACTAAAATTTTACTAATTGTTTTACTAAAATTTTACTATGTAATTTATTTTGCTAAAAAATTATGCTGACAAGCACATTAAACGTGTGGACGACAACCAGATTGAAAGATATACGCAGAATGAAGTAGATGTAGTAGATACGGGAAAAATGATACTAAAATGTACAACTCTTGCAAGACATATAAAAAAATCAACTATGGAAGATTTTTGTATCTGTTTTTCATACATAATAAAACAAAAGGATGCCAACAATGTGTATCGAATACATATAAATTGCGGATTAAAAAAACTTAAAATTTGTCAACGGCTTGTCAAAATTATTGTCTATTAATTACACTAAAGACAAAATATAACATTTAGATTTAATAAAGATTAAATGTGTATTATAAACAAAATGATTCCAGTGACTATAGTGTGGTCAAATTGCAAAAAAATATAGTTTCAGGTAAACAGACTAAAGCGAAAGACAAGGACACACATCTTACGTAATTTTGTATGTTTCCTTTTTCTTATTGCAAAAAAGGGCTGTAGATTTTAGATTTTGTTATTTCTTTTTGTTTCGTTTCTAGATGCCATCATTTAGACAACCATTGATTTAAATAAATAGTTGAAAGATAATTTGTTATACAAGGTGGCGCAAAAGTAATCCTCCTATCAGAAAATGCTATAAATTTTGCGTTCTGTTTTGACATTTGTGTAGTAAACACATGCGAAATACACGTTAATAAACAATGTTACGCTACACTGCTCCAGAACGCGGAATATTGGTGACTATTTATTTGACCAATAATCGGTCGGTGACTTTGGCACAACGTGAATTTCGTCGCAGATTTCCTGGCCGTCCAACGCCTACTGGTGAAACACTGCGACGTTTAGCCGCTCGCCTCGAAGAGACTGGCATAACACGAGATGCTGCCAGACGTGGCAGACCCCGGAGTAGCCGTTCTGCAGAGAATATTGCTGCTGTAGCCGAGGATGTCATGGAAGCGCCGTCGACATCGACCAGACGACGTGCCACGCAAATGGGTATCAGTCGACGGTCTTTACAGCGAATTTTGGTGCAAGATTTGAAGATGTTTCCGTACAAAGTCCAGACGGTGCATCAGCTGTTAGCTGCTGACCGCCAATCGCGTGTGACATACGCTCAAGCCATCCTTAATCACCACCAAGAGGAAGATAATTTTTCATCAAAAATAATCATGAGTGATGAGGCCCATTTCCATCTTAGCGGGTACGTAAATAACAAAATTTACGCTTCTGGGGCACTGAAAATCCGCGTGTAACCCACGAAGAGCCATTACACCCGCTCAAAGTCACTGTATGGTGTGCTGTTTTCGCTGGAGGAGTCATCGGAACTTTTTCTTCGAAGTCGTCGCGGGCCAAACGGTTACTGTGAATGGTGAGCGCTACAGAGCAATGATCAACGAGTTCTTTTTGCCGCAACTTGATGAACTGGGATTGGAACACATGTGGTTAGAACAGGACGGTGCAACGGCACACACTGCACGTGCCACAACCGATATGCTGAAGGATGCATTTCACGGGCGCCTAATCTCCCGTTTTGGCGATTTGCACTGGCCAGCAAGATCGCCTGATTTGACCGCTCCAGACTTCTTTTTGTGGGGCTTTTTGAAGTCGCGGGTTTATGTCAACAAGCCTCAGACTCTTGCAGCTCTTAAAGATAATATCCGTCAAGAATGTGAGGACCCATCGCCGGAAGTTTTGGCCAAAGTGATGGAAAATGCCATAAAAAGGGCTCAAATGACAATCAACTGTGGCGGCGTCCATTTACATGACATCATATTCTCGACTTGATGTAAAAAAAATTAAAATACCAAATAAAAATAATCCACAAGAAGAATCAAAGTTTTTAATTTTTTTTTTTTTAATTACAGCCAAAAAACATCGGAAGGTTATTTTTGCGCCACCTTGTATATAATTATTTCTATATATTTTCAGGTATTAAATTAATTCTTATCGTCAATGTGGGATTATTTTGTAACGTATTGTAAATTATTTTTAAAAGAATAACAAAAAAAATTTAAGATTTTCAACAAATAAATTAACTAAAGTATAATTTTTCTACATTTTTTTGAGTTTTTTCAGTTTACTAATATTTAGCAATAATTTATTAACTTTTAGCAAGGATTTCAGGAAAAATAATTTTTAGGGGTATTTTTTGGTAGTGGAATAAATCTAGGGAGTTTTTTTGGACAATTTAGGAAGAGTTGTAAGAAAATACTTGGCAGCACTGTATTAGAACGGCATTTTTTTGTATGAAGAACAACTTTTTTTGAAAAATTTCAATTAATTGTTCAGATTATTGTAGTATTAGGTCTAAAAGTTAATCGGTTATAATTTCAGAAAAATCGTTTAGCTACCAAAATTTTCGATTTTTGAAAGTTTTTCTTAAAATGCTTTAATAAAAGTATGTCTTGCGACACATAACTTTTTTATTAATCTTGGCATTGTTGAACACGAATATATTTAAATTTTTGAAATCGGTCCAAACTTTTTCAAGATATTACCATTTAATTTTCCATTCTAAAAATTTTTTAAAAATTATTGCATTTAAATACTATACAAAACATGCTTTATTAGATAATAATTTTGTTCGAACTTAGAGATGATATATCACAAAATTAATTTTAATTGTTTTTCCATATATCAGAGACTTTGAGCGCAGGTCAATAAGGGTTAAGTTATCAGAGTTTTCCTAAATTTCGCACCACAAACCCACTGGACCTAGTGCTTCAACGATCAAAACAATAATAAATGAAAATCAAAAGTTAAAGTAAATATTCCTTCAATAATCATGTGTATAAAATTTAAAAGCATATTAATTTTACTACGTAAATTTTCTGTTTTTCCGAGATATTTGTAGGTAAATTTACAAGTTATCCTTTGACAAATATTGACATAATTATGCTCAAGTGAAAAGTTTTTTTGTTTACTTTGCTAGTGCAAAAATAAAAAAAAAAATTTAGGATCCTTTTTAAAAAGTTTTTGAATGGAAGAAAAAAAACTCCATTTTTAGTAAAAATCAAGTCGCAATATCTCAAAATCCGTTTGCCCAAATTCAAATTTTTTTAAATATTCCTGCTTACCATGCCAAAATTAATTAAGAACTATATGTCACAAGATATATTTTTATTAAAGCACACTTAGAATACTATGTAGGTAAAGACCACTGCAAATGTAGTTAAAAACAAATGAAATTTCACCTAAAGAAAGGACGACTAACATTTCAGTAAATTCAACTAACATTGTCATTTGTGTTTTAATGTTCAAAAAATGACTAACAATTGTAGTAAAAATGAACCACACATGTTAGTAAATAATAAACAAACATTTATTTTTTTAAATAACAAAAACCTACTGTAAAAATTAATGTAAAATCATATAACAGTCATTTGAAGTGGTTTGTTTTTTTAAATGAACTACAAGGTTTGTAAAAAATTTAATTTGTTCTAAAAATTACTGACATTTACATTTAAAATAAAGAAATTGTATTTTAACCCAAACCACTACATAATTTTAATGCAGAAGTTCCCTGAGTGCAGTTAAAGAAAATTTTCAAAAAATCGAAAACTTTGTTAGCAGGCCGCCACGGGTTAATGCTATCCAATTTTTCTGAAATTCGCACCACGTAACTTTTAGGTGGTGAAATAATTGATAAAAATCGAAAGTTAAAAAAAAAAAATGCCGCTCTAATGGTTATATTATGGTGCGGGTATTCCAGAGACGGGATAGTAATAGCTGACGAAATTTGTTTTTGGTTTAACTAAACAAATTTTAACTGACATTCCAAAAAAACATTTTTTTTAAGTATTGTGTGTATAAGAAAGTCAGATATTTTTTTATTTATTTACAGTAAAAACCCGGTTAAGACGAACTCCGAGGGACCAAAAAAATTAGTTCGTCTTAAGCGAGGTTCGTATTAAGCGGGTTTTTTTTTTAACGATAAAAAATATGTATTTATTAAAACAAAAACAAGATTTTTACATAAATAAAAAATAAAATTAACATTTCATGCATTCACAATTAAAATTCTTCATTTAAAAAAAAAAAAAAAAATCTGTTATTTTTCTCTGAATGAATGAATTAACGATTTCATTCGTTATAAGTTTTTAGATTACCAAAATATGATTGTCAGCTTCTTCGGCACACGACTACTTTTCAACATCGGCAGGATTAACAATTTACAATATTTCTTCACCTGATAAAGTATGTGACGTCAAAATATTAGCATCTAGAAAGTCATCCACGGATATGAAATTCATATTAGGTCTATCCCATTAAACGGATAGTGTACTGAACATGGTAATTTGTATGAAAACGAGTTTTAGGACTGCTTAAAACAGTTCGTAATAACCGAGGGTTCGTATTAACCGAGTTCGTATTAAAAGATGTATTTTATATGAAAATTGTTGCCAAAACGTCGGGACTTTTAAATTAGTTCGTATTAACCGAGGGTTCGTCTTAACCGAGTGCGCCTTAAGCGAGTTTTACTGTATTAAGTACATAAGTGTAAACAAAAGTCAGAAGACTATAGTCTTAAAATTTTTCTCCCCTTCCATCCACTTTTCCCATTTTCCTCCTCATATTTTTTTTTGATATACGCAATTCAATATTCACGTTTTTAATACGTTTTTTTTTTTGCAAAACTGTTAATCAATTCTGAATTACGTTAAACAAAGATTTATAGTATGATTAAAATGATTACAAATGATTTGCGTCAATATTGTATAGTAAATTTATAACATTATAAAAAAAAATATATATATAAAACGGTTTACCAAAATTTTTGGAATTTTCCAATTGACGTTGTTTTTGTCTACATGTTTTAATAAAACACGAAGTTATGGCAGTTACTATAAATACACTTAAAGAAATACATATTATTAAAATTAAGACAGAAGCCATTGTTTATTTTTATTATTCTTTATGAAACAATATAAATTATGAGACATTAACATGTCAATTTATTTATTAAAATAATAATAAACTTTAACGTCAGATGGCTGACTTTAAACTACTTTAATAATAAAATATGAAAAGTCATTTTCAAAACGATATTTTACACTTGATATATGGGGGCGTTTCATCTCAAGTGACCCAACTTTTGAAACGGATGTCTTCCGATCGGGATGACATTTTTACCAAGGTTAGTTCAATTGGATAGTAGTTGAGACACAATGTTTCAGCAAGATCGGTCAAGAACTCTCTGAGTTAGAGGGGGTCAAAATTTGAAATTTTGGCCAAACAGGTGTTTTTTCTCATCCATGTAACTTATTACCTATTGTTCTTAGCAAAATTTGTTCTAAATAGTTTAGATAGCTATTTCTTCAATCTTTCGAAAAAAAAATATTAAAAAAAAATTTTTTTTCACTAATTTTTTTTCAAAATCAAAAACTTTTTTGACGTTTTTTTTTTCAAAATATGCCCATTTTTTTTTTGCTCAAAAGAAAGCTTAGGTCTTTATGGCATCCTGAAGAACATATTTATAGTTCTCTGCGAAATCATATGAAATACCGAATTCACCAGACTTCAAATGTATTTGCAAATCCTTAAAGAATGGCCATTGCTCTTTGACTAAAAAGTCATGGGTTCTCAAATTTAGCAGTCCTGTACACATTTCTTCCACAAAATCATCCAAATTTAAATGATTGTTTTCAATGTGCATCTTCCAGTCTGAAGCCAAGATTCAAAATCAGTCTGAAGCCAAGATTCAAATTTGTCTAGTTTCTCAGTAGAATTTTTATTTTTAAGGTTTTAGAAACACTTACACACAAATAGGAAATAATTCAAAATAGTGCATATGCTAAAAATTAAAAAAACCTTTGTCTTGAGTTACAAAACATTTATTTTGATAGATATCGCACTCACATCCCACTAAGCGATCAAAAAGCTCTTAAAGGAAAATACCTAAATTTTTGATTTTGAAAAAAAAAAGTAAAAAAAAAAATTTTTTATTTTCAAAAGATTGAAGAAATAGCTATCTAAACTATTTAGTACAAATTTTGCTAAGAACAATAGGTAATAACCCTGCAGGAAATGTCAATAGTGACAAAGTATTGATTCACTATTGACTGTGACACCAGTACTACTAACCAAATATTCCCCAGGCAATGTTATTTGCTATAGACATTTAACATGTACGTGTCATTGAAAATCACTAGTGACATTAGAACTATTGACTAGGTAGTGAATAGGTAGTTCTTATGCGACCATATACAGACATTGGAACCAAAGATTCACTAGTGACTAGGTAGTTCTTATGGCCCCATATGTAGACATTAGAAACATAGATTCACTAGTGACTAGGTAGTTCTTATGGGACCATATGCAGACATTGGGAAGTTCCTGCAGGGAAGTTACATGGATGAGAAAAAACACCAGTTTATCCAAAATGTTAAATTTTGACCACCTCTAACTCAGAGAGTTAGATCTTGTTGAAATATTGTGTCTAAACTACTATCCAATAGGACTAACCTTGGTGCAAATTTCATCCCGTTTCATCGGTTTCAAAAGTTGGGTCACTTGAGATGAAACGCCCCATATGTATAAACCAATAAATATAAAATAACTGAGATATCTTTATCGTTGCGTTTATAAATTTTTGGTATACAGTAAAATTTGTTTAAAACGAAATCGGTAAGACGTATTTTCTGTTGATAGGAACTAATTTGTAAGTCCCGAAATTTTGGTAACACTTTTCGTTAAAAAAAGCAAAAGAAATAAGAAAACAACAATAACTAATTTATGAAATCCAGTCAAAGAATCACATCATTTTTTAATTTTCTTTTTAAAAATTTTCAAAAATCGTTCGATAATATCAATAGGAAATGAAAGTAGACCATCATTGAATAAACAAAATCGCCAAAGGGTATTGCAAAGTTAGTTACACAGAAATCATAGATTTTTGGTAGACCTACATTTATTGCCTTTTTCGGAACAATTTCAAACAATTCTAGATCAAATGCATTAGAAAGCCTGTTGTATGGACTACTGAGTAGTGGAATTAATTTTCGGACTTAATTTTTTGTTATTTTGCTACTACTTCTTGAAGTAGTTTTATTAAAAAAAAAAATGTGTTAGGAGTTTAATTGCAATTATAATTTCATAGTCGCCATTATGTTCACATGCAAGAAACAAAAATATTTTAAACTATGTGGGGTTCGAGGTCTTTTCGAAGTTGATGAGAGCTCGAAATTTTGGATATTGTCATAAAGGTGACCAGAATTTAAACTACGCATGGAAATATAGCGTAAAATAAGGTGAAATTGAAACACTTAATGCAATTTGTTGTTAAAATACACTCAGGATATTATGTAGTTTACTGTTTGTAGTTTAATAAAAAAAGTTAACATTTTAACAGTATAAAATACTTTGTTCAATTGACACATAAATTAACCACTGACGAGTCCTTGGAGGGGACGAAACTGCGGCAGTTTAGCACATCCATTAGGTCCTTTTTCTTTCTGTAAAATTCTAACTAAAAAAATCTCAAGTAATTAATTGTGATAAAATTAATTACAATTGTCATTATACGAAGGTTATACACACTTTAACCCAAAAAATTTTCAGTTGAGTTAAAAATAGCTAAAGGAACCTTAATTTATTTTTTAAATAAATATTTCTATCAACTTTTTTTTATATGTACATTTGTTCAAAATAATTTACTACCATTTACCGATTTTTTAGTTTAATTTTTAATTTTCAATTATTTAAAGTTTCCTACAAATTTAACCCCAAAAACGAAATATTGTGGTTTATTTGTTTCCGTTACAGTTATCATTAATTGAAATTTTTATTTGTTGTTGGCTTCTTCACAAAATTCCAGTCTGTTTCTTTATTGAAAAGGTTTGTTTATACACTAGAGCCCCGACTTGCGTCGTCCCGATTTGCGTCGTTTCGATTTGCGTCGCTTTTTAAAAACTGGAAAAATTCGATTTGCGTCGTTGCAATTTCAAGTTGCGTCGGTCCGAGTTGCGTCGTTTTGACCCCGATTTGCATCGTTTTGATTTCGATTTGCGTCGTTTTGTTTCCGATTTGCGTCGTTTTGTTTCCGATTTGCGTCGTTTTGATTTCGATTTGCGTCGCTAAAAACGGTTAAATTTTTTACTGCAGCATTGTGGATGACCATTTTTAGCATTTGTAGTGCCTGATTTAGCATCTTTTCTGTCTTTTAGCATTTTTACAACTTCTGGCAACACTGATCGTCACCTGTTCGTTAACAAGTTTTCAAATTGCGTGAAATAAGGGGAATTCCCTTTTCTTTGTTATATAAGTGGTGCTAAGAACAACTGTCTGGTTATGGTAAGAATTTAGTGTGTGATTCGCCAAAATACCTTAAGGACGTAAAAAATGAGTCAAAGAAAAGTAATAAGTTTGGAATTAAAATTGGACGTAATAAAACGTTTTAATTCGGAAGAAAAGGCTTTTAATATAGAAGAGCTCTTGGACTAGCACCTACAACAGTAAGAACAATTTGCAACAGAGACAGTCATAAAATAAATCAATTAGCTGAAATTGTCACACCACTCCAATCTAAACAAGATAACAAGAAATCCCTTATTGGTTAAGATGGAGTCCCTTCTTTCAATTTGGATACATGATCAAAATAAGCGAAGAATGGCACTGAGCAAGGGCGTAATACAAAATAAAGCTCTTTCTATTTACTCCGACCTTAAGAAAAATACTGCATCTAGTAGTAACGGAAATTCTGATGATTTCGAAGCCAGCAACGGTTGGTTTAACCGCTTTTAAAACACGGGCAAATTTACATAATGTGGCATTAAAAGGAGAGTCAGCCAGTGCAGATTCAGTAGCTTGAGAAAAGTTTAAGCTTGAGCTGAAAGCCATAATTGAAAAAGGAGGAGGAGGAATGAGGACGAAACAGGTCGTTTTTGGAAACGGTTCCCATCAAGAACTTACTTGTCAAAAAATGAGAAAGCATGCCCTGGATATAAAGCCGCGAAGGATCGGCTAACACTTCTTTTGGGCGGAAACGCAGAAGGAGATTTTATCAAATACCAATCAGAAAATCCAAGGGCAATGAAAAGTATAAAAAAAGAGACCTCCCGGTATACTGGCGCTCTAATAAAAGGGCTTGGATGACCGCAACCCAAAAACGCTTTTGTTAGTCGATAACGCACCAGGACATCCAATTTTTTCAGATGACTTATCGGAGCATGTAAAAGTTGTTTTTATGCCGCCTAACACAACATCACTTATTCAACCTATGGACCAGGGCGTAATTTCAAACTTTAAAATGTACTACTTACGTCGAACTTTCCGGCAACTTCTTGATTCAACAGACAAAAATGATAAACTCTCTATGAAAGACTTTTGGAAAAACTACAACATAGTGAAAGCTATTGAAAATATACATTTATCTTGGGAAGAAGTTAAGGCATCCTCCATGAAAGCGAGTTGGCGGCAATTATGGCCATAACTTATTAATGGAGACGAAGATGGTGTCGATGATGTTCCAAACGTTAGTAATGAGTTGGCTAATTTAGCTAGAGAAGCAGAATTTGACGGAATGGAGGAAGGCGATATTAATGAATTTTTGCTGTCTTACGATGAGGAGCTTGATAATGAAAATTTATTAGCCATTGATATTCAGCATGTTTCAGAAGAAGTTGTCCTAAAAAGTGATGATACATTAGAAGAAAAAAAATTAACAATCGCCAATATTTCCAAAGATATGCAATTAATTTCCCATGCATTGGAAACATTTTCTGAAAACGATCCTGACGAAAACCGTAGCACGGGCGTAGCAGCATCCGTTGATAAAGCCATTAGTATCTTTAAAAATTCAACAATCTTTAGACATTTTTGTTAAAAACACAGTAAGACCATCCAATCAAATGGATATACATAAATGTTGTTGATTTAGATTTATCATCTGAAGAGAGCTCAATGTTATCTAAATAAATTACAATTTTTAATGCATCTACTTTTTATGAATATGCATATGTAAATGAATTTAATTTTTGTTATGTTTTTTCTTAATTTATTGTTTTGTTATTTCTTTATAATAATTATAAACATTTCTTGAAGTAAATGAAATAAATAAAAATGTATTCATACTTGTTTTTTTTATCAAAAATACAAAATTTTTTGCTTTGTTTTGGATATTTTCCCCTAATAAATTAGATTTCAGTGCATTTATATAGAAAAAGGTGATTCGATTTGCTTCGTTTCGATTTGCGTCGCGTTTTCTCCGGTCCCCATTAACGACGCAAGTCGGGGCTCTAGTGTATTACAAAATTATTTCAATTCAAATTACAAGAAATTGTTTATACAAATACTACAGCAAATCAAACAAGATGTGTATGTAGTGTGTGTGTCTACATTTTGTAGAAGAAAAAAAAAACAAACAAAAACAAAAACAAAAGAACTGAAATAATTTCAAATAACTGAATATAACATTTATTTTTACTGATTAAAAGGTAAAATTTGAAAATTCTTTTTTAACTTACAATTAATTTGTTCTTACGGATTGGTTAGTCATTTAAACAATATTTCAAAATAAATAACAAGAAACATTTGATTTAAATAAGAAGTAAGTATACCGGATTTTAAGTGATTTATCATTTATGTTACGAGGGCGGCCCAAAGTTTCAAAAATAAACGATCTCAGTGAATTTGTAAACATGGAAAAAATTAGTCACCTTTATGTAATTCAATGCTTTCATTTGAAAGGTCTCAGTACAACCAATAGAGCTAGATTCTATTCTGGTGGAGTACAAACAAGGCCGTGCGAGCTGTCAAGACGAACTGAAGCGTCCACGCCAGAAACGAGTTTTTGCGTCGATTCGTAAGCATGGATGAGACGTGGAATACACCTGAGACAAAGGAACAGTCAAAGCAGTGGACTAAAATGGGGGAAGAAGGCAAAGACAGCTCCGTCTGCAGGCAAGGTCATGTCGTCTGTTTTTTGGGATACGCATGGTAAAATTTTTATTGTTTTATTGATAATTTTCAAAAAGGAAAAACAATCTACGTCGAGTAGTATGAAATTAAGGGAAAAAATGCCGCATTTGGCGAAAAAGAAAATGTTGTTTCATCAATACAATGCACCAGTTCACACAACCCCTATTGCGATGGTCAAAATCAACGACTTAAAGTTCGAATTGCTTCATAGCGCACCTTTTTTGACAGATTTAGCTTCCTTCGAATTATTTTCTAGTTCCAAACTTGAAAAAATGGCTTGGTGGTAAAAAGAGTTCCCAACAATGAAGAGGTGGATTCTGCGGTTGTTGTTTTTTTAAGGGGCTACACAGTTCATACCATAAACAGGGTATCGAAGCTACTGAATATCGCTGGGAAATGTGTATCGAGCTAAAAGGAGATTATGTTGAGAAAAAAAGAAAATTCTTCCCAAATTTTTTGTGTTTTCTTTGTTAGTTCGGCTAATATAAACTACAAACTATTTTGACTGTAAAGATCCTTTATTAAATTTGACTTAATTCTATTCCTTTCAAGCGTTTCGAATTGCCCAGACATAAGAAAATATTCAGAATAAATTCCGAAAATAAATTTTATATAAAATAAACTTCTTTGCGATGGTTCCCAAAAAGACAATAAATGTATGTCTACCAAAATTGAGGATTTCTTTATAGTTGAAGAATGGTGTAATGGTTAGCGCGTTGGACTGTTACACAGATCGTCCCCGGTTCGATTCCCGCTGACGACAACATCAATTTAGAAAAATAATATGTATGAGTTTTCTATCACTTATATGTATCGCTGCACCCACCTTCGGTGTTCTCATAGCACTTAACCCCACCGAAGTAAAATAATGAATCAGGGCTATGAAACAAAAAGCTTCAATAAATTCGCCAAATCTACATCAGGTGGCGAGCAACAACTGTTCTAAGACTTATCATCTCGCGCAATTACAGTGTTGCCATGTTTGAAGCCCTTCATCTTTCATCTCTCCACTATCCCCTTTCCAAAGAAAGCAACACATTAATTAATAGGAAGAATTTCCTGAGTGTTGCTTCTCTTTTTTAAAAAAAAAAAAAAAGTTTGATTTTCGGTCATATTGGAAAACATTGTCAAAAATACCCCAATTTCAAGAGGCCATAAAAATGAAATTCGAACTGAACTATCTTTGATGATGGTGACGACGGCAAATTTGTTGCACAGTGTAATCCAAAAAAACATTAAACAAACAGAACCCCTGTTAATATGAATCACGCCTATAAGGAACTGATTTGGCTGGTCAGTTGGAGTTCATTTTAAACAGATTATACTGATTTGTCTGGTCGTTAGGAGTTCGTCATAATTGGATTTTACTGTAGTACTTATAGTATTTATAGATTAATAAAAATAACATCGGCACTTAAAAAATATGTCAAATTTAATTTTGATTAAATTAAGCTAACTTAAAAACTTAAATCAACCGACTGATAATTATAAGTGTAGTTAGTACCTACATAATATGCTAATGTTAATCTAAAAAGATTTACTAACAAGGGAGGTATCCCAACCCTAACTCGCAGATTTAAGATTTGTTTGGATATGTTGTAAAGGAGCAAAAAAAAGACACGTATTTTTTTCAGCTGCCCAATCTCACTTGTAAGGGTTATAAGGTAGGGTGAAAATTAATTTGTTTTTGTATTACAAGAACTTTTTGTAATTTACGAGAACTAGATTTATTTGTACGCAAAATTAAAGTACTCAGAAAATCAAAATTTTGATACCCAGAGTTGTCACATTTATTAATTGTTTGAAATAGTATAGGGGAAAAAGGCTTTTTGGGAAAAGTCGCATAAAAACCAAACGATTTCAAATATAGGAACAAGCTCAGACAACCCCTCTATTACATTTAATAAGCATATCTATGCATTATTTTTAGGTTAATGCAACTAAAATTCCTTAATAAAACGCCAGATTTAGTTACTCAAAACCCATTTTTTTAAAATAACAAAAATACTTGAATGTCCGGGTCAGGATACATCAATTTTAAGAGATATATAAAATTAATTGTTATATAAAAGTAATAACAATACAGAGAGATATTATTGGATGCAAGTTTTCATTAATTCAATAAAGCTTTTCTTTACAAAGTGAAGGAATTTATTTTTTAATTACTGAAAAGCTTCATAGTTTTTATGAAATTAGCTTTTTAATGAATTTTTTTCGTAGAGTGAATGCACTATTTAATAAATATAACGAAATTTGTTATAATTGTTTATTAAAATACACTAAAAGAAAAAGCTTTTTTAACTGGCGGCCATTTTGTAAGGTGTTAAGTGATTTATGTTTAGTTTGGTTTGGCATTTCAACATGAATAGACTGTCGCCTGAACAACGCTGCCAAATTGTGCAAATTTAATTTGAAAATCATGGTTCGAAATACGTTTTGCGCACTACGCCCTTTTTTTTTGTTTAGCGATGAAGCTCACTTTTGCTTAAATGGATACGTCAATAAACAAAACTGCCGTATTTAGAGTGATGATAATCCTCAAGTGTATGTTGAGACACCGTTAGTTACATCCGGAAAAACGGACTGTTTGGTGTGCTTTATGGGCTGGTGGAATCATTGGTCCGTACTTCGTTGAAAACGATGCTGGTCAGAACTTTACAGTCAATGGTGCCCGCTATAGAGACATGAATACTGACTTTTTCGTTCATCAATTGAACAACCATGATGTGCAGGAGCTGTGGTGTCAACAAGACGGCGCAAGATGTCACACAGCTCCTGCCACAATTGATTTATTGAAGGAAACGTTTCTGACCCGTGAATTGGCCTCCAAGATCGTGCGAGTTAACGCCGCTGGACTATTTTCTGTGGAGATAGTCTATGCCGATAAGCCCGAAACGATTGACCACTTAGAGGACAACATTCGCCGCGTTATTGCCAATGTACCGCCACAAATGTTGGAAAAAGTCAACGAAAATTGAACCTCCAGATTAGACTACGACCGAGCCAGCAGTGGCGGTCATATGTCAGATGTTATATTTTATAATGCCAGAACATTATCTTTCGAAAAAAGTAAATTTCATGTCAATTTAAAAAATTCATCTTTGTTTTATTCCTTTGTAAAGTTCTATACCTCTATAAAAAACACCCTTTAAAATAATGAAGCAGGGCTATGAATCAAAAAGATTCAATAAGTTCGCCCACCCTCCACCAGGTGGCCAGCAATAACTGTTCTAAGACTTATCATCTCGCGCAATTACAGTGTTGCCATCTTTGAAGCCCTTCATATTTCCCCGCCTTTCGTCTCTCCACAATCCACTTTGCTTTTCTTTAAAAAAAATTCTCGTTGTTAATGAAATGTTTCATAAATATTAATGAAATGATTACATTGGACGAAAATTGATTAAACTTATTCCCGTTTTTCTCTGGGTGTTAATTTAATGAAAAGTTTCCATAGACACGTGCCATTCAATCTACATTGAACTCGTTCATTTCAAAATAAGATTTAAATAAAACTAATGCATTCGACTTCATAAAAAATGACAAAATGTCTGAATTCAGTGTATTGCCATTGTTGTTTTGACTTTGTTTCTTTTCGAAAGACGACGATCTACAAGTGCTCTTACCGACTTCACGGAAATACCTAAATATATTAAATGATGTGGCACTAAAAAATCGTCATAGAAATGTTTCATCAAATTAATGGAAGATTTTATAAAAAATCATACCGAACAAATAAAATCTCACACATAAACTTATAGATCAACGATAAAATTCACTATTAAACCACTCACCAGGTACAGTGTAGAAATCGTTTAATGTATATGCTCGACATATGTATTAACAAAAAAAATCTTTAATGTTTGTTGATATGCTTTGCTTATGTAGAAGGATAGTATATGATGACATTAGAGAAAAGAATTGCCATTAAAAGTTTTAACTGAAAGTTAAACTGGCAATTATGATAATGACTAGAGAAAAACAAACACACTATAAATAGAAATCGTTCGTGGTAAATTTCATTCTAACTCAACACACAGAGTAATGTGGGATTTAAAGTCACCCAATTCCTTTAACGTGTGAGTTAAATAGAAGATATTTACGATTAACACTAAATGGCACGAAGAATGTTGATGAAGACCGTAGTGGGTCAGAAATGCATTCCATTCACGCTAGTGTCTAATAACTTTTTCTGTGTTTTTTTTTCTAATAGTCAAAGTAAATTATCATATAAAAATTATAATTTTTCTGTTAATTTAGAGAAAAATTTGTCATGATCTCAAACCGAACAAATAAAATCTCACAAATATATTTATTAAAAATTTCATACACTCAAATAAGAAGTTTCAATAAAAAAACTAGTTCAATTTAGAAAACCGAAAGGCGATCTTTTGGAGGGCGATCTTCTAAAAATTTAAGTGGAATCTGTTGAAAAAAATCTGTTCAGGGATAAACTAAACTGGACATAATAGATTTTATAAATTGACAAATTTAAGCGGCATTTGCTGAAAAATTTCAATTTCTATAGCGAAAATACAAAGTAGACTATGTATTTGTAAAAAAAGTGCGCCTAAAAACGGAGGTGTATAACTTAAAAATTTGGGATTTTTGGCAAATTTGTGAATTTGTCGCATATTCTGGTCGTTTTTTGAATTAATTGTGTTCGGTACAGGTTCCCTGTGATCGTCTGGTCCGATTTCAGTAGCTAATAATTGATGGGACACTTTTTGGCTGCAGTAAACCTAATTTACAATTTTTTACTTTAAACGTTTTTAAACAACTGAAAAAATTGGTAAAAACTACTGCTTTTTAACAGTTCTTTTTTCGGTATTTTAAAAATATATTTAAAAACTACTACTTTTTATGTAGTTGTTTGTTAAAAAACTAAAACTGTTTAAAATAACTGCTACAAATATACAGAACTCTTCTTCAGTTGTTTTTTTAAATAACTGTCATACAACAACTACTGATTACTACATAAACAACTGTCATGTAGTAATTGTGAATCTTTTTTGAGCGTATTTAAGGTTTTTCTGTCTGATCAATTTTCTGCAAGAAAAGTTATTATAATCTAACAGTTTTAAAATAACTATCAGTCCAAAATATTCTACATTTAAAAATCCTTAGTATAAATTGGTACGTACTGAAATTTAGAATTTAATATTTAAAATGCAGCATTTTGTGTCTGTTGATTATTTTCCTGTAATTTAAGTGTTCTTCGTCTTAGATATAATGCCAGAAATACAAAAATAACAGCCAAAATCACAATGCAAATAAATGCTATAATTATATCCCAATATAATTCCATTTAAAAATTTGTTCTAAACGGATTCCCAACACTAAGTATGCAGACAGATATTAAAAAAGAACTAAAATTGTAGGAAATTATTTTGAAATATTTTGTTCACAAAAATAATGTAACCCAAAAAAAAAAAAAAAAAAAAAAAAATACTAATTAATTAATAATATTGATACCATAAAGTTTTTAATATTACAAAAAAAAGAGTAAATATTGGAAATAGATAATTTTTCATAGAATATAGAACAAAACAAAGTCTTAATAATAAATTAATATTTTAGAATATTAAAATGATAAAGAATTAAAAACAAATAGAATAGGTACGCTAGGGTGTTCCGAATATGGCACTTTTTCGAATTCGTTGAAGGAATACCACTCATTCACTGCGCATTAAAGAGCTAAATGTAGGAAAAATAAGTAAAAACTAATTTTACGTGGATTTTTGACAAAAAAAGTTTTTTTTCAAATAGTGCTCAGAAGTTTCGTAATTTTTAGTTTGTTACTGTTACTAGAAAAATATGTTTTACTTTTCTGTAGAGTAATTTTGGTCAACCATACACTCATAGTAATAAACCTGTAAAAATAGCAGAAAAAGCTACTAAAAATTAATTAAAAATTACATTGCAGAAAAAACTGCTAAATTTAGAAATTTTTTTTTTTTTTGCTAAATATTAATAAAATAAGAACAGCAAAAATAAATCTGTTAACTTTACTTTATTTATATTCGATGTGAATTTTATAATTGAAAATAACATTCTACTCTGTAAAATTCGCTGTAATATTAACAAAATTGTTGCTATATTTACACTCAAAAAAATATAAAAAAGTGGAAAAGTTAGTAAAACGTATACTATTTTTCAGCAAATTTTTTTCTAAAATTATGTTTTTAGCTAAAATTTTTGTTATACTTATTCAGCACTTAACTGTTTTTAATTTATATTTTACTAATATTTTACTAATGTTTTACTAATTTATTTTGCTAAAAACAAATTGTGCTGATAAGCACATTAAAAGTGTGGACTACAACTAAGGCATACCAAGATGTAGTAGATACGAGGAAGATGATACTAAAAAGTACAACTCTTGTAAACCATATAAAACAATCAACTATGGAAGATTTTTGTATCTGTTTTTAATACATAATAAAACAAAAGGACGCCAGCAATGTGTATCGTATACATATAAATTGCAGATTAAAAAACTTAAATTTTGTGTTGTCATCGGTTTGTCAAATTAGTTGTCTATTAATTAAATTAGAGAGAAAATAAAATATTTAAATTTGATAAAGATTAAATGTGTATTTGTAAACTAAGTGATTATAGTGAATATTAATGTAGTGTGGTCAAATTGCAAACAAATATATGTTTAGGTAGACAGACTAAAGCGAAAGACAAGGACACACATCTTACGTAATTGTGTGTTTCCTTTTTCTTATTGCAAAACAAGGATTGTATATTTCACTTTTTTGTTATTTAGTTTTGTTTCGTTTCTAGAAAGATGCCGTCTTTTAGACAACCATTGATGTAAGCAGTTATATGTTATGTTTATGTTATATATAATTATTTCTATATTAGCGGTAGGTTAGGTCGAAAAGAGGATTAGGAGAAGGGAAATGCTAATGCCTAATCCGACTCAAGTCCCTGAGAACGTACACCTAAGCCAGAGAGTCGTCTTGTTGTGTGCTCTTAAAATCGGTCCCATGTCATATTCCTAACACAGGAACTCCGTCGCACTGACGAAATTCCACAACCTCTTTCATCCTATGCCCCTAAGGATCCCCCAATGTGGATATTGGGTCACTGGATAGTATTTCGACCCGGATCACAGAGATAGTGTTCCAATTTCTCCTCGTCCTCCCCACAAGCTCTACACTCTCCCGAGTCGTCCCTACCAATACGGTGGAGATGGGCCCTCAGTGTCGAGTGTCTCGTGAGGATTTCCATCAAAAGAGTCAGTTCCTTCCTACTGAGATTCAGAATTTCCCTCGTTCTGTTCTTGTCCGGGTTTCCCCAGAGAATCCCCGTGGTCCTGCCAACACCCGCATTCTCCCAGATGGTCCTATGCATGGTGTTAGCCTAATCCACCAAACTCAGCCCAATCCACCAGCATTATTTCTATATATTTTCAGATATTAAATTAATTCGTGTCGTCAATGTGGGATTTTAAAAATTTTTCTATTTTCTAACGTATTGCAAATTATTTTTAAAAGAACAATAAAAAATTTTAAGATCTTTAGCAAATAAATTAACTAAAGTATAATTTTTCTACACATTTTTTGAGTTTTTATCAATCTACTAATATTCAGCAATAATTTGTTTTAACTTTTTGCAAGCATTTTTTAATTTTAAATCAACTAGCAAAACTTTTACTGAATCTACTAATTTTGTTGCCAAAAATCATCTCGCTAATTTTTTCCAAACCCCTCCTAACTTTTTTTATTTTTAGTGTACCTCAAATTTAGTAGCATGCAAATAACAGTTTATTTTGTTAAAATCAACAGAATTTCCAATACATTTTAAAATTACAATTAATATTTCTTTTAAATTGATGTGTAATTTTTTGTATAACAAGTGGAAATGGTGTAGTTCAATATATTCATATAAACGAGATGAACTAGAATGCCCAACTCCAAAATACAATCATATCTTGTTTAATATAATGTTATAAGAAAACATATAGCTTTGTATAGCATAATAATATGAATTTATGTGATTTTTAATATAATTTTTGTTTCATATATAATTTGATATTGGGTTTGGTTTTTCAAACATTTTTGATATTATCCCATACATATTAATATATATCTATTGATATTACCGTAGATGTGGCATATCTCACCTCATATTTTATATGTTAAGTAACATGATTTCATATATAATTTTATATAGCTTAATACAATGTTACGTATAATAACACTGATACCAGAGTATATTTTTGTAAAGGTTAGAGCTACGTTGAATCCGAATTAACTCAGAATTTTCCCATCAACTCAGGTTTTTGAGATACTTTAACATAAAGTTAGAAGAAACCTTTATTTATAAAATTTGTTATGTCGTCTGAAAGTTCAACCAATTGCCTTCAAAATAAAGGTTTAAGCTCTGTGAAATTTTGTTGCTTCTGTGAGATATCTTATCCTAAAATTTAAAAAAAATTTTCGCTACATTTCACCTTTATTTTACTGCATATAAATAAGAGTCTTGAAGTAATAGCTTTTCGCATAAAAAATACTTTTTATTATTAATAAATATTATCAAATTTATTAATATGATGTGTTTGATGATTTCATACTACCGCTCCCCTATACTACTTTGCACACTACCACTGAACCTGTTACGGAATATATCTCAGAGAATAGAAGAGATATCTAAACAATTCAAAAAGCTTGTTTATGGGGAAAAGTATAACTACAAGATTCTTATAAATTCTCTGTAAAGTAAAGGCAAAATGTAGTAAAAAAAATTATTTTTACATTCATAGCGAAAATAATATGAATTCAGCGAAAAAAAACCGGTTTTCTCAAACTTTGGGTTAAGATATCTCAAAGAAGGGACAAGATATGACAGAGGTTAAACCTTTATTTTGAAGACAATTGGTAAGACTTTCAGGCGACATAACAAATTTTATAAATGAAAGCAAATTCCCGCTGTTATAACGTCTCGAATATAGCGAAAAACTTGTTTTTTCAAACTTTAGGCTAAGAAAACCTGGAGCCGAATTACGGCATTCGTGATCGAGTGAAATCGTTCGAAAACTGTCTTTTCAATGAGTAATTACAATAATACCAATAATGAAAACACAAAGTTTTACATTTATTTCAAATCAAGAACATAACTACAACGTCCCTAATCAAAAAAATCGTTGAATTGTTTTTTTTTTTCGGAAATAGGAAATAAATTTCGATCAAAAAATTACGATCACGAATGCCGTAATTCGGCCCCTGATGTTATGAACAAATTCTGAGCTCATATTCGGATTCAGCGCAGCACAAACCCTTAAAAAAGTATGCTTTGTTTTTAATTTAGTTTCCACTCACCAGTAGTATTAGTAATACAAGTAGTACGAGCTAATACCATACGTCTGTGTCTCATTTGGATTAACATCAATATAAAAAGTATCAAAAATGATATTAAAATTATTGGACCCCAAATAGTAAAATATATGTAGATCATTTTTACAATATACCAAAAATATAATTAAACGTATCGAATGGTTGAAATAAACGTATAAACTGAATAAATTTAAATTGAAAATAAAAAAGTCCAATTCATCAATTACATATTGATATTCACATATTTTACCTACAGTAAGGAGCAAAAGTGTAACATGAAAGAGTTTGTTAAAGAGTATAACTCTATTAAAACCAATGGAATATTTGTTTTTATCTTCTTTGGATTATAAACTTAATTAAAAAAAATTAAAAATTTAAAATTGAATTGTTGACAAATAACAATATTATTCCCATGTTTGAATTATTTTTTTTTTTCTTAAATTTAAATAATAAACAAAAAAAAGCGAAACAAAATTATATTAGTTTCTTTTAAAGTTAAAATTTATAGCAACATTTTTTAACAAGGCGTTTAATATTACATTTTTTGCTCTTTACTGTACACAAATAAAAAGTCATATTCATGCATTAACATACAAAATGACTTAAAGCTCATAAAATTAAAATAATTAATTTTTATATTTCTGAATTCTTTTAGAAGATTTAACTTTTAACATAAATCTGTAATCAGGATGTTTTATAGTCAGAAATTGAGCCAAATAATAAGACATATATAATATATCGAGGCTTTATATTCAATACCCTCTATGAACCAATTTCTTGAAAATCACTTTTTGATGGAAAACTGTTCAATGATGACAGCTGTATCTCTGACAAAAATTTCAGCGAGAAAGACTATAGTTTAGTACTTTTTTTATATATGTTATTTCTCTATCAACCATAACACTTACTTTTGAATGCAATACCCACTATCAACCACATTAATGTTATCGACTTAAATTAAAAATTTCTTATTACTACATATATTAAAGGAAGGTGTTTCCTACAACTTTACTTAATATATCCTGCTTGATTAATAGTGTGTCCAGTAAAATACGTTTTCCGGATTCTTTTAGAGTTGTGTAGTTCGTGAACGATCTAGTTCAATTGAACTGGTCTTTACATTGAACTAGTGAGCTAGTTCGCAATCTTCAGCCCTTTTAGGTCTTTCGCTCTTTTCTATCTTTTTGTCATTTGAGTAATATTTCTTTTCTTTATGTTGCTTTTGCGTTTAATTTTGGTTTTATTTTTTCAGTGTTGCCAGCTCAATTTTTTTTTAATGTTAAAAAGAAGTGTCTTTTATGTATAATTCTCTTAAAAATTATCAAACAAACGATCTAATCAACGATTGGACGAAATTGAAAAAGATCGAGTGAACAGAAGAGCGACCTAGTTCATTGAGATCAATTGAACTAGAAAAAGCGCTCACTCAAACGAACTAGATTGCCGAAATCTAGATTATTTAAGAAATAGCATTCAATCATTTAATTTTGACGTGCAGATTACAAAATACAGACAGGTCCTTACAAGTTTAATTTTGCGTCACCGAAAATCCTCAAGAGGACCAATGTAGAAGGGGTAGAAGATTTACCGAAATTATATTTTTTGAAGGAAAAATATCAACGCTTTACCCGTATTGTTTTATTTACTTGATCAGAAGTAAAAAACTAAATTAGAAGAATTGAACTAATTCAAATCAGAAATATAATACTTTTAACATTTTTTGTGCAAAGGATAGAATCTCTAGTCATATTACAACACTGTGTTGTTAGTGTTTATTAAATAAACAATAACACTTTCTGCTACCTGATTTTCAGCAAAAGATTTTGCTGACATTAGCTAATTTTTTTGCAAGCACCCTCCTGACTAAAGTTTTGCTGACTTAGCAACATTTTTTTGCTGACTTTACTAACTTTTTTTAGTGTAGTCATATTTTCCAAATATTGTATAAAATAGATTGATACAAAGTTTAAGAGTTAGGCATAAATCAGCTTTTTGCCTCTCCTGAAAAAAGAATATTGAATATAAGATCTCGATATACTCAACAAATTTACCTATTTTACAAATTGTCCGTTCTTGTAAAAATTGTATTTTAGAGATTAATGTTTGTCAAAATTAATGACATTGGCCTATATGTACCAGAGCTTTCAGTTTGCGAATTAATTCCCTAAAATTTAATCCAATTTTTTAATTCAAGGAATGAATTCTTTAACAAGAAAATACTAAGAATTAATTCCTGTGAAAGAATTCAAATTTAGAGAATGAATTCCATTACAAAAACATTAAGGAATTCATTCAAAAATAATTTATTTAAATTCAGTTAATTCAACATTTGGTCAGGGAATACATTCTCTAGTTAATGAATTCCTGAGGAATTCATTCCATTTTCGTTTAATTCCCTTAGGGAATTAATTTTTTTTTTGTTTAAATCCCTTAATGACTTAACGTTTTTGTTTAATTCCCTAAGGACTTTTTGGTTTATGGCCCATAGGGACTTAACTTTTCTTTAAGTCCCTAAGGACTTAACTTTTTTGTTTAATTCCCTAAGGGGCTTTTTTGTTTAATTCCTGCCAAATGAAACTAACTTTTCACGTAGGTTGTTAGAATAAAATTTAATGTATGCGCCTAAAACCAGTGTTCTGTTGAACTTTTTTGGTAATTCCTGGTTAAATTAGCGATGGTTGGAAGATAAAAATTGCCATGAAAGGCAAAAAGTGGGTGTAGGGTTTTAAATGCATTATTATTTATGCATTTGTTCCATTATTTTTATTTTATGCAATAACCAATTTTAAAATTTTTGTACTTTTTTCGTTTTAAAAAACCATTTTGAAAATAAAGATAAAATAAAGATCCGGATTTCTTGTATTTAATTAAACAATTTTTAATAGATACTATTGATACTTAAATTAAAATTTGCAACAAAAAATAGCCAAAAATTGGGGAAAAAATCGCAAAAAAAAACTAAATTGCAAAAATAATCACCAAAAATTAAAAAACCCCTTAAAGTTAAAAAACTCTATAATTGAAAAGAATCCTCAAAAATTAAAAATCGCTAACATTTAAAAAAAATCGCCAAAATTTGAAAAAAAACTACAAAATTAAAAAAAAAAAATCGCCAAAATATAAAAAAAAAACTTAAAATGAAAAAAATTTCCAACAATAAATAAAAATAACGCCAAAAATGGGAAAAATTGGAAAAAAACAATCGTCAAAATCGTCACCTAGTTTAGAAATCGAAAAAAAATATTTGCAACTTTATACCAATTGGAAGATAAAGAAAGACATAACTGTTTTTTAGCAACAGTTAACAAAAACAAAATACACTGATATTTTTTTTATAGACAAACAAGTGTATTGTGCATAGTTTAAGCATATAAACCCGAAAAATTAAAATTTTGAGTTAAGTCACTTTTGAACTAGGTGTGCGATATGTAACAACATATACTTACATCTTATACTTATTTTTACGAACATTTCTAATTTGGCGCTGTATATAATCATATATAATTATATCTTATATTATATATAAATTAATCTTTTTTTATCTCATCATATATAATTGATATAGCTATATATCAGATTATATATACTTTCATGTATAATTATATATATGTACATATAAAACAGTAAAACCAAACAAATTCCATAATTTTTATATTATAATTATATATGATATCACATATAATTCTATATCAATATATGTATGTATTGAAAAGAAAAATTCGATCAGTTTTGGATATGGTAGAAATTCACAAAAAAGTTTATCACTTTTAAATGTAATTATCAGAGAACACAAAAAAAACTCAATGTATTTAAGCTAAAGAAATTTGTAATAAAAAAAAACCAAAGGAAAAACTTAGAAAAGTTAAAAAAAGGTCAAAGTTACTAGAATAAATAATATCTTAAAAAAAAAAAATCTTAAAATAAGTAATTAAAAGCCCAAAGGTAAAAAGTTTTATAACCTTTTCAAAGAAAGCAACACATTAATAAATATTAAGAGTTTTTTGAGCGTTTTCTCTTTAAAAAAAAAATAATTCACTACCCGGTTAAAAAATCAACATATATGCATTAGGGCGGGTCGATTTAAAAATCTCTCAACGTTCAAGGAAAATCGTATTCTAGGGATCAAAATAAGAAACTTTGCCGAAGGAATCATACCTCTAAAACGAATTCTGATGTCCCGACTTTTGACCCGTAGGGTAAAATTTTGAAAAAGCCCACTTTGATATTTCAGAAAGTAGGAGGAATCTCTCCAAGGTTATGGGAGCTACTTCTTCTACGGGAGACACGCTAGCAGATTAATGCATAAACATCATTCTAGGTGACCGTTAAGGGGTTAAAATTTAAGTTGAACGAGGGCCTTTTTAGTCGTGTTTTTATAGCAAAATGTGCAAATCTCGGGATAGAGATATTTCAGAAAGTAGGAGGAGTCTTTCCAAGATTAGGATCTCTATTTCTTCTCCGGAAGACGCTCTAGCAGATTAATGTATAAATTATATTCGATTGGGGCACTCTAAATGGGTCAAAGTGGGATTTTTCAAAATTTTAAACTACGAGTCAAAAGTCGAGACATCAGAATTCGTTTTAGAGGTATGGTTCCTTCGGCAAAGTTTCTTATTTTGATCCCTAGAATACGATTTTCCTTGAACGTTGAGCGATTTTTTGCCTCCATACAAATCGACCCGGCCTAATATGCATGCATCCATTTATGAACATGTATGAACTAATTCATGAGCATATAGTAAGTGATTCTAGGTCATACATGTCCATATACCACCATATTGGATTCATATATATGTTCATAAGAATTCATGTGTGATAATATATATTAAAATGTTACCTCAACTTTCGTTAATGCACAGAGAGATGAATATTTATGATTCCGCATATGTACATATAAGAATGGTTTATGTACACATATGAATCATGTATAGTTATATGTGGACATATATGAAGCATGCGTGTTCATGTATGGATCCATATATGTCGATTTTTAACAGGGTAAGGGAATTAAATGAAAGTTGTATGAATTCTTTAGGATTTCATTCCGCAGGGAATGAATTCGTTGGCTAAAAGTTGAATTAACTAGATTCGAATGAATTCCATAATTTTCTTATGAAAAAAAAGAATTCATTCCTAAAATGTTAATTCATTTCAAAAAATGGGAATTGGAGAATGAATTATTTAAAGCTCTGATATGTACTTTGGGATTAAATTCAGAAATATCAAAAACTCCAGATTTGATTTTAGATTATTTAATTTAAGATTTTAATAAATAATTGAGCTCTAGGTCACGATTGTATTTATAAAATATCCTTTATTATTTTATATATCTCCAATATTTCGTCATTCTTTGAATGACATCTTCAGGGAGTATGAACAACAATAAACAATATTAAAAACAAAATTTTTTGCCGCTGCCCTCCACTCTGGTCAACACAACATTTACAATTTATTTATTATTTAGAGTTGTAAATGTTGTGTTGACCAGAGCGTTTTTAATATTGTTTATTGTTGTTCATACTCCCTGAAGATGTCATTCAAAGAATGACGAAATATTGGAGATATATAAAATATTAAAGGATATAAACGTGACCTAGAGCTCCATTATTTAATAAAGTCATTCATTTCAAAGGTCGAACAACTTTTCATAATTTATTTAATTTAATTTATAATTCTAAGTGAACTTTTTGGATTTGTCTAAATTTATCCAAATAATCTTTTTGTTTTTTCAACAAAACTTTTCTGTTACTTTCTCAAATTTTTGCTTTAGTATTATAAGTAGAGATGGACACGTGAGTCAGTTTCGACTCACACTCACTCATGTTCAAGAGCGAAAAATTCAAAGCACGTACAGTCACTCACAAAAATGTTTTTCTACTGAGAGTCACTCACGCTTACTTGAGTAAATTCAGGGTTTCTTCACAATCACGCGTAATTCACGCAAATTCACGAATTAAAATCTTACCGGAAAAAATCAAATGTTAAATTAATACAAATTGTGAATGTTTAACTCGAAATTGCTGGAAATATGAAATTTTGCCATTTAAAAGTATTTTATATTTTAAAAGTTCAAACATATAAAATCGTTGAAAAAATTATGGAAATATTTATTAAAACCAAGAAAAAATAAATTTATTTCGGAAAAACTACTCACACACACGCATTCACGAAGAATTTTTTTTGACGTGAGTAAAAAAAAAAACCCCGCAACGTATAAGTAACAACTATACACTTATTTAGTATCAATTATACGACATAGTGTCCATTTAAAATTTTTCAATAAAATGTTCTTACATTTTAAAAAAATATGGCTTTAGTATATTTTAACAATTAACCGCAAAAAAAGACACTTCATAATTTTTATCTATTTGCGTTTTTTGAATATCAAAATGGCCGTATATTTATTTATAAACAAGAGTCAATTTTATAACAAATCCCTTTTTATTGATAAGATAATTAATTATGTATTTAAATGTACATATTCTTGGGAGTCCGCAAAATATTATTTTACTTTCATATAGATACAATAAAAGTTGATATTACTGAATTTAAATATTGTAATATGTGAGTAATTACACTGTGCTAGTTCAAAAACGTAACAAGCGGGGCACCCGGCGGGTAAAGCTAATTCGAGTACGCTGAATCCAGTGGTGCTAACCGTTTTTTTAGGTTAGCTCTCGTTTAAAAAATAATTAAGATTGAAAATTATGGTTCCAAGTACCTAAAAAAAACAATTTTTTTAAGTTTTTTTTACCATTTATTGATTTTAAATGTATGAAATTGAGAACATTTTATGAAACAACATCAACAATAAACTATTTGCAACAAAATTTAATTGACTACAACAATTTTAAAGTGATTTATAATTTTTTTTTTTTTAATAAATAAATTTTTCATGATTTTTTCAATTTTCATTTCCTGATTCTTCTATATCATTATCTTCCTCTTGCAAAATTCCAACAAATGTCACCTAAAAGTGAATGTAGCTTTTTGCCACTATACCAATGTTCGAGCTAAAACAATTTTTGAACAACATTATTAAATAACTTTGCAAAAAGTCTTGAATGTGATAATTTATTTTAATGCTTTTTTGTTTTTTGCTTTTGGTACCACGCCCATTTATCGCATTCCGCCCATTTTCAGTTCGACTACCAATATTTGTAATTGATGGACTCGTACAAAATTTGAAGGCTATATAGCTAATATAGAACCCTAGATATTTAATATTAATATTAATTTTGTATATGAGCTTAATATTCACTTTGTATGGGAGCTGCCACGCCCACTGGTATGATCCCGCCCAATTTTCCCATGACTATTCATAATATAATCAACGTGCACAAATTTCTAAGACTGGCTATTATAGAACTGTAGATATATGATATTACATATTTACTTTGTATGGGAGCTGACACGCCCACTGGTCCGATCACGCCCATTTTTCCCATGACTATTAACACTATCAAATAATCAACGTGCACAAATTTCTAAGACTAAGACTATTATAGTACTGTAGATATATGATATTAAATATTTACTTTGTATGGGAGGGAACCATAATTTTAAATCTTAATTATCTTTTAAACAAGAGCTAACCTAAAAAAACGGTTAGCACCACAGGATTCAGCGTACTCGAATTAGGTTTACCCACCGGGTGCCCCGTTTGTTACAAAAAAAAAGTGTCCGATTCGAGCACAGTGTTATTATTCAATTTTGTGTCTTGACTTAAAAAATTTTTTTTTTCATATGTTAAAAATATATGGTCTTTATTCGGTATTCTGCATAATAGGCTGCTTCTTCTATTTGGCAAGCATCTAATATTAAATAAGCCTAATACCCAATATAAACATTTTTGTCCAAATTTATTTGTTAATGGATAATTGTAAAAATCTATATTTTTGCAAAAAATAAAAATCTAGAAAACTTATTTTACATTAAAATGTTTTCCCAGAATAATTTCAACGGTTTCTGATAACACGTAATCCTAAAAAAGTATGATGATGAAGATAATTTTGACACAAAGAAAATTTTAGTGGTTTACGAAAAATAATGAAAATGGTTTGTAAACTAATGTAAATTTTCTTCATAAAGTAAACTAAAAATTTCGTAAAATTATTGAAAAGCTTTTTACTATTAACGAAACTAGTTTTTAATGAAATTTATTCATTGAGTGATTGAAACTATTAATTAAAAATATATATTTTTCATAAAATTCTATGAAACTTCGATTAAGACGAATTCCCGCTGCTTCTATGCAAACATTCATTAATATCATGCAGAGAATTCTCTCAGTGCATTATCCGACCTAACAGTTTGTTTTTCATTTTAATGCGTGATATTAAAGAATTTTTGCATTAAATCAATGAAATTGTTATTTGTCTTTTGAAACTTTTTATTAAGTTAAGGCTAGTTTTCAAAAAATTGTACGAACACACAGAGAAAATTTTAGATAGGCAAAGCATTGGCCCAGTGCTTTCAACGGTGGTATGAGCATTGGCAGAGCGTTGGATATCTGAAGATTTAAGTGCTTTGCCAACCCCAAAATGATAACACCGGGCAGAGCTTGGCCGTTCCTTTTTTAAAACGTTGGCAAAGCACTGGCAATGAGCTCTTTGCCAGTAACAAAACCATAATTTTAAAACGTTGACAAAGCATTGGTAGAACAACCAATAAAGTGATTTTTTAATAATATAATAAGTGCTTTGCCAACCTCAAAATGATAACACCAGGCAGGGCTTGGCCGTTTCTGTTTTAGTACAAAAACTATACTTTGTGCTGACTATAATAGGATCCCTTAATATTCTTAACTTCAAATCATAAATTGCAATTTAGTTTTGAATTTTTCCAGTCTTGTTGTGAACAAAGATGTGCCACTGTTTTTATTAAGTTAACGGTTGTAAATTTTGTAAATAAGTACTGGCAATGCATTTTTTGCCAATGTTGGGAAAGCGTTCTAAGTCAGTACTGTGCCAGTGCTTTTTTATTTTTACGGTTGTAAATTTTGTAAATCAAGTACTGGCAAAGCACTTTTTACGAACGTTGGCAGAGCGTTCTAAGGCAGTGCTTTTTTATTTTTACGGTTGTAAATTTTGTTAATTAAGCACTGGCAAAGCACTTTTTACTAACGTTGGCAGAGCGTTGTAAATCAGTGATTTGCCAGCACTTTACTTGTTGGATCATTGGCAAATAGTGCTCTGCCAGTGCTTGATTTTTCACACCATTGGCAATTTCTGGCTGGGTAGTTTTCACAACAAAGTTCGGTTAATTCAACTAAATTTTAGTTGCAACACCCAAAATATTCAGAAATCTAATGTAAATATCGTTGTACTAACTGAATTTATAAGTTGTTACCATTAATATACTCATTTCAATTCGGTTGGCACTTTATTTCTCTGTGTGAAGAAATATTATTTTATTTATAAAAAATTTCGTTTTACTCAACAAAAAAACTGGTTTGAGTAATTTTCGTTTTTTTTGTGAAGGAACGTTTAGTAGATTAACTGAAAAATTTCATTATTTTTCGTCCAACAAAATTTTCTCCGTGAGATTTTGAATGTCAAATTTAAGCACCAAAGCTAAAAAGCAAACTGTTTTCTATTTTGCCTAAAGTTTGGCTACCATAAGGTTGTTTAACTTTGGAATTTTACTTAAATTTGAATTTCAAAATCCAATCCGATCAGCACAACAAACATTTTTCCGTTAGCAAAAATTTATTTTTTTAAACATTTTTTTACCGAACTGTTTTGTCAGACGCTAATAACACGGCATGACAATAAAAATGTAATAAGGTTCTGACCATCAATTCTACATATTTCAGGCATGCTTTTTTAGCTATAGTATAGTCTATTGTCTTTAAAGTTTGACACATTTTATTGCTGTTTTTTTATATACAAAAATTTTCAAATGCAATAAATATGATTTATTTTTTCGAAATCTGAGGACAAGACCAGTATTAATATTTATGGTACATATGTGATTCCCAAAGCTTAAAAACAAATTCGCTCTTAAGCGTTTTTTATAATTTTTTTGCGAATTCTATCGCTAAATAATTAATCGAGCTAATCAACTGTTACACAGTGGAAATAGTCATTTAAAAGGAGTTATAAAGGGTGTTTTTATACAGGTATAGAACTTTAAGTTGGCAACACTATTTTAACTGGCGGCAATTTTGTCAGCTGTCAAGTGATTTATGCTTCATGATGCTTGTTTGGAAAAGACCCTAACCACGTGCTTGATTACTAAGAAGACAAAAATGGAGCAAAATTTATGATTAATAGGTTTTTTATTAAAGTTCTGCCTATTATGGAGGCTCTAGCTTTTCTAAAACTTCGGGTTCTGATGAGATCTTTAGCCAGATCGAAATACTAGTATCAACCTAGCTAATATGTTTGATTTGCTTTATTTTTGTAAATATACAAAGGTTGAAAGCTCGTTATAAATTTAAAATAACATAAAAATAATCTCGATGTATATAAAAACAAAAAACTAATATAACTGTAAAAAAGATTTCCTTAGGCAGGAATGAAATCCGGATAGGGACACGCCTACATCAGATTGCTTTTCACAATTTGTTAAATAAGTTTTGGGACTTTAGCACATTTAATTACTATAAATGCAATTAATGTTTATCCCGATGAAAATAAATTTAAATAACAAATATGCAGGTGCTTGTGCAAATTTAAATGTAACTGACACTTATAGAAAACATATGATTTTCTATTGTTGATTTACTTGAATAAACGTCACTACATTGCTAGGTCTGTCAAAAAAACATAGTAGTATTTGGAAGATGACAAAGCCAATTGTGACAATTTTTTGTTGTTGTTTTTGTTTTTCTTTGATATTTTAAATTTTGAATCTCGCTCCTAGACGAGGACAAGAAATTCTCATTGAGTTTGTGATTTAACATAACAAATATCTCTAGAAATTCTAATAACAAAGTCCCCTGAAGATTTCCTTAGGCAGGAATGAAATCCGGATAGGGACACGCCTACATCAGATTGCTTTTCACAATTTGTTAAATAAGTTTTGGGACTTTAGCACATTTAATTACTATAAATGCAATTAATGTTTATCCCGATGAAAATAAATTTAAATAAAAAAAAAAAAAAAGTAAAAAATTTATGTTTAGTTTGGCATTTCAACATGAATACACTGACGCCTGTACAACGCTTCCAAATTGTGCAAATTTATTTTGAAAATCATGGTTCAGTTCGAAATATGTATCGCGCACTACGTCCATTTTACGGTCAACATAATCGTCCATCAGAGCAATTAATTCGATTAACTATAGAACGTTTTCGCACCACGTTTACTCTAAATGATAATACAGAAGAAGTCATTGCTGCTGTAAAGAGTAGCGTAGATGAAGACCCCAATCAGTCTATTCGTCAATGGTGACCGTTATAGAGCCATGATTACTGACTTTTTCGTTCATCAATTGAACAACCATGATGTGCAGGAGCTGTGGTTTCAACAAGACGTCGCAACATGTCACACAGCTCGTGCCACAATTGATTTATTAAAGGAAACGTTTGGTAACCACATAGTGTCACGTTTCGGAACCTTGAATTGGCCTCAAAGATCGTGCGATTTAACGCCGCTGGACTACGCCGATAAGCCGAAAACGATTGACCACTTTGAGGATAACATTCGCCGCGTTTTTACCAATATACGGCCACAAATGTTGGAAAAAGCCATCGAAAATTGGACCTTCAGATTAGACTACGTCCGAGCCAGCCGTGGCGGTCATATGCCAGAAGTCATATTTAAATTATAATGCCAGAAGATTATGTTTCAAATAAAGTAAATTTAATGTCAATATAAAAAAATCATCTTTGTTTTATTCCATTTAAAAGTTCTATACCTCTAAAAACCCTTTATTAGTAAGAAAAAAGTTGGTTTATCAAAGCGTTTTTTATGCTAAATTCCCAATTTGTCTAAAATTTTATATGATATCATAGCTTTCCAGGTTGACCCCAATATCCAGCTTTTAGTATGATACGTAAATATATTTCAAAATTATGTTTCCAATTTTCAGCTAAAAATATATTTATGTTTGCAAAATTTTTCGTAACAAAAATCTCCGTTTCGGTATATATTTGTCACAAAAGTAGTGGGTTCATTTTGGAAAACTATGCTGTTATATAAAATTGTTGATAAACCGCGTGTTTTGCATATGCGACACCATATTAAAAATTTTGTTTTCTTACTGAAACACCTCTTCCTAATAGGTTTAATTTACAGTTTTGTGAATCAAGTATATACCTCAAATAAGAATACGGAGATTGTCTTTACATTTCAACAGAAACGAGGCAGGTTTATTACATTTTAAAAACTTTATATGTAAAGTAATTTTGTGGAAAAACTGTACCATAAATCGAAAAGTTAAGTTCGCCATTGAAATCAGCGTGCCTGAAATATATATAGAATTGGTGGTCATAAGCTTATTAATTTTTTAAAGTTATGATTTTGTCCTCATGTGTAATTTCTCTTAAAACAGAAGTTTGTATTTTTTTCTTTCTTTTTTGAATGCGAAATGACAAAATTATTCGTAAAATAAGCATATATGAGCTGTTTTTAAAAACACAGGTTGAAATTGACTTTAGATGGCTCTTATTTAGGATTTTTCTCATCCCGGGAATTTCAATTATTTTAATTTTTCGCTTTCCCGGGAAATTTGATGTGGGCAAAACTTTTAAATTCTAAAATCTCTTTATAAAAGTTGAGGGTTTATTTCAGTGTTCAAGAGTATAAAATGTCTACGTACATATTCAGGGCAATTAGAGGGCATTACTTTATGATAGAATAATAGCATTCGAATTCTAGCAAAATTATTAAAATTGCATTTTCAAAAAAATCAGAAATATGTCTCGATACATGATCATATGGCTTTAATTTGTAAACAAAACGTATTATTTTATTAAACTGTAAATTACATCTATTGAAGTCATCAACACTATATCCAGGAAAAACTTCAAAATACAGTATAATAAGATGGACATTAATAATGAATGTGCTAAGCGTTTTCTAATAGAAAGTGGCAAATAAAGATTTAAGGAATATAATCTATGCAGGGTAAAATTTATTTTGGAACTTAACCAGGTTATATGTCGACCGAATTCTACATTGTTATCTATTAAAACACCTAGACATCTCATAACTTCAACGAATTCAATAAGCTCGCCATTAATCGTAATAGATACATCCACTTCAGAGTTATGTGGTTTAAAAAGCATAGCTTTTGTCTTGGTAGAGTTTATATTCAAATTACAATTTATCATCCAGGCAGAAATATTAGATAAAAGCAAATGCATGTCATATTCGAAAACATCAATGAGCTGAAGACAGTGATGCATTTTGAGTTTTTTTGATTTGGGCCAAATTGACAATTTAAAAGGACCAAAATACCATTGATAGGGCCACAGGAATGATAAAGTTAGTACTATAGTACTTTTTTGGTACTATTTGATCCGGAAAAGTACCATGGCACTCCTTTGACTCTTTTAGTACTATTTACATATAAATAAAAATTAAAGATTGAGTTTGAATTTTAACGTCTTTTGCACACAATTGCAATTAATACTATAATTAATATGCAATTTTATTTAATTTTAATTGTGAAAGACGTGGTAGAGAATCATGAGTGTATTTTCTAAAAATCATAACTACATTGTAAATTTTTAAATTTTCCCTGTTTTTTGAATAATGTAATATTTGTTATGTTTTTATTTGTTCGATTGCGTCTATATGAAATTTTCTGTGCAATCACTGACCGTGGTATATATAAACTGATTTCTAATGCCACATGCACTCGCACCACACATTAGACAGAGCGCCTTAGCGCACTGATCTATCGTCAGGTCGAGTTTTGTTGTGATTAAAACTAGTTTTATTCAATACACGGTGTTTTTGTTCTTGCATACATAATCTTAGAAGTACAACTCCAACAACACAACAGTTCTATTTTTAGAAACTTCAGAGAAACTTCAAGATTCAGCATTTAATTCAATTACCCATTCATAAATTAACATTTATCAAATGTATTTATTTGGATCCAATCGTTGTAAATGTAATTGATTAAAGATGATTTTATTTGAGTTCGAGTAAAAAATAAAGTGTTCGAAAAGTGAAAAATAAATATCTTAAAAAAGTACAATTGAAAAAATGCCATTGCCAACATCTTCAAATTTGCATTGTGATTCTAAAATCGAATGAGTAATGAAATAGATTTCCTTGCAAAAAAGGTGAATTTAAGAAATAGTCTGATAATTTTTATAAATTCTGTAACTAAAATCAACTAAATTTTGTTTTTATATACAAATAAATTTTAAAAACGTTAATTTATAATAAAAAACTTGTATTAAGTACTATGAGGGTCGAAAAAGTACTATTTTTTATGATAGTTGGTACTATTTGAAAATCCCATTTATCATCCCTGTAGGGCCATATTTTTTAAAAAATTCTATTATTAGATTTTTACTAAAATAAAAATAATATTAATTTGTAAATTAGAGTTCGTCATTTTAATGCTTTTTAAAAATGCAATACAAACCAATCTGAGAATAAAGTTCAACATATTTTATGAATATATCTCATAAATTATTTCCGCTCTTGTAATAACATAACATTTTTAAAAAACCTCCAAAACCACATTTTTTTAATAAAAAATGAATTGCGGCACTTCTTTTAAAAATTTCGTCCTGCATTCAAAAATTTTAAAACCTGACCTCCTGGTACGAAAATATATGATTTTGAATGCCATTTTTATAAAAAACTAAACAACTCCCCGTTTCTCATTCTCTAAGGAACTAGAATATGCTCTCATCGAATAAAAAAAATCAGGCAAATTTTATAAAAGTCTGAACTAAACGGTTTAAAGTAGTTAGTTCAATTTTGAGCTGAAAGGGCCAAAATAGATAAGAAAGTACCACAGGGCCATCAAGCAGTCAAAAGTGCCACAAATGGCCCTATTGTGCCACGTTTTGCAACACAGGCTGAAGATGGCCAGAAAAAAGAAGTTGTATATCGTACTCAAAGACAAAATCATCACACTCAAAACCATGAAGTATGTTAAAAAAGTCGTTCATATATAACATAAATAGTAAAGGCCCTATAACTGAGCCCTGTGGTACTCCACTGGTTACATCTAAACACTCCGAATTCGAGTCATTACAATGAACAAACTGACGTCATCCAGACAAATAAGAAAAAATTAATTTTCAAGAAGAACACAGTGCAACACGAAAAAAAATAACCATATACCATATACGGAAACCACTACGTGATAAAAGACTAAAAAAAAAAGACCCGTGTCTTCGAATTTTTCCGAAAGTCATCTCCTCTTTTGTTTATGGGCCGCCAAAGATTTGGGGCCTCGGTATCATTTTCGCAAAAAAGTGATCATTTTCTCAGGCTCATATCTTGCAAACCGTTCAGAATTTCGATTTACTCTCTATGGCAAAGTTGTAGCTCTTGTCATAAAGAACAAAAATTGCGAACATATAAAATCAAAAAAACTTCACCTTCCAGATCAAAATCGCAAAAAACTTAAAAAAATTCGATTTTTTTTACCTTTTTTCCCGTGTTCAGGTCCATAGGTAGCAAACCGTTCAAAATTCAAGGAAACAATCAACTACAAAAATTTACCTAAGATCTCAATAAACAAATTTCTAGAACATATAAACTTCCTGGGAATTGGGTTTGCTACCTATGCACCTGAACAGGAGAAAAAAGGAAAAAAAATGAAATTAAAAATTTTTTCCCTTTTGCGCGCTACCTAAACAGTGTTAAGAATCATCTCTAGGAAGTTTATATGTTCTAGAAATTAGTTTATTGAGATCTTAGGTAAATTTTTGTAGTTGATTGTTTTTTTGAATTTTGAACGGTTTGCTACCTATGGACCTGAACACGGGAAAAAAGGTAAAAAAAAAATCGATTTTTTTTTAAGTTTTTTGCGATTTTGATCTGGAAGGTGAAGTTTTTTGATTTTATATGTTCGCAATTTTTGTTCTTTATGGCAAGAGCTACAACTTTGCCATAGAGAGTAAATCGAAATTCTGAACGGTTTGCAAGATGTGAGCCTGAGAAAATTATCACTTTTTTGCGAAAATGATACCGAGGCCCCAAATCTTTGGCGGCCCATAAACAAAAGAGGAGATGACTTTGGGAAAAATTGGGAGACACGGGTCTTTTTTTTTAGTCTTTTATCACGTAGTGGTGTCCGTATATGGTTATTTTGCCGTGACTTAAAAAATTACACACAGTGGAATAGGAGAAACCGAAATAATTGCATAGCTTATGTATTAAGATCACATGACTAAATGCTATCAAAGGCTTTAGACAAGTCTAGAGATAACAACACTCCCACGTTATCATTATCCACTATACGTCTAATAGAGTCCATGAGTCCAATTAAAGGCGAGGTCGTGATATATCCTGTACGAAAACCTGATTGTAAGGAATTAAGCAAGTTATTTTCGTTCAAACACACCATAACCTAAGCCTTATTAAAAAGTTTGATATAATTGTAATTAAAAATAAAAATTATGTTTTTTCGACCTTTAATTTTGCAGTGAAAATGAAAATTATTCAAGTTCGAGGGCATACTCTATATTTTTTATTAGGATATTGTCCATAACAAACTAGTTTTCAATTTATTTTTGATCAATGGTGATCATCTTTAACTTCGAGCTCATATATTAGTTCTCTTTAGTGGGATAACTAGGTTATATGAATGTTTGATGTTTTGCATGGGAACCTAGAAAACTCCCGAAATAGATCTGTCAACACATTCCTGAAAGTGGTCAATTAATAAATTTGAAAACAAAAACTCTATAGATTATTTGTTAGGACAATATCCTAATAAAAAAATAGAGAGTATGGCCTCGAACTTGAATAATTTTCATTTTCATTGCACAATTATAGGTCGAAAAAAAATTTTATTTTTAATAAAAATGATATCAAACTTGATTAAAATTTGACCTAATAAGTGAAAAAGGAAAATGAAATGTCAAAACATAATCTTTAAACATTACGGTGTTTATACAGTTACGGAGTCATGTTATGCCATAAATGGAAGCTCAATAAATTTTTAACTTAAATTAGCTTTGTCATAAAATAAAACAAGAAAACCCCCAAAAGAAAATATAAAATTGTAAACTGGTCCGTAGTGGGTTAATGAAATGTTTGCATATATATATATTAGGGCGGGTCTATTTATTTTTCGACAATTTCCCTATGATTTCCGTATTCTATGGGTTATTCCATGAAAATTTGCCAAAGGAACCATACCTCTATCGTTAAAACCTTATTTTTTTTTCTACAAAAATTCAAATTAAGAGATAATAAAGTATCTATCAACCTATTATCAAAAAAAAATATTCAATTTGAGTGTAGTAAAAGACAAAATGTGAAAAAAAACATTATTTTTTCTGAAAGTCTTGTTTGCTTTCAAGTCTGGGTGTTTTCGTACGGCTTTCTAATGTCGTCGCCATAGCGCCTTCTACATTCTTTCCTGCAACTCGTTTAGCAGTGGCAGCCAGCAATTAATTGGACATGTCTTTCCGTTCCTTGAATGTGTAAAGGAATTTGTGGATCATCGAACGGTGGCACTTCGTAATTTAAATATCCCTCCAAATGTTCATACGAATAACTTTGCGTAAACGGTGGTTCGAATAAAATGGTATCGTCATTTAAATCAATCATATTTGTATATTCCGTACAATTAAAGTTTATAAGAGATTTTTTATAAACTCTAAGTTCCGTTGGGTCGACAATATCTCTTCGGTAATGTAAAATCTTCTTTATAGCAATGTTTTCGAGGTACTTGATGTTAATGGCCAATGCAATTTCTAATGGTGTGGTTCCTGCGGACTTGTCTCACATAAAACCAGGGCCGATTGCACATTCTCGTTGGCTGACCAAAGCCAATAGATTATTACGGTTTTATGTGACAACTAATAATCCAACTGAAAATTTAAAAATTCTGGCTAACTATATAATAAAAGTATACACTAGGGTGATAACTTTTTTTGGACAAAATTCTCCCCAGGGGTTTTCTAATGGCAAATATTGTATTAATGATAAAAAAAACTATTTCAGTTCAATTTGGTAAAAAAAACCTTGCGCACCGACAGCGATTTCTAAAATGCCTTTAATATGTTTATTTTAAATTTTTTTTAATAACAATTTTTTTTAAATATGGTTTATACATATGTAAGTAAGCAAATTTGGAAGAAAACTATTCCATTGACTCGAAAACGGACTTTACTATTGATACCAGCATGCCTTAATTATATAGATGTGATAGTCAGACGTTGAGGCATCAAAAAAAGTTTTTTTTTTTAACTTTGTTTGATTCAAAACTTTAACGCGTTTGGTACGGAACCTTTTTAACGATAGCGAAAAACTAAAAACGCAGTTCTTAATATTTGTCCATGCCCTACACGATTTTGTCTGGGGAGATTTGATATTTGCAAAAAATGCAAAAAGTTATCACCCTAGTATACACGCCAATGTATTTCAATGTTAAGTATTATAGCTCTGCCGCATACGGTAGTACATTACTTTTTAAATTTATTACTTGGACACGATTTTTACCACCGAATTTACTTGGAGTTGTAAATACAGTAATTCAAGATAATCCATATTTTGCACACTCAGAAAATATCTTGCTATCTATGTTGTTTGATGATAGAACGGAAAAACGAAACATTGCTATAAAGAAGATTTTACATTACCGAAGAGATATTATCGACCCAACGGAACTTAGAGTTTATAAAAAATCTCTTATAAACTTTAATTGTACGGAATATACAAATATGATTGATTTAAATGACGATACCATTTTATTCGAACTACCGTTTACGCAAAGTTATTCGTATGAACATTTGGAGGGATATTTAAATTACGAAGTGCCACCGTTCGATGATATACAAATTCCTTTACACATTCAAGGAACGGAAAGACATGTCCAATTGCTGGCTGCCACTGCTAAACGAGTTGCAGGAAAGAATGTAGAAGGCGCTATGGCGACGACATTAGAAAGCCGTACGAAAACACCCAGACTTGAAAGCAAACAAGACTTTCAGAAAAAATAATGTTTTTTTTCACATTTTGTCTTTTACTACACTCAAATTGAATATTTTTTTTTGATAATAGGTTGATAGATACTTTATTATCTCTTAATTTGAATTTTTGTAGAAAAAAAAATAAAAAGGGAAAAAAAAATCAAAAAGTTGGTTTTATGTGTTATTTTGTTTTAGCAATATCGCATGAATTAATCAACCGAATTCGATAAATTTGGGATTAAACTTTTCGTTTTGAATTGTAAATTGAATTAAATAATGGATTGAGCCAAAAAAATTGCCATGAAAGTAATATTCTTGGACAAAATCATGAAAAAAATGGAAAAATGCTCCAAAATTTGGACAAAAATGCCCGTAACTTTTGAACCGTTGGACCAATGTTGGAGATTTTTTTTTGTAAATTTATCAAAATGAGCTCACCTTTCCAACGCGCCTACTGGCGATTAAACCCAATCGATAGTTTTTGAGTTATGGATGTGAACGTGTAGGTAATATTTCATACGAACGTCAATTTGGGAAAAAATCTACCAACAAAAAGTAGGGGACTCGATTTTAACGATAGAGGTATGGTTCCTTCGGCAAATTTTCATGGAATAACCCATAGAATACGGAAATCATAGGGAAATTGGTGAATTTTTTCACTCACTACAAATCGACCAGCCCTAATATATATATATATATATATATATATATGTGTGAAACAAAATTGAAGAGTAGAATTCTAAAGAATTTTATGAAGATCAAATTATATATAACTTGGATCATTTTTAGGATCAAATAACCTCTATTTTCGTTAATGCACAGAGATGAATATTTATGATTCCGCATATGTACATAAAAGAATGGTTTATGAACACATATGAATCATGTATAGATAGCATGCGTGTTCATGAATGGATTCATCTATGGCGATTTTTAACAGGGTAAGGAAATTAAATGAATTTGATTTTAGATTATTTAATTTAATTCAAATTATAATTTTAAGTGAACTTTTTGGATTTGTCTATATTTATCCAAATAATCTTTTTGTTTTTTTATAAAAAAACTTTTCTGTTACATTCTAAAATTTTTGATCACTCATGTTGAAGAGCGAAAACTTCCAAGCACGTACAGTCATTAACAAAAATGTTTTTCTACTTAGAGTCACTCACTGATTCACGCAAATTTACGAATAAAAATCTTACCGGAAAAAACTTTATGTTAAAATTAATATTAAACGTGAGTAAAACTAGATTTTACTCACACGTAAAAAATCCCGCAACGTATAAGTAACAACTATACACTTATTTAGTATGAATATACATATAACTTGATCATTTCATGACTATTTAAAATTTTTCAATAAAATGTTCTTACATTTAAAAAAAAAATATGGCTTCAGTATATTTAAACTATTAACCGCAAAAGAAGACACCTCATAATTTTTATCTATGTGTTTTTGTAATACCAAAATTTTCGTATTTTTTTTTTTATAAACAAGAGTCAATTTTATAACTAATCCCATTTAAATATTGTAATTTGTGAGTAATTATGATTCAATTTAGTGTTGGATATCATTATGCAACAATCAACAATTACCAGACATGACATTACGTGGGGTCTTCATGATAGACTTGAAGACCTTGACTATGCAGATGGCAGATGTCTTCTCACAAATTCGCATTCTAGCCTCCACTGCTGGTTTGAAAATCAACATCAGATAAACAAAGATAATGCGAATTTTTACCGAATACTCGTATAATACTCCTCTTTACATTAATGCTATCCAACTCGGAGAGGTAGATTCATGTTGCTAGATTGGAAGTATAATCGATAGACGAGACAAGGCGAGAATATTGAAGAAAGTTTGAAAATCGTCAACTTAATCTCAAAGAACAAAGTTGAAAATCTTCAAATCGAACGTAAAGTCAGTACTTCTTTTTGGATTTGAAACATGGAATGCTGCGAGCTCTGATGTTCATGCTTTCCAAGTGTTCGAGAACAATTGTCTCCACAGACTATTAAAAATATACTAGCCCAATACAATCTCCAATTTGCGGCTTTGGGAAAAAACACAACAAACCCCATTAAGAAACGAGATATGCAAGCATAAATGGAAGTGGATAGGTCACACTCTTCGTAAAGATTAAAATGATATTGCTAAGCAGGCTATTGAATGGAAAGCTCAAGGAAGCAGGCGTAGAGGTCGACCTGCTCATACATGGAAGCGCCAACTGCATGTGGTAATGAAGAAATCGTAAAAGCTGGTGAGAGATAGATAGATCCTAATGGAACAAACTAGTTACGGCCCTATGCTTGTTATTTGTAAATCATTAACAATCGGAACAATTTTGCATGGCATCACAATATACGGATGGACCTCAAAGAAGAACATAGCCAAGATAAACACTTCAATCAACAATTGCTTCAGAACTGCTTCTGGCCTGCTGCGGACAACCCCATTGGAGTTATTAAGAGAAGAAGCTTTATTCACAGATTTTCAAACACAGTTTGATAAAAGTGCTGTTAGCATGGCAGCCAGATCAATAACCATCTGCTCCGACGGCATGCACGAAACTTTTTGGAGACATCTTTACTCTAATGCTGAAAATTCACAATCTGCTATAAATAAAATAATTTCACTTTTTAGTAAATCGAACATCTCTATACCGGATAAGCCTGATAACGTTGCTTGCTCTGACACTTTTGTTAAGATGGATGACACTTTTAGTATTTACAAAAAAAATGCCACAAATCCTTTATGCTTTAAACGTATGCTTTCTAGAAAAATCTCTAATTTTTCTCCGACTAGGATCTACTACACTGATGGATCGTTCCAAAACAACTTGACGGCTTATTCAATAGTTGAACAAAGCTCTGGAGCTCAATTTAACACTATAAATGAAAACCGTTTGCCTGACCATACAGGAATTTTTACAGCTGAAATCGCAGCCATTAGAACTGTCATAACAATTTCCATCTTACATGGCGAAAGAACGTTAATCTGCACTGATAGCATAAGTGCCGTAAAAGCTTTAACTAAAAATCATAATGGCGTCTACGACGATATGCTGCGACTAAAAAATGATGACCATCAAGTTTTAGTTCTATGGGTTCCTTCCCACATTGGAATTCAGGGTAATGAAAATGCTGATAATGGCGCTAAAAGCGCCTTAAATTTGCCTCAAATTACGGAAACACCATGCTTTCCTAAGACTATAACTAATCCCTTTAAAATTATTCAAAGGGAACAAAATCCAGCGCCTGAGAGACCAAAATATACCATTAATTTAACAAGGACCCAGTGTGTAACGCTAGCCCGCCTAAGAGTGGGTAAAGCCATCTGTAATTCCAGGCATTACTACGAGAAAACAGATTCTCCAAAATGCAATCATTGCGATGTTACTCTAACCGTTGCCCATATTTTAACTGTTTGCCCATACTCGAAAATAAACGAACCACTCAAGAAGATTTATTTATTTATTTATTTTATTTATTTTTTATTTAATCAAGCCTCCGAGGCCATATATGATTAATACATTATTAAATTCATGTGTAATGAACAATAAATTCTTATAATTAACTTAAAATAAAAGTTAAACTAACAAAATCCCAAGATGAAAATTTATAGGTCCCATTAAAAGAAAATGCAAAAAAAAAAAATAAATTAATGAGTGGTTTTGAAAAAATCTAAATACTTTTGTTTTAATATTGAACTAGAAAATGCAAAGGTTTTCAAGTAAATGGGAAGTCCATTCCAAAGTCTAGAAGCTCTAACCAAAAATGAGTTTTCAATGCTCATGTTGTGCATTATCGGATAAATCAACTCAGGATTACGTTCCGAGTGAGATAAATGAAAAAGTTATGCAACACAAGATGGAGTCTTTGTTGTCAAAATCCGGTGCAGAGACAATAAAATCCTAATTTTAACAAAGTCCTGAAAAGTGCAATCAATAAAATCCAAAGAATAGTTAGAGACAGAGTCTGACAATCTTAGCCCAAAAATATATCTCAGTATCCGGTTATATATCAAGCGCAACCGTTTCATATTAGTTTTAGTTGTTCCACTATAAACGTCTAAGCAATATAAAATATGTGTCATAAGAAGAGAGTGAGCCAATCTAATTTTGACACGTTTTGGTAAGAAACAATCTATGTTATACAATGCGCGAAGAGTACTTCCAACTTTTGCAGCCACATCAGATATATGATTTTTAAAATTCAGCTTACTGTCTAGAGTAATTCCTAAGCACTTCATGGTGTTAACGAACTGTACACAGATACCATCAAATGAAATATTTAATGAGTACTGAGGATTGGATATAGTCCCAAAAATTAAAGCCTTTGTCTTATACGGGTTGAACCTTAGTTTATTATTAACCGCCCAGGTTGAAGCCTGGGATAAAACATAATTTATCGTTGCTTCATGACAGTCAATAAACCTTTTATCCCCCGTAAAAAGCAGATTCATATCATCAGCAAATAAAAAAATTTCGCATAGTGACGTTCCAACAAATTGTATGAAGTCGTTCACATACATAATAAATAACAAAGGGCCCAATACTGAGCCCTGAGGCACACCACTAGTACAACGCCTAATAGCTGAGTTGTGGCCATCTAGACCAACAAATTGCTGTCGACCAAATATGTATGAATGCAATAATTTACATGAAGTAGAGGAGAAATTAAATTCAGAAGAAAGCTTCCTAATTAATACATTATAATTAACCGAATCAAACGCCTTACTAAGATCAAGGGAGACTAAGGTGGATATTTTTCCAATGTTATTATTTCGTCGTACACTTTCAGTTAAACTAAGTAGCAAAGACGAGGTGCTGGTTAACTTACGAAACCCAAAGTGGCAAGCGCTAAGCAAATTTCCAGAATCCAAGTGCTCCATAACCTGATCCTTTAACACCAGCTCAAACGCTTTAGATAAACAACATATAATACTAATAGGCCTAAAATTGTCTAAACTTGCAGCTCCAAGTTTCTTTTCTATTGGAACAATTCTCGATTCTTTCCATATGTCAGGGTACTGTGAAGTAGTAAGAATAGAGTTAAAAATAAATAGAAGGTACCTTTCCACATATGGGTAAATTTTCATTACAAATTTAATTGGAATATTATCCGAACCAATTGCATTAGACTTAACACGTGACACATAATAGAAAAGCTCTTCCCTATTAATACACCTAAAGGTAAAGCCAGAATCTGAGAAACTAGAAAAATCTGGGAGAACACCATTTGATTGAGTCTGCGAGGATACAAAATAATCATTAAGAGTATTTGGATCATACTGATCCAGAGGGAAAGCAGGTCTTATTTTACGCTTATTGTTAATGATCCTCCACATCTCCTGACTATCACAGTTTTCAAATTTATCAGACCAATATTTAGTTTTGTATTTCCTTAATATACGTTTAACTCTGTTACGATATTTACAGTAAGTTCTCCAGCTGCCATCATTCATATTATCCCTGTAAGCCTTGAAAGACAAATCCCTCAAATATCTAGCATCCTTAACCTCCTGTATATTGCAGAATTTCGTATTCTCATAAACTCTCTTTATTTTAGTGGGAACAGTATCATGAAGGGAATAAAGAAGATCATAAAATCTGTCAGTACGGCTATCAACATTCTCAGCGGCATATATATCATCCCAATTCACAGACGACAAAACTCCCTCAATATTGTCGACTGCAGTTGATAGTAATTTGTCTAAAATCCAAACATGTCTACAGAAACATAATATCCGAGATGTTTAGTTCCAAAGCCTATGTTATTACATGTAAAATATTAATTTTTGTAGAAATCTTAAATTTAATCTATTTAATATTTTTTTAATTCGGTACTTGCTCTTTAATGAATCCTTTGTTTATAGAACTTAGACAACTTTTAATTTATGTACGTGCGCATATGGTCTAGTTACCCGGCGCCTTTATTCTATATTTTATTAATTAAGCTTTATAAAATATATTCTTAATAAATAAATATTTATATAATCGGGGTTAAAGCTTTTCTTTCATATGTCAAAAATATATGGTCTTTATTCGGTATTCTGAATAATAGGCATGCTTCTGCTATTTGGCAAGCATCTACTATTAAATAAGCCTAATACCCAATAAAAACATTTTCTTTCCAAATTTATTTGTTTGTGAATAAGTCTTCAATTTATTTTTGATCAATTGTGATAATCATTAAGTTCAAGCTCATATAATAGTTCTCATTTAGTGAGAAAACTAGTTTATCTGAATGTTTGATGTTTTGCATGGGATTGTCACTTCTTTCAAAACGTGTTCTGATGATGGGAACCTAGAAAATTCCCGAAATAGATCTATCAACACATTCCTGAAAGTGGTCAATTAATAAATTTGAAAACAAAACCTCTATAGATTATTTGTTAGGACAATATCCTAATAAAGAAATATAGAGTATGGCCTAACTTGAACAATTTTCATTGCGCAATTAAATGTCGAAAAAACAAAAACTCTATAGATTATTTGTTAGGACAATATCCTAATGAAGAAATATAGAGTATATGGCCTCGAACTTGAATAATTTTCATTTTCATTGCACAATTAAAGGTCGAAAAAACATAATTTTTATTTTTAATAAAAATTATAACAAACTTGTGAAAAAAGGCAAAGTACCGCCTAGTTTACTTTCCCTGTTTTGTTAACTAACTTAACAAAATATAAAAAAGGAGAGAGAAACAAAAAAAAAAAAAAAAAAAAACGTGTATTGAATATCCACCAGAGGTGGATCTTGCACATCAAACAAGTTTTCAATTTATTTTTTGATCAATGGTTATAATCTTTAATTTCAAACTCATATGTATATTAGTTCTCATGTAGTGAGTAAACTAGTTCATATGAATGCTTGAGGTTTGGCATGGGATTGTTACCGCTTTCAAAACGTGTTCTGATGATGGGAACCTAGAAATATTCCCGAAATAGATCTATCAACACATTCCTGAAAGGGTCAAATAATAAATTTGAAAACAAAAACTCTATAGATTATTTGTTAGGACAATATCCTAATGAAGAAATATAGAGTATATGGCCTCGAACTTGAATAATTTTCATTTTCATTGCATATTTTATATTTTTAATAAAAATTTAATAAAAACTTGATTAAAATTTGAGCTAAAAAGTGAAAAAGGAATGTCAAAACACAACCTTTAAACCTTACGTTGTTTATACAGCTACGAAGTCATGTTATGCCATAAATGGAAGCTCAATATCTTCTCTATACATTATTGGCCACTTAACTTTCCATTGATTTGGTTAATTTTTAAATTAAATTAGCTTTTTCATAGAAAAAAAAACATGAAAACCCCGAAAAGAAAATACAAAGTTGGAAACTGGTCCGTAGTGGGTTAATGAAATATGGGCATATTATAATGCGTTGGAAAGATATTTAAATTACCTTTCCGATGGTGCCCAAATCGTTCTGATAAATCGTAACACAAACTTTTAAACATTGGGCCCCTTCCCCCGTAAAGGGAACGCGTCCGCCCAAAATTTTACTTCAGATTTGAATTCAGGGGGGTCAACTCTTCAAGGTCAAAATATTTCAAAAATTTTAGAGAGGAGCGTCTAAACTTTATTTGTTCCGGCGGGTAATTTAAATTAATCACAATTTCTAAATGAAATAAATAATAATCTGATATCAAAATTCCCATTTTTTTTATCTTACAAATAGCAGCTGCAGTATTTTTTTAATTAAATGAATCACATTTCTAAAGAAAAATAAAAATGTTTTGTTAAAGATGTAAAGATTCCCTTGAGTATTTTTCCGCACCCCACCCTAAAAAAAAAAAGAGTTAGCACTCTTTATTGCCGTCATATCAATCTCTAACACTTTAACACATACGTTGATAAACATTAATTATCATGCTACAATACTAGTTAATCACTTGACTGACATACCTGATAAGACAGCTCCTCGCTGTTTTCTAGTACAACAATAACCACAGCAGCTCATAATTAAAAAGGCCAGTACAAAGAACATAAAAATACCCCACAAATCCATGGCTTCGTCAAAATCGTCCAAATCGAAATCGTCAAGAGAATCCACTATAAGCTTAAATCAAATTTCAATTTATATGTTAGTTAATTTTTATTTATTGTACCATATAAATTGATAACATACTTGTGCGTTATTAACTTTTAATGTTATTTCACAATAAAAATTATGAAAAGAACAAAAGATCCACTTGTTGCCCTTCCTCCTGTTTCTATTGTTTAGCTAAAAGTTCGTTGTATAAATATTTGTTTAAATTATATGCCGTGAAATAGGTGTTAAATCTTTTTTTTCTTAATTAATATTAACTTTGTTTATATTTGTGCGACAGTTTCTTGTCACTATTAAATTGCAGATTTTTTTTTTTTTTTTTTGCAAAAATATTTTTTTACAATAGAACTTAAACACAGAGATGTTAATTATGTCAATGTCAATATTTTACAGGTGGCAGCTCCATGCGGTGGTGAGTTGGAAAATATATGGTACGACCACCTCGGTGGATAAAGTCGAAACAGAATAAAAGTAAAAACTAAAGGCGAGAGATTGTTGAAATTAATGACCAGTTTTTCACTTCGTATTTAAATGCAAACGTCAGTTTCTAACTTCAAATTTAAATCACATTTAAGTGACCAATCTTTGCATTTAAAGTCTATTTAAATTGTACAAATATAACATATGATTTTCACAGTTTGTTTTTTTTCGCGTGGCAAAACAAACAATAAAAAATAAATTAAATTACAGCAGCCAATAAAAATTCAACTTCGGATGAAATTTTCACTTCACTTCACTTCTCTTCATTTTTATTTTATTAATTTAATTATAATTTATATTTTATTTCTATTTTATATATATATATTTATATATTAATTTTTTTTTTTTTTTATTTCTATATCTTATATTTTCTGTTTTTTTCTATTCTTTAAACAGCTGTTTTATGAATAATGATCATTAATTTTTTTACATTTCATGATGCTACCATACTTTTGTCGCAAATAAATAACAATTATTATTTAAGACTGAAAAACTGAAACTGTATTTAAATACAACTTAAATTTAAATGGCAATTAACTAATTGCATATTTAAATACGAAGTTAAAAACTGGGCATAAGAGTTTCAAACAAAATGTATGAAAATTATTTCCGCTTTTATAGCGAATTTACATTATAAATTTTTTAAAGAGATTTAAGTTTGAAATTTAGTTCGAAATCAGAATCGTTCAGATTGTACCAGAAGTAAGTAAGTTTATTTCAGATTTTAAAACAATAATACAATAAATAGAGAACATAAGCTCTGTTAAAAAGTAATGTTAAAACTATAATGTTTTGTTTTAATGAAATTTAGGTTTTACGGCAACCAACTTATCTGTTTAAGTTAATGGTTAATAATTGAGTTGAGATTTTGGTAACTCGGTCACTATCGTTCAAATCGAATCAGTGAACTAGTTCGTACAAATCGTTCAATTGTTCTTTATTGTTATGATCTGTGATTGGACATACTAGTGTAAGAATTTCGAAGTCAACTTTGTAAATTTTTTTGGTCAGAGTTTTACAGGAAAAAGAGCAAATGGATATGCCAGTACTGCAGTTTCGTCCCATCTGATGACTTGTCAGTGGTTAATTTATGTGTCAATTGAGCACAGTGTTTTAAATTGCTAAATTGCTCTGTATGAAAATTTTTTTCTTTTTTGACATAAAGTTGATAGAAATTATATAAGTCAAGTATACATTACTTATATCATTTCTTTTGTATAATAACAATGTTCCCTTTGTTGATGATAAGTACTATTGTACTTTAAAATATTTCACTTTGTTCGTACACCATTTTATACAATTTTGGAACTGTCAGCCATTACTACGTCTGCTTCATTCCTAATTATGGTTGAGTTTTTTGTGCAATGTGTTGTGTAGTAAGTTAATTAATTATTAAAACAAATATTTAGTATTTAATTTTTTATACAAATATCATAAATAACCACATATTATTTTAAAAAACTAAATAATAAGCTTTTCATTACAAATTTATCAAAAAATATAAATATAATATATAAAATGTAAAAAATGAACAAAACTAAATTGGGCGAGTTAGTATATACAAAGTAATTTCACAACACATGAAAAGTTTACAAAGTTTATAAAGCATAAATCCAATAAACTTAGGTAACTTATACTCTATTTTTAGTTGATTTTACACTTTTTATTTCTTACGTGAAGTTTTTTAACAAATCACTGGCCTTAGGAAGGCGGACAATTGTACGGAGAATTATTATTTTAAAATAGGAAGCCATTTTCGTCCCATTTTTAAACATTTACGCAAATTATTTTTGGGGACCCACCGAACTTTGCTGAAAATCGGTGGTACACTTTTTTTCAGAAGCTGAGGACTTTTTCCCATAGCAAAACTCTCAGAAGCTGAGGACTTTTTCCTGTAGAAAATCCCTTAGGAGCTGACGACTTTTTCCCATAGAAAAACATTTAGAAGTTGAGGACTTGTTTCTATAAAAACCCTCTTTAAAATTTATTTTTGAGATCAGCATTAAAAGTTTTATTAATCGTGAAAACTTGAAACTATTACAACGTTTATATTATTCATAGAGTTATGCAAACTAGAGTTTAGCCATAATTGTTAGGAAAAAGACAAGCTCTTTGTTCTATTCCAGCAGTTCTTTATTCTCTTCCACTCTAGTGTGAATGCAGTTAAAGAAAAGCGTCATTGATTTCATACATTTCCATAAAAATTTAGCGTTTTCAATACAAAAAAAAGTAGTAAGCACTGATAAAATTATTTTCCTCTGGCAGCACGACAAACTTTAGCAATTTTCAACTCGAGGTGAAAACAATTAACGAGTAATTTTTTTGACAACTTCAGAAAAAAATTTGTTTTGGGGAACCAGTCTTTGTAGTGCTTAAAAACATCTTTTATTTAATAAATTGATTGAAAAACATTTTATTTGTGCAGCAAATGTCCCGAAGAAATAGTAGCCGTTTAGCTAAAAAGAAAGTACGCAAAGATATGCGAAAAACTAAAAGAAACTTGAAAAATATGCAACACGCTGGGAAAATGTCAGATGGCGCATTTGGAACCAGGAACAACAAAGTCGTCGCAGATGGTACAAATGATAATTGTGGGGTAAATATTACAAATATTGTGAATAATAATGTAAGTTTGATTAAATTTAAGAATTTTTTTTATAAAATTGTATTATTTAATAAACTAATTTGCCTTTAAGTTTAATTTGCCAACACGCTGGCAAATTGGAGTAAATTACACAACGTCTCATGATTTCACAATAGATCTGTTTGATGTAGTTGCTGCGGGAACCAAATTTATTTGAAACGACAATTTACAAATAATTTGGATAATAGCAGCAACGATGGCTTAAACTCTAGTTAAAGGGCATAACTCGGATTAGTGTCAAATTTTCACGATCAATAGAAATGTAAATGCTGAGCTCAAAAAAAACAATTTTTTTGTCGGCAACCCCTCGGTTTACGAGTTATAGACCTCCAAAGTTTGGATTTTAAATTCTTTGTATCTTCGACATTTGTAATCGGATCTAAACAAAACACATAACATTTGAAAGCTAATTTTTTTTTTTTTAGTTATTAAATGTAGATGGCGGTATAAACAATACACAAATTGCCAAGTTATAGAAGGCGTTTAACTCGAACGCTTGAAAAAAGTATGCACCACAATTGTTTAGAGGGTGCCTGATGAAAACGTCTTCCGGTGGACGCTCGACGCGCCTTGTAAAAACGAGCCAGAATCACGCGCTCAATGAAGTAAGCACCCCGATGGTAGATCAGGATTATTTTAAACAAACCGATGGGCATTGAAAAATGCCTACTTCCACAGAATACCTCTGTAACAGTGAGGGGTTGTGTTCACAACAAATAACGTTAACTTCAAAAAAAATGTTCTTTTCTTATTTTTCTTTTTCCTTTTTTTCTTTTTTTTTTTTTTCTTTTATGTAAAATTTAAAATGATTAGAAAAGTTATAAAAGGTTAGACATATTCGATTCTTTAAGAAAATCAATTATGTCTAATAAATCCTCTTTACTAAATGACTTAAACAAATCGAGAAGACAAATATATTTATCAAAAATTTTATGCTTCCTTCGGATATCATAATACTTGTCGCAAAAAAAATCAAATGGTTGGCATTTTCAATAACACCACAATAATCACACAGGTTGGAGTCAATTGCATTTATCCTCCATAAATATAGTCTGTCATAGGCATGACCAGACATTAAACGGTTTAGTAGCTTAACTTCGCCAGGATCGATTGAGAGCCCCCGGTACCAAGGCCCCTCTGGAATGTCAGAGTTAAAAGAAAAAAAGAACGCCCCCTTACTTCTAGAAATCTCCGATTAAGAGAGATTCCATTCCTCTTGCAGAGAATTACGAATTAATCTCAGTGCCCAATCCGTCGAATAGTCCACATTTATAGGAGCACCATTGTCCAAAGCCAGTCTGGCCAATTCGTCAGCCCTTTCATTAAAATTGACTCCCATGTGACTTGGAACCCAAACCAAATGTACAGAGGCAAAATTAGACGCGTTAATAATCGAGATGATTTCAGAAACCAATGAGTTATTCCATTTACTTTCCATAAGAGAGATACATGCGTTGCGACTGTCAGTAAAGATAACCAGTCAGAAAGCTAATTGAAGCATCTTTTATTTAAATTCCAGTTCCATTAACCCATTAAGCGTTAAATTACAAAAGTCTGTTTTTTAAACCGAATTTTTTATAAAAAATCCCATTTTCTCGATATTTGACTAAAATAAAGTTACAAATAATTAAAATCTGGGTTCAAATGCAAATGCAAAATCACAATATCATTTCAAAATTTCTCTATTTTAATGGAAAAATTTAAATTTCAGTTAAAAATGGTGTAGTTTAGCGTCGTGTTTCCAAAATTTATGACTTGGTACATCGACTAGCATTTTCACGCTGAATATGCTAATAGTAAAACTTTTTGGCGATCGCGCCCCTTTACGGTGGTGAGGGGTTTAAAATTGAAAGGTGTGAACGGGTTGGAATGAATTATGTACCATTGGAAAGATTTTTCCAATATCTTTCCAACGAGATATAAAAAGTCTCTATTTATTTAAACATTGTGAGCCAATTCAAGATTTATTTTACAATAACAATAACACCTAGCCAAAAGTTTGGACTTTCTTTTGAGATACAATTTGACCCCTTAACCGAAGAACGAAGCTGGTTTTAAATAACGGCTGGCGGCGAAAAAACTAGAAAGCAATTCGGCATGGGCGGCTGAACTAAAAGAATCCCGGCGGCGACTAAAGTCAGAATGCATCCCATTTTTCGGGATGCATTCGCAGTTCTGCTCTTCACATCAAATACGTCAATTTTGCTTGTTTACGTAACCATTTAACCAGAACACAATTTCCCGATAAAAAAATTGGATCTTTATCAAACTTTGCCCGTGCCCATTCAAAAAAAGTAAGCCGTTGTGGTAGGTCATGTGGCTTCAATTCTTGCACCATCCGAATCGATAATTAACGTTCATCAACAACACTGGCGGATACAGCTGCGATAATTTCCTCTGTCCGCACTCTACGTGCGTGTTGGTGGTTTAATGTCCAATAACGTAAATTTGGTGCAAAATTTAGTCAGAAGATTCCGAATAACCGCCTCAGAAGGTCGCCCAAACTGACCATAAATTTTAAAAAGTGCACGATGTACTTTCTTAACCGAGCATGAATTTTAATAATAAAATTCAATAATCTGCAAGCGTTGTTTTTGTAAGTCAATTTATGGTTAAATTATGAAACCTATTTCATCCTCAATATTGATTAGGTCCCTACGTTCTTGATTTGCCGAAATTGGTGGAATAAGAGGATTTCATGGCACTGCGTTCCTATACCACAGTTCCTATACCAGCTTTGCTTGAGACGTCTAGCGTTTGTTTTTCGTTTTTGCCCCCCTGTTAATCGTATTTGAGAAATCATGAACACTGGGGTCCACGTATATTAGATTTGGCGGAGTATGCACAACCGGTCGACGATTCTCATTGAAATGTAATTGCGTTTTGCCTTTCGAGTTATCCTTACTCATCTTAAAAAATTTTGTTTTCTTTAAGGAATCAGAAAAAAAAAACATCCAAACTTTTCTTTATCATAAACCTCAGTGTATTAACAAAATATCTTTCCTTTGATCAACTAAAAATGTATGAATTTTACGAACACATTTATAATACTAGTTTAATAAATCTATTATCACAGTTTTAATATTGCTTCTAACCCATCCCATATTAACCTAATCTATATTGCAAAAATCCTATTTCATTAGACGAACATTTGTCATTAGGCGAACATTTGTCATTCACGTTGCAAAAGGTCACTGTCCTAAATTTTCCACTGATGCAACCTAGTTCTAATCCTGAACACGACCTTCATTACAAATCTATTGAAACTAAATAACGCTAATGTTAATGTAAAAAAAATATCACAGACTATAACAATTAATAACATTTCCATTGAATATTAATTCGTAGATCATCATGCTGTTGACCTTGTAGATACCCAGCAAAACTTTGATAATGGGTGCGATAAAGTAATGCATTATCTTGTAATGTATACAGCTTACCTATATCATTATTTTCCAATAAAAAGTAATGGGTTACCGATAATGGGATACATAATGCATTACTTTGTAGTGGATACTACTTACCTTCAACATTATTTCGATACATAAAGTAATGAGTTACCAATATTACCAACATTACCTTTTACATTATTTCGAAACATAAAATAATGACTTACCGATCATGAATTACATAATTCATGAAATATAAACGTAAAGTAATATTTAAAATATTTTTTGGAAATTCTGTATTTAGCCACATTACTTTGTGATTTTTTGTAAGCATGTGGGTAAGGTATATATTTTTAACATCACAAACGGAAACTCGAAGCACAACAATTCATTTACATTTACAACTTATTATAATATATGGCGATAGCTCAGTGTGTAGAGTGCTCGCCTAGCAACAAAAAGACCCCAAGTTCGAATCCTGTATTTAGCCACATTACTTTGTGATTTTTTGTAAGCATGTGGGTAAGGTATATATTTTTAACATCACAAACGGAAACTCGAAGCACAACAATTCATTTACATTTACAACTTATTATTATATATGGCGATAGCTCAGTGTGAAGAGTTCTCGTCTAGCAACCAAAAGACCCCAAGTTCGAATCCCAGCGAGACCACGTTATTTATTTAATTAAAAAAATGTTTGTAATAATATTTATTAATGTTTTTTTATGAATCTCTATTTATAGACTTATTACTTTTTCCTACCCGGTAGCCATATAAGTAACCAGTTACTTAACCCCCTATTAGATAATGAGTCCACACATTACTTTTAGGCTCATTGCCTGTAAAATTCATCACTGAATTAAGGTGTATTATACTGAGTGAAATCTATGGCGAAACATTACATTCTCCATTATTTGGTAATGTGTGGTTTTGCTGGTAAGATCGGATGAAACTCTTAAGAAGAGAGTTTTATTTCGCCTTCATTAAATAAAACTCTTTTTGAGGAGTTTTATTTTTTCCGTCTAAAATAGAACTCATTTTATTTATTTTCTTCTTTTTTTATTGTCTTTATTTGCTATAATGTGTATAGTAATTTATACATATACATATATACATACCCTGAGCCAACAAAATGAGTCACTCAATCAATGATATATCCTAAATTTCATTGGGCTCCTTATTAAAAAAAATGGCTCCTCCAAATAAAAACTATCCATAATTGGAATTGGCCATTCCTTTTATGAATTTACAACTTTATTTTAATCCAAATAATGAATTTAATTTGGTATAGCACCTTTTTAATTCCCTCAGCATTTTATCACTTATTGTTTATTCCTCCTTATTTCCCATCCTTGGACTCTAATTTTTTTTTTAACATTTCTAAACAAATTAACTTGTAAGCCAAAAGAGTCATAATCTATGCCAACTAAGTAAATGGTTAAAATTCAAATATAAATTCTTCAAAATTCATGCCAATAAACTCTTACAGACATATTATATATAAAGTATATAAAGTTATCAATCCTGGGAACCGGAAGATGGTTCTCAGGTGTGGTTCACTGATGACTCTAAGCAGTCGAATGGGAACACGGGTGCGGGCGTCTTTTTACCAGGCTTTCAGCGTGCTTTACCTATGGGAAAATATCCGTCCATTTTTCAGGCGGAGATTTGGGCCATCTGTGTCTGTGCAGGGGAATGCCTGCAAAGGGGAACTCGCATGTACATTCTTTCTGACAATCAGGCTGCACTGAGGGCCTTAATGGCTTATAAGGTGTCGTCCGGGTTGGTCATGGAATGCATTCAGACTCTCAATAGGCTCGGTAGGGGCAACTCTCTAACCTTGGGGTGGATTCCTGGTCATGAGGGGCATGAGGGCAACGAGAGGGCAGATTGTCTTGCCAACCGCGGGGCCCGAAAGCCCTTTATTGGTCCTGAACCTTTCTGTGGAATACCTGCGGGGTATGTTAGGGAAAGGCTCAGAGCATGGAGAGAGTCTGAATTCTCTGGTTACTGGGAAAACTCTCCTGGTCAGCGGCAGGCTAAAAGATTGATCTCTTTTTCCAGTAGGGGGTCGAGGCGACTCTTGTCGCTTGAAAGGGGGGGGGGGGGGGGGTAATCTCAGATACCATCTGCACAAGAAGGGTCAATCGGACACGGATATGTGTAGGTTTTGCGAGATGGTGTCTGAGACCTGCGAATGTCACAGGCTTTGTGATAGGAGACTTAGGTTTCTAGGTGATCGCTTCATTTCGCCTTCCGACATGATAATTGGCTAATAGGATAATTGGCTTTATAGGTAGCTTGAATCTGTAGGTAAATTTAGGCAGCACAAAAGACCTACATTGGTCGCGGTGCATAGTGCCTTCTGATGTAATCTAAATATATAAAGTTAGTAGTTACTTATAAAGGGTGTTTTTTATAGATGTATAGAACTTTGAAATAGAATAAAACAAAGATGAATTTTTAGATTGACATAAAATTTACTTTATTCGAAAGATAATCTTCTGGCATTATAATTTAAATATGACTTCTGGCATATGACCGCCACGGCTGGCTCGGACGTAGTCTAATCTGGAGTTCCAATTTTCGATGATTTTTTCCAACATTTGTGGCCGTATAATGGCAATAACGCGGCGAATGTTGTCCTCCAAGTGGTCAATCGTTTCGGGCTTATCGGTGTAGACTAGCGACTTCACATATCCACAGAAAATAATCCAGCGGCGTTAAATCGCACGATCTTGGTAGCCAATTAACGAGTCCGAAACGTGAAACTATGCGCTTACCAAACGTTTCCTTCAATAAATCATTTGTGGCACGAGCTGTGTGACATGTTGCGCCGTCTTGTTGAAACCACAGCTCCTGCACATCAGGGTTGTTTAATTGATGAACGAAAAAGTCAGTAATCATGGCTCTATAGCGGTCACCATTGACTGTAACGTTCTGACCAGCATCGTTTTTAAAGAAGTACGGAAAAATGATTTCACCAGCCCATAAAGCACACCAAACAGTCTGTTTTTCTGGATGTAATGGTATCATCACTCCAAATACGGCAGTTTTGTTTATTGACGTATCCATTTAACCAAAAGTGAGCTTCATCGCTAAACAAAATTCGTGCGCAATACGTATTTCACAACCATGATTTTCAAAATAAATTTTGCACAATTTGAAAGCGTTGTTCAGGCGTCAGTCTATTCATGTTGAAATGACAAACCAAACTAAACATAAATCAATTGACAGCTGACAAAATGGCCGCCAGTTAAAAAAGTGTTGCCTACTTAAAATTCTATACCTGTATAAAAAACACCCTATGTTTAAATTAGATTAGATTAAGATAGCTTAAGATATCAATAAAAACGAAAATATTTAAGGAATTATAAAAAAAATAAATAAATTGTTTATTCTTTTTACGATAGAAAAAACAATGTTAGATATTATTATAAAAATTATAATTTAGACAGTTATATTAGTTTTTTGTTTTTATATACATCGAGATTATTTTTATGTTATTTTCAATTTATAACGAGCTTTCAACCTCCGTATATTTACAAAAATAAAGCAAAGCAAACATATTAGCTAGGTTGATACTAGTATTTCGATCTGGCTAAAGATCTCATCAGAACCCGAAGTTTTAGAAAAGCTAGAGCCTATATAATAGGCAGAACTTTAACAAAAAACCTATTAATAATCAATTTTGCTCCATTCTTGTCTTCTTAGTAATCAACCACGTGGTTAGGTCTTTTCCTAACAAGCATCATGACGTTACTAAACTTTGAAGACCAAAAATGTGCTATTTATATAAAAAATTTTTAGTGTGTACTCTGGCTCAAGTAATATTTTTTACAGTTATATTAGTTTTTTGTTTTTATATACATCGAGATTATTTTTATGTTATTTTCAATTTATAACGAGCTTTCAACCTCCGTATATTTACAAAAATAAAGCAAATCAAACATATTAGCTAGGTTGATCCTAGTATTTCGATCTGGCTAAAGATCTCATCAGAACCCGAAGTTTTAGAATATTTAGAATTCGGACTACCATGGCAACTATTTCATTATAGACCCTTTTTTTAGAGGCAACATAGGGTTGACATTGTGGAGCCCTGGGAACTCATCGGAGAAAAAAAATTTAATTTTTTTTACACGAATAAATTTTATAGTTCCTAACGTAGCCAGATTTTAAAATTTTTGATTTGCATTAACATTGTACGAGGGCAAACTCAAAAATTAAAAAAAAAACACCAAAAAACTCGTTGTTTTTATTTTTCAAAAAAATACTAGTTTAAAATGTCTCTACCTTAGGGACTTAATTTTTTAGTCCTCTACAAAACAAAATAAAACCCGATTGAAAATCAGTCTACCCGTTAAGGCTGCACAGTGGAACCCGATTTTCAATATCTTGTTTTGAGAAAAAACCATTTAAAGTAAATATTGCTCATGCAAAATGTGGCTCAAAGAGTTTGTTTAACAAGCTGTAACTTTTTTATTACTGCCATTTTTTATCCAAAATTTTTATAGCATATAGAAAAAAGTCAAACTATTAAAATATGACACGAACAAAAAATTAAAAAAAAATCTAAAGCTAGTAAACCCCTTAATACAAAAATTACACCAATTTTGAATATTCTAAATATTTAACTAGATACAAATTTATATGCTGCACCCCAGTAGGCTAGTTGGAAGCGTACTGGCTTATCTGTGCGGGGGTCGTGGGTTCGATTCCCACCAGGGGCACTGGTCTCTTTTCGCTACAACTCGCCGAAAGCCATAGCTAGTGCTCGGTTAGGGTAATAGTACATAATTTGTAATTATATGATTATTAATTAATAAAAAAAATAAAAAAAATAAACAATTTTATATGAAAAAGTTTTTACATACAAAATCTATAAGCATAATATATTTCTATAGAAAAATATACATATTATGAGTATCATGGAATATTTCTAAGCAGAAAACTATTTCAAAATATGAAAACTTCACGAACCTTAAACTGAAATATGTGTTCGAGCTTTAACAAAAAAAAGTGCGCCATAGATATGATTCTAACCACAATTGAGTGCCTATTAAAGGTTATCGATTACTTTATGCTAAACCAAAAAAAGGTGGTTGTTTGAAAAAATCATGGTAACACTGAGTGCTCATTGAGCTTTAAAGCTTTATTTCACCCCCAACATTAACTAACATTCCTATATCACCACCCTTCTTTGTTATTAACACATAAGGAAGACAAAAAAACCATAAACTATTTAAGAACAAATATTTGACTCATACAGTGTGTTAGCAAAGAAAAAACGAAAAATTTACAAAAACTATAGATATTTTTTATATAAAGGAAAAGGAAATAAATATTACTAACAGATTCCTAATTGAAACTACCTCCTTTATTGTTATAAAATTGAACTCAAGCAAAAATAATTAGAAACATTATATATTCAATAAATTATGGCTAATTGTGATTTATATGATATTTGGTCCAAGGCCTGTAATCATTATGACATACCAGAAGATTCGATACGTTCCTGGTATGATCGTATATACCACAAACTCAATGAAGACACCACAAAACGTGTCTATCACAATTGGTCTTGTATGTTGGCACCAAAACGCATTGAATTGGAAAAGGCTAAACCTCATATTGTATTGGCTGCCTTTTTTCAATATTATGAATTTGATTTAGCAAAAAGTTGTGTACCAGAAAATTGTAAAATATTTAAAGAATTTTGTCAAGACGGCATGGTTGAAGATGTAAGTATTTTAGACATTTTTAGATTTTATAGCAAATGGATAAATTTATACTAATTTTTGTTATTTTTTTAATTTAATTTTCTTTAGGAGGATATGAAACAATTGGTGTGTCATTTAATGGGTGAAAAGAGTACGGAATGTATTAGTTCAAATGTCGATGATGATATGGCAATTTTACAAGATTTGGATTTACTAATATTAGCGTAAGTTAAATATTTATAAATACTTTTAAGATATTATGACAAAGACAAGTTTGATAATATAGTAAAGATACCCGGGCAGAAAGTCTTAACCGTACAAAACAAATAGTGCTGGCAAACGACCGTGTTAGAAATCAACAAAAATACAACTTATATTGTACCAGACAGAAAAACACTATTTTGTTTGCAAGGCAGGTATTTTGCCAGTAAAACATAAAAACCAATTAGAAGCATTATTTAATTTAATTTATTTAAAAAAAATTCATTTTGTAATTTGTAAGCCCAATTATCTGTTTTTATATTTCACACATTTAAATATGATGTAAAAGACTATGACCAAACTGGATTGCTGCTCTTTAAATGCGTTTTATTATATGTATATTGGGTATACAAGTTAATAATGTCGATGTTTTTGCTTGAAAAATGCTTTTATTGTAATAACAAAATGAATTGACACATTATTTAAAGTATTGTCTATCGTTTGCCACTACTTTTTCACATCTCTCGTAGCATGTGCATTCCGCGCCAAAAGAACTGCTCCGGTTTTGAGGTAAAGAATGAATCAAGCCAATTTCTGATACCCTGTTCTGAAGTGAAGCGTTTTCCAGTAAAGGAGTTCTGCATCGATCGAAACAAATGGTAGTCAGAAGGGGCAAGGTCTGGGCTATAAAGCGGGTGAGACAAAACTTCCCCTCCACTGTTTTCCAAAGAGTTTTTGACCGGTCTTGCAACATGTGGCTGGGCGTTGTCATGATTTAAGATTATGGCCTAGTGTCTTTTTTCGTTGATTGCTCTCTTCAAACGAATCATATGCGTTCGGTACAGATCCTCTGTGATCGTCTGACCCGATTTCAACAGCTCATAATACAAAACACCCTTCTGATCACACCAAATACAGGGCATTACCTTGGTGCCATGGATATTCGGCTTCGGAGTTGATTTGGCTGGTTGGCCGGGCTTTACATATGACTTTTTGTGCTTGGGGTTATCGTAATGTATCCATTTTTAATCAGCAGTAACAATACGATGCAAAAACTACTTCTTTTTGTAGCGTTCAAGCAGCATTTCCGACATGCAAAATCGCCTTTCACCGTCTCTCGGCTTCAATACATATGGGACCCAATTTCCTTGCTTTTGAATGAATCCCAATGCTTTTAAACGTAGGGAAATGGCTTTTTGTGTGACTCCCAATGAGAATGCAAGTTCTTCTTGCGTTTGACAACAATCTTCATGGAGTAATGCTTCCAATTCCTCATTTTCAAACTTTTTCGGCTGACCATGCCTCTACTTGTGTTCTATGTCGAAATCACCACTTCTGAATCTCGCAAACCATCGTTCACAAGTTTTTTGAGTTGGTGCATGTTGACCGTAAGCTTCTAACAACAATCGATAACTTTCAGCAGCCGTTTTCTTCAAATGAAAGAAGGTTATCAGACTTCCCCACAAACCATCTTTTTTAGACACAAAATTCGACATTATTATAGCGATTGAATAAAAGTGTGTTTACACTTTGGCGCCTATCGAATACTGAATTATAATGACAGATGTTTATCCTCCAAAATACCATCCCAGTAAAAAACGCTGCTTACATGCAAGCAGGTTTGTAAGGGAGTAAGCCGAAAGGAATCCCTTACAAACCTGCTTACATATGCTATGATTTTTATATGGCGAATTTCCACTTGGAAGCATTACTTTTGGACAAAATAAGCGCGGATTTCAGCGCTTATAAAAAGCAGTGATTTCATGGATTTCAGTAAAATCATATTTCATGTCTACATTATTACGATTAAAAGTAATATACATAATTTTACATACAATTCTACAGATATTAGTTTTTTGTTGTTAAAATTTTTGACATATAATATAATCATATTATTTTTTTTACCGCTCCACGTGCTAGCTCTACAGAAACAGTTAAACGACTAATTATTTTTTATTTCATACTCAAAAAGACTGAACTCAATCGGAAATCACTCGGGAAAATTTTTACAGATCGTTTACAATCCACGATATGAAACTTTCTACATTACAACCTGCATCCTTATAAGGGATTAGGGTAAGGTGCTTACAACCTGCATTCTTGTTAGGGAAACAGAAAGCTCAAAATTTTTGTTTGTTTATTTTTATACGAAAATTATTCGCTTCTTTTCCTGCTTCTCCATGTTATATAATAGTAAGCACTTACATCAGCGCATTTGTTTTATCCTGCTTCTAAAAACACGAAAATTTTATACTGGGATATTTGTTATTATTGACACAAACCATATGTGATAGTTATCCCATATGTTGTCCAAATCGACATTCTTAACTTGTATACCCAATATCAATCAGGTAACAGGACATTACTGTCAATATTGTTAATCCCAAGTTCTGCCCACTCATAAACGACCATCGCCGACGCTTTGTCAAAATTGAGCATATTGTATTTTTCTGCCTGGGTAATTATAAAAAAGTTAGCAGTGAGATTTGAAATCCTTTATAATTTCTAGTCGTCATCGATTAATAGAAATTTTAATAATCTTAAATTGATTGAGTTGAATAATGAAAAATTTTATTTATGAAATGTTACTAACGATTACACAAAAAGGTACTTTTAGTTTCCTAAGCTAATTTTTCTTAACCCTCTTAAGCTCTTACATTTGTTTGCAATAAAATTCAAACCGTATATTTGCCACCAAAAAACAAACATCGTTTTATCGCTAAGTTTTGGCGATATTGCCTGGAAAAGTGGATTATTTTTCTTGTTAACCAATGATCTGGAAAAACTTTCACCAATTTATAATTAAATTACTGAGAATCGGAATAACAACGGTATTGTTTAGAAGTAGTAACGATTTTCGCTTTTCGACAATTTCGAAATTGGAGGAAACAATACCCAAACTTCATTTTATTTTAATTGAATTTAAATATTTTTCTACTTATATAAAACGTGTTCATTCTGCCAAACTTGATTAAAATACGCTTACCAGTTTTCGAATTAAGATGATGTCTTTTAACCCTCAAATAAAAAATAAGTTGTTCTACAAAAACTTTTATCGTTGCCTACTTTAGACGTATGAGTATAAATGGGTTTGGGGTGCATATCAAAATCTAACGCATAAAAAAGAAAAGTTTTGGACAAACAATTATTGCTCTTACCAAGATATAACCACAATCCAAAAATTATTTTTTTGCGTTTCTTTTTAAGTACATAGAAGATTTTCGCTTTTTTGAAAAGCGAAATTGGGCGAACAAGTATCTAAACTTCAAACTTTAACCATTTGCTACTAATACTTAATATCTCCTTTCATAAAAATCCGTCTATTAGTTTAAAAATAAGGATGACGTCCTTTAGCGGTATCCTGATATAATCCTGTAAGCTCTTTAACCAAAATAAGGACTAATTATTAAAGATAATGCTTCAATTTTACTTACATTTCATTATCAAGAGATTTTAGTCAACTTAAATTCTTTTTTTAGATTTTTGAAAACTATGTTTGTTTAAAAATAATTGTTTTTTGAAAGTTTACGAAATTTAGATTTTTGAGCCTTTCAAGCAAAAGATTCAGTAAATTTTGTTTTCTATCGGATTATATTATTTTCTTATTATAAAACACTCATTCGAGTCAGACTTATCCGTGAGGGGGTTAAACGTATTGTGACGGAATCCTTTGAGTCCTTGAACCAAAAACTTTATTTATTTTCAAAAATGAGACCTGTACCTTATTTTTATTTATTATCAATGTCTTCGAGTTATTTTAAGTAAAATTTGGTTTTATTTTAAAATAATAATACTTTGCTCAACACCGGGACATTTTTTTAACATGCGAACTTTTTCTGTCAAAAATAAAACTTCGTTATTTTGGTAAAATAATAAATTCAAAAATTGGATTATAAAGAACCTACACGGACCAACCGGTGGGTAAACCTAATTCAGGTAATTTTAAAATTATGGGTTGCAAGACCCCAAAAACTCGCGAATGACAAATATTTTTTTTAAAATAAAAAACAAATTAAAAAAATTCAATTGACTTTTTTTTAATTATTGATTTAAATTATTTAAAAAGTCTATGTTTTTTATTTCAGCTCTGCACCTGAGGTCTATAAAAATTATGCCGAATTATCACGTCAAGAATGGGCAACTTCGGGTAAAACTAATTTTGATTTGTTGAGACGTAAGGTGAGATTCTTACTGGCCATAATATAAATTCTTAAATTTCTTAATGATATTGATTTTTTTATCTTTATCCTCTAGACTTTAACAACTTTATTGGCCTTGGATATTTATCAAACTCCTGAATTTAGTAATAAATATGCCAAAGCTGCTCGGGCAAATATTGAACAAGAACTTAAGGAATTAGAAAAATGTTAGATAGGATTTCTAAAAAAAATATACGATCATTTGTTTAAAATATATCAGCGGTATTTTTAGCTTTAAACGAGTGTCTTATCTTTTCCTTATGGGAATGTGTGTAAAAGAAGTTATGCACTCGATGTTAGTCACTCGTTTTTACTTTTGATTACAGCTGCATATGTATAGTAAATTTTTAATGAGTTGCCGCGTTAAATTTAATATTAGTTTTGAGAAAAATATAAAAATTTGTGTTTTAAGAAGATTTTTTTTTAACAAATCTTCTACAATTTAACGCCATATTATTTAAACAATCATCCATGAATTACTATCATAGAATATGAAATTTGAGTAAATGTTATTTTTAACTACGGTCCCAAAATTAGCCCACCTGACGTATAGGTGACGGCAACAGTTTGAAAAAAAGATACTTTGGTGAAAAGTGGCAACCTTATAAAACACATGTTTTAAGTTTCAAGGCGACACGTTGCTTAGATTTTTTTTTGGAGCCATCAATAATAAACGATCTCAGTGAATATAGAAAATAAATAAACATAGAAAAAATTGATCACCGTTATATAATTCAATACTTTCATTGGAAAGGTCTCAACCAATATTAAAGCCGAGCTAGATTCTACTCTGGGCGAGTGTGATCCTTTGTTTACGACTATAAAATATTAGTTGGCGGAGTTTAAACGAGGCCGTACGAGCTGTCAAGGCGAACACCGTAGTGGTCGACCAACTGAGGTGTCCACGTCAGAAACGGTTAAGAAAATCCACAAAATGGTATTGGATGATCGTTAACTGATGGTGCGTGTGCTGGCTGAAGTGATAGTCATTTGAAAAAGTGCTATACATCGCATATTGACGGAAAATTTGGAGATGGGTGCCGCAAGTGCTCACAATATAGCAAAAACAGCGTCGTGAAGATGTTTAAATAGAGTGGCGATGTTTCACCGCAATAAAGTCGAGTTTTTGCGTCGATTCGTAATCATGAATGAGTTATAGGTCCATCTCTTCACAACTGAGGCAAAGGAACAATCAAAGCAGTGGACAGGAATGGGAGAATCGTATCCAATGAAGGCGAATACAGTTCAATCTGCAGACAAGGCCATGTCGTCTGTTTTTTTTGGATGCGCGTGGCATAATTTTTATTGATTATCTTCAAAAAGGAAAAACAATCAACGGCGAGTATTATTGCAGCATTTTAGGGATGAAATTAATGAAAAAATTTAGCATTTATCAAAAAAAAAAAAATGTTGTTTCATCAAGACAATGCCCAAGTTCACACATACACTATTGCGTTGGCAAAAATCAATGAATTAAAGTTCGAATTGCTTTATCACGCACCTTATTCGCCAAATTTATCTCGCTCGAACTATTTTATATTTCCAAACTTGAAAATATGGCGCGGTGATAAAAGATTTGCCAAATAACGAAGAGGTGAAGTCTGCATCAGATGGTTATTTTAAGGAGCTAGATAGTTTTTACTATAAACAGGCTTCGAAAACTATTAAATATCGTTAGGAAAAGTGTATCGAGATAAAAGTAGATTATCTTGAGAAATTAAGAAAAATTTTCCAAATTTATTGTATTTTCTTTGTTAGGTCGTCTAATTTTGGGACCGCCCTCGTACTGTAATTGTCTTTAAAACAAAATTTATTTATATTTTAGTTAAAATTTATAAATCCAACCAGTTAACATTAGCTTAGTAAAAAATTCAAAATTTTGCTTAAATTTTTAAAGATTTACTTACAACTTTTTCAACATATTAAACTCATCTTACTATCTTAAAATTTATGAGTTTTTTTTTCACAAAATACGAAACAAAAACTATAAAAGTTTTGTTTAGTATGCTTTTTTATAATTTTACTACCGTTTGCAAAGTTACAGTTTCAGATTCCAACATTCATTCACAAGAAACAGACAATAAAATAATACATTTTCTTTTACTATCTACATAAATTTTCATTCCTTATTGTTTGCTTCAAAATCTTCAAATCTTCTTTATTGCGTTTTAAATGTATAATTGTAAATGCCAAAAATCAAATAGGTGTCATAGTTAAAAAAGTTAAGCGAAATATATATAAATTTATGCTAAAATTTTAATAAACTGTAGTTTTATTTCATCTTATATGTACCTAAGGTTTTAAATAATGAATGGTTTTTGTCAACACAGGTAAGTATAAGAAAACAAATTGAAATTTTTCGAGAAGAAGACAGTAATTTGAAACTAAATTTGATTATTTTTCTTTTAAACCGAGAGGTATTCATAATTATTAGAATATTTATATAACATGCAATTTCAATTGATGCAAGAAATGTACTTGATTTACATTTAAAATGTAGAGATATATAATTTGTAATTTGAAATTTTTTTTTGAGAAGAATCTTTAACGTTATAGATTCGCAGTATGTTTTTTAAAACAACTGCAGATGTATAGAATAAGAATTTTGTTCTTTTCCCCAAATTGCCCTCTAGTGAAAATATAAGCAACCAAAGTTAATACTTACACTGAATATAAAACCTATACGGTTGAAGATATTTAAAAAAAATTTATTTTGTAATAAAATAGAAATAAACCTGTAAAGATAGCAGAAAATCTACTAAAAATTAGTTAAAAATTACGAAACTGCTAAAATTTGCAGATTTTTTTTACTAAATATTAGTAAGATAAGAACAGCAAAAATAAAACTGTTAAACTTATAAAATTTTATTTATAATCGAGATGACTTTTAGTTGATTGAAAATAGCAATTAACTCTGCTAAAATAAGCAAATAATTTTGATAAATATTTGTTGACAAAAGAAAAAAAAACGGCAAACAAAAACTAGATTATCAACAAAATGTTTGCTATATTTACCTTAAATTTAGTTAAATGCAAATAATAGTATATTTAGCTAAAACCAGCGGAAATATATGCTAAATAATTGTAGACTGATGATTTCAGATGAGCAAATTTTTCAGTCACATAAAAAATAAAAAAATCTTCATTTATAGTAATTAAATGTGCTAAAGTCCCAAAACTTATTTAACAAATTGTGAAAAACAATCTGATGTAGGCGTGTCCCTATCCGGATTTCATTCCTGCCCAAGGAAATCTTCAGGGGACTTTGTTATTGGAATTTCTAGAGATATTTGTTATGTTAAATCACAAACTCAATGAGAATTTCTTGTCCTCGTCTAGGAGCGAGATTCTTCGTTTTCTTATTTCCGGACAACTGAAGATTTTGGTGATGCCTATGAAACAATTTTATTGTCTATTATGAAAAAGGTCAAACTTTTTAAAATGCAACAAATTAAAATATAATATCACAATATCATATTAGATTTCTAACTAAATATATGAAAATAAAATCTAAAACAAAAACTTTCATATGTTTCATATTTTTTTGTAGACTAATATATACCAATTTTTTTTTTTGATGGTTTTAGCAATTAATTTGAAATTTCCAATTACCTAAAATTTAATTAAAATATAAGATTTTGTTATTTTGGTATTTAGCAGATTTATTTTTGCCATTTTTATCTTACTCATATGTAGCAAAAAAATCTGCTAATTTCAGCAGTTTTTACTGCAACGTAATTTTGAACTAAATAGTTTTTGTTTTGCAAAAATCTTTAGTCATTTTTTTCTATTAGTGTATAACTTTATAATGGACAAATCTTTATTCACAAATTTATTAATTTTTATTTTTTTCAAGTTAACCGATTTTTAAAGTTTTTTCACAAAATATCGTGGTTTTAACCATTTTTTAATACTGTCATATGGCAACCCTGACATTATAGTTTTTTTTTATAAAAGTAGTTGTATTTCAATAAAAAGTAGCCGATCGGTAAAAATTTCAAAACACAGTTTTTAAAAAATACAAAAATTAAAAAATCGACTAAATAAAAAAAAGATAAAACTAACAAAAATCGCTAAAAGTAGAAATAGCACCAAAAAGTGATAATACCCAGGTGAAAAAGTTCATATATTATCATATATGGCCACATATATGAGTTCATATAAGAATACATATAGGTTCGGATCCGAAATTTGAGGGTATATGGACATATATGCTTATATATGGGCATTAGGCCGGGTCGATTTGTGGGGAGGCAAAAAAATCGCCCAAAGCTCAGTGAAAATCGTATTCTAGGGATCAAAATAAGAAACTTTGCGGAATTAACCATACCTCTAAAACGAATTCTACTACCCCGAAACTGTTGACTTTTGTCCCGTAGGGTCAAGTTTTGAAAAATCCCACTTTGACCCATGTAGAGTGCCCCAATCGAGTCCAAATGTATGACCGACCCCCACTAACTTTGAAGGGCCGATCCACCCATGCTCGTGGCACACCCCCCTGGAACTCCCCTGGGGGGTTCCCCATACAAACATTTCAAAAAATCTCCATTTTTGGCACTTTATTTTATTATTTTTTATTTATTTTATTTATTTTTAATATTTTATTTATTTTTTCTCTTTAGAAATTTATTTAGTCAGAACATATGTAAATGAAAAAATTAATTTAACTTAGTAATAGAAAAGAAAAGATAAAAATTACTGTTTGAAGTCTTTTTTGCTTTCAAGTCTGGGCAATTTCGCACGGCTCTCTAACGTCGTCGCCATAACAGCCTCTACATTTTCCGGTATAACTCGTTTGGAAACGCTAGCTAGCAATTGAACGTGTCGTTCTGTTCCTTGTATGTGTGATGGAATTTTTGGATCATTAAACGGTGGATCATCTTGATTTAAATATTCTTTCAAAGTATCGTATGGAATGCTTCGAGTGAATGGTGGTTCAAATACGTCATTTATGTCATTCATATTGATCATTTCCGTGTAACTTGTGCAATAAAAGTTTATATCTGGTTTTTTATAAGCTCTAAGTCCCGTTGGGTCGTCAACATCGGTTCGATAGCGTAGAATTATCTTGATAGCACAGTCGCGCTTTTCTTTGCTATCATCAAACAACATTGATAACAAGATATTTTCCGAATGCGCATAATATGAATTATCTGTAATTACTTTATTGACAATTTTGCGTAAACGAGGTTCTAGAAATCTTGACCAACTAATGAATTTGAAAAATAATCTACTACCGTACACGACAGAGCTGTAATACTTAATATTGAAGTACATTGGCACATAACATGTAATTATAAATTCAACCAGTATTCTTAAATTTGCATCTGGATTTTCCGTTGTCACATATAATCGTAATAGTCTAGCGGCCTTGGTGAGCCACCGAGAATGTACAATTTTCCCTGGTTTGATGTTAGCCAGATCCACTGAAACCACGCCGCTAGAAATTGCATGGGCCATGTCGTATAAGTACTTGGAATCGGTGGAAAATTCAATTTTTTCTGGAGCAGGGGGCATATTTTTCAACTCAATTTTCTGAAAGCCGTCCACCACCTGAAAATATATAAAAATAAAGCAATTAAAAACGGTTGACAATTATAATAAATGAGTGATAGCAATAACTTACCGGAAGAGTTTCACAAGTTTCGATTTGACGGCTCAATTTTCCGGTTGCCGATCTTGGTCCAGTGCTGGTTGATTTATCCAAAGCTTCAAACAAATGCCGAAACGGAAGTTCGTTGAAGTGTAGAAGGCAAACGAACCAATGCAATGGTCTTTTTAACAGCAATTCGAATCGTCGTATAATTCCACCGTGTGGGCCAGTGTTTGTTGGCTCACCGTCAACGCATATGCCAATTAATTCATTCAGTGATATATTTTTATCGTTAAAAAAATCATTTAATTTGGTTGTTTTGTATTCAGCGGTTTCATGTTCCAGTCTTACGTAACCAATCAATTCAGAATTCGGTTCTCTCAAAATAACAAGATGAGGTTCTTTTACCATCCTAGTATGATACTTCTCATCAATTGCATCTCTCGTTAAAGTATCATCTTTTCTGCCATCGAATGAAAATGCTAACAAATTGGTATCATCTAACCGTTTGCGAAGCACTTCTTGTCTGCATTTCTCTTTTTCTCGGCGAACTTTCGATTTATCCATGATGAGAGGTTTGCCATGGGTATCTTTCATTTTAAAATCTTGGAAAAGAGCGGTTCCCATTGCTGATGCTACTCTATCAGGCACACCAAATCTGTCACATACCAAGGCAAAGTTAAAACAATCGTATCTCTGTGTGTATTGTGAACTTGTGCTTATATCCAAATCTTCTTGAACCGGTGGCGGTGCGTATGTTGAATCATCGGGATCTTGGTATGTTGGCATTGATGACATAGACGTTGCTCCTTGCTCTTCAATTTCCATCGCAAAACCATCCATTGTTAGTCTTCTCTGATTATGTTGATCGTGCATAAACTCTTTGAGGCGTTCGGGAACCAAACCGCATGCACATGGAGCTGCCTTCAAATCGCATTTACATGTTCCAATGAAAAAAATTGTTTCCAGAGATTTTACATACTCTGTAAATTCTTGGTGTTTGTTTCTATTCTTGATTTGCTCTTGATATTTGACAAGCAATCTATTCAATTTATTATATACACTTTTTTTCAGCATTATTTCCATACCAAGTTTTTTCCAAATTCCAATCAACTTATCTTGTACTTGAATAGTGAATGATTTATAGAGCAATTTTTTTTGTTCGCTCAAGTAAAAATAATATCTCAAAATATCCAGATGGGTTGGTAAATTAAGATCAGTCAAATCAGTAGACACACCAAAAACAGTAACATCATGCCTGGGTATATGACTCATTGGGTTTTCGATAGTTGTTGATGTTGTTATTGCTTCATCTTGCGGTGTAAAGGATGGTGGATTCATTGTAAACTTTTTGATTTGGAATGATTTTTTTTTTTAAATATTTTTTTATCTGAAATTAGAACTTCACACTTTGAGTTCTTCACAACGACTTAATGCATTCACAAAAACTGTTGCGTTATATATGGTCTACGAGGTAATAAAAATGAAATGGTAATTTTAATTCTACCTGTAACCGATTTTGTTGTTAAAACTGCCCATTAAATACTTACATGTAAATTAAAAGTTAATCTGACCACAAAATCTGTTAAGCAAGTGCGCCTTTTATTACTTCTGGAAAATCCTTTATGATAATTTTATGCTCAATTCTACCTGTAACCGATTTTGTTGTCAAAACTGCCCATAAAATACTTACATGTAAATTAAACGTTAATCTGACCACAAATACTGTTAAGCAAGTGCGCCTTTTATTACTTCTGGAAAATCCTTTATGATAATTTTATGCTTTCTGTTAAGCAAGTGCGCCTTTTATTACTTCTGGAAAATCCTTTATGATAATTTTATGCTCAATTCTACCTGTAACCGATTTTGCTTAAGTAAGTTTACGACATGCAGCTGTGTCTTGTGGTGGCTTAAAAAACCCACACAACCTATTTTACGACCTGCAACAGAACGACACGTTCAATTGCTAGCTAGCGTTTCCAAACGAGTTATACCGGAAAATGTAGAGGCTGTTATGGCGACGACATAAGAGAGCCGTGCGAAATTGCCCAGACTTGAAAGCAAAAAAGACTTCAAACAGTAATTTTTTTTATTTCTTTTCTATTACTAAGTTAAATTATTTTTTTCATTTACATATGTTCTGACTAAATAAATTTCTAAAGAGAAAAAATAAATAAAATATTAAAAATAAATAAAATAAATAAAAAATAATAAAATAAAGTGCCAAAAATGGAGATTTTTTGAAATGTTTGTATGGGGAACCCCCCAGGGGAGTTCCAGGGGGGTGTGCCACGAGCATGGGTGGATCGGCCCTTCAAAGTTAGTGGGGGTCGGTCATACATTTGGACTCGATTGGGGCACTCTACATGGGTCAAAGTGGGATTTTTCAAAACTTGACCCTACGGGACAAAAGTCAACAGTTTCGGGGTAGTAGAATTCGTTTTAGAGGTATGGTTAATTCCGCAAAGTTTCTTATTTTGATCCCTAGAATACGATTTTCACTGAGCTTTGGGCGATTATTAAATCGACCCGCCCTAATGGGCATATATGAATGTTCATATATGGTCATATATTAATGTTCATATATTGTCATATATTATTACTTTTCCTATATTCTCGTATATAAAAAAGTTTTTTTTAGTTTTTTTTTCCAAATTTTTTCAAATTTAAAGTTTTGCTTTGCGATTTTATACAAAAGTTGTGAATGATCTGCATCATTAAGGCATCATCGGAAAGGTGTTTTAAATATATTTCCAAAGAGTAATATCTCCCCATTCATTAACCCATTACGAGTCAGTTTAACATTTGGTATTTTTTTTTAAAATTTTCCTGTCTTTTTTTATTTATTTTAAAAATTATCTGTATTATAGGTATGTTTTGAGGCCAGTAATTTATAAACAAGATATTGAGCTTTCATTTAAGGTATAATACGACCCTGTTAATATATAAACTTTGAGGTTTTATTAGTTTTTTAGTGGCGAATTTTTAATAAAAAAAGATGAAAAAATACAAAATTTTAAGATAGCTTTTAATGGGTTAATGAAAGGGGACATATTATACCTTTCGACCCATTCACAACTTTTGGATAAAATCGCAAAACAAAATTCCAACTTTAAACCACTTATAAAATCGCAAAACAAAATTCCAATTTTGAACCCCTCACCCGGAAAAGGGGTGCGTTCGGCAACAAATTTTACCAATGGTATATTTAGCGTGATAATATCAGTTGATGGACCAATTTTCATCAATTTTCAACTCAAATTTCAATTCAAAACTCGTTCTCTGCAATCGTCTTTATAAATCAATAAAACATTAATTTATATATTTTTGTCAAGAACTCGAAGACCGGCAGAATAAGGGTTAAAAATAGAAAAATTTCATCCTCATATATGGTCATATCTGATCAAAAATTAAAAAATATTAACCATATATGGAATAATATATGAATACATATATAGAGATATATGGCATATATGAACCAATATATGAACCAATATATGCAATATATTATCATATATTATCATATATGGTGTCATTCATATCCATATATGAACTTTTCATTTGAATGTATTTACCCATATATGCTCCCATACATTACATATATGTTCATATATGCCCATATATGGAACAATATATGCTCATACATGAAACCATATATGGCAATATATGATCATATATGAACATTTTCACGTGGGTAGCTAAAATTAGAAAAACAATTAAATTTAGATCAAATTTATAGTCTCTAAAATTTAAAAAAAAAACATCGACATTAAAAATAATTATGGTAAGAACGGAAATATTAAAAAAAATTTAAATTTGTATCATCTAAACTTAAAATATTTTCAAACCGTCAGTTTAATTTTGGAATTATTTTATTCTAAAGTTTGTTATTTTCGTTTTTTTTATAAAAATTTCAATTTGTTTTCTTCAAGGTAAGTATGTTATATTTTAAGTTTATTTTAATTAATTTTACAATAATTTGAAACTTTTAATAATATTGTATTTTTCAACCATTTTCCTTCCCTTGTCCTTAAAACTATTAGTCCACTTCAGATGAAAGACCCACAACAAGTCGTCATGGTAAAACAAAAAATTCGCCCAAAAAGAAATATAAAAAACAAAGTCCATGGAAAAATGGTGGTGGTAAAGTTAATAGATTTAAAAAAATTAAAGACGATCATGCGGTAAGTGGTACTAAAATTAATAATAATAAGTTAAATATGAACAAAATTTAAATAATTTAAATTTTCAGAGAAAGTTAGTTAGACGTAGTCTGTTAATAATGTCAGATAATCAGACGCCTAAAAAATATGCACAATATGGCAAAGGCGCTAAACGTTTAATAAATAGCAATAAGAAGTGTTCATCAAATAATATTTCACCGAATAGAATAGCTCGAAATAAATTAAAAAATCAGAAAAAATGTACACATAAAAATGTTATTACTTTGGAAGAAGGTGAAATACGTTCAGAAGATGAAAGATCTTTGATAAAACCGAAAAGATCTGAACAAAAATCTGAAGATGAAAGCGAAGATGATTGTATTGTTATTGAACCTACTGTGGATGAAATAGTAATAGAAGATGAGGAAGAAATTGATGACGATGCACCTTCGACTAGCATTGTATCCACTAGCTATCAATCTTTAATAAAATCATTTAATCAACGTAGTACCTCAACACCTTATCATAAAAATTCTACAAAAAATCATACTCAACAATCTCCTTCTTATGCGTCCATTGTTAAAAAACCAGAATCCCCTAATACTGATAAATCTAAGGTAACACCTCTCTTCTTTGAAGATGTTAATGGTAGACCATGGTTTGAAACCATCAATTCTACTGATCAATTTACGGATTATTCAAAATTAAGTACCTTAAGAGAAAATTCCATATTAAAACGAGGATCTATACGTTTAAATCATAAATCGGATGAAATTGTAGATATAGATGATTCGAATGTGTCTGGTGGCGATTTGACATTGAAACCGAATAAATTAAAACGTAACTCTGATGAATTAGATGATTCAGTGATATTTATAAGTGAAACAAATACTAAAGATTTTATACCCATAATAGATGCTAATAATCCTTCAGCTACGGTAATTGGTTTCTTAATTTTTTTTTGCCATCTTTTATAATTTTTTTTTTGATTTTTTTTTTTTAGGTTTTTAAATTAAGAGACGATTCTTCAACGCCACCAAATAAAATACGTATCACTAATAATATGTATACCAAGAGTGAAACGAAACAATTAAATGCTTATAATGAAAATGCCTACAATCCAAGTGCTGGTGAAGAATTGGCAAGCGGTAAAAGAATGGTTATTATTGATGGCAGTAATGTGGCATTTAAGTAAGTTCTTTTTCATATCTTATTCGTAGTAAAATAATAAATTTCGCGAAAATATCTGTTAAAACCTATATAAAAAAGACTTCACTTGCGTGAAATCGTTGTGAAGAGCTTTGAAAGAATTCATTCCCTAATTTCCATTTTTTTGAAATGAAGTCAGATTTTAGAATGAATTCCCTGAACAAATTTAAGGAATGAATTCTTTTTTTTCAGTTTTGTTAGTTTTTTGTTTTTATATACATCGAGATTATTTTTATGTTATTTTTAATTTATAACGAACTTTCAATCTCCGTATTTTTACAAAAATAAAGCAAATTAAACATATTAGCTAGGTTGATTACTAGAAGGCAAGAATGTTGCAAAATTAACGATTAATAGGTTTTTTGTTGAAGTTCTGCCTATTATGAATGCTCTAACTTTTCTAAAACTTCGGGTTCTGCTGAGATCTTTAGCCAGGTCGAAATACTAGTATCAACCTAGCTAATATGTTTGATTTGCTTTATTTTTGTAAATATACGGAGGTTGGAAGCTCGTTATAAATTAAAAATAACATAAAAATAATCTCGATGTATATATAAACAAAAAACTAAAAATATTACTTGAGCCAGAGTAAAAAATAAAATTTTTGTTTATATAAATAGAACATTTTTGGTCTTCAAAGTTTAGCAACGTCATGATGCTTGTTCGGAAAAGACCCTAACTACGTGCTTGATTACTAAGAAGACAATAATGGAGCAAAATTAACGATTAATATGTTTTTTGTTGAAGTTCTGCCTATTAGGAGGCTCTAGCTTTATTTTCTTCATTCGATTTCTCTTGAATTCATTCCATTCATTGAATTCATTCATTCCAGACAAGGATAGATCCCATCTGGACCCGGAGATTTAAATGAAGAAAACTCATCTATCGCCCACTTTACCCGGTTCTCCTGAAAGATTGCACCCGCCAGGCGTACGTACCTACCTGTCAGGTTCGGGATTCTCTGAATCACAGCGGACCCGCAGTTGTCAACGCATCCTGGGAAGTGAGTATCGAGCAAGAGTTTACAAGTTTCAGTGGGAGATTCCGTGTATGAGCCATCCGGCCTCTTAAGAGTGCAGAGACCATTTGTATGATCCTGTGACAGGGCCTTTTGTAGTCGCACCGCCTCTGGAAGATCAGAGATCTTCTCACAGTAGTTGCGCCATGTGGTCCTTTTGGATCTGCGTAGTTCTCTATTGTACTCAGTGAGTGCGGCCCTATAGGTGATCCAGTCACCTGTTTCCTTTGCCCTGTTGAACAGTCTTCTGGCTTCCTTTTTAAGCTTCTCCAGACCATCATTCCACCATGGAACGTCCCTCTTCGTCTTCCTGGTCTTTTCGGGGCAGCTCAAAAAGAAAGCAGAAGTTAGATTCGATTGCATTTCGGATGCCGCATGATCGATCTCTCTAGTGCTCAGAATGAGCCCTTTAGAGACATCTGCATCTCGTTCCAAATTGTATCGGAAATCCTCCCAGTTCGTGCGTCTGGGATTACGATAAACCTGGCATGAGTCCACTGCACTAACAACATCAAATACCAGATGTTGATGGTCCGACATTGACAGTTCATTGGATACATGCCAGTTTGAGATGGCAAATGACATATCAGAACTAGTAAGAGTGAGATCCAAGACCTCTGTCCTAATAGAATTCCTGAAAGTCGGTTCGTCACCCCTATTCACTATGTTTATATTGTTACTACATATAAATTCAAGTTGGTACTCACCACGTTTATTTATGTTGGTACTTCCCCAAATCGTGTGATGTGCGTTGGCGTCACAACAGAGGATCCAACTAAGGTTCCTCATTCGGCAATATTCCACCAAGGCCGAGACCTCAGCTGTTGGTACCGTGTTGGTGTCGCCAGGTAGATACGCGGAGGCCAGTACTACCTCATGTTCCCCAGATAAGGAGGACACCTTTGCCCAAATCGCAACCAAGTCTCCCAAAACGAATTCTGAAATTGGGAGAATTGTTATATTGTTTCTAACAAGGATGGCTGCTCTGGGCCGACTATGCTGATAATCGTAAATCAGCCTACCTTGATTAGCGTTAAGCCCCTTGATGGCTCCGTCGTGCACCCATGGTTCCTGGATGAATACAACATCCAGGGCATCAGTGGTGAACCTTCTGTTGGCGATGTCCGATGCCGCTTTGGCATGGTGAAGGTTCACCTGTAAGCACTTTAGATGCTTTGGTGTCTTACCTTTTCGGGCAGCCATCATTTTAAGCGTGTTTTATATCTGCGTCTATAGGTGGACCCGAGTCCACCTATATCAAAGATTGTTTTTTTCTTGATTTTTATATATATTTTGACCTTTTTCAATTACATTTTGTGTTATTTTTAGAGTTATTCTAATCAGGCTTTCAAGGTCATGAATTTTCTAAACGTAAATAAAAGACTTTTATTTCATTTTTTGTATTCCTACGTTTCGTCGGTATTTTCCGACATCCTCAGGGATTCGTTTTTTATTAAATCTGGCAATCATGTAAATATAAAGAAAATAACCACTAAGAAATATCAACAACAATAAACTTAACATTAAAATAATTTTGGAGATTTTTTAATATCATGTTTTTTTTTTTAATTTTGAGGATTTTTTTAATTGTTTCGATTTTTTTTAATTTGTATCTATTACTTCTTATTACAATATTTTTTTTTTAATTTCAACTATTTTTGTGTGCATATTTTGCACTTGAACATGTGCTAATTATAATTACTCTTTTCATCGTGCACTTGTGCGAATTTCTCTTTCCATTTTGCACTTGCATAGCAATTTTGTAAATTCATTTTTTAAATTTTGGCGTGTTTTTTGGTGATTTTTTAAATTTTTGGCGTGTTTTAATTTTTGGCTATTTTTTTAATTTTGTCATTTTTTTTTTTTATTTTAAACTTTTTTTAATTGTTCAATTAATTTTGTAAATTTTTTTTTCAATTTTAGCATTTCTGTTCAAGTTTGGAGCATTTTTTCTATTTTAGCTATTTTTTGTTTTAGCTAATTTTTCAATTTCGGCGATTTTTTTCAATTCTATTTTTTTTTTTTCAATTTTGGCGATATTTTTAAATTATAGCTTTTTTTCTGGTGTTGTTTTCAGAGAATTTAACAAAAAAGGTAAGTTCCTTAGGCCTAGTTTTTAGGATGTAGATTATGTAGGCCAAGTTTTTCGGATGTCAGTTAAATTTGTTTTAGTTAAACCAATAACGACTTTGTCTGCCATTTCCAAGTTTATTAACAAACATTTTTAGGAACCACTTTATCTTGGTTAGAATTTTGGCCTGTATCATACATAACACAACAAAATAAACCACATTTCAGAAGGAGTATTCCCTTTAAAAACTTCGTTAATCTAAGTTCAAAGATAATCTGCAACCTAAAAATTGATATTAATAAATAAATAAATAAATAAATAAATAAATAAATAAAAAAACTCGGCATAGTCTTCGTTAGTTAAGCGTTAGTTAAACCTAGATCAGTTAAACTAATGTATAAATTTGTCAACAAAAAACAGCTGTTAGATAATAATTTGTTTATGTGATGACGCATTGTAACGTATATACAAAAAAATTGCCAGTTTATTTAATTTTGTCAAAAATTAATGCGTCATCATCGTGTAATTTGACAATTTTTAAACTAGAACTGAAAAACAGTATGCCCAGTTAAATTTACACCCCTGTTATGGCTTTTAAATCAGAGCGAAAGTGAAAATTTTAGAATTTTTCGGTGTTCTTGCGATTAAATCAGAACGCTTTTCCCTATTTTTTATTCGTTTTAATTCGTGTAAAAAAGCCTGGTCGCAAGTAAAACGAATGCACTTTTTTTCTAATAAATTTCAATTTAGGGTCAAAAATGGTACTTAATATTAAAAATTTGGAACTTTTTTTTACTTATTTCTGATTTTATTGTATTTTTGGCTGTATTGTTTATACTCTAAAAAACTGTTTTAAAAAAAAATTTTTTTGTTTTGATATTCTAGAAAACACTTAAACAAATTGACATCAATCGTCGGCTTATTATTGGTTTGACCCATACGCCAAAAAGTTGTTATCGAGAAAAACGATAAAGAAGGTGCAGTTATTTCAATTTTTGTATGCAAAATCTGCAGGTAGGTCAAATTTGTTACTTGATATCTCTGATATGATACGAAATAACGCGAAAACGGTTTTCGAAATCAAAAAGAGGATATTTACATTATATACAATTCATTCCTAACTCATTTTTTTCTAAAATGGTCGGTGGGTCAAACCAATAATAAGCCGACGCAATGTTAGAAGCATTTCTAAAAAGCATTTTACTTTCCATATGTTTTTTATTTTCCATTAAACCATATGTTTTTGACACTTCGATAAAAATTTCGAAAAAAATTCAATTTTTGGAAAGCTGTTAGGATTTGAGAACAACAAATTGAATTTCGTGTGATTTCGCAAATTCGTTCTAATTACAAAACGTTCTAAAGTAGGGACATCTGCGTTAGTTTAATTTTGTTTTGAGATTAACTTAACAAGCCAATAAACTAAGTTTAATTGACATCCAAATAACTAGGCCTTAAGCAATTAAACAAAAAAGTTAAGTCCTTAGTGAATTAAACAAAAAAGTTAATTCCCTAAGGGAATTAAACGAAAATGGAATAAATTCCTTGACCAAAAGTTGAATTTACTGTATTTGAATGAATTCTTGTTGAATGAATTTCTTAACTTTAATACTTAATGTTTTAGTTAGGGAATTCATTCTCTAAATTTGAATGCTTTGAATTCATTCACAGGAATTGAGTCTTAGTATTTTCTTATTAAAGAATTGATTCCTTGAATTAAAAAAAAATTAATTCAATTTTAGGGAATTCATTCCCAAAAGGAATGAATTCTTCAAATCGCTGAGAATATTTACGGATTATATTTATATTTATCGATTTTATTTATATTTTTTTTGATATGATCGGTATTTATTTATCGATTTTGTTTCTTTAATTTTTTTTTAGACATTCTTTGGATCAATTTTTCTCTGTCAAAGGTCTCAAAATCGCCATTGAATATTTTGAGAAACTGGGTCATGAAGTTAAAGCTGTTATACCACAATTTCGAATGAATGTAAATAAATCTTCTGATCGCGAAGAATTGAATAGATTACACAAGGCTGGTAAAATTGTACCAACACCCTGTAAAAACTTACCTGGTCTAACCAGTACAAGTTATGATGATCGGTTAGTTTTTTTTTTTTTGATTTTAAGATTGATTTCAAATTTAATTTTATTGCATTTTTTACATTTTACTTTTAGCTTTGTCTTACAATTGGCTTTTGAGTTGGATGCTGCAATTGTTTCAAATGATAATTATCGCGATTTATTACATGAAAATCCTGCATTTAAAAAAATTATTGAAAATCGTGTTATTGGTTATACCTGGTGTAATGATATATTTATATTACCCAAAGATCCTTATGGTAAATGGGGCCCTACTTTACATACTATACTAAATCGTTCTTAATTTTTTTCTAAATATTTTTGTGTTTCATTTTTATACTAATAATTTTAGTAGTTACATGATTACAACTAAAATTATTAGTAGCTTTAGAAATATATCAATCTCTCAAAAAATTCTTTAAAAACCGGCCAAGTCTTAAGGCTTCTTTACTTCTTTACTCCAAACAATGTGTAAAAATAGTTCCTACATACAATATGTTGTCCTTGTTTTACATACTTAGCAAATAGTGACTGATTTGCGTAATGTATATTTTGTTGAAAATCGAATTTACTTTCCGCAAATCCGTCACCATTTGCTTAGTATGTAAAACAAGGACAACATATTGTTTGTAGAAACTATTTTTACACATTGTTAGGAGTTGAAGCCATTAATGACACCTGATTTTTTCAAAACTGTTAAGGTACGTTCAGATAAGTGAAATATTTGACAAAAAACATGAAATATTTCTTTGCCGTAATCGGAACACAAAATATTTTTGTGTGTCAAACAGCAAATCAGCTGATTTTGGTCAAACAAAATTATTTGCATTCAAAGAAATATTTGACAAACTTAACCATAGTGTGAACACTAGCTATCAAATATTTTCTTCTGATTTGAGCAAATATTTATTTGATCTTACAAAAAAAATGTAAGAACAAACAATGGCAAATAAAAGGTGGTAAAATCGTCAATTATAAATTTTTTTAATAAATTTATTAATAAAAGGCTTTATAAAAAAACTGAAATGTAAATAGATATTAAAAAAATATAATCACTCAGATAATGGATTGGAACATTGGTCTAAAATGGAACGATATGGAATGAAACGGGGAACGATTGGAATCGGAGCACTGTACACAATTGTGTTGTCATACGTAAAAATAAAAATTTAATCATTCCGATAACAGAATGGAACATTGGTCCAAAATGAAATGATAAGGTTTGCAAAAATGTTGTCCATTTTGCGATATCATGCTTAGTTTTCGAGATACAAGCCATTTTACAAAATGGCGATATTTTAAAATGTCCAGTATCTCCAAAACTAAGCGAGATAGACCAAAACGGACAAAAGTTTTGTTCCATAGGAGTATTAATATACCCTTATAACATAAATAGGCTAGGTCCGAGAGAGATCCCGAGTGATAAATTTTTTTAAAAACAGTTAGTTTTTCGATTAAATAAATCTTTGTTTTTTTACACTTTGATTAAATAAATATTTAATACAAATATTTGTTTCAATCTGAACGCTCGACAAATATTTTTTCGTTTATTTTATTTGACACTATTTGAGAGCTGTTTGAACAAACAAAAACCATCAAATATTAGATCATAGTTTGAACATAAAATAAAATAATTTTTTATTTGACACAATTGAAAGCAAATATGTAAACAAATATTTTGTTCAAATATTTGATTAATGTGAACGTACCTTTACTCTATTTTTTTTATCCATATTTTATAAAAAAAACCCTGATAAAATGTCTTAGGAAATAAGGTATTATATAGACTTTAGCTGCAGTTTACTTTTTTTTTAATTAATATTAATAATTAGGATTAGAAGTTTAAGACTGTAAATAGTTTTATTGTAAACCATTAATGTTTAAAATATCGTATAATTTAATCGTGTTTAAAAAGTTTTTACATTATATCAATGAATTATAAATATATTTTTGAGATATATGGTGGAGTACGGTTGTGATCAGTATCAATTTTTAAAATAATTTAAAATTTTACCCAATATTTTTAATTTATTTGAAAAATTAAAAACAAAAAATATTGGCTCTATTTAAAACAATTTTTACATTTTGAGTTGAGTTTTATGCAAATTGAAAGGGAACCAAAAATTAGTTCGTTAGAAAAAAAAATAAAATTTGTTATAACCGGTGTTTGTTATACGCGTACTCCACCATACATTTTTTTGTTTAACTAGGAACTTAAATAAAATTAAATGTGTATATAATATTTTAAACATTGAATTTTTTTTTATAGATTAAGAAAAATAATATTGGGTATACAAGTTAATAATGTCGATTTGGACAACATGTGGCATAACTATCACATATGGTTTGTGTCAATAATAACAAATATGATATTTTGGAGGGTAAATATCTGTCATTATAATTTAGTATGCGATAGACGCCAAAGTGTAAACACACTTTTATTCAATCGCTATACTAATGTCGAATTTTGTGCCTAAAAAATATGTTTTGCGGGGAAGGCAGATAACCTTCTTTCATTTGAAGAAATCGGTTGCTGAAAGTAATCGATTATTGTTAGAAGCTTACGGTCAACATGCACTGAGAAAAGTGGTGATTTCGACATAGAAGACAAGGAGAGGCCTGGTCAGCCGAAAAAGTTTGAAGATGAGGAATTGGAAGCATTACTCCACGAAGATTGTTGTCAAACGCAAGAAGAACTTGCATTATCATTGGGAGTCACACAAAAAGCAATTTCGAGGGTGACTAATTTACCAGAAAAGAATAAAAATTAACACTCAATTCCAGCGAAAAAATAGGACTTTCTAATAATTTACCAAATTCACGTGATGGTTTTACATCTTATACTAATTTGCCCGTGCCGAGATAGTCACGCCTATATAATAACTGTTTTGTATGCCTCCCACTTTGCATAAATTTTTTATTCGCGGGCCGGAGATTATACAGCAAGCACTTTTACCAATAATATAATTATCGGAAGAAGCTCAAGAAACAAGAAACAAAGATTTTAAAAATTATAGAGAGCACTTTGCTCGCAAATGCAGCCGGGAAATGTCCAAAGAAGATATTTTCAATAGGTTTCTGCTAAGTAGTGACCTATTTATATCTAGCATGAGCAGAAAAAAATCTAATTTATCAACTTCGGAAATAGAGTTAGTTTTGCCAGATATTTCTAATGAAAATGATGATAAAGATGCTGATGATAATAACGATGAAGATAGTGATGATGATTATGATAAAGAAGATTATAACAATGATGATGAAGATAATGATGATAATGAAAATTATGATAATTGGGTTATTTGTGATGAATTTGAAAATGCAGAATAATAGTTACAAATATTTTAATATATTTTTTATTAAAAAAGTAAATGAAAACAAAGATTCCCCAAAAAGTTTTAAATTTTTTATTTTTTCAGATTAATTTGTACATTTACTGAATTTAGTGAAAGCAAAAACTGGATAGACTAGGACTGGGCTAGGAATTCATATTATAAACTTATTCTTTAAATTTATTATGATTTCAAAGTTACAGCGAAAATTGGGGGTCATGTTTTTTTCCGAAAAACAAAAAACGCCTATCAGGTTAAAAAAAATTTTTTCTTCCATTTTTTTTAAAGCTGTGTTTTTAAGTATTTATTATTATTCATTACTAAAAAAATATAATATTCTCTTTTGTGACTTTTTTGAAATAAATTTGTACATTTATGAGATTTTGTGAAAAACAAAATTTGGATTTTAAATTAAATTTATACTAATATTATACTATGTATAATACTATAATTATATATAATAATAATTATGTATAATAATAATACTATAATAATTATACTATGCATATAATAAATTTACTCTTTGAATTTTTTAATAGCACATTAAGTATGCTTTAATTTCCAATTTTATTCATTAAATTATCGCTTTTCATTCCAAAGTTACAGCATACATTGTGAACTAAGGTCTTTTTGTGAGTTGTTGGTTAGTTCGGTTAAAGATCATGAATATTTTTCCATATTAACAGAAAAATTATAATTTTATTTGTGATAATTTACTTTAATTAATAGAAAAAACACTTAGAAAAAAGTTATTTGACACCTGCATGAATGGAGTTAACTTTCTAGCCCGCAACGGCCTTCATCAACATTCTTCGTGCCTTAAAGTGTTAAATTGTAAACATCATCTATTTAACTCAACTAGTTAAGTTAAAAACATACCGTGACTTAGTTTGAGTATGACGAAATTTACTGCGAACTTATTTTCTTAAAAGCTATGTTTAGTTGTTAATTATTACCACAGTTGCCAGTTCAACTAATTAAGTTGAAAATTTGACTGGCAGTTATTTTCAAATGTCATGATATTTTATCCTTTACATTGTAAGTGAAGGAATATCAAACATTGAAGATTTTATTCGTTTTTTACATATATAATCCACCTTAGTCTCTCTCAATCTGCCCTCTTTTTAAATGAAAACATTTTTTTGCACTAAAAAATTATTGCAACATGGTGATAAAAAAATTGTTGCTTAAAACACTCAATTTTGCTTATAGTTTGTTATTTTCGATCAAAAATTAATATATTTTAATTTTATCTTGCTGATTTTATCATTAATATTTGAATTAATTGAAAAATTTATGAAATTATTAAAAACATGATAAACATGAATTTAAACTCTTAAATTTCTGCAACATGTTTTCATTTGCTAGGTGAGAGTTTATGAACAAATAAAAAGAGAGCAGATTGAGCGACACTGAGTAGTATGAAAACCCACTGCTAACATACACAGACATTTAAAAAAATCATGACTACAATTAATTAATTTTATTAAAAAAATAAAAAATATTTACAAAAAATATGTGGAACAATTCTTTGGATGATGAAGTTCCTTTTGTCTCTGAGAAAGATGAACGTAATACATGTGTTGATGAAACGTTTTCCAGCTCAGAGTTCCTCATCGGAAATTTCAATTACTTCTATTATCGGTTCAATTATAATACAATCATCTTCACTTGCAGATTTCTTTATTAATGAAGCCGAAGAACGTGTCAATCGCTGAAATTCATTTGTTGAAGTGTTACACGATACAGTCTTCTTATTTCTACGTTTGGCTCCATGAGAATTTTTTAATGGAGTTTTTGAAATTTTTCCAAATCGTATTAAAGTTTTTTTAGATTCGTCGGCCATTATGATCTTTTCATACGGAGCCTTTTTAATTTGATGTTTTTTGTGTTGGATATATCCAAAATTAATTCAAAATAATTCCAAAATGTGATTTATTTTTATATTAATATAAAATGCCAACAAGAAAAAAAAAATGTTTTCATATTTTTTCAAAAAAACTTTATTATGACTTTTTATTAAAAAGGCAACCGGAACGATTTATTTTGATATTGGATCGGAAACGTTTATTTATTCGTATTTATAAAAGTTCGTCACGAACATTTGATTTTGTGATATCATCACTTTTTTACGGTTGCCAAATTTCCAACCGTACAAAAAAAAAAAAAAAATAAGACTGGCAAACCACAGTTATTTTTGTAAAACCCACCATGTTAGAATTTACCAAAGTTACAACTAATATTGTAATATAGAAGCACAATTTTGTATGCAAAGCAAGCAAGTGTTTTGCCAGTATAACCCGCAAAATTCACTACCCCTGTTGTTTTTACCAATAATACAACTTTAAGCAGCGTTAACTTTTTTTTTCATATTTTATTATAAAACTTAAAACAAAAATGAATTTTTTTTAAATTGACATGAAATTTACTTTATTCGAAAGAATTAGAATTTAAATATGACTTGGCATATGACCGCCACGGCTGTCTCGGACGTAGTCTAATCTGGAGGTCCAATTTTCGATGACTTTCCAAAATTTGTGGTCGTATATTGGCAATAACGCGGCGAATGTTGTCCTCCAAGTGGTCAATCGTTTCGGGCTTATCGGCGTAGACTAGCGACTTCACATATCCCCACAGAAAATAGTCCAGCGGCGTTAAATCGCACGATCTTGACGGCCAATTCGCGGGTCCGAAACGTGAAACTATGCGGTTACCAAACGTTTCCTGCAATAAATCAATTGTGGCACAAGCTGTGTGACATGTTGCGCAGTGTTGTTGAAACCACAGCTCCTGCACATCAGGGTTGTTAAATTGATGAACGAAAAAGTCAGTAACCATGGCTCTATAGCTGTCACCATTGACTGTAACGTTCTGACCAGCATCGTTTTTAAAGCAGTACGGACCAATGATTTCACCAGCCCATAAAACGCACCAAACAGTCAGTTTTTCTGAAAGTATCTGTGTCACCACATACACTTGAGGATTATCATTCCAAATACGGCAGTTTTGTTTATTGACGTATCCATTTAACCAAAAGTGAGCTTCACCGCTAAACAAAATTCGCAAAATTCGTGCTTGATACGTATTTCGAACAGAACCATGATTATCAAAATAAATTTGAACAATTTGGAAGCGTTGTTCAGGCGTCAGTCTATTCATGTTGAAATACCAAACCAAACTAAACATAAATCAATTGTCACCTGACAAAATGGCCGTCAGTTAAAAAAGTGTTGCCAACTTAAAGTTCTATACCTGTATTAAAAACACCCTTTATTTTACTCCTTCAATCAGCAATTATTTATTTAAAAAACTTAGACCGAACTTTGTTGCTGGTTTTAAAAGCAGCGTCTTTTATAAACATTTCACAAAATTAATTAAACTTAAGGTACATATTTGGAAAGCACAAATTTTTTTCAATTTCCAACGTTCTACCAACGGTGGTAAGCAACGGTTGGAAAGTAATATCAATCGTGTAACATAACAATACTCTCACTATTGTTAATACCACATTCTGCCAACACATAACCGCCTGTCGCCGAATCTTTGCCAGTTCTGTGCCGATTGTACTTTTCTGCCTGTGTACTTACTAGGGTATTCAATTAATCGGTTTTCTAGTTTAATCGGTTAATCGAGCAAATTATTAATCGGGACTGAGATTTAATCGGTTAATAATCGGCTAATTAAGAATTATTCGGTAAACCGAATAATTCAAATTTGAATAAATAGAATGGTTAATTATTGTTCTGATTTTATATTTTATTAATGAAAAAAACCAAATAAAACATAACAATTTATAAGTAATAAAAAAATAAAGTAAATGCGATCCTTTTTTGTATACATATACAAGGTGGGGCAAAAATAACCTTCCGTAGTTTTTTGGCTGTAATTTAAAAAAAAAAATGAAAAACTTTGATTCTTCTTGTGGATTATTTTTATTTGGTATTTTAATTTTTTTTTACATCAAGTCGAGAATATGATGTCATGTAAATGGCCGCCGCCACAGTTGATTGTCATTTGAGCTCTTTTTATGGCATTTTGCATCACTTTGGCCAAAACTTCCGGCGATTGGTCCTCACATTCTTGACGGATATTGTCTTTAAGAGCTGCAAGAGTCTGAGGCTTGTTGACATAAACCCGCGACTTCAAAAAGCCCCACAAAAAGAAGTCTGGAGCGGTCAAATCAGGCGATCTTGCTGGCCAGTGCAAATCGCCAAAACGGGAGATTAGGCGCCCGGGAAATACATCCTTCAGCATATCGGTTGTGGCACGTGCAGTGTGTGCCGTTGCACCGTCCTGTTGGAACCACATGTTTTCCAATCCCAATTCATCAAGTTGCGGTAAAAAGAACTCGTTGATCATTGCTCTGTAGCGCTCACCATTCACAGTAACCGTTTGGCCCGCGACGTCTTCGAAGAAAAAAGGTCCGATGATTCCTCCAGCGAAAACAGCACACCATACAGTGACTTTGAGCGGGTGTAATGGCTCTTCGTGGGTTACACGCAGATTTTCAGTGCCCCAGAAGCGTAAATTTTGCTTATTTACGTACCCGCTAAGATGGAAATGGGCCTCATCACTCATGATTATTTTTGATGAAAAATCATCTTCCTCTTGGTGGTGATTAAGGATGGCTTGAGCGTATGTTACACGCGATTGGCGGTCAGCAGCTAACAGCTGATGCACCGTCTGGACTTTGTACGGAAACATCTTCAAATCTTGTACCAAAATTCGCTGTAAAGACCGTCGACTGATACCCATTTGCGTGGCACGTCGTCTGGTCGATGTCGACGGCGCTTCCATGACATCCTCGGCTACAGCAGCAATATTCTCTGCAGAACGGCTACTCCGGGGTCTGCCACGCCTGGCAGCATCTCGTGTTGTGCCAGTCTCTTCGAGGCGAGCGGCTAAACGTCGCAGTGTTTCACCAGTAGGCGTTGGACGGCCAGGAAATCTGCGACGAAATTCACGTTGTGCCAAAGTCACCGACCGATTATTGGTCAAATAAATAGTCACCAATATTCCGCGTTCTGGAGCAGTGTAGCGTAACATTGTTTATTAACGTGTATTTCGCATGTGTTTACTACACAAATGTCAAAACAGAACTGACATTAGGGGCCAATCGCAAAATTTATAGCATTTTCTGATAGGAGGGTTACTTTTGCGCCACCTTGTATGTGTTAATTAAAGGTTTTAAAGAGATCTTGTGAAATAATCTTTTAAAAAAAGAATGTAATTCAAATGTTTAGCTTTTAAACGGTTCTTTTCTTTAGTTTTTATAAAACTTGACTTGGAGAAAACTCTTTCGCTGATTGTGGATGTTGGGGAAATCGAAAGTAGGGCATGATAAAGAATGTCCAACTTCTCAGTTCTTTTCTTTGTTTTTTTCTAAACATATAAAATCCTCCATTTTACCATTAAAGTCCTTTTTAGATTTTTTTATATTTTTAATATTATTAATAGTATCATTTAATTCTGATAAAAGATTATTTTCATTAATATGAGAAGTTTCTTCTATTATCATGTCGTCATCAGAGTCATGATAAAGTTCATCATTAAACATTCTAGAAAAAAGTTGATTTCCAAACTCCTTAGTTTCAGTTTTTGAACTATATTTTAAAAAAGTATTGCTAGAAGGCAATGTTCCTGAGTTAAGGAATAAAATAAACGTATTTAAAACTTTAACTAGTCTATCATTTAGTCTTCTACTTTAAGCTTTCAATTAGATCATTTGCAATAGAATTGTTGGCCTTCTCCAAATTATTAATTAAAAATTTAATAGTTCCTTCAAATTCAATTAGAGAAGCAGATTCCTTACTTAGCTCTTTTATAGCGACGTCCAAAGGATTTAAGGTTTTAGATAAGTTTTCCAAAACTTGTATTTCTAAATTAGAAATAGAAATCAAATCGAAATCGAAATCGGCTGGAGCATTTTTTCCACATTTGCATATTCGAAGTAAGTTGTCTATCATATTTGACAACGATGACCAGCGATGTTTAACATCATGTATAAGTCGAATCTCTTTATTTTCTTGCAACTTTATATAATCCTGTAATTTTTGCTGTTTTTCACTCGATTTATTAAAAAGTTTACAACACTTACGTACTTGATTGATGGCATTGTATAATTCTCCTTTAAGTTCAAAATCATTTTCTACTTCAAAATCTACATTGTCACCACCATCATTATCTCCAAGACCACCATCACTGCAATCATCTTCACTTTCATATTGCTGAATTTCATTTTAAATATTTAAAATATAAAAGTCATATATAAAAAATACAAAAAAAAGATAAATTTCTGTTAATCGACACAAATTAATCGGTTTATTTGTTATTTGAAAATCGTCAATTCTAAATTATTCGAACAGTTAACAGACAAAAATTAATCGGTTAACCGATTAACGGTTAACCGATTGAATACCCTAGTACTTACACATGCGGAATTTATTTTTCAAATTTCGATTTGTATCAATTATTATTTTGGTTATTGTATAACTAGTTCTAAAAGTTAGATGGTGCGAATTTGAGAAAAACCGGATAGCTTTAACCCGTGGCGCCTCGTTGAGAACAAAATTGTGGACTATATCGCTAATGTGGACTATAAGCCTAATATTTATATATGCAATTTCGTTGCATATAAATAAATTCGGATATAGTCATCAATTAATCTGTGATTAATGTGAAAAGTTGGAAGAATCTGGAATTTTTGAATTACTTACAACTTAAAAATTTTTATATTTTTTTTTTTTTGTTTATGCATTCATTTAAGGTTAGTTGTTTTTGACCGCTTTGATAGTCGTTTTTACTACCATTGTAGTTGTTTTATCAATAGTTAAAACTCACTACATAGTTAGTAATTTTTATGGCAAATGCAGTCGTCACCGTTTTGACTACATTTGTAATAATTTTTAGTCATTTCTACCATCTTAATTTCCTGAGTGTGTTAAAAAGTAGAAGATTTTACAATTTTTTCAGTTGTTTCAAAATGTTTTTGTAATAACAAATTGTCAGTTATTTCTAAGGCGTTTTAGTTTTTCATTTAAAAATAACTAAGTTTTTAGTTATTTTAACGGCATTTTAACGCCTTTTTAACTGAATTCACAATTGTTTTAACAATCATTTTAAGTAGATTATACTTTAAAACTTTTTTATGTGTATAAATCAACATTTTCTTTTTGAGCACTTCATTAAATTTATTTATTTCATACATTTAAAACATTTTTGTTTTTATAATAAAATACAGTACAGTCACAATTGAACATAAACAATATTTAAATATTGCTTAATACTTTTTAATAAGTCTCATTAAATTAGTTAAAAGAACAAAAAAAATATATAATTTACACTATATGATGATCATTAGTTTTGTTCTCATTGGACGTTTCGATAGTATAGTCATAAGAGGGTGGTGGTGGTATGTTCACTACAGCACTCGTAGTGACAGTTGTTCCTGCTGATATTGTACTAGACGTTGTAGGATTATTTAAATCCGTAGTGCTAGCATGATTACTATTGCCTACATCAGTTTCGATAGTTAAAGTCGATATGGCTGTTGTTAAAGTGTTCGAGGAGGGAGTTGATGTGGTAATAAAATCTGTAGCTCCTTCAGTGGAGTTTTCATTTTCTTGTGCTTCTAGTTGTTTTGCCAATAAATAGGATTGCATAACGTCATCATAGGCGGGTGGTAAATCGATTTCTTTTGGACCCATATGGCAGCTATTATCATCACTGGGATTATTATTTGTACTACCATAAGGACTATCGGCTTGTGGGCGAGCTGGAAAAGATAAAAAATATATAATATTTTCAAATTATGTTTGGACAAATTTTAATTATTTTATAAATAAAATTCTACATTTGAAACTACTGTAAATTCAGTTAAAAAGTCGACAAATTTAATAACAGTTAAAATAACTAAAAATTTAGTTGGTTTTAACAGTTGAAAAGTAACTAACAAATGCAGTTAGGTTAGGTTAGGTCGAAAAGAGGATTCGGAGAAGGGAAATACTTCCCTAATCCGACTCAAGTCCCTGAGGACTTAAACTTAAGCCAGAATGTTGGCTTGTTGTGCGCTCTAAACAATTGGTTCTATGTCACCTTTCTACCCCAGGAACTCCGTCGCGCTGATGAAACTCCTCAACTTCTTCCATCCTATGCCCCTAAGATCCCCCAATGTGGATATTGGTTCACTGGATAGTATTTCGACAGTTACAATAACTAACAAAATCGTTAATATAACGAACAGTTTTTTTACTAAAAATATTTTGAAACAACTGTAAAAATTTGTTAAAAACTGCTGTTTTTAATAAAGAGTTTTTTTTTGGTATTTTAAAAATATTTTTGAATACAAAAAATATTTTTTCTTTCAATTAACCCTTTCACTACCAACTTTTTGTTTGTGAATATATTTCTATTTCGACTACAGTTTCTTGTAAGGGGTCCTTTAATTAAAAAGAAAAAAGGTTTACATATATGCTTCCACCCCCTCTTACCCACCATCTAATAAAATTATATCTCATTTGATAAGTTCCCATATATAAACACATACAAATTGATTCGAAAAAATGGATCGTCTGCATGTATCTCTAATTATATCAAATTAGATATAATTTGATACAATTTTATCCGAGATTTGTCCATATCCGGGACATTAAATTATATCTAATTAGATATAAATATATATGATTTTATAATATTTATGTTATAGCTTAAAGTTCTGCTTAAAAGTATTTAAGTTCAAAATTAAGATTTCTAGAAATCAAGAATTTTAAAGATCCGAATTTTTTTTTAATGATACATAACGAAATGTTTAAAAACGTTTTTGTCTTATAAAATGTATCCATTTTTTATTTCAATTTATATAAAAGAAATCACTTGAAAATAATTTCGTTATAAAAGTAATATGGTTATATGTGATGCCATATGTAATGAAGTCTTAACTAGCAGATAACATAATTTGATATTGAACTTTACCAAAATATGTATGGTAGGCCGGGTCGATTTGTGGGGAGGCAAAAAAATCGCCCAAAGCTCAGTGAAAATCGTATTCTAGGGATCAAAATAAGAAACTTTGCGGAATTAACCATACCTCTAAAACGAATTCTACTACCCCGAAACTGTTGACTTTTGTCCCGTAGGGTCAAGTTTTGAAAAATCCCACTTTGACCCATGTAGAGTGCCCCAATCGAGTCCAAATGTATGACCGACCCCCACTAACTTTGAAGGGCCGATCCACCCATGCTCGTGGCACACCCCCCTGGAACTCCCCTGGGGGGTTCCCCATACAAACATTTCAAAAAATCTCCATTTTTGGCACTTTATTTTATTATTTTTTATTTATTTTATTTATTTTTAATATTTTATTTATTTTTTCTCTTTAGAAATTTATTTAGTCAGAACATATGTAAATGAAAAAAATAATTTAACTTAGTAATAGAAAAGAAATAAAAAAAATTACTGTTTGAAGTCTTTTTTGCTTTCAAGTCTGGGCAATTTCGCACGGCTCTCTTATGTCGTCGCCATAACAGCCTCTACATTTTCCGGTATAACTCGTTTGGAAACGCTAGCTAGCAATTGAACGTGTCGTTCTGTTGCAGGTCGTAAAATAGGTTGTGTGGGTTTTTTAAGCCACCACAAGACACAGCTGCATGTCGTAAACTTACTTAAGCAAAATCGGTTACAGGTAGAATTGAGCATAAAATTATCATAAAGGATTTTCCAGAAGTAATAAAAGGCGCACTTGCTTAACAGAAAGCATAAAATTATCATAAAGGATTTTCCAGAAGTAATAAAAGGCGCACTTGCTTAACAGTATTTGTGGTCAGATTAACGTTTAATTTACATGTAAGTATTTTATGGGCAGTTTTGACAACAAAATCGGTTACAGGTAGAATTGAGCATAAAAATTATCATAAAGGATTTTCCAGAAGTAATAAAAGGCGCACTTGCTTAACAGATTTTGTGGTCAGATTAACTTTTAATTTACATGTAAGTATTTAATGGGCAGTTTTAACAACAAAATCGGTTACAGGTAGAATTAAAATTACCATTTCATTTTTATTACCTCGTAGACCATATATAACGCAACAGTTTTTGTGAATGCATTAAGTCGTTGTGAAGAACTCAAAGTGTGAAGTTCTAATTTCAGATAAAAAAATATTTAAAAAAAAAAATCATTCCAAATCAAAAAGTTTACAATGAATCCACCATCCTTTACACCGCAAGATGAAGCAATAACAACATCAACAACTATCGAAAACCCAATGAGTCATATACCCAGGCATGATGTTACTGTTTTTGGTGTGTCTACTGATTTGACTGATCTTAATTTACCAACCCATCTGGATATTTTGAGATATTATTTTTACTTGAGCGAACAAAAAAAATTGCTCTATAAATCATTCACTATTCAAGTACAAGATAAGTTGATTGGAATTTGGAAAAAACTTGGTATGGAAATAATGCTGAAAAAAGTGTATATAATAAATTGAATAGATTGCTTGTCAAATATCAAGAGCAAATCAAGAATAGAAACAAACACCAAGAATTTACAGAGTATGTAAAATCTCTGGAAACAATTTTTTTCATTGGAACATGTAAATGCGATTTGAAGGCAGCTCCATGTGCATGCGGTTTGGTTCCCGAACGCCTCAAAGAGTTTATGCACGATCAACATAATCAGAGAAGACTAACAATGGATGGATTTGCGATGGAAATTGAAGAGCAAGGAGCAACGTCTATGTCATCAATGCCAACATACCAAGATCCCGATGATTCAACATACGCACCGCCACCGGTTCAAGAAGATTTGGATATAAGCACAAGTTCACAATACACACAGAGATACGATTGTTTTAACTTTGCCTTGGTATGTGACAGATTTGGTGTGCCTGATAGAGTAGCATCAGCAATGGGAACCGCTCTTTTCCAAGATTTTAAAATGAAAGATACCCATGGCAAACCTCTCATCATGGATACATCGAAAGTTCGCCGAGAAAAAGAGAAATGCAGACAAGAAGTGCTTCGCAAACGGTTAGATGATACCAATTTGTTAGCATTTCATTCGATGGCAGAAAAGATGATACTTTAACGAGAGATGCAATTGATGAGAAGTATCATACTAGGATGGTAAAAGAACCTCATCTTGTTATTTTGAGAGAACCGAATTCTGAATTGATTGGTTACGTAAGACTGGAACATGAAACCGCTGAATACAAAACAACCAAATTAAATGATTTTTTTAACGATAAAAATATATCACTGAATGAATTAATTGGCATATGCGTTGACGGTGAGCCAACAAACACTGGCCCACACGGTGGAATTATACGACGATTCGAATTGCTGTTAAAAAGACCATTGCATTGGTTCGTTTGCCTTCTACACTTCAACGAACTTCCGTTTCGGCATTTGTTTGAAGCTTTGGATAAATCAACCAGCACTGGACCAAGATCGGCAACCGGAAAATTGAGCCGTCAAATCGAAACTTGTGAAACTCTTCCGGTAAGTTATTGCTATCACTCATTTATTATAATTGTCAACCGTTTTTAATTGCTTTATTTTTATATATTTTCAGGTGGTGGACGGCTTTCAGAAAATTGAGTTGAAAAAATATGCCCCCTGCTCCAGAAAAAATTGAATTTTCCACCGATTCCAAGTACTTATACGACATGGCCCATGCAATTTCTAGCGGCGTGGTTTCAGTGGATCTGGCTAACATCAAACCAGGGAAAATTGTACATTCTCGGTGGCTCACCAAGGCCGCTAGACTATTACGATTATATGTGACAACGGAAAATCCAGATGCAAATTTAAGAATACTGGTTGAATTTATAATTACATGTTATGTGCCAATGTACTTCAATATTAAGTATTACAGCTCTGTCGTGTACGGTAGTAGATTATTTTTCAAATTCATTAGTTGGTCAAGATTTCTAGAACCTCGTTTACGCAAAATTGTCAATAAAGTAATTACAGATAATTCATATTATGCGCATTCGGAAAATATCTTGTTATCAATGTTGTTTGATGATAGCAAAGAAAAGCGCGACTGTGCTATCAAGATAATTCTACGCTATCGAACCGATGTTGACGACCCAACGGGACTTAGAGCTTATAAAAAACCAGATATAAACTTTTATTGCACAAGTTACACGGAAATGATCAATATGAATGACATAAATGACGTATTTGAACCACCATTCACTCGAAGCATTCCATACGATACTTTGAAAGAATATTTAAATCAAGATGATCCACCGTTTAATGATCCAAAAATTCCATCACACATACAAGGAACAGAACGACACGTTCAATTGCTAGCTAGCGTTTCCAAACGAGTTATACCGGAAAATGTAGAGGCTGTTATGGCGACGACGTTAGAGAGCCGTGCGAAATTGCCCAGACTTGAAAGCAAAAAAGACTTCAAACAGTAATTTTTATCTTTTCTTTTCTATTACTAAGTTAAATTAATTTTTTCATTTACATATGTTCTGACTAAATAAATTTCTAAAGAGAAAAAATAAATAAAATATTAAAAATAAATAAAATAAATAAAAAATAATAAAATAAAGTGCCAAAAATGGAGATTTTTTGAAATGTTTGTATGGGGAACCCCCCAGGGGAGTTCCAGGGGGGTGTGCCACGAGCATGGGTGGATCGGCCCTTCAAAGTTAGTGGGGGTCGGTCATACATTTGGACTCGATTGGGGCACTCTACATGGGTCAAAGTGGGATTTTTCAAAACTTGACCCTACGGGACAAAAGTCAACAGTTTCGGGGTAGTAGAATTCGTTTTAGAGGTATGGTTAATTCCGCAAAGTTTCTTATTTTGATCACTAGAATACGATTTTCACTGAGCTTTGGGCGATTATTAAATCGACCCGCCCTAATGTATGGGATTATATATAATGCTATATAAAACTAAATTGAAAATATTTTCATTATGACGTCACATATAGTTTAATAAGACTTACCTTGTGACCATATATAATCATATCGGTGACTACATATATTTGGTTTATTATTATACATATATGTAATGTAATTATATATGGAGAGAGATATGGAGACATATAATAATATCAAGTACCATATAAAAGATACGCTTAATAAAAATTATCGGATGTATTTGTATATAATGATATAAGCCGTAATGTCAGATATAACTTAATCATATTATATATGACTAGATATACTTATTTTTACCCGGGTATTCGGTATTCGACCGAATAGTAAAACCATTTCGAATATACCTAATAGTAACCGAACAATTGTGACATCTCTAGTTTTTATGCATTGGAGATGCAATGATGTTTTTCATGGCACAGTGGGGGAGTACTACAAATATTTTGGAAATAAATTATCCATTTCTTGCTGGCTGATCGGATTGCCATGAAACTTCACATAGCCATAATCAAAGTAACGGCCAATAGATCCATCAAACGCTGATCAATTACTCCAAAATAGTACACCTCGGGTATTCAAAAATGTTGAGGGCTTGCCAATTTTATATTTATCAATCGATTTTTAAAGATAAATCATTTCTTTAATCTGCTTGTTATTTTCAACAATAATTACGCTTCCTCATGTAGGCTATCTCTTAAAGTGCATAAGTTATCCGCATTTGATAATCAAAGTTTTGCAAAAACCTGATCCAATTTTTGCCAATGTATAAATCATATCAAGTCCGCTTGCTTTCATAAGTGTTGGTGATATTACCAACAAGTTATTTAATTAAACAAAATGAATTTCAATGCTATATCTTGTCCACGCTTAAACTAAAATGCCTCTAAAGTTGTAAATTATAAAAAACATGATTTTAGTAATTTTTTGGTCAAAGTAGCAAGACTCAAGCTAGCATAACTCGTTTGCCTCTATATGAATAGTTTCTTCAGGAACATATATAGTGCTAATATTTTTCATGTATGTAGTTGAGTTTTTTTTAAATTATATTCCCCAGTTGGTTATTATTCTCCCCCCAGACCAATCCGAATTCGACCATTTATTCATTTAAATTTCAACTTTAACCAATTTTTTCTCTGAATGCACCACCGAAATTGGAAAATGAAAAACGGGTGCAGAACAATATATGAAATTGAAGTTATTTTTTTGTTTAATTAAATAACTTGTTGTTAATATCAACAACACTTTTCAAATCAATCGTACTTGATTTGCCTTTTCCATTGGCAAAAAACCGGACCAGGTTATTGCAAAAATATTTGTTATATACCCTACTGCGGAGTGCAGTCAAGATCTAGAATAATTTTTGAGCTTTTAAATTACTTAATTATCTCTTTCCAGTAAAAAAATGTAGCCGCTTAAAAGTTGGTACTGAATAGTAAAAGGAACACTGTGTCAAAATGAGTTAAAAACACCAACTACTGATTACTACACAAACAACTGTCAACTAGTAACTGTAATACTTTTTGAATGGAAATGTGTCTATCTCTGTTAACCACAATAATAAAAATAAACAGTTTTCAAATTTAACCGTAATTTTTCTATACATTAAATATAACATCTCTGGATTTCATTTGTTATCGATATCTCTCTCTAACAGCTGCTAAACTAAATAAAACGATAAGTTTTTATCAAAACATTTTAGTGCGCAAGTTTATTGCTCCAGTCTCTTATCTCAACTCGCCTAGTGTAAACGTTTTTTTTTTAGCAATAGTGGTCGAATTTTATTTTGTTTGTAGTGAGATTGTTTTTAAGAATTTCGTAATGTTTAAACTAAATTAACATCAGTTTAGAAAGAATATGTTGAAATTATAGCACAAAATTATTTAAACAAAATCTAAAGTTTTTAAATAAATATCATTAAAATTGTTTAACTAAAATTAAGGTAAAATACCATATAATGTAAATGTGTGTTTGCACAATTTCAATGTTAAAAAAGTTTATGTAATATTTTTTTTTAATCTAAACACGTCATACTTAAACGCATCGTGTTGCTTTTGTACTCTTCTTCTCTTGCATATAAATGTTGTTATCGCCCTTTTGTACTCCATTCATTGATGGATTTTAAAAGTGTGTGTGTGTGTGAAAGGGAGCGTGGAGTACCGTAATATTAAACAACTTAAGTGAAAGTTAGTGAATTGTTTAGTTTTAAAATGTGTAAACAAAAAAAATAACAAAAATATTTAAAAAAAAAAAACTGAGTAACGGCCAAGAGGCTGAGCGCATTCCATTCAAAAAGAGAAACAACATGTTGCTTTAAAAGCATTTTTTGAGAATATAACGTCAGATAGAAGAATCATCTCCATTGTTCAAAATATGATTATAAAAAAACATAGTGTGAAAATTGATAGTTGATTGCCAAGTTTATCATTTGGCAAGCGTTAATAATAAATAAATTGTTAATAATAAATAAATTGTTAATAATAAATAAATTGTTAAAAAAAATTTAAGATGTATAAATGGGAATATTTGCACTCTTGCAAACGGTTTGTCAAAAAGCTTTAAAATATTTTTTTAAATTGTATTTTTTTTTTTTTTCATATATGGTAAAATTTTAATTTTTCGCGTTTATATGCTTAAACTATGCACAATACACTTGTTTACCTATAAAAATAATATCAGTGTATTTTGTTGTTGTTAACTGTTGCTAAAACACAGTTATGTCTTTCTTTATGTTTCAATTGATATAAAGTTGAGTTGAGTCACTTTCGAACTAGGTGTGCGATATATTTTATATATGAATATAGTATTAAGTGTATGTGATCTATATATCGTTAGCTGAAATGCAAAACCACGTAACTAACAAAAAAAGACAAAATCGGTTTTTGGGTTGTTTATGATGCATATCAACGAGTTTCATGTCTTCTCCAATTTTTACTGTCATATAATAAAAATTAGACATATTATTAGCGAAAATCGAAAGCACGTAACTACAAGCGCAAGTACAGTAGTTTTGACTTAGCTGCACAACCAACTTCTGCACGAATTTTTGTGCAGGTAAGCCAAAAGCGCTGCTAACTCAAATTGGTTACCTGCCTTAAAGTGCAGGTAAACTAAATTGTTGAAAACTGCAAAGACCAGATATGATTTAATTTATTTTTATTAATTGTTTATTTCATACAATAGAATTTATATAAAAAACAACAAAACGAAAATAAAAAACATTCATAAAAAATTTTATAAGGTTTTTACATACAAATTTATGTAGGTACAAGCGTTAACTAACCAAACTAACTAAGTAAGCAAAACATAAGAGGCAGCTAACGGCGATCTTTTGTATGAAAATAATGTACAACTGCCAAAAACATGAGGCACTTATTTTAAATGCGCAGGTATACACAGTGCACTTAATGAAGGCAATTGCATACGTAATTTTGTAAAATAACAACGAAACCAAAATTTTGTGCAGTTATGTGAAAAGTGCACGTAAGTAAAAGGCAGTTAAATCAAAACTACTGTACTACATAAACTAAGCTTGGGCATTTTAGGTCTTTCTAAAGATCGCTCTTCACAGTTCAGCTCCTTTCAATGAACTTTCAATGAACTCTTTATCCTAAATTGAGCTGTGCGACACGAACTATTTGAAGTGAATTGAATCAGCTGATGCGAAACAAAATGTGTAACTTTCTATTAAATTTACTATCGGAGAATAATTCAACACTTTAAAATATATATTTAAAATGATTGTTAAATCATAAAATGGTACGTAATTATCCAGTTTTCCAGACATTTTATAAACTCAAAATTGAATTTTTTATTAATTTTCAGAAATGATTGTATTTTTCAAAGAACTATGTAACAATTTTTCGAAAGAAAGGAGAAATGAATAGCGTCTCCTTTAAACGTTAAAAAATTGAGCTGGCAACATTAAAAAAAACAAAAGCAACATAAACAAGATATATTTATATAGGTAGTCTTACTAAAACAACAACAACTACAACAAACAATACAAAAACAACAGGGTTTTGACATTTCAAAATACTCAAGATACAGTCTTTGTACTGTCAAAACCATGTAAGAAATGTCAAAACCAGGTAAGAGGAAGATAAACAGCTGGGCTACTAAGATTACCTATATAAATATATCTTGAACATAAAGAAAAGAAATATTACTCAAAAGACAAAAAGATCGAAAAGAGCGAAAGACCTAAAAGAGCTGATGATTGTGATTCAGCTTACTAGTTCAAAGAAAAGACTAGTTCAATTGAACTAGTTCGTTCACGAACTACACAACCCTAACATAAACTAAAAGCACGTAACTACATACTTGTTGCTTGAAAATAGTAACTAACACATATTTATTTCTAATGAATTTTTTAATTCATACCTAGCAGGTTTTGAATTTTTATATTCCACTAGCGGATAATGCTACTACGCTCCCCTCCCATCGTAATCCTATTTTCTCCTAACTATAGTGACTATACTTTGAAATTTTGACTTTGTTAATTATAATAAATTGTTATCATGTTTTTTTGATTTTACTCTGAAGATTCCACAGTCAATATGATTCGTGTATTCGCGTATGATCCCTCTGGAGTAATTTATTTTAAAGTAAATGCAACAGATGAGTATAAGAAAGTTCCAAAAAGAATTGGAAACAATTTAAAAGCGTTTGAAGTTGCATTTACAAAGAATAAAAATTTCAAGCTAAAAATGGCAACATCTTCAGGACCTTAAACCATTTCTTCCACCCGATTGCCATTCCTATTACAATGAAATTCCATTTGAGAAGTAGTTGAGGTTTTATTTTTTCTTTTATTTGTATTGTAGTTATTGTTGTGAATTTTCTTTTGTTTTTGCAGATAATTTTTTATTTCATATTTTGCAAAACAAATAATAAATATATAAAGCGATATATTAAATAACAACAGAACAGCGTCTTTTATTCTACATTTTACGAATGCAAAACAAAATTTTATTTGAAACTTAAAAAAATTTCATTGTAGTTACGTGTTTTTGTTGAAGAAATAACGAGTTCAAAAGCACGTAACTAACGTAACTCTTTGAAACATTAATAAAACATTAATAAATTATTATTTTTATTCCAGAAATGAATTAATCGATCTTTATTTAGTAAATCTGCGATATTTGATTACCAAAATAGCATTTCTTTTTCAATATATAACATTTTTTGTTCCTCCTGTAAAATAATAAAAATGTTAGTTACGTGGTTTTGCATTTCAGCTGACGATATGCAAACGGTACGCATATATGGAGGTATATGCAATTTCATATTTTCAAAAACGTCGCCTATATGAACATATATGGAAGTATGTATAGGTTATTTCATATACGCAAAAGGGAGTCATATATGGATAAATATGGAAGTATGTGAAGTCACTTTTATGCAAAGAGGAATCATATATGAAATTATATGGAAAAATATGTGACTCCATATAACCCAATAACTACTTATATGTAGACAAGTATAATCCCAAATTTTTTTTTTATTAACTTACGTATTTTATATTTATTTATATAACGCATTTGTTAAATGTTGTAAAAAATTACGAGCATATGTTTTTGAAACATATGACTATAGTGTTTCCAATCAGTTTTATAAACCAATTTTAAACAACATCAATTCTTAATCTAATACGAGTACATAAGGTAGCTCATACCTAAATTCATTTTAATTGAAGTGCATCAGTATAGTTGTATTTTATGGGGCGTTCTAAAAAAAAGTAGGTGGTTTCCTCCAGAATTAAGAAATTTTTTTTTTCTTTTTTTCGGTTAAGGCGGCCGGGGCCCGTGGGGCCCCCAGGACCGGTACGCGTAGTAACATACAAGTATGGGTATTCAGAATTTAAAAAATGAAATTATTTTTAGGATCTGTGATACGTAGCGCCCTATACACCCGCTTACAAATTTTGCCTGCAGTGCTATTTTGAAAAAAAATCCCAAAATTGAAAAACTTTACTCAGCGAAGCCGCTAAACAGCCTATCACATATAAGAAAACCCGTAAGTCCGGGCACGCAGAAAAACTTTACTCAGCGAAGCCACTTACCTGCCTATCACATAGGAGAAAATCCCGAAGCCCGGTAGAAAGCCAGTCACGCAGAAAAACTTTGCACCCAAAAATATATATGTTTGCAGGTAAACGTTTCACTAGCTGCTAGTATATATGTGTTTACAGCAAACATAATTATAATTGCAAGCAAACATGTTATATTAGAAAAATGGGAAACGGATAGGTTTTCAAAACAAAAGTATATTACCAGCATTTCAAGCATGGCGTTTTTTACTTCGTGCATGCCATAGTTTTGCACCAGACGCATAGCGGTGAATGGTATTTTAAATTCACCTAAAATTTTTTTCCCCCACAAAATTAGTTTTTCACGTCAAAAATGTTTTTCTCCACAATTTTATTTTTTTTACATCCAAACAAGTTTTTCACCTCAAAATTTGTTTTCACCTCTAACATATTTTCTAAAATGTCTTTTTTATTGTTATTTCATTTGTAGTGGTTCATTGTGGAGGGCACACAGAAACAATTTGGTAAAACCAAATTTAACGCATGTAGTAGGTTTTTTACTAAAGTGCATTAATAACAAACCTTCAGAAATAACTGTCAAAAAAGTAGTTTTCAAACATTTTTTCAGTAAACAATTTTTGTAATTAAAAGTCAGTTGTTTTAACAATGTTATTTGTTTTTACCGCTTCTATTAGTTGTTTTTTTCAACAGTAAAAGTAACTACATTTTTTTTTATTTTATTTATTTGTCGCATTTTTACATACAACTATGTTTTATTTGTCATTTTCAATATATTGTACTGTCAAACTTTTTTCAGTGTATATTTTCCAATTTTGATAAATGGTATTTTGCCATAGCACCATTAATCAAAAGTTGTAACCGTAACTTAAAGGTTTAATAAACAAAACTAAATTAGCAAAAATAAAAAGTTAATGTTAGATAAGATTTATTAATTTCACACAGATTACATTTAAACAATAAAGTGGAAGCTTGTTTAAAATTTACTATAATTAGGTCAAACTTTGAACTTAACATTTAAAAGTTTTTTTTTTTTTAACGATTTAAAACTTTATAAAACTAGACTAGTTCTCTAATTTTTTCAAAATTTTCGAAAAAAATTTAGGTGTCACTAACAGTCTTTGAAAATTTTCCCGATTTCAAAAAGGACACATTTTTACAAAAATAGTTTTTTAAAAAAACTTTAAAAAATATTAATAATATTATATTTATCCCCAAATACCCAGAAAAAAAATATTAGTTTTTATAAGATTTTTAAGCCTTAACCATACTAGACCAAAAAATGTCTAAAGTTTTGCATTTTTTTCAAAGCTCCAATTGGATGCCTAGCTCAAATAAGGGTATATAATCCATTTTTGAAACTTTACAGGAGAAGAGAAAAACATTGGAACTCCTATAAAATCGCTTTTTTATTATTTTTGATTCCAGTTCGATAATTCAAGTCTAATTTTATCCCTGCAGAAAATTTCATTCAAATATTGTACATGAAAGTGGTCGAATTTTGCATTTAAATGTGACAAAATTGCTCTAACTTTTTAATATTTTGATTGATTTTTAGATATTTGAATGAATTTTTTGCTATTTAAAAGGATATTAGTTAAACCATTTAAATATCTCATATGCAATTTATAAAAAACATTTCAATGTTTCAATTTAGTAAGTTTTGTGAATCGCAAAAATATAGTAAATTGCAAAAAAAAACTCTTTCTCAAAAAGTTGTCGGAATCCCTTAATCCACTTAACCTGTAGTCCAATTTAATAATTTGCGGATCATATTTTTTGGAAAAAAAAAATAATAATTTAATTAATTTAACATTGTAAATTGTTTAATTAGATTAAAATTAATTAGTTTCGAAGTATTAAATATTTATCGTTAACCTGAGGTCCAAATTGTCGCCCAAAATAAAATTAACTGAATTTTGTTTAGTTTAACTAACTAAGAATAAGTTTAGTTCTTAGCTCATATATTAGTTCTCGTTTAGTGAGAAAACTAGTTTACTATATGAATGATTGATGTTTTGCATGGGATTATCACTTCTTTCAAAACGTGTTCTGATGATGGGAACCTAGAAATTTCCCTAAATAGATCTATCAACACATTCCTGAAAGTGGTCAATTAATAAATTTGAAAACAAAACTCTATAGATTATTTGTTAGGACAATATCCTAATAAGGAAATATAGAGTATGGCCTTGAACTTGAATAATTTTCATTTTCATTGCACAACTAAAGGTCGAAAAAACATAATTTTTATTTTTAATAAAAATTATATCAAACTTTTTTAATATGTTTGACATTTTTATACAGTTTTTGTTCCTTTGCTGATTGAAAGCAACGGATTGATTTTCCGCATACTTCCATTTTTTACAAAGACGGAAATATATTGATTCGATTAGTAAATTTTTTTTAAAAAGTACAAGTTGAATGAAAAATGTTTCTAGTTTTAAAAGTTTTCTTATATGTCATTATCGATACCAATATATCACGTTTATTACGGCGCTCTTCCTTATATTTTTAAATATTTTTTGAAAAAAGTGTTTTCAAAAAAAGAGAATTTTTTTTTTTTTAAATCATTATATGGCAACCCTTTAATTACAAATTTAAAATGAAATTCAATACAAATTTCTAACAAATGACAATTAGATGATAGATATGTTTAGTGTTACAAATGTTTTTTTTTTGTAAATTTTGAATTAAAATTTAATTTTTTCAAAATATGCAATTTAATTGAAAATATGCAACAAGAAATTACAAAATATGCATGTATATGAAAATATTTAAAAATATGCACGTATAACAAATATGAATTTTGTTGCAAATTTTTTGATTCGATAAAGTTTTCGGTCAAAATCGATTTTGGGCTAGTGACTTCAAACATGCATTTACATGAAATTAATTGCCTTATTAATGAGAAATGTTTGATTTAAAGATTTCTGACGTTAAACTTGCGGGGTGGATCATATTACACAATATAAATAAATGTATAGTTTATTGCATTTGAAAGACGTGAACATTAATACTTAGCTTATCTGTTTATACTGAAGCTGCTATATGAATATTAAATTTGCACTCAAGGAAGGTATTCTAAGTGATATATGACAAGCGTGTTTAACCCGAAACACCCTAGAATTTTCTTTTGTTAAATTTGGAAAATATATTTTACATATGCTTTTTTAATGAATTGAGTATAATAAAAACTGCAATCCATTTTCTGATCCTGCCTCCAAGACATTCAGAATTCCCTGTTACCATATGGTAACTAGGGGCGGGCTAGGGGGCTGGTTTTTGTACATACATATAGGAAAATGTATTTTTGCAAAAAAATGTGTTAATGTGAATTGTGTTTAAAAATGGAAAACTAAATGAATTTTAAAAGTGGAACGTGTTAAATCGAAATTTATTCTGATTTCGTATAGTGATTTAAATATAAAAAAAATGTCCACATTAGTAAACAAAATTGTGGTGTAATGGTTAGCGCGTTGGACTTTTACACAGAAGGTCCCGGGTTCGATCCCCGGTGCCGGCAACATCAAATTAATATGTATGAGTTTTTTCTATCCCTCATACGTATCGCAATGTCCACCTTCGGTGTTCCCATAGCAATTAACCCCACCGAAGTAAAATAATGAATCAGGGCTATGAACCAAAAAGCTTCAATAAGTTCGCTAACTCTCCATCAGGTGGCGAGCAACAACTGTTTTAAGACTTATCATCTCGCGCAATTACAGTGTTGCCATGTCTGAAGCCCTTCATCTTTCCCCACCTTTCATCTCTATACTATCCCTTTCCAAAGAAAGCAATACATTAAATATAGGAAGTATTTCCTGAGTGTTGCCTCTCTTTAAAAAAAAAAAAAAAAAAAAAACAAAAATATTGACAACAAAAGTGACAATTTTTTAGAAAAAGTCTAAAAAGTACAGAAATGTGCCAAAACTGAAAACATTTTAGACAAAAATTTGAAAAATCGGGTTTCAAAATTAAATTGGTGAATTTTCATCAAAAATTCGCTAGATTACACAAAATTGCAACTGGTTTTTTAATTTTTTAATCATTGATAAAAAATGCTCCTTTGTCTAACAGTTTACAACAATAAAAATATAATTTGCAGCTAAAATTTTGAGAAAACCCTAAAATACTTATGTATCCTAAACCAGTCCCCTAGCCCGCCCATAGTTACCATATGGTAACACCAAAATCTGTCAATACAAAAAAAAGCAATCATTTTGATAAATTGGAGTTGTATTTTTAAATGAATAACATTTTATTTTAATATTTTTGATAAATATATTCATTTTAAATACATTTATCTTAAAAAGTCACTCTTTTTTGCATTTTCAAAAATTGACTAAATTTGACGTTATGTAGCTTTTATAATTAGCGGAAATTTACAAGTACACTTTATATAACGACTGATAAGCCAGCACGCTACCAACTAGCCTTCCGTAGCGCACTCATTTATAACGGTATTTTCAATACATTAAGGACAGGCACCCCAAAACGTACATTCATGTTTTGTATTACCATATGGTAACTACAGGGTCTTATGGGTTAATCTATAAAAAAATTATGAAATTAATTAAAATTGCTTCCGACATTTAGTTTAATATAAAATTAAATATGCTGATTTCAAATGTGTTTTAAATTTTTACATCACCTCTTTAAATATACAATTCTTCTAGTTTCCTACAACTTAAAGGGTGTTTTTTATACAGGTATAGAACTTTAAGTTGGCAACACTTTTTTAACTGGCGGCCATTGTGTCAGATGTTATTCGGCAAGTGGTTCGGCATTTCAACATAAATATATTGACGCCTGAACAACACTTGAAAAATGTGCAAATTTATTTTGAAAATCATCATTAAAAACGATGCTGGTCAGAACGTTACAGTCAATGGTGACCGCTATAGAGCCATGATTACTCACTTTTTCGTTCATTAATTGAACAACCATGATGTGCAGCTCGTGCCACAATTGATTGAAGGAAACGTTTGGTAACCATATATTTTCACCTTTCGGGCCCGTGAATTGGCCTCCAAGATCGTGCGATTTAACGCCGCTGAGCTATTTTCTGTGGGGATATGTGTAGTCGCTAGTCTACGCCGATAAGCCCGAAACGATTGACCACTTGGAGGACAACATTCGCCTTGTTGTTGCCAATATACGGCCATAAATGTTTTAAAAAGTTATCGAAAATTGAACCTCCAAATTAGACTACGTCCGTGCCAGCCGTGGCGGTTATATGCCAGAAGTCATATTTAAATTATAATGCCAGAACAAAGTAAATTTCATGTCAATTTAAAAAATTCATCGTTGTTTTATTCCATTTGAAAGTTCTAGACACAGAGAAAATTTAGCTATTTGCCAACTGAAATTCGGTTACTACGACTCAAATTCGGTTATTACTACTTAACATTAGTTTTCACAACAAAGTGCGGTTAATTCAACAGAATTAAGTTGCAACACCCAAAATATTCATAAATCTAATCTAAATATCGTTGTACTAACAGAATTTATAAGTTGTTACCATTAATATACACTTTTCAATTCGGTTGGCACTTTTTTTCTCTGTGTGTATATCTCTATAAAAAACACCCTTTATAAAACGGGTTTCGTTGTTTAAAAGAAAAATTAAATTATCAGTAAAATTTCCATGTTCATCTTTAGAAACTGCCAGTAATGTAATTTTAAAATCTGTTCTAATTTTGCTCATTCCACCGTAACTGTCATTTTACATTAACCAACTAGAATCATACATCTTTATCATTGTACATAAACATATTATCTTAAATACACGCTGAAAAAAAAACGCCCCGCTGAAAATATAAATGTTGTTTTTTCTATGTAAAAATGGTATAACATTTTTTTTCAAAATATCATTAAAAATAGTTAAACCCCAGCACGCAAAAAAGTGAAAGTGTAAATTTATGTTAAAAATTAGATATTTTGCATCATGCATTCTTTTTATAAATCGAGAGTGGCCAAACTTTAGAAAAATGCATTTTAAAAATAAATCGCATAAAAATGCATTTCTTTTTGACGTTGAAATAGAATTTTTTCCACAATATACAAGTAGAGGAGAGTACCATTACAATACATTTTAAATTATAATGATCCGATATATATTAAAAAAAACTACGAATGTTGAAACTTACGACCTTTTTTGTATATTTTATATTTTTTAAAAACGAAAATCGCGAATAAATCCATGTTTTTTTGAATTTCGAGAAAATAAAACGCAAATTTTTAAGTGGCTCCGTAGAGTTTTTGCATGCAAAACAAAATTTAAATCGGCACACCCAAGGTCAGATTTTGTATATATGTTTGAAACCAGTGAAAAACGTCTACCGGCAAACATATATATGTTTGGTTTTTTTTTTTAAGGTTGAACCAACACTCAGGGGATGCCCCTACTAATGCATTGCATTGTGTCGATATCGGGAAAATAGGTTATGGGGAGGAGGAAAGAGGGAGTAGTGTTTGTGGACATTTGACTTGAATTTTTCTAAATTGTAATTTGCAGGGAAGACTTCCGCAGGGAGGCAATTCCACATACGGCTATTGCGACTGAAAAACGAATTTTCTCTGTAATGCGTTGTGCGATTTGCCGGGCTATATACAACAAACGGATGAGATCTACTTGACAAGCGGGTAGTACGAACAGAGACCCGGTCCCTCGGGATGAGTCGTCTTATCTCAGCAGAACACTTCGCATGGTAATATCTATAGAACAAAGTCACACAACCCACATTCCGACGATGCTCCAACGAGTCAATAGAGTTCAAACCCTTATGTCGTTGATAAGCATCAACGCTCTCCGCACACGATCCAGAAGCCCCAAAATAGACTTTGAAGCACCTGTCCATATATGGGAGTTATATTTCTTATAATTATTTTTCAAAATATAAATTTGTTTAGGTTTGAAAATTACCTCTAAACATATTCAAACGTGTCTTTTTTCTGCGTGTAAAGGATTAAAATGCTGAACATCCTTTGGCATAATAAAATAACAACATCTTCTTATTAATTTCAGTATTTTTTTAAACTTCTAACGTGCCATACACATTTGACGGAGGCGGAAAAATGATAAGGCGCATATTAACCTATAGCGTATTAGGTGCTAGTGCCATTGGAACTGGATTAAGTTTACATACCAATCATTATGATATAAATTCATTGGGCATAGTAAGACTGAGTCGTGCAGGAGCTGCAGTTGTGGATGTTGCTTTAACCTATAAACGTGAATTATACTACAGAGATTGGGATAAAAATTCTGTGGAATATAAGGAAGAAAAGAGTAGAGTGCATAAAATTGCGTCCGAGAAACTTTTACAATTAATATGCACAAATAAAGGAGTCTACATTAAAGTGGGCCAACATATTGGTGCCTTAGATTATTTACTGCCCAAAGAATTTGTACAAACAATGAAAATTCTACACTCAAATGCACCACAAAATCCCATAGAAGATTTATATAAAGTTATTAAACAAGATTTGAAAAGAAATCCCGAAGATATATTTGATCATTTCGAACGTGAACCCTTGGGTACAGCTTCCTTGGCTCAGGTACATAAAGCTACTCTGAAGACCGGTGAAGTGGTGGCCGTTAAAGTGCAACATCCCTATGTTAAGGGTAATTCCAGAGTTGATATGAAAACCATGGAGTTAGCTGTTAAAGCTTTAGCTCTAATCTTTCCCGATTTTAAAATTCAATGGCTGGTAGAGGAATCGAAGAAAAATTTACCCGTTGAATTGGATTTTATTAATGAAGGTAGAAATGCTGAGAAAGTACAACAACAATTCCTTAAATATAGTTGGCTCAAAATACCCAAAATCTATTGGGATTATAGTTCACCCCGCGTTCTAGTCATGGAATTTTTAGAAGGTGGCCAAGTAAACGATTTGGATTATATTAAGAAAAATCAAATAGACGCTATAACGGTGTCCAATAAAATTGGTCAATTATATTCTGAAATGATATTTAATACAGGATTTGTACATAGTGATCCGCATCCGGGTAATATATTGGTGAGAAAAAATTCTCATAAGGGTGTGGAAATTGTATTATTGGATCATGGTTTATATGCAAATTTAAGCGATAAATTTCGTTACGATTATTCCAAATTATGGATGAGTATTTTAAATGTTGATCGCAATGGCATGAGACAATATGCCGAAAATCTGGGTATAAAAGGTGATTTATATGGATTATTTGCTTGTATGGTTACTGGACGACCCTGGGATACATTAGTAAAAGGTGTTAATAAAGTAAAATATACCAAAGCAGAGGTAAGTTTTCAAGTCTTTAAACAATTTTTGCTTTTCATACTTTAAATTTATTTCTTATTCCAGAAAAATACCCTTCAAAGTAATACATCTTTAGTTCTAAATCATATCTCGGATGTTTTGGAACAAGTCGATCGTCAAATGTTGTTAATTTTAAAGACAAACGATTTAATACGTGGTATTGAATCGACATTACGCACACAAAATCGTATGACTGCATTTTGGGTCATGTCCAAATGTTGTCTGAAATCATCATTTAGCGAAGAAAAATCCCTGAAAACCGCTAAAACACAACGTTTGGGTATATTTTTAAGAGAAAAATGGGAAATTTTCAAGTTGAATATTTATTATTTATATTTGGGTTTAATTAATTTCGGTTTAATGGCTGCCGTTAAAGAGCTACTTTGATATTAACATCGCTTAGGATTAATGTAAATAGACAATGACCATTTTAGTGTGATTTTTTTTTTTTTTAAATTTATACATATTTTTTGTATAATAAATTTTATAAATTATTTAATTTAAAGTGAAGCGTAGTATGGATTTTAATTTATTTTAATAGTTACCACACTATTTTCTACCAATAGAGAAAATGTTTGTAGGGGAATTTGTGGTGAAATGGTAATACACTATTTCTAGCTCTTTAGAAGACCACACCAGCGAACATTTTAAATCGTTAGTGGATTAACTTCGATGGCAACTAACTTGCCAATTAATTAACTTATTTGTTGGTTGCAGTTTTCTAAAAAAGATATTTTGGTGTGAAATGAGAAACTTTGGGGTGAAGTGGTAATATGAAGAAAAAAACGTATGAGAATTATAAAAAATTATTTTACAGCAATTTATGTTAATTATCAGGAACCGGAAGTTCAAGCAAATGTTTTTTTTTTCCTTAAGTCTGAGAATAGGATAAACAAAAAAACTTTCCGAATCAAAGTATTTGTGTACTGCACATTTTGCATATTTTGTAATAAATTCATTTTTTGCTTTAAGTGCATATTTTTATGGCATATTTTTTGCATAATTTTCTTTAAATGTATATTTTTATTGTATATTTTTCCTTATTTAGCTCTAAATGCATATTTTCATTGCATTTTTCTTAGTTTTTTTTTTGCGAAAAAAAAAATCACTTTCAATTATATATTATATTTGACGAATTAAAATTCACTGTATTTCAGAGTTGATAATCGTTTCATACAGTTATCGGTATTGGATAATTATGTTTTGTGATTATTTCGTTAGGGTATTTTAAGGTTAACGATATTTTTAGTTATAGCGTTATGTTATTTAAAGGTAGCGTTATTTTAAGTTATTTCGTTAGGTCATTTTAGTGTTAAAGTTATTTTACGATATTTCGTTAGCGTTAACGTTATTTTATGTAAATTTTAATAAAATTAACTAAAAAGTGAAAAATGCCTTCCAAAATTGCAACAACAGTAAAAATGCATTTTTAGAAAGAATAGGCTATTTTGGGATTACAGATTGTAGAAGTGTCTATCAGAAACATTTTTAATTCGGTAGCCAGTTTAATTCGGGTTTCAAGTTTTTGAAAAATTATAAACATGAATAAAATCGCGAGTTTTAAAACATTTAAAGATCTAAAAACGGGAATGTCTACATTGCTCAATATTGACTTCCTGTTCACAATATGAAGAAAATCTGATGACAGGAGGTCAAAAAAAGAAAATTGTCAATGCTCTTTCATGGATGAACTCCATGTATGTATTTCTGATTAAAAAAAATTACCCTTATGAACTTTTTGATAATTTCAAAGTTATAATTGTGAAAGGCGTGGTAGAGAAGAATGAGTGTATTTTCTATAAATCATAACTACATTGTAAATTTTCAATTTTTCTGAATCAGACTGCGCAGTTTCTGGTATTGAACCTTCGTCAGTGAACCTGTTTTTTTGAATAATGTAATATTTGTTATGTTTTTATTTGTTCGATTGCGTCCCGACGTTTCAAAAGAAAAAAAATAATTTCTGTGAACAATTTGTTCACATAAATCTAAACAAATCTATTAACTAAATAAGAATTATAAGCATTAAAATCAATTTTATAAAATTCAAGCTATAAAAATACATTTGGTATGACAACGACACTCTTTCAAGACCTTTTGATAAGGTATACGATATTGATCACTTTTTAATCCAATCAATTGATTTTTAATCAAATTTATATACATTGGAAATTTAAAAGTATAAAATATTGCGCAATTTTTACTTCAATCAATTGATTTTTAAACAAATGTGTATACAAATATAATAAAAATCATAATCAAATGTGTATTTAAATTTAGTTAAAAATAATTCAATTAAAGATCTATCAATTTTTAATTGAATGAGGAGTTTTCGTTGTTGACGAAATTTCAGCAATAAAAATAATTGAATCGGCTGTTGTCGTGATTGAAAGGAGTTTTTATTTTTTGTGAATATTGGCTAATTATCGGAACTAAGCGAAGTATAGCAAAAATGGGCAGAAAACCGTAACTAGGAAATAGTTATTATTATAGGGTATATGGAGAACTTCAAAATTTTTCGACATTTTTAGGCAAAATATTTAAATTTTTTTTTTTTGTGAGATTTTATTTGTTTGGTTTGAGATCATGACAAATTTTTCTCTAAATTAACAGAAAAATTATAATTTTTATATGATAATTTACTTTGACTATTAGAAAAAACACAGAAAAAATTATTAGACACTAGCATTTTTATTTTTTTTGTATGACATGAATAACCTTTTGTGTATATGTTAGCCAATGTTTATGTTTAACGGCGCAAACATTATGTCGGTTATAAGTTTCAAGCAATTTTTTGTTTGGATTTAATTAAAGCTAAATTTATTTTGGGGATCACATTGCTTTGATCACATTTCAAAATATATATAACATCACCAAAAAATATAAAAATATACTCAAAGAAATTGTTTGTCGTATATTAGAGTTTTAAAATAAAACCACTATTATTTTGAAAAACACACATATTTGCCTGTTTAATGATATTTAGTTCGGTTTATGGTTACTTATTTGCAGGAAATCATATTAAAATATTGTTCTAAAAGAAATTCTCATAGAGTTTATTTTGTCTATTGTATGTAGTGTCTCGGTTTGAGTTAAGCAAATGATCTTTTTCAATTGCAGACAACTGAAGATTAGGGTGATACCAATGAAACAATTGTGTAGTCTACCATGAAAATTATCAAACATTTTGTAAAGCAACAAATAAAATCTAATATGATGGAACAATATTCTAACTAAATACATATATGAAAATATAGAAAGTTCGAAAAAACAATTGTTGTATTTTTAATTTAAAAATTAAAACATTGTTGAGCTCATTCAAATCTTTAATTTGATGTACGTTTTGGCGGAATTGATAAAGCGCTTTAGTTGTCACAAAGCGAAATGTGTTTTAAAATAACTGCCGCTTTTGCAAATTACCAATTAAGTCCGCCGTAAAGATTCATTCTAGATACTTAACTTTGTTCTCGAGCCATGTTTTTTATAAAAAAAAAATGAGAAAAAAAATAATTAAATTTCGCAAAATTTTTAAAAAGTTCATAAAATTTTTGCTTTTGAAACTTTTAAATTGCCTTTTTGACTTGGAGGTGCTGTTTACAAAGAAATTTTTTTTTTTTTTAAACATAACATAATTTCCATAACTATAAAAATACAAAAAAACATATGTTATTGCCCCCAGTTTTAATTAATTTAATAGTATTGTTCACAGATAAAACTAAAATCGGGTTACAATTAAAAAAATTATTGAATCAATTAATATTTTAATTGATTTTGCACCTATCAAGGCAATGATACTATCAATTAAACCTTTTATTAAAATTAAGAAGGAAAAAAAGTTATAAATAACTTCTACAAAAAAAAAAAAATGTGATACTCACAAAAAAAGTCTGTGATCTATACGTTGGTATGTGTGTTTTTTGCAATGCTGAGTCTGTTTGTGTGTGTGCTTGTTTTGTAGTGTCCGACCGAACAGTTCGGCCAAAAAACTATATTTTGTCGGTTTTTTGATATCTAGAGGCAATGATGACAAATTTTGGTATTGGAAACATGTCTGTTGAGCCGATTTAATTCGATTTAGTGTATAAAATTTAAGAGAAAAGCCGAAGTTTGGCTATAAAGTTAAAAGTTCGGCCGCCGAACTATTTTCAATTTGGCCGAACTTTCTGAGGCCGAACAGTGAATTCATTGCTTAACTACAGACTTTTCTTCAAAGTTGACTTCAAAATAGCCCAATAAAAATTTTTCCATCCGCCAAATTTGTCCATAATGCTTTAAATACCGAATACAGACCAAATATATTTTTTGGCCGAACTGTTCGGTCGGACACTATTGTTTTGTTTGTTAACTTCAAATGGTATTTAATACTGAAAATTTTCTATCGGGCTTTTGGTGTATCTCGAAAACTAAGAAAGCTAGAACCTCGAAACTTGGCATGTAGCTTCATCGAATGACAAGAACACAATCAAGAAAAACATTTCTGACTATTCGAATGTTTTAGTGGTAAAAATGGGATACGTTTCAAATATATGATTTTCGGGTTCATTTTTTGTTATGTAGGAGGACCCCTAACAGTCTGAAGTCAAAATAGGAATATATACATGAACAAAAAGTCGGTAGTGAAAGGGTTAACAAAATATATGTAATTGTTTCATGCTGGTCATTTTGACCGTTTTGTACAGCTGTTTTGTAGTAAGTTTTATCATAGCCTGTTTATTTTTTAGTTATTTTAAATGTCGTTTTTACTACTTTCTACCTAAATAATTCCCTTAGTGAAGAATTGTGACGTAAAGACAAAATTCGAAACCCGTGTTTGGATTCAGAACACGAAATTGTATCAGAAAATAAACCGCGCATAAACCTGGTTTAATGGTTGTCTTTTATTTTCATTTACAAAATGCAATAGCAAAAATTTCCGTCAAAAATAACAATTACCCTTTACTACACAAATGTTTTAAGAACTCAACTCATTTCCTAACACCATGTGTTGATATTTTTCAACTTAATTTATAACATATTACCTGTTGTTCTACGTTGTACAGCCAGAGCTCGTCTTTGTAACTCATTTCGACGGGCAATGCCAAGCTTTAAAAATATAATAAAATTGAAATCACTTTATGGATTTTAAATTAATAAAAATAAAAATCAAATCCATACTACCTTAATGCATACAATAGCAACGAACAATAGTAGCAACAACAATACATAGTAAATGTATGTGTAGGTGTAAGAGACCAATGGTGGTTGCTCTGTTGCAACTACACATCCTGGACAATATGGATTCCAAGGAACAACACTTATATTTGGATCCCAAATAGAATTGTTCCAGTAAGTATTATTCCAGGAAGTATTATTCCAGTAAGTATTATTCCAGGAAGTATTATTCCAGGACGTTATACTACCGTTGATAACAGTTGTGTTAAAACTATTATACGTTTCCGTTGTTGTTGTTATATTTAAAAGAGTTGCCATCGTAGCATTTAAAATAACATTTTCAAGATTTGAATTTGACATTTTTGGATAATGAAAAAAAAAGATTTTTTTTTTCTTTTCGCCAGGAACCACACGCGTTTATTTTGAAATTATTATTGCAACTAATTTACAAAATCGATTGAGTCTTTTTAGTGAATGATTTGTTGTTATTTGTTCGATAAAAAACAACGTTTAATACTTCGATTTAGTGTTATCTCTCTAATTTGCTACTGTTCTATGTGCAAAATAATTTATCTATTTTATTAAGTATATTGTTTTTCTTTTTCATTTGTACTTGTTGTAGTCTTGATTTTATAAATGACCCATTAGATAAGATAACAGACGAAAATATATATTTTAAGCATGCATAACTTTTATCTACTAATTACAATTCGAAATAAAATATTGGATAGTGCGGGTTACTTCATAAAACAAAATTTTGAGAAAATCAGGTCTAAAGTTTAATGCTTTCCAAAGTCCCCGATAGTTACACAGAAAAAATTATCAACCTAAAATATCTAATGAAAGATTTGATTTGAATTTAGTTTGTTTCTAAACAAATATTTAATTGAATCAATTAATATTTTAATTGACTTTTAAATATATAAATACATATTTTATTTTAGACGCAATTATCATATTATTTTTTCATACACTGTATGCATAAAAAGAAATTTTTCAGTATAAAATACCAAATACATTTGAAGTTAACAAACAAAACAAGCACACACACACAAACAGACTCGGAATTGCAAAAAACACACATACCAACGTATAGATCACACACTTTTTTTGTGAGTATCATATTTTTTGTTTTTGTAGAAGTTATTTATAACTTTTTTTTCCTTCTCAATTTTAATAAAAGGTTTAATTGATAGTATAATTGCCGTGATAGGTGCAAAATCAATTAAAATATTAATTGATTCAATAAATTTTTTAATTGAAACCCGTTTTTAGTTTTTTCTGTGTTGTTAAATAAAAGAATTTAAATATGTACTCAGGAATTATGTAGGTAGAAACGACTTAAAACTACACTTAAAACAACTACATACTAAAATGACTACACTCAGGGAATTAAGAAGGTAGAAACAACTAAAAATGACACAGAAAACAACTGCGAATGCAATTAAAAAGGCGATTACTACATTTTCCTAAAAATTATTAAAAATTGTAGTTATTATCAACTATTAAGAAAATAATAATATCACAGTCAACACATGATTTTGGGACTCAATTCTGAGAATTTCACGTGAAAGTAGCCCCAAAAATAAGTACTTCTGCATCATTCGTTTTGTAAAGTTGGCTACAGTAATAATTTAATGGCCATACGAATTTTTTGGCTCAAGGCGGATTTTTAGCACTTTTTCTATATTTAAACACGGTTATATCTCGGCATACCGTACGGAATATACATATTTTTTCTTTTTTTTTTCGTTTTTCTTACGCGTTTGGATTTCAGACGAAGTTTTCTGACGCACTAATTTGTCCACAGGGTGGCAACTCTATGGCCAAAACATAGGTAATATGGGTATCAAACTTTATACTTTTGAGATTTTCTTAATAGCAATTACAATTTTTCTACTACTACGAGGGTTTTTTCGAATCTTATTATTCGTTATCGGTTGATTCTACTGTTAATCTTTTTTGAGCACACCGTTATAAAAAGCCGTAATTTGTGTTAGTTATTATAACCCTACAAATAATACAGTCAAAAATATCAATTCTCGTTTACTACACATTTGTTTTGTAGAACGGATTTTGGTAATCTTTTATGACTTTTATATATTGAATTTATATGCTAATATTTTTTTACTTTACCTGTTGTACGTTGTACAATTACTGCTCGTCTTAGAACCGCACCTTGACGAAAAATGTAAGTTGGTTTGAGCTTTGAAATACAATAAAATTCAAATAAATTTAAATTCAAAAATAAAGGGTGTCCCAAGAAGAGCGCAATTTTTAAATTTTAAATAAAACACAGATATTTAAAAAAAAAATCGTGAAACTTTATTATATCGTAAAGTAGACAGAATGAGGTTATGTATGGAACAATATATCGTGCAGATGGCCGCCGCGGCTTTGCTGGCATGCACGCGATCTTTTAATGAAATTTTCAATGACCGTTTTGCATGAATGCTGCGGTATTTCATTAATGCAGCGTCCAATTTCCTCTTTTAAGGCTTGAGTCGTCGTCGGCTTATTCGCGTAAACCATCGACTTCAAAAAACCCCAAAGAAAAAAATCTAATGGTGTTAAATCGCACGATCTAGGCGGCCAATTCTGATCTCCAAAACGCGAAATAACACGACCGGGAAATGACTGATGCAGCAATTGAATTGTTTGTCTGGCTATATGACATGTGGCGCCGTCTTGTTGGAACCACATGCCCTCCACATTCATTTCTTCAATTCTAGGCAAGAAAAAACTGGTTATCATTTCACGATACCGAACACCATTGACTGTTTGCGCTTGACCTGCCTCATTTTCATAAAAAAAGGTCCAATGATTCCTCCAGCCCAAAAACCACACCACACAGTGACACGTTGAGGATGCATTTGCTTCTCGTGAATCACTCGAGGATTTTCCTCACCCCAAATGCGACAATTCTGCCTATTGACGAAGCCATCAAGATGAAAATGGGCCTCGTCACTGAAGATGATTTTATCGGCAAAATCAGCATTTTCATGTTGTCATGTTGGTAAAACAATTTCACAATGAGAATGCGTTGTTCATTCGTGTAGCGCTCCATTTTTACTAACCTCGTACCTTCTACTAGCAAACAATAACAATTGTTCAAATGTCAAACAATGACACTTCGAATGTTGCCAGATTTAAAAATTGCGTTCTTCTTGGGACACCCTTTACAAGTTATAACGCTGCATGGTGTAAGCATAGATTACATAGATCTCCAAATCTTTGACATTAGCTATTAGTGCACGTAACTCATGAGAATGTCATTGACATACGTCGTATACATATACAAAAATATTTGAATGTGTATGAGAAAATGTGTTTGTTGTTAAAAGAAGAAAAAGAGTTTAAGATCTATGTAATCTATGGGTGTAAGATTTAGCCAATCTAGCTGGACAAAAGTCGATTCGAATCAAATACGAAAAAGCACTTATTATTGATTAGGAAAATGCAAAAAGTTTGTCAAAATTTTCGACAGTAACAAAATAACGGTACTTTGAACTTGAATATTTTTGAGTGAAATAAAAATACCAATAACACTTACAAGGGGAGTCTCCCGATGGTTATCTCCGATCTTAATGAAGATTGAATTTTATAGGTATTAATATACATATTTTTTAGCTTAACCCAACTATAATTTTTTTGAATACCAAAAATACTTGAAAGCTATCGAACATGTTTCGTATACCATTTAATGCGTTTCAGTTAATTCTTTCATTTTGGTACCACATGTGTCTTAAATAACTCTAAAACAATGCGAAATAAGCCGAAAAACGAAAAATGTTCTAATTTTTGATCCCACGTTTTAATTCCCGAACACGACACTGGGCCGCTAAAAAATACGTGTGCATTATTTTTGTTCTTTATCACCTATCTTAATTTCATTAAGATCGCAAATCACCCATCGGGAGACTCACCTTGTTAGTGAAAATTGAGCGTCTCTAAAAGCGTACAACTTTTTATTGCAAACGTCTTTGTAAACATTTGTTTTTATTTAGTATTTAAAAACTGATTTTCTCTGATTCTATATCGCGTAAATATGTTTCTAGAACAGGGGTGCCCAAGGCCTATGCGCTTGGTACTCATTTGTTTTTGTAAAAACACTTAGCTATAGGCTGTGTGTTTTAATACACATATAGAGCGCTCAGCACTATCAATACGAAATACACAAACAACTTTGTCTTATTAGTTTTTTTGTCGTTCTTCACTGTATACACGCAAGCGCAAAGCAACAACACTTTCGTATGCTTTGCTGGTAAACATTGAAATATTTTTTTCTTTTTTCTTTGTATGTATTGGTTTTTACAACAAAAAATATTGAATAAAAATTAGTTTTTCTTTAAATGTATTGGTGTTTGCTCTTCCATAAGGAACTTTTGGGCACTCCTGTTCTAGAACATGTATTTAATTAAAGAAACAGCTTTTTTCTGTGTTTCAATAAAAAAAAAAGTTCTCTAAGAGACAAGTTTAAGGGAACATAACGGATCAGCACGACATTTTTTTAAGCAAATTGCTGAAGTGACTACTTTAAGGGAAAAGTTAAATCGTGTGCCTAAATTTGCCGATCTTATTAAAAATCTACATTGAGTGACACCACCTCCTACCACGAAAATTTTTATATATACACAAGAAAATGAAAGACTTTACCGTACTGTGGACTATATTTGTGGAAAAATAAGCAGCGGATCCATAAAACGAAAGAGTTTCAAAAATATTATTATTACATTTGTTACATATTTAAAAAATAATATAAATAAAGGGTGATTTTTTTAGCAACCTTCTTTTTGGCAACACTGTTATTGTCAGCTCAGCTGTTTTCGTGTAACATGTTACTGTTAAACATGTTCAGTTTGGTCTATAATTTAACCATTAATCGACTTACAAACGAACAACGCTTGCATTTTATTATCAGAATTCATGCTCGGTTAGGAAAGTGCATCTTGCACTTCTTCCAATTTATGGTCAGTTTGGGCGACCTTCGGAGGCGGCTATTCGGAATCTTGTGACTAAATTTCGGACCAATTTTACATTATTGGACATTAAACTACCAACACTTATACGTAGAGTGCGGACAGAGGAAAATATCGCAGCTGTATCCGCCAGTGTTGTTGATGACCTTGAATTATCGATTCGACATCGTTCGCAGCAATTTGGCCTCTGTTACTCCACTACGTGGAAAATTTTGTGGAGTAATTTCGGTGTAAAACCTTTTAAAATACAGCTGGTGCAAGAATTGAAGAAACACAACCTACCACAACGGCTAACTTTTGGTGAATGGACGCTGACAAAGTTTGATGAAAATCCACTTTTTTTTATCGGAAAATTGTGTTCAGCGACGAAGCTCATTTCTGGTTGAATGGATACGTGAACAAGCGAAATTGCCGTATTTGGTGTGAACAAGAACTACCAATGCATCCCGAAAAATGCACTGTTTGGTGTGGATTATGGGTCGGTGGCTCATTGCAACGTACTTTTTCAAACACGATGAAGGCAGGAACGTTACTGTAAATAGCGAGCGCTACCGTGCGTTGATTACAATTTTTTTTTGCCCAAAATGGAAGAGCTGGACTTGTGTGACATGTGGTTTCAACAAGACGGTGCCACATGTCACACAGCACGCGAAACAATGGCCCAATTGAGGGGCGAGTTCGGTGAACAGTTTATTTCACATTTGGGGCCGGTCAATTGGCCGCCTGGATCGTGCGATTTAACGCCTTTAGACTATTTGTTGTCGGTATATGTTAAGTCTCATGTCTATGGGGACAAGCCAGCAACGGTTGAAGCACTTTAAGCCAATATTGAAGAATTCATTCGTAAGATACCGGCCGATATGTTGGAGGGAGTGTGCCAAAATTGAACCCAGCGTATGAACCATTTGAGGCGTAGCCGCGGTCAACATTTATATGAAATCATCTTTAAACATTGAATTATAAAGATCGTTCTATCGACTCAATTACAAATTTCATACATTTCTCTAAATTTGATGTGTTTTATTTTTTTGAATCAAATCCGAAAGCTCTTAAAAAATCACCCTTTATATGATATTGTTATTCAATTTGTTCCATTTACTACTTTGTTACATTTCTGTAACGAACCGATATTAACAAAAAACAAAACATATTTCGCGAATTTTAAAACAAATGCTTATATTTTTAAAATTATGAATACTTTCTAAGTTTTATAATTATTCAATTTTTTTTTGCTCTTTTATTACTTTTAACAGCACGATAAAACTTTTAACTTTTAGAATTTACGGACAAATGAAAAGTAACAATTTTTTTGCCATAAAAAATCATTTATTTCCAAATTTACCGTTACTTTAGAAATGCTTGCTATTAAATATTAAAATTTAGTTGTATAATAATAATTGAGAAAAAAGTTTGAATTCGATTCATGTACAAGGTGACACATAGGTTTAAATTATTCGGTTAAGTTATAGGGTTAGATTTCGAACGAAATATTTTTTCTGAGGGCAAACATGCCTATTTTTTTTGCACTTATTAATGGTTTTTAGTTCCTATTTAATCATCCAGAGTTTTTTAACAAGAATCGTATCATAAGAAAAAATTTTCAATTATATAAGTGGTGGGCGTGGCAGTTGTGCAATTCCTATAATTTTTGTTTCAAAGCTGCATCTTGGTTCAATAACAAATTGCAAAGGTCTAGCTTTATTATTTTCTAAAATATAGAATTTTGTCTCCCTAAAATGGCGAAATCTTACACTGTGCTCTGCTACCTTTTTGCAAACAGCAGCAATGAATAATATTAGCAGCAACAATGCAATATAGTAAATGTACGCTGGTGGTTGATATGCTACATCTATACATGCTGGACAATATATAGAAATAACGGTTACATTTGGATTCCAAAATGTATTGTTCCAGTTGGTACTATTCCAGTAAGTAATATTCAAAGGAGTAATAATCCCGTTATTAAAAGTTCCGTTCAAACTTTTATACATTTCCTTTGTTGTTGTATTTAAAAGAGTTGCCATCGTCAAATTCAAAATAGCAGTTTTAAAATTTGAATCAAATTTTTTTTTAATATTTCAAATATTTCTTTTTTTTTTGCCACGAATCACACGCGTTTATTTTAAAATTATTATGGCAACTAATTTTTAAAATTGATTGAGTCTTTTTAGTAATTATTTGTTTTGTTAATGATTTGTTCGATAAAAAAAAAATATTAAATGCTTCGATTTATTGTTATACATACGATTTGCTACTGTTTTATGTGCAAAATAATTGATATGATTTGGTACACTCAGAAAAAAAAGTTAGTAAAACAAATTTTCAATCGCACTTCACTATTTTTGTAAAGGGTCCGCCAAATAACTTTTTTTTTTGAACTCCTGAACCAATTAGACTTTGTATGGCGTCATACCAAGGTCTTTATGCAAAATTCGTCTCAATGATGTGTCCGAAATGTTCAATTGTTGAGAACGACGGTGAATTGATGTTGATGGCGCTTCACGCACACTTTCTGCCACAGCAGCAATATTCTCGGGTGTACGCACTGTTTTTGGCTTTTCACGCCTTGGTTGATTGATGAGGATGCCAGTTTCTTTCACTTTTTTCACAAGATAACGAACAGACAGACCATATTCGTTCAGCGGAAGGATAAAACTAATTATCTGTCAAATCAGACATGAGCTAAATAAGCACTAGTTGAAAAAAAGAACGTTAGATGGCGGACCCTTTACATATTTCATTTCAGTAACATTTTTTGATATTCTCATTTTACAAGTTACTGAATTTTGTACTAATTTTTGTTGCTGATTTTAGCAAAATATTTTACCAATTTTTGACAACCAGTTGCTAAATTTAGCAAAAATTTTGCTAATCACAAAAAAAATATATATATTTTAAACAAATACATTTTTTTATTACAGGGTTAAAATTACAATAATATAATGTTCATCTATTACACTTAAAAAAATAAGTTAGTGGAAAAATTAGTAAAACGTCTTGTAAATCAAGTATACTATTTCTCAGAAAATTTTTATCTGAAATTGTGTTTTTAGCTAAAATTTTAGTTATACTTATTTGTTTCAATGCTGCATCTTGACAGTTTTGAACTAATGTTTTACTAATGTTTCACTAATATTTTACTAATTTATTTTGTTAAAAATTGTGTCAATAAGCACATTAATAGTGTGGACGAAAATCAGATTGAAAGATATACGAAGAATGAAGTAGATGTCGCGGCATTTCAAGATGTAGTAGAGACTAAGAAAATGATACTTAAAAGTACAACGCTTGTAAGATATATAAAAATATCAACCATGAAAGATTTTTGTATAAGTTTTTCATACAAAAGGACGCCAACAATGTGTATTTATATAAATTGTTGATCGAATAAACTCAAATATTGTGTTGATTTCGGCTTGTCAAAGAAATTGATTATTAATTAAATTAAAGAGAAAATAAAATATTTAATAAAAATAATAAAATGTGTATTTGTAAACTAATTTATAGTGGAAATTTATGGAATGTGGAAAAAAAAACACGAAAGAGAAGGACACACATAACACATTTTATTTCCTTTCTCTATTTACAAAAAAAGTGTTGTTGACATACACATATGTCATATTTTGTAATTTTTTTGTTTTGTTTCTAGAATTTTCTACGGCATTTAGCTTCCGCCCAAATTGTCATCATTTAAACAACCATGGATGTAAGTAGTTGAAATATATTGTAGTTTATGTTATATATATTTATTTCTTTATATTTTCAGATATTATATTAATTTATGTCGCTACACACAGAAAAAATCTGGGGGAATATTATCGAAGTGCTTAGTAATTATATAACTACATAAGTTTCAAGTTAGTTTTACAAATTTCTAGTAAAATATTTGCAAATTTTTGTAAAATATATACAAGCTTTATATTTTGTTATTTATATATTTTACAAGAAACTTGTAAAACTAACTTGAAGCTTATGTAGTTGTATAATTACTAAGCACTTCAATAATATTCTCCCAGTTTTTCTGCGTATAATACTTTATTTATATTTCCTAATGAATTTAAAATTTTTTTGATCTTGAACTTGAATAATCTTGCTCACATCATAATTTTTTTTTTTTAAGAATCTCCATTTTTTTTAGGGTTTTCAGCAAATAAATTAACTAAAAACTATAATTTTTCTACAAATTGTTTGAGGCTTTTTCAGCGTACTAATATTCAGCAAAAATTTTATTCAATTTTAGCCAGAATTTTCTAAATTTAATCATTTAAGTGTCAGCAAAACTTTTGCTGAATATACTAATTTTGTTGCTAAAAATCAGCTCGCTCAGATTTTACTGACATTAACAATTTTTTTGCAAGCATCATTCTGACTTAAATTTTGCTGACTCGCAACATTTTTTGCAGAATTTACTGACTTTTTTTTAGCGTATGTACTTAAATTGTTGGTTTACAAAAATTATTCACTTATTGATGGTAAAATGCACTTTCATCAAAATCCGAGGTTCAAATCGCTATATTTAAGAAAACTGGTATTTTAAAATTAAAAAAAAAAATATATATCGGCCAATTAAAAACAAAAGAAATTTTCAATTTCTTTTAAACTTTTTCAACTTCTACGAGGGTTTTTTTCAATATTAATTTAAAGCAACAATATTGTTAATGCTAGTTCTTGAGTAAATCGAGCTTTCATTTGTTAAAATCGGTTGAAAATGGACAAAGTTATGGTACTTTTTTTTATAAAGGGTCCGCCAAATAACTTTTTTTTTTTGAAAATGCTATACAAAAAAACTACTGAATATTTTCTCAAATTTCTTTTTTTATTTGAAAGTACAATCCTTCCGATTAATAATGGAAAATAATTTCATTCAAATGGCTGCCTCGGCTGGCCATGCAGTAGCCTACACGATCGGTCCAATTTTTAAGCACATTATCGATTGTGTGCAGCTGTATTTCACCAATGGCTTCACGAATATTGTCCTTTAAAGCGTCAATTGTCTATGGCTTGTTGGCGTAACACTTATCTTTGACGGCACCCCACAAATAATAGTCCAACGGTGTCAAATCGCAGCTGCGAGGTGGCCAAACGACATCAGCTCTGCGGCTGATAATGCGATCTTCAAAAACAGGGCGCAAACATCGAGTGTAGCTTCGGCTGTGTGGCACGTAGCGCCGTCCTGTTGAAACCAAATGTTGCCAGCACTAGCGTATACACAACCATATTCGTTCAGCGGAAAGATAAAACTAATTATCTGTCAAATCAGACATGAACTAAGTGTTACCATTTACGAAATAAGCACTAGTTGAAAAAAAAAAAACGTTAGATGGCGGACCCTTTATGTATAATAATTAAAATGTTCTGTTTTTTACAGCTTTTTTAAATTATACTAGGGTTTTTCGCATCTTAAAAAAAAACCTCGTAGAAGTTGAAGAAGTTTAAAAGAAATTGAAAATTTCAATTGTTATTACGAAAATCTCTACCTTTTTATATTTATAATATAAAGAAGTATATCTATTTAAAAAGACCAGGTAGTTTTTTTTTCAAAATCGGTTGAAAAATGATTGAGTTACAAATGTTTAAATGCACCAGTCGCAAAAAATACTCTTTTACTGTTATCTCGAAAATTTTTTTTTTGCTATTTGCCAACTGAAATTCGGTTACTACGACTCAAATTCGGTTATTACGAATTTCAATCGGTTGGTACTATTCAACATAGTTTTCACAACAAAGTTCGGTTAATTCAACTGATTTTTTTTTTATTAAATCTTCATTTACATAACCGAGCCCTTAGGGCCTTATATGGCTAATTAAAGCTACTAAACAATAAAACTTCTCTTCTAAATTAAAGCATATAAAATAAATAATAATAATAATAAGATATAATATAATATAAATATATGAGATTTTAGTTGAAACACCCAAAATATTCAGAAGTCTAAGGTAAATATCGTTGTACTAACTGAATTTTTAAGTTGTTACCATTTAAATACACTTTTCAATCCGGTTGGCACTTTATTTCTCTGTGTGTATATTGGAACTTCTCAAACCGGTTTTGTAATCAAGACTTACAACCTACATAAGGTCACTTGAAAAGTGATTTGTTTTTTGTAGTACCGTGTATTTAATTAAAAAATAATTCAATTAAAGAGCTATCAATTTCTAATAGAATGAGCAATTTTCTTTGTTGGTGCAATTTCTGCAATAAAAGTTATTGAATAGGCGGTTTTCGGGATTGAAATGGACTTTTATTTTTTTTATGTGTGTAGGTAAATGAACAGTCATTTAAATAGCACATTCTGTGAATTCCATTATTAGTTTTTATCAATTTATTTTGTAGTCCTGATTTTATAATTGATCCATAAGATAAGATAAAACACTAACATATGACTTTTATCTACTAACAAGGGAGGTATCCCGAGCGGAACTCTCAGATTTTAATGAACTTTGGATATGTTGTAAAGGAGCAAAAAAAAAAAGACACGTATTTTATTTTAGCTGCCCAATCTCACGTTTAAAAGTCAAAAAGTGGGATAAAAAATTAATTTGATATTGTATGAAAACTTACCTTTCAATTACTCAAGAAAACAAATATTTTGATACCCATATTGCCATACAGTGGACCCAAAGTATAATAAACGGAAAAACACGTAAAATGAGGTAATTCACCGCACTTAATAACGACTAAACAGGGCAGGTTAAAAAAAACACGGACTCCTTAAATTTTTTTTCTCTGCAACATATCCGAAGTTCATTATAAGATCTACTGGCACGGGTCGGGATACCTGTCATTTAAGTAATTACAATTGGTAATTAAATACTGGAAAGCATTGAATTTTATATGATTTTGTTTGTCATTATTTCGCAATATTTTAATTTTAACCCTTTCACTACCAACTTTTTATTTGTTGATATATTTCTATTTTGACTTCAGATTCTTGTTAGGGGTCCTTAAATTACAAAAAAAAAGTTTACATATATACCCCTCCCCAAAGGGGTTTCAAAAGTCTTAGCTCGTATTTAATTTGTATAGCCTTAAGGAATTTGGCTATTTTTAATTGTTTTTTGATTATTGGTGAAAATTACAAGTGAATCAGATTATTTAATGTATACAAAAATATTTTTTTAAAAAAGTTTTCGTATTCTAAAATATGCATAATTTTTTTTTTTTTAACAAAAAAATGCTAATGCTAAATTTAGATTTGTTTTATAAATTGTACTGACTGTTTCAGACTTAACAAACGCTTTTTATAAAAAAATCCGTATGAGTGATATATAAATATTTCGTATAATTTGTATTGCGTGAGTGTTAGTGGTGCAAGGCAAATTTTTTTTTTATTTTTTATTTCGAGAAACATATTATGCAAACAATGAGAGCCAGACGTATGAGTGATATTTAAGTTTAAATAAAAATAAATTATACGATTGTATGTGTAGCATTTTTTAAACTTGCTGTTGTATACTTTAGGGGGAGCTTAAGACGACTGAGTGATATTTATAATTTTTATAATTTATATACAAAGACAAAAAAATAGCAAAATCCATTGTGTTTGGGGCAAACTACAAAAATGGTAAAATAATTACACTTTTTAAAAGAATAATTAAAAAATTTGAAGGAAAAAAGCTTTTAAAGCGAAAAATTCTGAAAAAAGCTATTTTAAAACTCAAAAATCTTAACAAAAACTTTAGGGTTTAATTTTTTAAAATATAAAAGTAAAACATTTATTGAAAAAACTAAAACTTTATCAAACATTATCCTTTTCAAAGAAATTTTGACGTGATGGCGTAAAACTGAAAACTCAGTTTAACTATATGCGTTCTCTGATTTCCGGTACATATAGATTTTTATTTTTTTAAGAAAAAAAAATTGAAATTTGTTGCAGGGTGTAATATTATGTAAAAATAGTACTTCTAAGTGGTTGTGATATTGGTAACAACAATATTGGTGGTACTGGCAAAACCCATGCTATGCAAACAAAATACTGCTTTTCTGGTATAATGTTATTGCGTTTTCTTTTCTGGCAAAAATGTCACATTTTTTTGCACTTTGCCCTCAAATTACCTTTTTGTGTTTTTTTCTAAAATAAGGTAAACACTCTGAGAGGGTGCCGTGTTTCTTTCTGAAAATGGTGCCTTATAAAATTCAAAAAATGCAACATTTTCTGCCCTGTTTTTTTGGTTTATCAATCTCATGTGTATATATTGCAAAGTTTTTGGAGAGAAAACTCTCACCTTGGTAGCAGAGTGGTAGTGTGCTGGCTTCTGACACAGAAGATCCCGAGTTCGAACTCATATTGGTATCACATTTTTTTATACTTTTTTTTTTCTTAAATTTAATTAACGATTTTTTTTTTATTTGTTTTTGTTATTTTTTTAATTTTTTCTTTTCGTAAGTATTAAATAATTTTTTTAATCTGAAATTCGCTTACAAACAAAATTATAAAAAAAAATTAAATTGAAAAAAAATGTATGGAGCTAAATCCAAATTTTTTAAATAATTAAAAAAACAAAAATTAATTATTAAAAAAATATTACACTTTTTTTAAAGTTTGCTGGGATTCGAACCCGAAACTTAACAACACTAAAAAACAGATTTGTTTAAAATGCTTCATTTTAAAAAATTTGAAAGATGTTGCACATTAAGATGGCAACACTTTTTTCCAGAAAAGAAAACACCATTAGTTGTACCTTTGTCTTGCCAGTACTATTTTTTTGTACGGGTGGCAACTTTTACCTGGGAATCTATCAGACGTAATTTTGTTCAATTATATGGGTGGTGGGCGGTGCAGTTGTCCGATTGCGCTCATATATTTACCAAAGCTACATCTTCTACCAAATTTCACAAAAAAGATTTAAACTAATTTTAGTCAATTTTTTAGAGATTAAACATTTTTGCACGGAAATTATTTTGTATCCTCAATGTGTCGGGAAATACGCGGGAGCTGTAAAAATAAAACTTTTGCACATTATCGTTTTTTTTTGTTTTCGATTATGGATGAAGGCAATTATAATCAATTACGATGATTGTCCACTTTTTGAAGTTAAATTGTGACCATATTACATACGATATATATATATGTATACAAACGATATCGTTTTTTTTGTTTTCGATTATGTATGAATCCAATTATAATGAATGACGATTATTGTCCACTTTTTGAAGTTAAATTGTGACCATATTACATACAAATTTTTAATAATGTTAACAATTTTGTTAAAAAACTAAAATTTTCCTTCCTAAAGTTTAACGTTTTCGTAAGTAACATCGTCGAAACGATAGTAATTTAGCTATCGTTTTGTTCAAAACGATATCGTTTTTGTTTTCGATTATGTATGAAGCCAATTATAATCGATTAAATTTTCAATTTCGATCGAAAGTGTAATTCATCACATACGAGATTATTGATTTTTTTAATTCTTGACTGTAGCGTTTAAAAAAACAGTCAGTTTTCGTTTATCTTATCTCACGTGAATGAACTTTTCGGATACATTACGGGTACGGTGAATTACTGATTTATTGTTGTTGCCGTTAAAATAATTAAATATAAAGTCCGTTCAAGCTAATATTTATTTAGACACACTCACCTGCTTGTTGTTGTTCAAAAATTTTAATTTGACGCGATAATATAAAATAGCGCCAAGATATAACCACGACCTAAGAAAGAAAATAAAACGTATAAATAAATAAATAGATATTTCTCACTGGTGTTTAAAAGTAGGAGGATGGACATTGAGAAATTGTTATTCAAAAAACGTGCATTTTGACTTTTAAGTTTGTTTTGATAACACTGTGCAACAAGAAATTGTATAATTGACGAAACAAACGGAAAATTGAAGTGGACTATTTAATTTTTCAGTTGTTTTAAAATTTTTGTAGTACAAAATTGTTAGTTATTTTTAGGACTTTGTTAGTTATTTTTACTGCATTTTTTTAGTTATTTTTCAACAGTTAAAAATAAATAAATTTTTAGTTGTTTTAAGCATAATTTATTTTGTTGCCTTTTTAAACGAACTTACAGTTGTTTTAACTGCCACACAGTGGGGTATTTGAAAAAAATAATGGTAATAAATATTGAACTTCTAGACTACTGATCCGATCGGTACAAATCATTTGTGATATTGTGATTGGGTCCCCTGTTTTAGTACAGGATGCCAATGTTGACTACCTTGTGTATAAAAAATCTTTTGGAGGGTATAACTTTTGTAAATGTGGACCGAGTATTAAAATATATTTATTAAAAAAATTTGAGCTAAATTTAAGTCGCAAGATCTCGAAAACCATAAGAGCGATTAAATTTTTTTTTTAAAAATTCGTGTTAAAAATTATGTGTCACACAACAGATTTTTGTTAACACTGCAGCCACACGATCAAGATTTTCTTGATAGTCTTTTACATATACTGTTTGTCAAAATATGTAAAAATTGACAGCTGTGACGTAGGCTGCACGCCATTTGAAAGCAATTTAAGAACTACAGCTTTTGCCGGCAAAATATTTGTGAAAGGAAAATCAAAAACAACTTCAAAAGAATTGTAATCAGCTGTTTTCTTGAACGTGAATTGATACACTCCACTTGAAAGAGAAATCTGAAGCAAGTTCGTTTCAATTTTAGAAAGTGTGAGTGTATTGTTAAAAAAGTGTGAGTGTATTAAAACTTGATAGGTAAAACTTGATCGTGTAACCCTCAAGTAAGAGAATTTTATAAAATTTTCAAAGTTCGGAGACTTTGATCGCAAGTCACCAAGGGTTAAGATTTTCGATTTTCCTTAAATTCGTATCACATAATCTTTTTTATCTCGTGGTACAATAATCTGTACAATATTTAATGAAAATCGAAATTTTAAATAACATTTCTATATACAAAGTAGTAAAATACTAAAATTTTAATCCTTGGTATAATATTTGCGTTAATTTTGTTTACCTGTTCTAACGTACAATATTTATATATTTTATACCGACAGATAAGAAAATATGTAATTTTAAATTTATTTTCATCGTGATAAACATTAATTGCATTTATAGTAATTAAATGTGCTAAAGTCCCAAAACTTATTTAACAAATTGTGAAAAACAATCTGATGTAGGCGTGTCCCTATCCGGATTTCATTCCTGCCCAAGGAAATCTTCAGGGGACTTTGTTATTAGAATTGCTAGAGATATTTTTTATGTTAAATCACAAACTCAATGAGAATTTCTTGTCCTCATCTAGGAGCGAGATTCAAAATTTAAAATATCAAAGAAAAAACAACAACAACAACAAAATATTATCACAATTGGCTTTGTCATCTTCCAAATACTACTCTGTTTTTTCGACAGACAGTCTTTTTTTAAAACTAATTATAAAAAATTTAAATTAAAAAAAACATTGAACAATTTTGTAAAAATTGTTTTGCTTTTAATATCTTAATGTCTTTTAAAATATGTTTTTTTGCGATCAAAATATTTTATTTTCAAAATTTGTAATTTTTTACAAAATCTTCTGTCCTGACTTAAATATATCAAACAATTCGTACCAAATATTCAAAAGAATTCGCTGCATATTCCGAAATCAAAAAAAGTTCTGAAATCAGTGTGCGAGTCTTTTTTTTTTTTGTAAAATTTTGTAATTTTCGACCAATGCTTTTCGACCAAAGGCTAGTAAAAGTACACTTAAATTTTTTTTCAAAGACCAATCTTTTAGAAAATATTAATATTTGTATTGGTTTTTTTTTAACAAATTTCCAAGAAAATTAATAAGAAATATAAACACTTTTTTGGCCAAAAATTACAATTTTACAAAAGTTACACATTAAAAAAAAAAATTTACACACGAAGTAGTTAACTTTGACAACCTGTAAGTACTAAAACAGGGTAACCGAATATTATACAAAATATTAACACCTCTTTTGCAATTTCCAATTTGATTCGTACCGATTGAATCAATAATTTAGAAGTTCCATATTTATGCCCCACTGTGCGTTGTATGTAGTGTTTGGGAATTCCCGGACTTTTCATCTCCCGGGAAAAATTATAAAATTATAAAAATTATAATTATAATTAATTAAATTATAATTAATTAAATTTTAATTAATTAAAAAATTATAATTATATATTATTAGTAGGAATATTGCATGCTTTATATAAAGTAATTTCCTTCTTTAACAAATTTTCATGATCTGCATTTGGCTTTTTTCGGATTAACCTTTGTATTGTCTATATCGTTTTTAGTTTCAGTTTGAAACTTTCATCGACTTATATTTTCAGATATGTCATTGTCACTGTTGGACATTTATAAACAGGAGTTTATAAATTGGTTTAGCATACAATTTTAAAGAACTTTTTGATATTTTAGAATCGGCATTAAAGTTACCGGAAGTTTTTAAATAATTTATTAACATTAGTACGCATTCGGTTAACTTTCTCTTTCAAAAAGTATTAGTGGGTGCTGTGGTGTAATGGTTAGCGCGTTGGACTGTTACACAGATGGACCCGGGTTCGATTGGTGACTTCAACATCAGTTTAGAAAAATAATATGTATGAGTTTTCTATCCCTCATATGTATCGCAGCTCCCACCTTCGGTGTTCCCATAGCACTTAACCCCACCGAAGTAAAATAATGAATCAGGGCTATGAACCAAAAAGCTTCAAAAAGTTCGCCAACTCTCCATCTGGTGGCGAGCAACAACTGTTCTAAGACTTATCATCGCGCGCAATTGCAGTGTTGCCATGTTTGAAGCCCTTCATCTTTCCCCACCTTTCATCTTTTCACTATCCAATTTCCTAAGAAAGCAACACATTAATAAATAGGAAGAATTTCCTGAGTGTTGCTTCTCTTTTTAACAAAAAAAAAAAAAAAAAAAAAAACAGTGCGTCTCTTATGGAATTAAAAAAAAAAAACGAGTTTAAAGTTTTCGATTTACTCCCACCTTGAAGAAAAAAATAACGACATAATTTCTCTCAACAGGTGAGTATACAAGATATCAATACGATTTTTTTAAACAATATAATACGTGATATAACGAATAATTCTGCGTCATTAACTCAAAAAACATGTTTTTGAGTTGTGACATTCTTCAAGTAAATGAGCGATATGTACCATAGAATGACAAAAGTATTATTTTGAGTACTTTAAAAGTATTAGTGATCCAATGTGTATGAATATGTACAAGTAATAACACAAGTATACAATAGGTATACTTCAAATATTTTGACAATTTCATAATTTAGAATCATAATGATTTTTCCCGGACCTAGCCTATTTGTATTATCAGGGTGAATTAATACTCCCATGGGGCAAACATTTTGTCCGTTTTAAAATACATGTACAACATCTCAGTAAAACAGTAAAATTCAAATAACTGGTTGCAGAACAACTCACACTGTGTTATAACAGCTTCTAATTTATGTTCTGCAACTGGTTCTTTTTATATGGAGTTTGTCCTATTTGCAATAGGTTCTTTACCTCCAAACAAGAACAGGTTGCTTTAGAACCGGTTCTAGAACCAGTTATATAACTGGTTCTGGGACAGTGACCCCTTATATTTCGACACCCAGGAATCTGTTCTAGAACCAGTTCCATGTAACCGGTGGTAAAAGGAGTTGTTCTAGAACAAGTTCAGAGGCAACCTGTTCCAAAAAATTTTGCTGGGATGTACTATGAGTACTTACTTATCTAAGTATGTACATATGTTACTTTTTTTATGTGTACATAATGCCAGTCTCTGATATGTACTGGTAGAATGTATAGTACCCTTGATATAGTACCCTTGATATGGTAAAAATTCACTTTGTATAGGAGGTAGCATGACCAAAGGTCACTATTATGTCAAGTCTGTTCATAAATTATGTGCTCCTGCCAAGTTTCAGAATTCTTGCTATCATAGTACTCCAGATATTAAGAGTTTAAAATTTATGTTATATGGGAGGTGCCCCGCCCATTTAAAATTTTCGATTTTTCTTTTTTCCTAAACCTTTACGGAGCAATTACGAGCAAACTCGCAGAAGGAAGTATCCAAGTTGGTACAGCCGTTTTCAAGTTTTAAGCTTACGCACAAAAAAGACTCTTCATTTTTATATATATTACTCAATATTAAGAGTTAAAATTTTTCGTTGTATTGCAGGTGCCACTCGCACTTCAAATATTCAAAAAAATATTGCCTATTATGCCTTCCGAAAAGGTAATTAAATACTGTAAAAAATTTCCAACATATCGGTCCCGAGGTGTAACCTCCTATAAACCACAAAATATTTCCCCAAATACAACATACGTATGCACACAAATAGAGGTATTTTAAATAGGTGGCATGTCATAACGTCCAATGACATAATGTCCATGGACGTTATGTCACTCGAAAAGTGTCATAATGTCCATGGACTTTATGACAATTTGGAAAATTTTGTCCATGGACGCCTGCCGCGTTCTACGCTATGCCGTCCAGACTTTTTAAAATAAAAAGATTATTAATATTTAGTAGTGTCCGACCGAACAGTTCGGCCAGAAAATGCACTTGGTCTGTATTCGGTATTTTAAAGCATTATGGACAAATTTGGCGGATGGAAAAATGTTTATTTGGCTGATTAGATGCTATTTTGAGTGTCAAATTTGAAGAAAACTCTGCAGTTAAGCAATGAATTCACTGCTCGGCCTCAGAAAGTTCGGCCAAATTGGAAATAGTTCGGCAGTCGAACTTTTAACTTTACAGCTAAACTTCGGCTTTTCTCTTAAATTTTATACACGAAATCGATTTGAATCGGCTCAACAAACATGCTTCCAATACCAAAATTTGTCATCATTGCCTCTAGATATCAAAAAACCGACACCGGTCGGACACTAATATTTTTTATATCAATACAATTTTTTTAAATATTCTTTAGTAGTGTATCACAAAATAAAACTAAATTTATAAATCGTATAATCGCACGCAGGAAAAACTTTATTTCGCGAAGCCGCCTGCCGCGTCCTACGGAGGAAAAAAACCCTAACAGAGGCCGAAGGCCACCACACAGAAAAACTTGTTTTTACAAATTACTTGATGTCTTAAAAATATAAGATTTCAACGGATTCGACATCTGATTTGAAAAACAAGTTCTTCTGGATGGCGGCATTCGGCCGCTCTTAGGGGTTTTTTTTCCGTAAAACGCGGCAGGCGGCTTCGCGAAATAAAGTTTTTTTCTGCGTGCGACACAAAAGAAACTTCAAAATTAATGATCTATTTCCACACTGGAGTTAATGTCCATGGACCTTATGTCACCCAAAAAGTGGCATAATATCCATGGACTTTATGTCATTCCATTTGTGAACATAATGTCACACTGCAGAGTGTCATAAAGTCCATGGACATTATGACACTTTTCGAGTGACATAACGTCCATGGACATTATGTCATTGGACGTTATGTCATGCCACCGTTCACTAACCTATAACTCATGAACCAATTACACATACAAAAACCGTATATACATAAAAACCTTAGTATTGACGTTCACGGGAAATGAAACAAAATCGGTTCACGCATTACAGAGAACATCAGTCTCGAATTTTGTTAAACATCCATCTTTTTAAATGGATGTTTAACAAAATTCATAACTTTTTAGACCAGTATAAAAATATTATAAAATATTATTTGCTAAGATATAGTGTGCACAAATTTTACAATGCGCTCAGCGAAATATGCCAATATTTTTTATATTTATTAAGCGATTAAAGTTTTTATATATTTTCTTAAAGGTGAAGAAATTAATTTGAATTTGATATGTCATATAAATTTGATAAATCATTTATGCCACTTTTTCTTAAAAAGTTATTAAAATACTTGTGAGTCCAGATTATAAGTGGGCCATTCTTTAATCACTAAACTAGGATTATTTTGACCGGTTCTGCGTGTGCCACAGGATCGGTCCCTTCGTGCCAGAGACCGGCCCTCTGCTAAACTCTACCCTATGTAAACAACTGGCAACTTTAACATTGGCTTGTCATAGGTGGGGGTCATTTGGACTAACCAAAGATGGGCATACCACAAGACTGTCGCAAAAGGTGCATGTCGTATAAAATAAACTAAAACTAAACAGCTTCCAATGGGTAAAATTCTGGCCAACTGCCTTTTTCTTGTTAATAGGCATTCTGGTTAAGAGGTATGTCCTCCCTTTACCAGTCACAGGATTGTTAATTTTAGGACAATTGACACTGCTTAACCCAGTTCTGTGATAAGTCCTTCTTTAACCAGTCACTATTAGGTCAATTGACTCTCATTTCCCATAGGGATGTTTTCTAAAAAAAAGTAGTAAAATCTAAGTATTGTCAGTTTTTTAATTCAAAATGGTTTATTTGCTAAACATTTCTGAATATCTTAGTTTATTTCCATACAATTTTTTTTAAGGGGCAATTCACACGCTATCTACCCATATCTACTATTTCCCAGTATTGATGATACGAATTGTCAAATTATTGTAAATTGTCTTTTCAAATGACATTTTGAAACATCAATACTGGGAAATTGTACACTCATACAAATAAACTTGTAGAAATAGCGGATAAAGCTACTAAAAATCAGTTAAAAATTACGTTACAGAAACAAGATCTAAAATAAGCAGAAGTTCTTTGAGAAATATTAATAAAGTAAGAACAGCAAAAATAAAACTAACTTTACAAAATTTTAGTTATATTCGAGTTTAATTTTAGTTAATTGAAAATGGCTATTTACTCTGCTAAAATTAGCAAAAACATTCACTAAATATTTATAGACTAAAAACAGTGAACAAAAACTGTAATATCAACAAAATTGTTGATATATTTACTAGAGTTGTCAATTATTCGCCTTTCAGCTTTGTTCGAATAATTCAAATAATTGTTTTCGCTCGTTCGATCAAACGATTAAATTTCAAAAATTATTCGATTAATCGATGAGAATAACGAATAAAAAAAAATATTTTTATTAACAAAAAAATAAACAATTCATACAAAAAAACTTAAAAATAAAAAAGTTAATATTTTAATTAACAAGAAATTCATAACTAACAAAAAAAAAAACTTTAAAATAAAATAGCTAGGTTGTTCTTAAGAAATAATCTTTTAAAAACAAAAGTTGACTCAAGTTTTTTGCTTTTAAACGATTTTTGGTTTTGGTTTTTATTAAATTAGAATTTGAAAACACTCTTTCGCTAATTGTTGGGGTAGGTGATATAGTAAGAAGAGCATTAAATAGTTTATCTAATTTTTCTGTTCTTTTTTAGATTTTTCCAAATATACCATATCGTCTGATATATCGCTGAAGTCTTTTTTATTTTCTGTATTTTTAATACTCTGAATTGAATTATTTAATTCGCATAAAAGATTATTATTTTCATTACTTTATTAGTAATGAAAATAATAATCTTTTATTTCAATACTTTTATCTGAATTATTGCGATTACTTTCAACATAAAATAGTCTGGAGTACAATTCATTAGCATATTCTTTAGTTTCACTTTTTTGGGAATATTTTAGGAAACTTTAATTGCTCGGAAAATTTTCAGAATTCAGAAATATTATTAACGTATTTAAAACTTTTATACGTCTCTCATTTATTCTTATTTTAATACGTGTTAGTAAGTCTGTTGCAAAAGAATTATTAATTTTTTCTAAACTATTTATTAAAAACTTGATTACTCCCTCTAATTCTATTATTAATGTGCTATCTTTTCCTAGCTCTTCAAAGTCCGTAAATGGTGTTAAACCAAAATCAATTAGTGCATGATTAACACATTTGTGAATTCTAATGAAGTTTTCCAGCATCTTTGATAATGATGACCATCTGTGTTTCACGTCATGAATAACTCGAACTTCATTTCCTTCTTGTTGACAAATATATGTCTGCAGTTTTTGTTGTTTTTCGGTGGATTTGTTAAAAATTTTGACGTATTTCCGTAGTTTACTTATAACATTTTGTATATTAATTTTTTATTGAAATCCATTATCAACGTCATAATCATTACTAAGTTCATCATCATCATCGCTTTCGTCATCCTTCTTTAAAAATTTATGAGAATAAATCAAATTAAAAGCTCTCATTTAATTTATTTTGTAATAAAAAAAAATGTTCGATTAATTGACGTTAATTAATCGATTTATTCGTTATTCGAAAATCGTCATTTTTAAATTATTCGAACAGGAGTTTGGTTTTGTTTGATCGATTAATCGAATTATTCTTAATCGACTGACAACTCTAATATTTACTTCAAATTTAGTACAATGCAAATAACAGTTTATTTTGCTAAAATCAACAGAAATTTTTGTTAAAATATCGTAGATTGCTGATTTTAGTAGTGCGGGTTTTCATTCGCATTAAAAATAACAACTAAAAACAAGCTTGAAAAATTTCACATTTTTTTTGTCTACTAATATTTAGCAAATTTGTTTGCTGATTTTTTTGTTACTTTTGATTAACTCAAATTTAGCTTCTATATATATTTTTTTTTCAATTCTTATCTTACTATCCGTTAATAAAAAATGACTGGCAAAGAGCTTTCTGAGATTTTCTTTTAACGGAATCTGGTGTAAAGCAGGGCTGCCTATTGTCCCCTTTATTATTTGCCCTTTACCTTAATGATCTCCATGATCATTTAGAAGGGGGATTGAGTATTGAAAATTTAAAAATTTAAAACTAGAAGAATATTGCAAAAGCTAGAATGTGGAGGTCAACTTAGCAAAATCCGAAATAATGGTGTTTAGAAAAGGCGGTAAATTATCGAAAAATGAGAAATGGTTCTTTAAAGGAGAAATAATTAAAATTGCTAAGAAGTATTGTTACTAGGAGTTACATTAACTCCGAAAATGATTTTTAAAAAACATGTGGAAATTATAAATGAAGCTGCAAAATGTAGTATTAACCAAACGTGGGCAAATTTCTTAAATAAAACAACTATATCTCTCGGATCGAAATGGAAATTATTCCAGACAGTCTGTAGAGCTTTACAAACGTATGGTGCCCAGGTGTGGGGTTTCCCATATTTTAATGATGTTGACAAACTTCAACTCTACTTATTATTTTATTTTTTTTTATATTTTAATAAAGAGAAGCAACACTCAGGAAATTCTTCCTATTAGTTAATGTGTTGCTTTCTTTGGAAAGGGGATAGTGGAGAGATGAAAGGTGGTGAAAGATGAAGGGCTTCAAACATGGCAACACTGTAATTGCGCGAGTTAATAAGTCTTAGAACAGTTGTTGGTCGCCACCTGATGTAGAGTTGGCGAATTAATTGAAGCTTTTTGTTTCATAGCCCTGATTCATTATTTTACTTCGGTGGGGTTAAGTGCTATGGGAACACCGAAGGTGGGCGCAGCGATACATATAAGTGATAGAAAGCTCATATATATTATTTTTCTAAATTGATGTTGTCGTCACCGGGAATCGAACCCGGGACCATCTGTGTAACAGTCCAACGCGTTAACCATTACACCACAACGCCCACAAAGTAATGCATTACCTTGTAATGTGTACTCCTTACCTGTATCATTATTTTCCAACAAGAAGTAATGAGTTACCGATAATTGAACACTCATGGATTACCTTGTAATGAGACCTCATTACATTTTACATTACTTCAAAACATAAAATAATGACTTACCGACCATCAATTACATAATGCATGAATTATAAACGTAAAGTAATTATTAATATATATTTTTAAAATCTATTTATAGACACATTACTTTGTGATTTTTTGTAAGCATGAGGGTAAGGTGTATATTTTTGATATCACGAACGAAAACACGAAGCACAACAACTCATTTACATTTTAAAAAATAAAAATATTATATGTATCGATAGCTCAGTTGGTAGAGTTCTCGCCTAAGTAATTGTTAAATACCAGAGACCCCAGGTTCGAATCCCAGCATGACCACGTAATTTATTTAATAAAAAGAAAAGTTATTTATTTAATTTAAAAAAAAATAACTGTAAAAAAATTTTTTTATACATTTTTTTTTATGAAAATCTATTTATAGACACATTACTTTTTCCCACCATATAACCAGTTACTTTACCCACTACAAGGTAATGAGTTACTTTGAGGCTCATCGCCTGTAAAATTCATCAGTGAAGTAACGTGTAAAGTAATGCATGAAGCCCTATGGCGGTACATTACTTTACCCATGATTTGGTAATGTGTGGTTTTGCTGGGTAAGATTAGAGACATGTATTGAAAGTGGTCATTTATACACTCTAGATATACATACATTTAAGATATGTGAGCAGAACCCTTTTTGAATATAAAGAAGATCGGCTGCCATACAAGCTAACAAAAGTACTCCTACGGCACGAATTATACTGGGTGAAAGAGATGAACAACATTGGTCGGGAATATAACATTACGTGGACAGATGAAACATTAGGTAAGACTCAGTGCAGTGAAAATCGTTTGAATCTGCTTAGCTCACTGAAAGATAAATACTACCGAGAATATATGGCGAAAACCTCACAAACGGAAAGAATTTATAAAAAATTAGATGTAATAAATGAAAATACATACTTGATCGGAGAAACAAACATAGAAGATATGATGTGGATTTTTAAAGCTAGAAGTGGTTTAATAGCTCTTAATGGCAATAGGTTTCAAATAAATGGCTCAAATTTATGTTCTCTCTGTAATATTAATGAAATTGAAAATATAGAGCATTTTCTAGGTCGGTGTAGGGCTCTAAGAGAGTTTAGAATTATGTATATAGGAAAGTCTGAACTTAGTGAAAATGAAATTATTGATGTATTAAATGGCATTACAATAGACTGTAATTTTTTGGAAAACTATATAAACCATGTGTTAATTATAGAAATTTTTTAGTAACTGAATATAATTTTTAAACATTTGTATTTGATATCATTCAAACTATCTTTTGTATTATTTGAAATAGTTAGTGGACTGACGACATATAGTCAAAGTGGCTCATTACTCACAATATTCTTATTTTAAGTAACTATGCTTTTTGTAATAATATGTATATTGCTAAATTTAAATAAAGAATACTACTACTACTAGTAAAAAATCTGCTAATTTTAGCAGTTTTTTCAGCAACGTAATTTTTAAATAATTTTTAGTAGTTTAAGCAAAAAAAATTTACTAATTTTTTTCTCTCAGTGTATATATGGGTGGACAGGGGTGGATAGCGTGTGAATGAAGCTTAAATCTAAAAAATATTTTATTAATCTAAAATTTACTTACTCTTAAAATAAATAAAATAAATGGACATGTTATCAAAAAAATTAAAATTACACTAATATCATTCATTCTTTTAATTTTTTTGATTAAAATTATGAAAATAAATTTGAATTTTTTTTATATTGTTTTGTTGTCAACTTAATATCATTTCACAAATTAAAAATTGTTCATTTGTGTTTTTTTTTATAAATACTTTTGATTTTAAATTTTCGTTTTTTATTGATAATTTTACATGTAATTATTGACAGGTTTTAATTGATTTTGGTTCTTAATCCTTAAGCGACTTTTTTTTCTATATTTTCTAACTGTTTGGTTGTCGATCTTGTTTAATACTGTAAGGTTTATTAATAAAAAATGAAAAATTAATTGTATTGTTCATTTTAAATTTATTTTTTATTATCAGTTGCGTAGCTTTTAAATGTGTTAACGACCATTTTCTTATTAGTATGGTTTTCATCATCATAATACACTGCGTTGCAAAACTATAATAACACATTGATTTCACTAAATTTCGTAAGTTAAAAAAAGTAAAAGAGTTTAACCAGCATACTATCAAACATCAACAACACAACAAATAATTATACCAACATAAATATTAACATCATCAACACCATAACCAACAACATCAGCAACAACACAATTGAGACTAGCAGCAACTCAACAAACAACACACTGTAATATTCAAGAAACAACAACAATTTAAATACAATCACAAATTAACAACACATTAATCGGAATCGACAACAACCCCTCATCAAACAATATTTCTCGCAGCACACATGGCCTCTCAAAAAATTATCACGGGAACTGAGAATACTTAATGTTAAAAACATAAATCGTATGACAGTTTTAACTGAATTTGATGATCACAGACTTTTTGCGAGGATTGATCATCGGTACAACACCAGACTTCGCGCAGAAGGAAGATTTAAGGTCAAACATACCAAAAACAGCTACGGAGATCGTACACTAGAAGTTATTTAGCCTACTATCTACAATGAATTGCCAAGTAACTTAATTAATATTACAAGCCCGGGTAAAAAAAAATCTTTAATTAACAAATATTTTTTAAACTCGCAATGAAATAATTTAATTAAAACAATTTTTTTTATATCTATATTACTGCTGACAAGCCCTAAGGCTTAGCAGTTTTTAGCAATAAGAATGAATTTTATACCATTAAAGATAAATAAATAAAATTATATATATATATATAAAAAAAGAAAAAAAAAGTAAAACCAATGGAAATTAATACTATTTAACATATAAACAATTTATTTATTTTTTATTTTATTATTTAAAAAAGGAATAACTAAATCGATTAGTGCTTCATAACTATAAATACACTTAACTTAATATATCAAAATTTACAAAAATTTAAGGAAAATATTTTAAAGCAGCAGTTGTAATAATGCGCGAATTAACTCGATACTGTCTACCAGATTTATTAGAAGTTCTTTCGTTAAAGATCTCCACGCATCAATAACTGCTTCTTTTAAAAGAAAAACGCTTTCATATTGATGGTTTTCTGCGTAAACTAAACGGCTTAATACTCCCCAAATATATATCAATGGGGTTTTGAGCAGGAGAACATGCTGGCCATTTCAATAATCTTAACTTTTTGATGATAGTACTGAGGCATAGCCCTATGGGGAATGAGGAATCAATTGACCTGAAAGTGACTGATTAAAGAAGGACTTATCACAGGACTGGTATAATTTAATACTGAAGTGGGTTAAGCAGTGTCAATTGTCCTAAAATTACCAATCCTGTGACTGGCAAAGGGAGGTCATACCTCTTAACCAGAATGCTAATTAACACGAAAAAGCCACTTGACCAGAATTTTACCCATTGGAAGCTGTTTAGTTTTAGTTTATTTTATACGACATGGTCCTTTTGCGACAGTCTTGTGGTATGCCCATCTTTGGTTAGCCCTGTGGCATGCCACTATGTGGTTTAAAGCAGGACAACTGACCCCCTCCTATGACAAGCCAATGTTAAAGTTGCCAGTTGTTTACATAGGGTAGGGTTTAGCAGAGGACCGGTCTCTGGCACGTAGGGACCGATCCTGTGGCACACGCAGATCCGGTCCCATTCCCCATAGGGAGTGTTGTTGAATAATTCATTCTTTTTAATTTCTATTTTCAATAAATGGCACTAATTTCTCTTCTAATACTGTAATGTACTCAGAAGAATTCATTTTAGTGCTTGGAAATGACAAATCAACCATACCGTGTACGAAATTTCGTAAAATATTGTGGTTCCTTGCGTAGGTCTCTCCAATAGCTGTGTAAACCATATGTGCCATCAAAATTGAACTTTTTGTCATCAGAAAAAATCACATTTAAAAGAAATTTCTGTTTAAACAGCCCTACCAACAATAGCGATTATTGACTTAACTTTCTCCAGTTGGTTTGTAAATTCCTTTTAGCGAATTCAAATCGAGCAGTTTTATGGCGGTGTAATGGCACACACATTAGCTTTTGGCACACACGTTAGCTTTTGGCGAGTAGTTCTCTGGGAATCCTTCAATGTTGATTTGGACACATTTGTCTTTCATTCATTGATTATCTGATAGAGACTTTTCTTTGAGTTGCTGGCACAGTTGATTATTTTACGCCGGTCCCGATAATAAGCAATCCATAAGCACTAGGATTATTTGAAAAATGTATGATAATCACATGCACACAAACAAAATCGTTGCTAAGTAATTAGGAGCATTTCAATTAATAAAGTTATTTAAACATTAAGTAGAAACAAGTAATAACTTGGTAAAATGTTACTAGTTTCCACATCATTTTTGCAAATAAACTTTATTAGTTGAAATGCTCCTAATTACTGGGCAATGATTTTTATTGTGTTGTAAACGGTTTATTTTTCTAATCATTTCCTGTAAAATGTAAGCCTCTTTTTAAATAAGCTGAAATTTGCTCTTTATCCAAATCACTTAGATATGAACTAAGCGGCATTGAAATACAGATTGATTAAAATTGCATAAAAAACAAAAATAATTATTAAATATTTTTTATTTGCTATTCTTATTTATTTACCTTTATATGTAATTATAGTTATGAAACACGAACAAAATAATATTAGCAGCTAATATTATTTTGTTGTAGCTAATAATTAGCTACACAATTTTTCTCTTAAACCAATTAAGTAATCTCTTAACCAATTAAATTAAACCAATTAAGTTATCACACTCTTAAAAACAGTTATAAGTTTTAAAAATTTTTTTGTAATATTAGAAAAAAATAGCAAAAAATTTGTAATTATAGTTATGCAACGCAGTGTACTATAAACAATTATAGTATGTAGATACTTTTTATATTATCTCATAAGACAAATAAAAAATAATTTTATTGAGCTTATTTGGAAAAAAAGTGTAAACATATACCTATATGTATTTTATTGCATTAAATGTTGATAATATTTGTAAGTAATTTTAATTTATTAAAGTAATTTAATGTTTATAAAAAAAAAAAATCAAGAATTTGGGGCTTAAACAAACAAAATCGATATTAAATTTGAAAATTTCCACAAAATTTATACTTTACTTTCGCGTCCGTTGAATGTAAAGAAAATATCACTTAAATCATTCGTAGGGCAGTTAAAAACAACTAAATTTTTAGTTATTTTTTAGGTAAACACCATTTTTTTACCTTGCATTTACCTAAAAAATAACTAAAAATTTAATTATTTTTAACTGCCCTACGAATAAAGTTCCAATATAATATAGTATTACATATACTAACTATCCGATTAAAAAAATTATATATAACGATATATTCTTTAATATGAAAATATATGATCATATAAAATAGCAAATGTATCAATATGTATTTATTAGGGTATTCAATTAATCGGGTTTCTAGTTTAATCGGTTAATCGAGCAAACAATTAATCGGGATTGAGATTTAATCGGTTAATAATCGGTTAATTAAGAATTATTCGGTTAACCGAATAATTCAAATTTGAATAAATAGAATGGTTAATAATAAAAAAAACACTTATTTATTGTTTTGATTTTATATTTCATTAATAAAAAAAAAAAAATAAAACAACAATTTATAAGTAATAAAAAAATAAAGTAAATGTGATCCTTCTTTGTATACATATCGTCGATTGATTATTGGAGAGCCGCACCGACCAAAAACATTTTTGCGAGAAAAACGATAAAGAAAGTTTACAACAAAATTATTAAATTTCTACAAGATAGGTTTTCTTTTTTGTTTGCTATATCTATAGCTGCATTTATTATAAACGATATTGTTAATTTTTACGCCATTTTGCACTGAGTATCCAGAGTTATTAACAATTTTTTAAAAAAAGATTTTTTTTATTATATGGCCTATAAGCCGTTTTTATCACAATTTTATTGTTTTTCTTTCAAGTAGGTCAAAAGTTTTTTTTTTCTTTTAACCATTATAAAACTAGGTTGTCATAGTGCAAACCAATGCTTAAACTTTTTTATTGTTTTTTGTTTTATATGCGTTGCTTATTTCAAATGTGTCAAACCAAAGTTGACGAATAATGTTTTTATTTTTCTATAGAAAGTTTGACTCATTGGCCAAAAAGTGGTCAATACACCATACCAATGCTAAGAAATTTGTAAAAATAGGGATACGCAGCACATATGGGGCTGGATATCTCCTAATTGATACGAGGTATATAAAAACGGATTAAAGATTTTTCCTAACTCAATTTTGCCAGAAATGGTCTATAGGTCTCACCAATATTCATACGACGATATATGTGTTAATTAAAGGTTTTAAAGAGATCTTGTGAAATAATCTTTTAAAAAAATGAATGTAATTCAAATGTTTAGCTTTTAAACGGTTCTTTTCTTTAGTTTTTATAAAACTTGACTTGGAAAAAACTCTTTCGCTGATTGTGGATGTTGGGGAAATCGAAGTAGGGCATGATAAAGAATGTTCAACTTCTCAGTTCTTTTCTTTGTTTTTTCTAAACATATAAAATCATCCATTATGCCATTAAAGTCTTTTTTAGAATTTTTTATATTTTTAATATTATTAATAGTATCATTTAATTCTGATAAAAGATTATTTTCATTAATATGAGAAGTTTCTTCTATTATCATGTCGTCATCCGAGTCATGATAAAGTTTATCATTAAACATTCTAGAAAAAAGTTGATTTCCAAACTCCTTAGTTTCAGTTTTTGAACTATATTTTAAAAAAGTATTGCTAGAAGGCAATGTTCCTGAGTTAAGGAATTAAATAAGCGTATTTAAAACTTAAACTCGTCTATCATTTAGTCTGTACTTTAAGCTTTCAATTAGATCATTTGCAATAGAATTGTTGGCCTTCTCCAAATTATCAATTAAAAATTTAATAGTTCCTTCAAATTCAATTAGAGAAGCAAAATCCTTACTTAGCTCTTTTATAGCAACGTCCAAAGGCTTTAAGGTTTTAGATAAGTTTTCCAAAACTTGTATTTCTAAATTAGAAAAAGGAATCAAATCGAAATCGAAATCGGCTAGAGCATGGTTTCCACATTTGTATATTCGAAGTAAGTTGTCTATCATATTTGACAACGATGACCAGCGATGTTTAACATCATGTATAAGTCGAATCTCTTTATTTTCTTGCAACTTTATATAATCCTGTAATTTTTGCTGTTTTTCACTCGATTTATTAAAAAGTTTACAGCACTTACGTACGTGATTAATGGCATTGTATAATTCTCCTTTAAGTTCAAAATCATTTTCTACTTCAAAATCTACATTGTCACCATCATCATTATCTCCAAGACCACCATCACTGCAATCATCTTCAATTTCTTCTTCACTTTCATATTGCTGAATTTCATTTTAAATATTTAAAATATAAAATAAAATAGTCATATATAAAAAATACATAAAAATACAAAAAAAAGATAAATTTCGGTTAATCGGTTAATCGACACAAATTAATCGGTTTATTTGTTATTGAAAATCGTCAATTTTAAATTATTCGAACAGTTAACCGACAAAAATTAAAAATTGAATACCCTTGTATTTATATATAATAATATTTTTAAAATGTTTTACAAAAAAAAAAAAAAAAAAAATTCATGTATAAGCACATCCAATCATGTATAAAAAAAATTCTATTCTGAATTATATATAAGATAATACATGGTTGATAAATTTGATTAAATTTTTATACAATTATATATAACCCAATACATAATTATATATAATACAATCTTAAAAAAACGTCTTCTGTCATTTTAGACACGAAGTTTCGTCAAAAAATCTTCAGTGGTTTAAGTTCGGTTTAATATATCACTCATTTTATGAAAGAAGACCGAGAAATTGTTAATTTTTTTACCACATGTGCTCTGATTTTCTTTATATTAAAAACATACATTCTCTATGAAGCCTTTAACACATCTCCATATTCAGTTTTTGAATTATTCAAAAACTCCCGACTTTTTTCACGGTTTTAATTTTTTAAAATAATCATAAAAGTATATAACTTTTAAGAGCTGTATACTAGGAAGTCGGATTTCGCTGATGCGAAAAGCTTTCGATTTTTGCGATCGTCCTCTTTCACACCAATGCAATAAAAAATGCACTACGAAAAACATGCATTTTGTATGCAAATGCAATTTTTAGATGCATTTTCGAAATTGTGCTCCCCTTCAAAATTTCGTAAACATGGATAAATCAAAAATTTAACATTTTTTTTTTATAAAATTCAAATTCGCATTTCCTGTGACGCGAATGCCATCTTAGTTTCTCGATTTTTATAAACAAAAACTTATCCATTATTTCCATCAAAAAATTGTATTTCTTGTACAATTTGTAATTTTTATATTTTGAACAGGTTTTATAACAGTTTAAAATTCAGAACACACTATTAACAATACAAAAATGTGATTTATTTAAGTTAATTTTTCTAAAAAATATCATTTTTGATGCAGATGTAATTTTTAGTTGCATTTTGCAAAATGCATCCAAAAATTGCTTTTTTTTAAAGAGAATTTTTTTTATTTATTTTTCAAAAAATAATTACAATTCACAAAAAGTTTCATCAAATATGCCTTTTTTGGACAGATAAACCTAAAAAACTCACTTTTTGTTATAAAAGAACGTATTGTAAGTTTGAAACTGTTTAAAAACATGGGTACAGATTCTCTAAGAAAAACAATATCGTTTTGTTCAAAACGATACCTAAATTGTTATCGTGTTAACGATAATACTTCCCAAGAAACAACTTTACGGACTGTCCGTTACAAACGGATTCGTGAATCCGGCATTGACGGTACGAAAACGGACCGGCATTGACGGTACGAAACGGACTCCGTTACAACCGTCATCGTTTTTCTTCCGGTATTACCGGAGTGTGTTTTGTTAAAAAAAATAAAACAGTTTTATTTATTAATAAAATTAAATATTAATAAAATCTATATATACATATAAAAAGAAGTGTACATTTTAATTGTCACTCCATAACTCGAGAACGGCTGCAGAAAATAAAAAACGGCTGAATACGTTTTGCAGAACATGCAATGAGGATGGTTTAAAAAAAAAAATTCTTTAAAAATATTTTCGTTTGGTCCAGATGTGGTGATTTTTCTGAACATTAGTCATTTTCATCTATATATATAAAAATAAGTGTACATTTTGATTGTCACTCCATAACTCGAGAACGGCTGCATAAAATAAAAAAAATGGCTGAATACGTTTTGTAGAACATGCAATGAGGATGGTTTTTAAAAAAAATTGTTTTAAAATATTTTCGTTTGGTCCAGATGTGATTTTTCTGAACATTAGTTATTTTCATCTATATATATAAGAAGAAGTGTACATTTTGATTGTCACTCCATAACTCGAGAACGGCTGCATAAAATAAAAAATGGCTGAAAACGTTTTGTAGAACATGCAATGAGGATGGTTTTTAAAAAAAAAATTTTAAAAATATTTTCGTTTGGTCCAGATGTGATGATTTTTCTGAACATTAGTCATTTTCATCTATATCTATATATATAAAAAGAAGTGTACATTTTGATTGTCACTCCATAATTCGAGAACGGCTGCATAAAATAAAAAATGGCTGAATACGCATTTAAGATTTTTAGTGGTAATTTTTTTGGTTATTTTTAAATGTACCACTTTTTTAACATATACTTGTATTTCAGATGTTTTTGCAATTAAATATAGAGATGCAGATCTCATGAAAATTTTAATGATGAAGATGTTAAACAACACCAGAGATAAAATGAAAAAAAATCAAAATGTTAAAACCACATCCTTTTATTGATTTTTATTGAATTCTTATGTGGTTTCATATTCTTTTTTAATAATGTAATTGTTAATCCACTTTTGTTAATATCTTTATAAATAAAAAAATTTTAAAATAAAACCAAACTTTTGTTTAAAATTAAAAAAGGAGAAATCATTTAGATAAAATAAATAAAAAAAAAAATAAAAATGGACCATTAAAAAAAAACGGTACGAATACGGCCCATATTCGGACCGTATACGGTATATTAAAAACGGAGTCCACTCCGTTTTTAAAATAAATGACGGACAGTTTACGGTACGTTTTGAACGTACACTCAATTCGTACACTCCGTTTTATATACAGCATGACGGTACGAAAACGGTCCGTTTTAGCGTGCTTTATACTGTTTCGAATCCGTATTCGATGTTCCTTTTATTCCGTTTTCCGGTCCGTATACTGATCCGGAAAACGGTACGGAAACGGACTTCTGATCCGTATATGCTGTACCGAAAACGGCACATAAAAGGGCCGGATTGTTTGCTGGGGTGATTTATTTAAGGTAATTTTTCTAAAAAATATCATTTTTGATGCAGATGTAATTTTTAGTTGCATTTTGCAAAATGCATTCAAAAATTGCAATTTTTTTTTAGAGAAGTTTTTTATTTATTTTTTTCAAAAAATAATTACAATTCATAAAAAGTTGCATCAAATATGCCTTTTTTGGACAGATAAACCTAAAAAAACTCACTTTTTGTTATAAAAGAATGTATTGTAAGTTTTAAACCGTTTAAAAACCTGGGGACAGATTCTCTAAGAAAAACAATATCGTTTTGTTCAAAACGATACCTAAATTGCTAACGTGTTAACGATGATACTTAACCCTTTGTAGCCCATGAACTTAAAAACTAAAAATTGTTTGGTACGGGAAAGGTTAAGGTAAATAAAAAAAACGTACTTAGAAATTAAAAAATATCCATTATTTATTATTTATTTAACGTTTTAGGGATTGTCACATTACTCTTACATAAAATAAAAATATAATTTTTTCATGTAAAAATGTACACTCAAAAAAAAAGTTTGTAAAGTCAGCAGAAAATTTTGCTGAGTCAGCAAAATTTTAGTCAGGAGGGTGCTAGCAAAAAAATTGCTAATGTCCGCAAAAGCTCTTGCTGAAAATCAGCGAGCTGATTTTTAGCAACAAAATTAGTAGATTCAGCAAAAGTTTTGCTAGATTAGAAATAAAAAAGCGCTGGTAAAAATTAATACATTTTTTGCTGAATTTTAGTAAACTGAAAAAAAAACGCAAAAAATTGTAATTTAGTTAATATATTTGCTGAAAATCATAAAACATAATTTTGTGATTCTTTTAAAAATAATTTACAATAATTACGAAATATAAAAATTTTCATTTTCCCACATTGACGACATGAATTAATTTAATATCTGAAAATATATAGAAATAAATATATATAACATAACAAAAATTTTCTTTCAACTACTTACATCAATGGTAATCTAAATGATGCTTTCTTTTACAGGACGCAACTGCCGAAGATAATTATAGAAACAAAACGAAAAAATAAACAAAAACAAACGAAACGAAAAAAACAACCCTTTTTTTGCAATAAGAAAAAGGAACCATAATAAGATGTGTGTCTTTGTCTTTCGCTTTACTCTGTCTACATATCTGAATATGTTTGTTTGCAATTTGACCACACTAGATTATTAATCTATTAACATTTATTATAGAAATACATATTAAATTTAAATATTTTCTTTTGTCTTTTATTTTATTAATAGACAATTATTTTCACAAGCCGGTGACAACGCAAAATTTAAGTTGTTTTAATCCTCAATTTTGTTTTATGAATGAAAAAGAGATACAAAAGTCTTCCATGGTTGATTTTTTATATGTCTTATTGGAGTTGTACTTTTTAGTATCATTTTCCTCTTCTCTACTACATCTTGACATGCCGCGACATCTGCTTCATTCTGCGTATATCTTTCAATCTGGTTGTCGTCCACACTATTAATGTGCACAATTTTTTTTAGCAAAATTAATTAGTAAAACATTAGTATATTAGTATAGCATTAGTATAAAACAGTTAAGTGCTGAATAAGTATAACAAAAATTTTAGCTGAAAACACGATTTTAGCAAAAAAATTTGCTAAAAAATAGTATACCTGATTTACAAGACGTTTTACTAACTTTTGTACTAACTTATTTTTTTGAGTGTAAAAATATGCATTGTATACAATTAGTAAAAAATATTATTCTCTTACCTACAGGTTTCATAAAAACAACCCAATTTTTTGCACTTTTTAGCAATTAGGTCTCGTTTTGAACAAAACGAAATCGCTTTTCTTAGAGAATCTCTCCCCTGGCAAACCTCTGTTATTTTTGAGAAAATCCACAGTGTTAAAATAGCCATTGACAGTATTTCAGAGAAAAATTTCCAGTGCTGCCAGATTTTAAATTTTCATGTCCGGCCTAGTTAGTCTATGCTATCGGCTTGTTAAAATACCTAGTATTATACATTTTGAGAAAGTCGGCAACCCTGTTTACTTTACAAAAACATAAACAGCTGATAGAACTGCAGCTTGAAAAATATAACATTTGGCGGAATAATTTACATGATTTTTATTAAAAATATATTTTGAAATGTGTTTTGAAATTAGTAGCAGTTTAAAGTTGATTTGTAATGTAAGTATTAACTCGTTTTCAATATAAGTCCTCCAATACTTTAAGGTTTTCCCTATGAATTTTATAAATACAAATTAAGATCATCAGATTCCGATTTTAATTAAACAAACCGGGCTACACACTTGCGCATAAAGCTTTTAAATAATTCTATCCTTCGATTTACAATGGTAATGGGAAACGTAATATATAATTGAGCCTTCAGTATTCAACAGCCCTACTAACTACGACTTTAATTGATGCAGTTGTCCAACAAAAAATGTCTCGAACTTGAAGTTTAGTACCACCTTCTACTGAAGTATATATGAATTGAATTCAAATCATGGAACTAAAAATAATGCTGGAACTCCACTTGATTTCAACTTGAATTCCAGCAAAATTGTTGGTAGGGAAAATTCTTGCGGGGAACACAAAACCAATAGATTTTTGACAAAAATTGTTAACAAAATGCTATAATTAAAAATTAAATTTCATTTAATTTCAAGGAATTAAAACGTCGAACAGAGAGCATTGATTCAAAAGATCGTTTTGAATTTAAGGAGCTTTTAAAAACATTAAATGGCTGTGAAATGGTACGTATTGTGAATACTTTTAGTAATTTTCTATACAAATTCGTATGGAGTAGTTTAAATGGATGTGAATATTAACAAAAACTTTTTCTTTTAAGCATTTGGTAGCAAAATATTTTTGCAAATTATCCTGGAATATTGGCAGTTTGCATGTTTTAAGCGTATTGCAAGAACTAAGAATATTAACAGCTACTGAATTTATTTTAAGGTAATTAATATTAAATATGAGTAATTTCAAAAATGTTCGACATCTGCTGATACTGACTTTAGATGCCACTTATTTCTCAAGGTTTTTTTGAATTGAGAGAAATGATGGACAGGGTTAGGTAGACCATACTTAAAAACTATGACATGCAAAGTTTCACTTTGAAAAGGATGTAAACAAAAAAGTATTTATGGCCATTTAAATTTTAATTTATTTCAAAAAACCAACCGAACCCTTCGGGCCATATATAGTTGGTAGACCAACATTAACAATCAACTAAAACTATAAAACCTTAAATATCATATTTTCTAACAATATAAAACAGTTTGTATATAACAAGTTTAACTTACAAAAATTTAAGAAAAAAGTTTAAAAGAATTATTAAAGAATAGAGAATATGGCATAAACGGATGTTTATGCCATATTGTCGAAAATAAAAATATGTCTTGAAACTTACAAGAGAATTTTCAATCATTTTATTTTTAACTTTCAAATCCAAACCAATATAAAATTGAGTCACTAAACTTAAGAGATGCATTCACTAAAAAAGTAATTTCCATATAGCTGCTTGGTCAGTAATTTCCATATTGTCTATATGATGTTATCATTTTGGGCTTGGGAAAATACTTGTTCCCAGCACTTGTACCACTTGCTAAAGTGCCTTGCCAGCGGTTGTCCGTTTGTCTTTTTCTGACTGGGTCATTGCACGATAAATAATTAAAAAATAGTGTAAATAATTAAAAAAAAAAATTCGTATGAAAAATAACGTTACCCTTTAATACCGTTACCGAAATAACAGAAAAACCGTTATCCTTAAAATATCGTTATCGCAATAACTAAAATAACGTTACCGCTAAAATACCTTTACCGAAATAACTGAAGTACCGTTATAGCTAAAAACCGTTACCGAAATAAAAGAAAATTGCGTTACCCTTACCGATACCCGCATCGAATGAATGCTAAATCAGCCAGACATAAATATATTTCGGTGTAAAAAATTTAATAAGTTAATTAAGAATAGAAGATGTGTATTGCTTATTGTTTCATTCATATGCATTGAACATATAGAAAACGTAAATACATAGAGAAAATATATTTAAAACGGACATTTGTTGTCCGTTTACGTTTTCTTTATGTTTAATGCATATGAACAAAACAACAAGCACTGCACAACAGTGATGCAAAATGTGGCACAATTGGGCCATTTGTGGCACTTTTGACTGCTTGGTGGCCCTGAGTACCTCTTATTTATTTTGGCCCTTTCAGCTCAAAATTCAACTAACTAGTTCAAACCGATTAGTCCAAATTTGTATGAAATTTTGTTGATGTTTTTTTTTTGCGATGAGCGAATTTTTTAGTTCCTTAGAGAATCATAAAAACATCCTTGAACATTAAGAACAATTTTTACATTGAAAACATCTTTTTAAAGATGTATTTAAATGGAAAACAAGGAGTTGTTTAATTTTTTATAAAAATCGCATTAAATAATTTAAAAAAAAAAAACTGTTTTCTCTACCGAGAGGTCGGGTTTTAAAATGTTTGAATGGAAAAGTTTTTGAATCTTTTCTATATTTGACCAAATTTTTACAAGTGCAGTTATTAATGTTTTATTAAAAAAAAATTGTACTTTTGAGGGTTTTTAAAAATTTGTAAGCTTACATTATGTTATCGCAAGAGCGGAAATAATTAAGGAATATTCATAAAACATGTTAATCTTTATTTTCAGTGGGGTTTGTCTAATTTTTTTTTTATAAAGCATCAAAATGATGCACTCTAATGTACTTTTTAATATTATTTTTATTTGAATAAAATACTAATAATCAATTGTATTAATAAAAAAAGTTTTGGCCCTTTCAAAGATATTTTGGCCCATTTAAATTGTCAGTTTGGCCCAAAACAAAAAAACTCAAAATGCATCACTGCTGCACAACATCTTCTATTTTTTATTTAACTTATTTAATTTTCTATACTGAGATACGATTACGGTTACGTCTGTCATAAAAAAAAATTTGAAAATATTTTGTTCAAAGTGTCGAAAATTTTAAAATTCTTCATATATTGCATGATTATAATAAATTTTGTTTTACAGTTGCGATAATTTTGAAATTCCTCATATATTGCATTGATTATAGTAAATTTTGTATTACAGTTGCGATAATTGTGAAGATATTCAATTATTATTAAATGATTTTTTGGAATCTGAATACGATTTATTAACAAATCTTTTAATTAATGCAACATTTGGTAAGTTAAAACTTTTTTATAATGACAAAACAAAAATTTTTTTATTGAAAATAATATAAATATTTCTACTAACTACACCATTTTAAACTTAAATTGAGAACTTTTTAATTGAAATTGAAAAATTCCGAGAACTCACTCAAACGAACTAGATTGCCTAAGTCTATATCTAACATTTTTTATTGGAATTTAACATTAAGCTCGTTTTTTTATATAATAAATATAGAATTTATTCTCTCCAATTTACATAACCAAAGCCCTTAGGTCCATATATGATTATTAAAAGCTACTTTATAACAAAAGCTAATTAATAAAATTTTCTATATAAAAAATAAATAACTTAAAACTATCATAAATAATACTAAAAACCTTTCTTTTTAATTAAAAAATTACATTTTAATAAAAAAATTACATTTTAATAAAAATAAATAAAAAGTTGAGAGAGATAAAAAAGATAGCGAACACAAAAAATTACAAATCATGAATCCTTCCTCTTCATCATCCTTCAGATTCTGCTTAAAGATCTGGGGTGAAAAACTAAAACTTCTTAGGTGTATAGGTAAATCATTCCACATTCTCGAAAGCCTAATCTAAAATGATCGCTCAAACATAGTCGAGTGATGTATTGGATATACCAATTGTGGGTTTCTTTCCGAATGGGATAAAATATAATTGTTTACTATATAGTCTGGAAAGCCATTTGCCATCGCCTTGTAGAAGAATATCAACAACCTCATAGCTACATAATTACTAAAAGAGCACCCAAGAAATTGGACCACATACGGGGTGACATGGGACCGAAGTCTTAGGCCATACACATATCTAATAATTCGATTGAAAATCCTAGTAAACCTACTAAATTCACCATCTGTGGTACCAGAAAATACCTCAACGCAATATAATATATGAGGCATTAACAAGGCACTAGCAACACGCATCCTAATTGAAAGAGGCAGATATATATCAAGAGAGTATAATCTTCTCAACAAGAATGATATTCTCGAAGAAACGCTATTAATATGCGATGAGAAACTTAACTGATTATCATTTAAAACTCCAAGACACTTCATCTTGTCTACAAAATCAACTCTCATACCCTTGAGAGTAACGCTTATCGTATCATCAACGACACCGAAACCCATTAACGTTGTCTTTCTTGGATTTACAGCAAAACTATTGCCCAAGATAAGACTTCACGAATGATAAAATTCACAACTTCCTCCAAGACATCTACAAACTGTGCATCTGAATAGCAGAGAAACTGAACACCATCCGCATAAACGTAAGACTTGACAGGATTTACCATTCCCTATTATAAGCAGATCATTTAAGTAAACCATGAACAGTAGTTTGCCAATAACTGATCCCTGCGGGACACCACTGGTTATTGGTTTTGTCACAGAAGAAGATTCACCAATTGATACATATTGACTTCTATCAGAAAGGTAACAGGTTATAAGTTTACAAGCTTGTCTATAAGCTTTTTTCTAAATATTCAACTTTATTCACTTCAACCTAGACTTGGCCAACCTAGTTCGTTTGAGTGAGCGCTCTTTCTAGTTCAATTGATCTCAATGAACTACGTCGCTCTTCTTGTTCAACCGATCTTTGAAAATTTCGTCCAATCGTTTGTTAGATCGCTTGTTTAATAATTTTTAAACGAATTGTTCATGTTAGACACTTTTTAGATAAAAATAAGCTGGCAACATTAAAAAAAAACCCAATTAAAGTCAAAAGATACATATAGAAAAGAAATATTACTCAAATGACTTGTTCAAAGCAAAAACTAGTTCAATTGAACTAGGTCGTTCACGAACTGCACAGCTCTACTTGAACCCCATGTACTACTTGTAAGCCGCTCAATTGTAATTTTCTCAATTACCAGTGTAATACCTCAATTTCATTTACAATTTTGCCAATTTCAAATGAAATTTCTCAATCTCAAATATAAACACATTTTAAATTTCCCAAAATAAAAATGCAAAATCTTAAATGAAATTCAGATTTTAGAATTAGAATTTTCTCAATTTTACAAAGAAATTCTTAATTTCATACGAAATATTCTTAATTTAAATTGGAAAATCTAGAATTCATGTAAAGATTGACATTTTTAATATGAGACTATAATTTGATTTAAAATGTTCGCAATTTCAATTGAAATAATTCTAATAATAACTAATATTTTTGCAGATTCTAGCAGTTCTATACGTTTAAATTCTATATTGGATGAATGTTGGGAAAATCTTTTTAAAGATTTAGTACAAAAGCCAGAACTTAATGATTTAAATTTTTTAAATGCTATAAAAACTAAAATACCAGGTAAATTACAATGCTTTTCTTTATTAGAAAAATTTTAAATGGGAAATATATCTTATATTTAAGCGTTTTTTTCACTTTTTATTTCATTTTTTTTAATAAATCCAAAAAATGTAAATTAATAAAAATTATAATACAGTGCAAGCTCGATTTTCGCGACTAATTAAAAACCAGCCCTGTCGCGAAAACTGAATTTTCGCGCTAACAGAATCCAAAATTTTATTGAAAAATTGTATGTAATTTTTAACATTAGAATTGTTTTTATTGATATATTTACATTTTAAACATTTTTAAAGAAATTGGAGATTTTGAGTTGCTTTTTTTGGCAAATTATTTTTTAAAATAACTGCTGAATCACGTAGACCTTTTGAAGCAAAAAATTGTCGAACCTAAACAATTTTTACTTATGAACAACTTACTTTTACTAATTGGTGAAAATTAACTTACGTGGGGAACAAATTCGTGATGGAACCAGTCCTTGAATAGAAATGATGTCATTCAGGCGTTATTACTGGACTTGTACATTACATGATTATTGAAAAAGCATTTAAAAAGGCGTTGGTTTTTCGATTTTCCAATAACCAAAAATTTCAGTTTGTCTGTGCCATTCGCATTTGAACAGGGCAAACAAGTTATTCGCTCTTTACATATTTTTCTTCCGGGAGCCGTTTTCTCATTACATGTGACAGGAATGTGATTTAGCATCCTATAATATAAACCGGATTCGTCGTCATTGTGGATTTGGTGAAGAGTCAACCCGTGCTCATCAACGTAATCCTTAAACTCTTTCACAAATGGATCAATAAGATGAGGTTTCGAAGACAATTTCTCGCCCGTAATTTTTAAAAATCTTATTCCATGTTGACACTTAAATTTCTGGCATTGAAACCTGAATTGGTTTAATAAATTTTGGAATACAAATAACTGGATTTTGAACGTAAAATCTCTGCTGATATTGGAATATTTTTTCCCCTTTGTTTTACAAAGCACTTATAAAGCATTTTTTCCATTCTTGTATACTCAGCTTTCTTTAAGGTGGAACGTTTGCCAGGGCCACTTTCCGTTGTACGTACGAACTTTTTTAATGAATTTTCTTGCTTTATAATGCGGTAAACCGAAGACTTATGCAACTTGTAATTCACACAAATTGAATTTATGGAATCTCCACTTTCAAATTTTTTTAAAATCTCTAATTTTTGAGAAATCGTTGGCTTTAAAATATGTTGAACTTTTCACATATAAGGAGATGTATTTACACAACAAATGACACGAATAAAATGAAAAAATTTAAGATCAAAATCATCATAATGGGTAGTCGCGAATACCGAGCTTGCACTGTAATTAAAATAGCTTAAATATGCTAACAAATTTTTCATTTCTTTTCTACAGCTGAAATTCTATTGAAAATTATTCATAAACTTTTGTCATCCGTTCTGAAATTACATCAAAGTAATTCCAAGGAAGCTTTTAAACATTTTTCATCTTGGATTAATGAAGGTGTAGATGATTTAAAATTTCCTAAAGATTTATGTACAAAGGTAAGTTATCACTCCACAAATTTATTAAATAACTATAACACATTTTTATATTACAGCTTTTGGTGGTTAACATTGAAGAATCTTTAAATTATCTGTTAAAATTGTCTGCTATTGAAAACTTTCGGGAATGGAAATTTTACTTAATAATGCTACAAACAATAACTAGCAATAATAATGACACTGCAGGGCCATTGATAAGAAGTAAGTGTATTTATTATTGTAGAGCGCTTCAATTTGATTCTTAAAAAACACAAAATGCACCTCCGAAAATAAAGGTTAACATATTTTATGATGACTCTAAAAATATTTGGGCTGTAGCCCGTGAGATAAGCTGTTTTTAACAATCCTTCGTAAATACAAGTTTCTGTAAATTACAATTTAGTTACGGTATCGTTTGTCAAATATATAAAATATTTAAAAATTCTACGGTTTTGAGTTAAAAAAATTATTAAAAACCTTATTGTCTCTAGTCGAGAAAATAAGATTATTATGTTATTATACCTCCACACACTGTGATGAGGGTATATATCAGTTTGTCATTTCGTTTGTAACTCATCGAAGTATAGGTCTAGGGCCCAATAAAGTACATATATATTCTTGATCCTTCTTGAATCTTAAGCCGATTTAGCGATGTCCGTTTGAGTGTCTGTCTGTCAGTCCGTCTGTTGAAATGGCGATTAAGGCACGAAAACGCAATCGGCACTGCTCACTTTACCTAGATAAATAGAAATCCTCCTGTAGAGGTTTGTATTGAAAATGAGCAATTTTGGTCCAGCGGTTTAAAAGTCAGGAGTAAAAATGTAAATGTACCCCTAAATTTTCCATACAAATTGGGATATTATAAAACAATCTCATATTAGCGTCTGTTATATAAAATATTAAGGGCCATTATTACAACTTGCCAATAGCTAAAGTTCGGATGTTATCTGACAGATTATTAGTTTTTCGTTATTATAAGTATACTTTAAGCTAAAAGTGACCGATAAGCTAAAGGGAAGATATTGCTGCCTTTAACTTTAAACGTAAGGTTTATGTGTTTAAAGTTACCACATTTTCTGCTCTATAAAGAAAAAGAAGAAAATACCGAATTTCACAACCGAATTTCACAAATTATTGTTTGTTTGTAAACAAATAAATAAAAGTACATTGCCACTACGTATTTTTATAAACCAATTCATAAACCAATAATCGGTTTTTAGTTTGGTGCTGCCACATTATCAAAAATATTAATTTTATTTTATTGGGAAGTTGTAATAACGAAAAACATTATAGCTCACTTTTTTCCTCACTTTAGCTGTCATGAAAGAATAAAGTGAAAAATTTGTTGTTGAGAAAAATTTTTGGAAATAAATAAAATTTTAAGTAATTTGTGGTATTTTATTACTATAAATGCAAAAAAAATAAAAACCAGATATATTTTAATGTGAAAATATATGTTTGCTGATAGTTTTTCTTGGATTTGCAGAAGGAAAACATAATTACTCGTCTGCTGTAACTTGTGGCGGCAAAATAAAAGAAAACAAACAAACAAAAATACATGATTGTTTGCTGCTTTTGTTTACATTATTAAAACATCATTTCATTACATATGGTTTAAAATTAAAAATTTGTAATCATAATTGTTTACCCTTGAATGCATTGGATTTGCTTTTATTATTTTCCTCCTTCGTCAGTTTTGATTGTTTCTGTTTACTTTAATACCTACCATCACTGGGATTGCTTAATTATTGTCACCTTACAAAATGGCACCACACCATGAAGTTTCTAAATGCCCTTCTTGCAGAAAAAACGTAACAAAAACACAGAAATCAGTAGGATGTGGCTGTTGTGGTTTGTACTTTCATATGAATTGTGCAAATGTTACTCAGGAAGAATTTAATTTTATGGCGAGGCACAAAGTGGTAAAGTTCGTTTGTACCAGTTGCCCAAGTTCAAATCAACCCTCTAATATTCAGGAAGATTTAAGAAAAGGATTTTCTGCTCTTACAACTTCGCTGGAAAAAGACATTGTGTTAAAATTGCAGGAAAATAAACGGGAACTGGAGGAAAAGTTTCAGTCTGCAATTAATGTAATCAAAATGCAGATTGAGGAGATGACTAAAAAGTCATGGGAAAGTACTTCTAAAGTTAAGGACCTTAAATCGGAGGTGGATAACTGCATTAATGTTATTAAACATGTTGATGTTGTAACTGGGGGTAAAATACATAATCTCGAATTACAATCTAATATTGAACAAAGGCGCTTAAACAGGTCAAATATAATAATAAGAGGCCTACCGCAATCAATTCCGAACCTCCGTGATACTGTCATTAAAATTGCATCAAAGTGTAATGTTAATATTTCCTTTCCGGACATTCACCATTGCACATACTTCAGAGGAAAGAAAGCTGTCCTAGTAAAATTCAATTCTGTTCAAGTTCGTGACCAGATTATGATTAATTTTCATAAGAAAATTACCATAATACTTAAGGATATAATTGGAGGTAACACTGAGTCAAAGATATTTTTAAATGATCACCTTACTCCGTCTTCAAAGAAACTTGTTGAGGTGTGCAAAGAGCTTAAACTAAAGCAAAAAATCAAAAAATATACACACCTAAATTATGATATCCCTAAAGTAAGGGTTGAATTGATGGATGGTGTCGAAAATACGTTAAATTACGATCAATGCGTTGATATTCTGAACGAAGCTATTGGTACATCTTCTGTATTGGACCAACATACTGTCAGCTAATGTTACAGTTGCTGTGTTGAGAAGTAGCTGTTTATAATTGTTAATAGTTTTTCACTTTTTATATTTATTTACTTTTTTTTTTTTCTACACATTTATGGTTGCCAAATTGAAGTTATATTTAAACCTCATAAATTTATTTTTCTTGTTTTTAATATGGGTTAATATAGTTTCTGTGATTAAGGAGTCGTATTCTTTTTAGTTTTATGAGCCATATTTTATGGTCAATTTAAATCACAGGAACCATATATAAACCTTTTTATACTTCTTAAGGTTTAACAGTTGCGTCATGATAAATTGTTTTGTAGTAATTGGCGGTTGCTGTTGCCGCTTGGATTTTTAACTTGTAACTCTAAGTAACTACACTCAGAAAATTTTTGTCAGCTACTACATGGCAGTTGCCTGTGCTCGGTTTTTGTTTTGTTTCGGAAAGATTAGTTTGTACTTTTTATAATGGAAAGAACACAAAACACGAATTTATTTAAAAAAGGAATCTAAATCGAAATTTTCGGAAAAAAAAATTAGATTGTTAACAAATGTCAGTAGTTTTTTATAAAGCATGCAGTAGTTTTTTATAAAGCAATTTCTTTTTGGTGTTTTCTTTTTTAATATTTTTCTTTTTCTTTTAGTAGATTCTACTGATGAACTTTATCTGAGTTGAAACGCAGTAGCTCGTATTGTGGCAGAAAATTGACAATTATTCTTACGATATTGTCAGTTGATTTAAATACATTTTTTAGTCTTTTTTTTCCAACACTCAAAAACAACTACATCTTTTGTTATTTTAACGGTAATTCTGTTGCGGAATGTTTTACTGAATTTATGAAAATTTGGACTGTAATTTTCATTGTATTCTACTGTTAAACTTTTTTGAGTTTATATTTATGCATATATATATATATATTTTTTTGTTTTCATAACACGTTGGGTTTGGTGATGACTTCAGTTTGGTTTCCCATTGCTCTAGTTAAGGAGTTATTACATGCTTATTTTTAATGTTTCTTTAAACTTTTTCTTGATAACTTTCATGATAAACTGAATTTTGTTTTTGCTAACTGTCAATTTAAAAATTATTTTAATCCAAACTTTAATTTTCTGTAATTATATATTATTTTTTTTTTTCAAATTAAACTGAATCTTAATGAGTGCTATAAATTTAGGTCCTATTTGCAGTGATAATACTGTAATTAGCAACAGTTTAGGTAACTTTCAACGTTTTTTGAAAATTGGACATTGGAATATAACTAGTTTTTGTGCGTCTGCTACTAATGTTAAGATTGATGAAATTAGACATATATTAGAAGGCAACCATTTGGATATTTTTGGGATTAGCGAAACATGGCTTAAACCTGCTATATTATCTCAGGTTGTAAATATGCCTGGTTATAGTTTATGCAGGAATGATAGGTCGTCTGGAAGAGGTGGAGGTGGTGTTGCATTGTATTTATCGGACAGTATTAATTACAGAATAGTTTCCCCGTCTGAGAATTGTGAGAATTGTGAGGCTCTTTTCGTAGAGATTGCAGTCAATGATGTAAAATTGTTGGTCGGTGTTTGCTATTTACCTGATGGTGACTTAAACGCTTTTGAGGAATCTGTAGGTGATTTAATAGTTAGATATTCCAATGTTATTATTATGGGCGATTTTAATAATGACATGTTTTGTCCAGTTGATTCTGTTTCGGTTCGTTCCGTGTGTCAGCGATTAGATTTAGCTTATCATCATAATAGTATACCAACGAATTTCCATGTGGGTTGGAATAGAACATCTCTTATCGATTTTTTTCTCCTAAGTAATTCACTTTCCGTGGGTACATCTGGTCAGATGCAATGCCCTGGTGTAACCCGACATTCCCTCATTTTTATAGCTGTTGATGTTCCTAACCCGTCATCGCAGCGATTTATATCGTATCCGGATTATAAATCACTTAGAATGGATGATTTGGAAGCTGCCTTTCTTGGTTGTGATTTTAGTGGCATGTACGTAACTAATGATGTGGATATGCAACTCGAAGTGCTCATGTCGAATATAGGTACCTTACATGATTTGGTACCAATTGTTCATCGTAGAGTCGGTATAGATAGGGCTGACTGGTTTAATGACAGGGAAATTTCTTATCAGGTTTCGGTAAGGGATTTGGCGTATAGTCATTACCTTCAAAATAGGACCCCACGTAACTGGGCCATTTACTGTTCAAACAGGAACAAAGTTAAAAGAGTTATAAGAAAGTTGAGGATTCGTGCTCACACGAGTCGTTTTCAGAATTGTGGTCCGAAACAAATGTGGGGTTTTCTTAGAAATAATGGGTGTCTTGAGTCAGAGGAGCATTTAACCTTTTCTGATCCAGATGAGGTCAATGATTATTTTGTTAGTTGTCAGATACGTGACTTAAGTGACTATAACGGAGATATGGATAGTTCTATAGTAAGAGGTTTCAGCTTCACATGTGTTGACACTGGCACATTACATCAGGCATTGCTTAAGATTAAGTCTAATGCTGTTGGTCATGATAACTTGTCGTTGAAATTTTTGAAAATTGTTTTTCCATTCATTTCCTTACACTTGCTTCATCTTGTAAATAATATCATTAATTCGTCGTGTTTCCCTAGTAATTGGAAAATTGCTCGAGTTGTCCCTATTAAAAAGGAGGGCCAATCTAGTGAATTTGAAAATTTGCGTCCTATTTCGGTTGTTCCTATTCTCTCTAAGGTAGTGGAACATATCTTGAAGGACCAAATGATTGAGTACCTTGAACTCAAATCGCTTATTCATTCATCGCAATCTGGATTTAGGCGAGGATACAGTACGACCTCTCTATTGCTTGGTTTGACTGATTCTATTAGGCAGTTTTTGGATGACCGCAAAAACGTAGTACTGCTTTCGATTGATTTATCTAAAGCCTTTGATAGGTTGATACACTCTAGATTAATATTTAAATTGTTTAATGAGTTTGAGTTTTCTTATAAGGCTTGTGAATTAATTAGGTCCTACCTCCATGGGAGGTATCAATATGTCTCTATTGGTACATCTATGTCCCGTACTCGTCGGATTACTAGTGGTGTCCCACAGGGGTCTGTTATTGGCCCACTTTTATTTATGATTTATTTGAATGACCTTTTAGAAACAGTTAATGGTGTTTCTTGTGTACCTTACGTATACGCTGATGATGTCCAGTTTGTTTGTTATTCAGATGCTGAGTTTGTTGATGTGTTAGAGATCGGGGTTAATTATGTGCTGCGTGAAGTAGTGTCTTGGGCGTCAGATAATGGGTTTCGTGTAAATCCGCTGAAGACAAAGTTAATGGGGTTTGGATTTAATACTGAGGACATAAATGTTACGATTGGTGGTATTCCAGTTGAATTTGTGAATAAAATGAAATGCTTGGGTCTTGTTTTGGACGATCAGTTAAATTTTTCACCACACGTCAATTATTTGTCTTCCCGTGTATCCTTCTTATTAAAAAGGTTATATTCGTTAAATATTTATTTACCGCGTTCGGTAAAAAGACAGGTAGCTACTGCTATCTTAATGCCACATATGTTGTACTGCGTGGAAATTTTTTCTAGTACTCCGGGGTACGTATTACATAAATATCATCTCGTTTTTAATAGGATTATTCGCTACGTTTTCAATTTAAAAAGGAGAGATCATGTATCTCAACATACATTTAGTTTTCTTGGATCGTCTTTTGAGAACTTTATTAGTATCAGGCTTTTGATATTTTTTTATAAGTCCATTGTTAATGGTTACCCTACTTATATAGTTGATAAATTTCATTTTACTCGGTCGATAAGAAATCCCCAGTTAATTCCGCCTATAAGGCATTTGGATATTTTTGCAAAATCATTTCAGGTTCGGATACCTAGAGTTTGGAATGCTTTGCCAAGGGAATTAAGAAAATTTTCTTATACATTGCCTGTATACAAGTCCAAATTATTACATTTTGCAGAACTTCAAGTTTTAGAGACTCTATAGGGGTTTTTTTACAGTTTTGCAAGTCAGAATAAAAACGTTGAAAGTTATAATACATATTTTTTATTTCTTATGCAATTTGGAACAAATTTTTTATTTTTCTTTGTCAATAATTTTTTTTCGGCATTTATTATGATTCCGTTTTTAATAATTTAAATATTTTTAGTGATCTCATATATTTATATTATATTATATCTTATTATTATTATTTATTTTATATGCTTTAATTCAGTAGAGAAGTTTTATTGTTTAGTAGCTTTAATTAGCCATATAAGGCCCTAAGGGCTCGGTTATGTAAATGAAGATTTAATAAAAAAAAAAAAAAAAAAAAAGTTACCTTTTACTAACAATTACTTTAAAGGCAAGTTGTAATAATGGCCCTAAGTCAGATTTTCCACCAGACGCCTAAAGGTGAATACTATTTTAAGTTGACCTCAAATTTTTTTTTTCACCTCAACATTTTTTTTCACCTCAACATTTTTTTTTACCTCACAAATAGTTTTTCACCTCAAAAATGCACATATAATTATATATAATTATATATGGTGCCATATATGATTATATAAAAGTATATGTATATACATACATCGTATATAAATTTTTGCGTTTGAAATTTTTAAAATTCCTTTTTAACTCGGAAGTGTATGAGCAAAATTATAAAGTGAATAAAAAAACTCGACTTTTAAATGGCCATCAATTCTATTTTTGAAGAATTTTCAACGTGAAACTTTGTTTTTTAAAAAATTAAACAACTTTCCCATTTTTTATAATCATTTGTTGCAGAACGATAGAATTTTTTAATCCTTGACAAAATTTTTAACAAAAGTTGCAGTAACTAATTTTAAACTTATAAAATAAATTCTTTTTGAAGATTTAGCTCATGAAATGTTATCGCTAGAACCAAAATATTTTAGGAATCATAATAAAACATGTTAATTTCTATTTTAAGGACAGCATCATACACATTTTTTGAGGCACTCTGATATACTGTATGTATTACAAATTTATTATTTAATTAAAAATATGTTAATTTATATATAGAATTTTTAAAATTACGTATTAAACAATCTGCCACTATACCCTGTAAACGGAGTGTAATGCATATTTTATTAACCGCCAGAGCAGCCACTGCTATAACAATGGATATAACAACAAATTTAAATAACTATGCTGACTGGTATAAAACAAACATTGGAGAAATGAAATTTTCCTTAAAGGCTGAAGAGTTTCAAAATATTTTATCATTGCTGGAACAATGTATAAACTACGAAATGGAAATTGATTATTTAGAGGTAAGTACGATTTCAATATTTAATAGCAGGACCGCAGCCAGGAATTTTTGAGGCCAAATTTGGATTCTTTTCATTAAGCCAAATTTGGTTTTGTTCGAGTAGTCAAAAATGATATGGCAATTTTTAAAGTCTTAACAAATTTGTAGCTGAGGACTAAGAAAATCAACTTGAAGTAGGGCATATGTAAATGCCTCGATGAAAAAACTTTATATATACTCTTATATATTTATATATGCTTACATATGTTCATATCTTATGCTTAGTTTATGGTAATTTTTTTAATATGGCGTAATATATCATTGTATCGTATGTTATATATTAGCATATTTTGTAAATCTGATCATACGAAATATATATAGATCTATAAATGATCATATATTCTACCATATATGACCATATGTAAATGTATATGGTACAATTAATCAAAATTATTTTTATCACTTATATCTATAATTATATATGACAAAACATATCATTAAATATAATACATATGTCATAATTTAATGAAAAAATTCACTTTTATAAATATTTTAAACTCCGTTTATAGTTAGAATATAAATAAGTTTAAAAAATTCACTGCAAAAAACCATGAAAAACTACGGGGTTTGTTGTGTAATGATTATTTATATTTTTTGTTAAAGTACTAAAAAACAACGTTATAATTATTAGGTTTTAATGTATTCTATGTTCTCTTAAGCCTATATTAAACCTGCTTTTTTGTAATAGATATACCAGGGTTTTTCAAAAACTTTAAATTTTTCACATTCCGTTTTGTGTTTTAAGACATTTTACAGAAAAACCCTTTTAAAGTTGCTGCAATAAGCAGGTGTCATACTGGCTTTAATACCAGTTCAGCACCTCGTTTCTGCAACTTCTCGTTTTTAAACGCTGCATTCTCGTCCTTTCTCTTTTTAATTACGTATTTTACAAAAATACATTTGTCAAAAGTTGGAAGATCTGAAAGATGTATCACTAAAAATGTAGTCAACTTTATCATCTCTTAAGTCACCCTGTAGTGAATTCAAATCTGTAATCAGTTTGTCTCTATCAGCTCTAAATTTCATGATATAGCTTTTTTATACCCTACACTGTAAGTGAGGAGGGTATATATCAGTTTGTCAATGTAACAATGTGTGGGATAGACATATCTCAGGAAGTAGGAGGAGCTTATCCAAGATTATGGTATCAATCTCTTCTTTGGAAGATTCTATAGCAGATTAATGCATCAATCATATTTGTGGGTGGGGTTTAAGGGGTTAATTTTTAATTTAAATTTATTATAAAAAATGTATTTCCAGGAAGGTCAAAAATCGGAGCATTTTGATCAAAAAATACACTTTTCTCGTCAATATAGCTCGAACGCCTGATGTCGGAGAGTGAATCTAAGGCCAGATTTGATTCAGCGTACCTTGTACCTTTACAAAAGTATAATTTAGTTCTAGTGTCAAACATTTTTCGGGCTGAATCTTTAGGTGTAAAAAGTACTTACATGTACTCAAAAGTGCTCCCCACTGTATGTTTATATTTAATTAACAGAGAAGTTAAAAATTAATTTTTTTTTTGTAATTACCGATTTTGAGCTTTAAAAAGCGCTTTCTTGAGATTTTGGGATTATAATTGCTTTGTTACGATTTTCTGACTTAAAATGAGTTTTTTACTCTTACATATTATTTAATCTATTAACTTTGAACTTTTCTTTAAGTGTAGCTTTTCTAAGTTTTTACTTTTGTTTTTTTTTTACAACATTTTCTTGATTTAAATACATTGAATTTTCCTTTTCTTTTTGTCTTTTCTAATAATTATATATAAAAGTGATCGATTTTTTTTTTGTTAATATTTACCATATATGTTTATAAATAATTGCATATAAAAGTGATAGAATTTGTTAGATTTTATTGTATCATATGTACCTATATATAATTATACATTAAAGTATATATGATCTCATATTTAGCTATATCAAGTATATATAAAGAGATACAAAATATCATCGTATATGTAACGTAAGATACCGTTATAGGAGAAATTTTCGTTATAAGCAAGCGATGTAAATATATCGCTACATATGGCCACATATATAATTATATCAAGCTATATATGACTATATATAAACTTTTTTCGTCGTGTAAGTAGATTTTTTAAAATTTGCAAAATCATTTGGGGGGGGGGGCTCTTGTGCCCTACCCTGCCTACGGTCCTGTTTAGTAATACTTTAATATAATTTCAAATTTTTTATTTACAGATTCATACAACAATATCCATATCGCCTCCAGTATTATGTGGTAAATTGGTACAAACATATAAAAGTAAATGCAAACAACGATTGCAACAAATAAAAAAAGGTCAATTAGAAGTGGATATTATAAATGAGAGTATTATAATCGAAGATAGTAGCTAAATAAACCCATAGGTAGATGACGTTTATCTTATGTTTTAAATTAAATTAATTATTATTAAATATTTTTCTTAAATTTATAGTTTTTGTGATCTTGTACCACCAGCTATAGGTTTGGAACGTTCATCCCATAGCGTAACACCATCACAGGCACAAATCTTTTTAAAATTTTCCAAAATACCAGCAGAACGTGCAATAATGCCACAAGCAATTCTGCAATTAAAATAAAATAAGAAAAAAAAAAAATCACACCTAAAAAACTATCACACTTACCCGTCTCCAGCATTACCATCAATACGACTTTGGGCATTGACGCCTCTACCCAAATCATCGGGTTCTTGAGTTATAACTACGGAGCGTCCAATAATATCACATACTTCTAAAACTGAATCCATAAAACGAAATGTAGCTCGACCGGTATTATCAGCACGTATATTTCCTAAATCACCAGCATGTCTACTATGGGCATCATTATCTGGTGAGCCATGTGGAGAACCCCTAGGATTATAATGACCTCCCACAGAAGCACATCCCATAGAAACATCTCCCGATTCATGTACGTGTATACCATGTAATCCTGGTGATAAGCCATCTACCACGCCATCAACTACTACACCCGGTTTATCATTAAGTATGGATGTGAAACGTATGACACCCTGTATGGGGCAACGATCAACATCACTGCCGGTGCTATTTATAATAGATACAGCCGATTGACCACCAAATCCGACTAATACCGCTTTACATCCAGTTTTCTCTATTTTTTCTTGCAATACAATCCATGGCTCCTGGGTATGTACTATAACTCTACCTTGATTACTATCTATCTCTATATCGCCCATTCCCTTTAAGGCTTCCCTCACTGTCTTCACACATTTTTCACCTTTCATTTGCACTGAAAACTCGATCTGCAAATCACTCAAAATAAGCTCTATATTGTCGTTATGTTGAAATATACAAATTTTACCTTTATTTCGCTCATTTTTTTTGTTAAATTCGAAATAATTAGTTATTACAATAGAACTTCTAGAATATTATTAACTCGCAATTTGCATTCAAAAAATCAAAGATCAAAACTGTATAATCAGCTGTTTTTCGTAATCGACTACTAAACACACCTTTAAGGTTTTAGATATGTTTCTGAGAGATGTGTTTAGTTCGTATAGTTAATTTACCGTATTACAGTGTTGCCACAAGATAAATTCAAAATTACACATGATAGCAGTCAAAATTACACAAAAACTTTAATTTACACATTGAATTAAAAAAAGTAATAGTTTTCAAAGTCTGATTTTTTCCCTTTAAAACATTTCTGAAAATCTGAGTAATTTCTGCAAGAAAAAGTCCATGGATATGAAAAGTCCAAAGGATATAAAAATTAAATTTTTTTTTTTTTTAAAGTAAATTACACAGATCCATATTCATAAAAACTCTAAATTCAGATATCAAATACATTTTAGTTAAATTAAATTTTAGTTAAAACACATTTCAAGCCTAAAAGTTGTATTCATAAACGAAAATTAGCTTTTACACAAGATTTAAAATAGGTATATTAAGCTAATAGTTGTTTATTAAAATACAAAACAACTGTTACAGGAATACAGTGTTTTTGGTAAGTTATTTGTTTGAAATGATTGTCTAAATTAGTCGGTTTTCATTTTCTCATAGAAAAATGACTACAATACCAGTTAAAAAAACTACAACTGTTTACTATCCTAATAATACTCTAAGATTATTCTGAGAACGTGTAAAAGATACTCCAACCTTTCTGAATTCCCCATTTTTAAGTTATACAGTAGGCCGGGTCGATTTGTATGGAGGCAAAAAAATCGCTCAACGTTCAAGGAAAATCGTATTCTAGGGATCAAAATAAGAAACTTTGCCGAAGGAACCATACCTCTAAAACGAATTCTGATGTCCCGACTTTTGACCCGTAGGGTGAAATTTTGAAAAAGCCCACTTTGATATTTCAGAAAGTAGGAGGAATCTCTCCAAGATTATGGGAGATACTTCTTCTCCGGGAGACGCGCTAGCAGATTAATGCATAAATCATCATTCTAGGGGTTAAAATTTAAGTTAAAAGAGGGCCTTTTTAGCCGTGTTTTTTTTAGCAAAATGTACAAATCTCGGGATAGAGATATTTCAGAAAGATTCTCCGGAAGATATAGAGTATAAATATATTCGATTGTGTTGTATTCGATGGGGGGCACTCTAAATGGGTCAAAGTGGGATTTTTCAAAATTTCACCCTACAGGTCAAAAGTCGGGACATCAGAATTCGTTTTAGAGGTATGGTTCCTTCGGCAAAGTTTCTTATTTTGATCCCTAGAATACCATTTTCCTTGAACGTTGAGCGATTTTTAAACCCGCCCTATTATACAGCCAACACATTTTCCATATGATGAATTTCATATCAAAACCGATATTCGTTGAACCTGACCCCCTCAGAAATGTAGCTGTATGCATTGCAAATAAAAACCAAATTCAAACGGCGAAATACCTTTATCAGTGGGCTTCACAAACTTATAAAACCTCCATAGAAGTTGCTTATGCAGACGCTGACGACTATAACAAAACAAAAAAAAAACTATTTTAAAGGTATAAAAATGCTAAAACTATTACAGGAACTCAAAGCTTCCATTCTTTTATACCTTTAGAGGAAACTTCACTAAAAGTTAGCAAATATTCCGAAAGTCAACAGTATGCGCAAAATTATATATTAAATCGAAAAAAATGAAAATAAAAAAAAGATTTCCAAGGGTAAATCCATATTTTGGGGGTGTCTGAAAAATTTGATAATACGATTCTTGTTCTAATCTATTAGAATTACAAAAAAATCTGTATAACTTTCAAAGTATAGCTACTTTATTCTTTTTTGTCACACAATGATATCAAAATGTAAGGAAGTTAACAAGAGATGCATTTACTTAAAAAAATTTAAAAAAAAAGAAAAACGCCATTTTAGTTTTTAGATATGTTGTATATATTAAATAGACCCTTCTAAAAATTTTTTTTTTTGGAAAAAAACACTTGGCCTTTGAAGTGTTTTGTTTAAAGTTTTATTTTTGGCAAAAAAAAAATTTTCAGTGTAATATAAAATTTTTACAGTGTATGTATGTAAGCTAATTGAAATACCTTTCTAATGGTACCAAAATCTTTGAAATCGGTTCAGCCATTCCGTAGTAATCTCAGCTTGAAAGTACATGTTATCGTGATTTTTCAAAAACTTCGATACCTTGCCACGCCCACATATTTTCAAAAATGCAATTTCTAAATATGAGGTTGTGTTTGTATAGGTAAAATGTAGCTGTATGCTAAATTTCATAAAATTCTGAGGGGGCGGGTTCAAAATGTGCCTTTTTTATAGGTTTTAATATGAAATTCATCATATTGATGTTTGGAGCTTTTTCAGAGTGAAGTGAAGTGAATTGACAATAACATATTTTTTTGGACAGGGTTTCAAATCAAAAAACCTGGACTGCCTTACAAATAATATTAACAGAGAGCTGACGAAAATGAATACATAAGTTATCCAGGAGGCAATGCGTAAAGTGCCTTAAAATAAAATAAAGTCCTACCGCTTGGGTCATGATTTTTTTTGTAAAATTTAACAAAATTTAAAAAAAGACATGTCATGTTTTTTAACATATAAAAATGCTAAGTCTGTTATATCTAAGAAAAAGTTTTTGTTACTATTAATAACTCAGTTCATATTTCACTCCGCATACGTTATTAGCTTTAAAATAAAATCTGTTCGACTAGTACACAGTACACCCAATGAATGAAGTGGGTAGAAAGTACTTAAAGCAACAATTCAAGTAATCAAAAATGTTATAAAACATGTAGTGACTGAATTTTTCATAAAAAATTACTAAAAATGTGGTAATAACTAACTATTAAAAACCGACAAAAATGTATTAAAAACTATCGTCAAAAAACGGTAAAAATAACTAACATGCAATTAATAACAGAATTGTAAAAACAATTACAAATGCAGTAAAAATAAATCTACTCTACTATTTTGTAAATATCAAATTTAACATATTTTAGCTGTAAAGTTAATAAATAAAAAATAAAGAAATATATTACTTTTTCGCAATTTTCAAAAAAGTTCCTGCATAAAACTCTTTGAAGTTGGAAACAATTTTTTTGTTAAACTGAACTAAAAATCAATATTTTGCCAAAATTGTAAAGTAATTAGACTCTACACAACGAATCGATCTTAAAGAACTCAAAATCTTTTAAATTTTACGATTTTCGCATATGTTGAGATAAATAAATATTACTTTTTCGCAATTTTCAAAAAGTTCCTGCATAAAACTCTTTGAAGTTGGAAATCAGTTTTTTGTTAAACTGAACTAAAAATCGATATTTTGCCAAAATTTTAAATTAATTGACTCTAAACATCGAATCGAATCTTATGTTGAGCAAAAAATATTATACCGTTGTTTCGCAATATGAGCAACAAAATTCGCAGGATATAAAAAGTATTTTTAAAATCGTTCTCAGTGTAGAAACGATAATTACATAACATTCTGTTTTGGACTACTAATAATGACACCAGCTTACTGCATGCATTACTTTAATAAAAATAATGACTTGCTAATAATTAGTTAATTTTCCCATTAGTTCAATACAATAAATAATTCGTTACCCATAAGTACTTTTTTTATCATTATTTTAAATATAAAGTAATGATCTAAAATTTTTTTGTAAATCTCTTTCTAGACTCATTATTTTTTCAAATCTAGTAAGTATGTACATTAGGGTGGTCCTTATTTTTCAACTTGCGATTTTTGGGGCTGCCCCTCTTAAAATATTTGTTTGGGTACAAAAACTCACCATGCAAAAAACTAGAGTGCTAGTATAACGGGAATGTGTCCCGCATCGCCCTTGAATATCAGGCCTCCTTGGAAAAATTTACCAAATATAAAAAAACAAAAAAAAAATTTTTTTGTCTAAATTTAAAAATGTAATATAATTTTTGTGTTGGGTTTAATAACAACTACTCAGAAAAAAAATATTACCTTGCCAGAAAATCGTTAACTTATTCTAACTTGGAGTCAACAAAATACACATATATTTGGGGTGTACCTAAAAGTTACTTTTTTACATTTTTGACAATTTTATTCAACAAAAACCAAAAAACTAGTTCTTGCTGTCAAATGTTTTATTAAACACATCCCAAATACTAAATAACATAAGTATTACGAATATCCGTTGGCAAAAATTTTTGTTAGAGCATTTTGATTCTAGCGGATTTCAACGTTTTTTTTAAATTTGTATAGACTTTTTTTTTAAAAAGATTTTTGTAATATTTCATCAATGTTATTGTGTATGCTATTTTATATAATTGTATTAACTTTATTATAAAGTATAATTTTTCGTGTTCATAGTTAACCTGTGTTTTCATGGGGTCACAATTGACCCTCGTATTTTAAAGAGTCAAAAATCACAAAGATGACATAAAATTAATTTTTGTTTATGTTTCTAATTGTAATTTATTTACATTTTAAAATTAATTAAAATTTATTATTTAGTATAAACTTAGATATTCATATTTAAATTGATTTTTTGTGTATATTATTAGGAGTATTTTTGAAAAACGTATTTTTAATATAATAGTGTAAATTTTTTTCTCTCAAAATTATTATTGTGGAAAAGTTCTAATTTTTACTAAATTGACCTAATCGAAGACTAGAAACGGTTAACGAAAATTTTTTAGAATAAATATAAATTGAATTATTATATACAATAATATTGATGAAATATTATTAAAACCTTGTTTTAAAGTAAAAATGTATAAAAATAAAAAAAAACCTTGAAATCCCCGAGAATCAAAATGCTCTAAAAAAAAAATTTGCCAACGGATATCCACAGTACTTGGGTTATTTAATACTTGAGATGTGTTTAATAAACTATTTGACAGCGAACACTAGGTTTTTGATTTTTGTTGAATAAAATTTTCAAAAATGCAAAAAAGTCACTTTGAAGTACCCCCAAAATATTTATTAATTTTTTTGACACAAAGTTAGGGTAAGTTAGCGATTTTCTGGGAAAGTAATATTTTTTATCTGAGTAGTTATGATTAAACCCAACACAAAAAATATTTTATATTTTTTTAATTTTGAAGAAAGAAAATTTGGGCCCGATTTTCAAGGGCGATGCGGGACATCTTCCCGTTATGCTATAACTCTAATTTTTTGCGTGGCGTATTTTGACACCCTAACAAATATTTTAAAGGGGGGTACAGTCAAAATCTCATTTTTATTTTTCGCCCATACAACGAAGGACCAGCCTAATGTATATACACTAGGCATATAACTTTTTTTTGCATAAAAATTTAACAGGCACTGATAATAAAAAACGTTATCTTAGGTCGCACAGTGGGAAAAATCACCAATCTAGCTTATAAAAAATCGTATCTCTTAAACTATTGATCTGAGAAGTTAGAAATGTATGGAGCGATTGTAGCGAATAGAGTCTTCTTTAAATATATTGTATTTGTAGACACCCTGTTTAATTACAGGGTGCACCAAAAGGAAGGTTTTAGTGGAAATTACACTGAAATTTAGTATCTCTTTAAAATTGGTATGAAAATTTTCCGAAAGTATTGCCCTATGTTGCATTTATGTAATTTGATAGATTTAATCATTCACCGATAGGGGTTGCTTTTAATATATTTAGTAACATTTCAAATACGATGTAGCTCCGAAGAGCAATGTATTTAGTTATACAAAATAAATTAAATTAAATTTTTTGTTAAACAAAACTCAATTAAAAACCTTTTTATATGTACATTAAATCACAGAAATAGTATTTTGCAATATATATTTATATCAAAAATTACTGTTATCAAATATGGATATGAGTTAAATTTTAAAAAATAAACTTTTCGTATTTTTAATAAATAAATATATACAATGTTATTTATTCGTAACAAAAAAAGAATCAAACCTTCTTTTTTTAAAATGAGAGAAAACAACATTTAAGTTGACATTATAAATGAAACTAATATACTAAGTTTTAATTCATTCATTATTATTTTTATTTATTTAAAGATCAACAAAAAAGTTGCTAATATTATCAAAATATATATAATACAAATTAAGAAAAAAAAAAAAATATTGCATAAAACCAAATTCAAACTTATATTTATTTAATTTTTATTTTTTAAACTAAATAAATTACATTCAAGAATAAATAAAACTTAAAAAAATAATACTTAAAATAATTGTTCCATGAAAAAAAATATTGCAAATTATTCGCTTTCAGAGCCTGAGTCCTGGGCTTCTTCGCATTGATCGGGAATCATTGGGTCACAAAGCAGCTCACGAACTTCGCTGGAAAGAGGCTCCAAGGCTCGATAGTTGATGGATGACTTTTTTGATATTGATGAAATATAAGGATCCGATGAATAAAGCAGTGTATTGAGTAAATCTTGCATAGTTTTCTCACGCGACATTTTTCGAGTGTGGAATTCCCGGTAATTACGGAAATCTTTATTTCTGCATTCCATTGCTTCTTCCGAAAGCATTCCAATTGGCAAACACGCGTATTTGATAACATCAGCCCCATGCATTAAAATTTTTTGTACGCTGGATGGCATGTTATACCAGGGGTATAAATCCACGTACAATTTGGATGTACTTTCAGTAATTTTTTTAAAGGAATCTGTATTTATTGCGTAACCACATGCCATTGTTTTCAATATAACACCCAAATTACTTATTAATTTTTCGTCGACTCCTGTAATTGATGATGCCAAGCTAGGGTTTTTGAAGAACATCCTAGCCGTATTGCCGTCATTGGTTGTTCCAAACCCTGGCTTTGGTATATCTACAAGTAGGTTCATATATTTTTTTAAATCATCAATAATTTTTTTTTTTCTTTGTGCAACGGCTAATTTATCGTCATCGCCTCTTATTTGCCATTTTTTTGTGTCAAGCCTATAGGCTATGTGCAAAATACACTCAAAACACCTTATCCATGCATGCAGTGTGGAAAGTCCATATGCATACAAGGATTCATTTGGCTTTAAATCTTTAATCTTATTTAATGATGTTTCTGCGATTGCACTAAATGCTATACCATCAATCATGGTAAGACAGAATTTATGATCCACGTTCAGAAATAAGTCTGTAACTTTTGTTTCTATTATACTTTCAATTTGATGTTTTATTTTATTTACTTCATTTTTTATAAGGTCAATTGTTTCTTTTTCAAATGTTAATTTAATCGGCCGACAGAATCGGGTTGATGACGGTCGAGGATTTTGCCACAAAATATTATCTTTATCTTTAAGTTGCAATGGGACTAAGCAAATTGCGAATAAATTCTCATCAGACTTACCTTCTGGACATTTTTGCTTATATGTGGAGTGTCCACTACTTCCATCACAACCCCATTTGTATATCATTGTAATATTTTTTGACGATGACATATTTCTCGATTTCATAATTACGTCTTTTTGGTATTCTACGATTCTGCTAGCTGTGTGGTCCACTAGAGCTTGAAGACTGACTTCTGCAGAAAAGTTTGTAACATATATTGAGGACTCTTTGGGATAACATTTTTTTTTTGCCTCACGAATTACATTGTATGGTGGATAAATGTTTGCATTACGACTTTTAGCTCCTGATTGCGTTAGCATATACGAACTTTTAGTATAGTCTCCGTCTATATATAGCGCTAAGGCTTCGTCAGGTGTATATGGTATGCAAGTTTCATCAGGAATGGAGAGGGCTCTTTTAATTTTGGATGCACTTCCTGGAGATTTTTGTATATCTTTTATTAAACCTGCAGCATTCCGTTTACCAGATTTGTAAAGACTTACACTGGTAGCGAAAATCAATTCCTCTTTACTTGTAGTTTTTACAAGATCAGCCACCTTCAGTTTTTTAGATACGTCGCTTGATTCTGTGAAGGCTTTAGATGGACGTCCTCGGTATTGTGAAGGACCCGGTATATCGTCATTTTCAAGAAAAGACAAATCAATGTTTGTGTTTAACCATTCCTTGTGATTTCGTTCAAAAACTTGTGTTGTTCGTTTGCATTCGCTCCATTTTTTGGTGAATCTGCTACACAACAATTTTAAGGTTTTTTCAAGTTTTTTACACTTTTCACTTCCTTCATCATTGACTAGTCCAAGCTTCGAAAAAACGTGACTAATCACAAAAATCGTCTTTTGTGAACTTGAATTGGCATTTCGCCAAACTTCAAAACATTCTTTATAAGTAATTTGCATTTTCAAAAAAACTGTAGCTTTAAGCTTAGTGAAACGCAACTTATAAAGAAATATTAATTAAATTTCCGATATTTCCTTTGCCGTATTTTGCAATTGTATAAAAAGGAAAAATGCATTTATGTGAAAGCACTTGAATATCGCCCATAAGTAATATTTGTTTAAACAAGTCCATAAAACTCTACTTTGTGGCGGTTTGTGGCACCCAAATTTTTCTCCAGACTTACCTCATTAGGTCTAGTTTCAAATTAAAAAATTAGTTTGGCGGTACTTAGCGGTCCTTTTTTCTAATCTCTTTACACATTAAGGAATTTTGACAAAAATATACTTTTATGTACTTACTCGCAAGGGGTATTACTAAAATCATTTTCTATACAATACATCGTGTCCACGTACTCTTTAGGACTTGTTTTATCAAAAAAAAAATATAGGTTCAATAGCGCAATAAAACTTCATAATACATGGGGGGAAACGTGAAACCAAAATCACTCATGAACGTGCTACTTATCCATTGCATACATTTACAGCCCTGTATTTTCATAACTAACATATAAATCGAAAAATGTTGAATGCAGTTTTAAGTATCAACTATCATTGAATTATTATATGCTATAGGTTTATAAATTTGTAAAAAAAAAAATATTTTTTATAAGCTAGATTGGTCATTTTTCCCACAGTGGGTCGGTTTAAAACAAAAACATTCCGCACCAAATGCGATTTGTAAAACATTCCAAGATTTTTTATTTTTTAATTTTTTTAACAATTTTAAAACAACATAAATAACAATATTAATAAAAGAAAAATACAAACTAGGCGTTACAAGAAATAAATTTTATTAAAAAGTGAAATAGAAAAATTATTTTAAATAGTGCCATCAAAAAAATCCTAATTCCAAACTTCATCGCATTTGGTGAGAAAAAGTGGACTATTCAGCCTTGCCTGATAAATTTTGATATTTGCAAAAAATGCCAAAAGTTATATGCCTAATATACACTTAGGAAATTAAGAAGGTAGAAATGACTAAAAACGACAGTTAAACCATGTATTAGTTTTTAACTATTGATAAAACAACGAAGGGTTCAAAAACAACTAACCTTAAATGAATGCATAAACCATGAAAACGAGAAACAAAACAATAAAAACAATGAACATAAAACGACTACATAAGTTGCAAAGACTACCGTTTTTAACAGTTATTTTTTTGGTATTTATCGATTGTGTGCAGCTGTATTTCACCAATGGCTTCCTGTTCCGTCCTGTTGAAACCAAATGTGGCCAATATCCTCCTCTTCAATTTTTGTGAACAAAAATTCGTTCAACATGGCCCGATAACGATCGCCATTGACTGTAACGGCCACTCCTTGCTCATTTTCGAAGAAAAATGGCAATTTTCGCACACATTCTGCAACATTAGGCGCTACGAAATAACCCCCAATGAAATAACACCCAAACGACAAAATGAAATAACCTCCAATGAAATAAATCCCCAAAAAAATGAAATAAGTCCCAACAAAAAAAATGAAATAATACCCAAAAGAAATGAAATATTCCCCAAAGGTGAATATGAAATAACACCCAAAATTTGGGGGTTGTTTCGTAATGAAATAACTCCCAAAGGAAGAAATGAAATAACCCCCAATGAAATAAGCTCCAAAGAAATGAAATATGTCCCAAATTTTTTTTATTTTTTGTTTTTATATATTTGATTATATACATTCTATATATTTGGTAAAAAATTCATAAAAAAGCTTGGATAGTGTCAGAAAACTTGAAATTTATTCTTCTGTAAGAAACTAAATCAAAAATCGCGCGATTTTTGAAACCAAACCAAATTTTCGCCTCCGGCGCTTTTTTCAAAATGTTACTTACCAAAATTATGAATTTAAAATTTTTAATTCGGTTTCAAATTTTCATTTAGTTTCTTACAGAGGAATAAATTTTAAATTCCTTTTTTCATAATTTAATTACCTTTTCCAGGTATTCGATATTGATGATCAGCAGTTGTTTAAAACATCCAATTGGTACAACAGCAAACGTGCCATCAATTAATATGAAATAACCCCCAAAATAATTGCATATGAAATAATCTCCAAAGAATTTAAATTTTGGGCTTTATTTCATTGGGGGTTGCTTCATAATGAAATAATCTCCAAACCGTAAGATGAAATAATCCCCAAAAAAAATGAAAAAACCCCCAAACAATTTTACACAATTTTTTTGGGGGTTATTTCATTTTTGGCCGTTGGGGGTTATTTCATTGGGGGTTATTTCGTAGCGCCGCAACATTACCATGATTTTCAAAGTAATGTCGGAATATTTCCCAGCGTTGTTCAAACGTATACACAACCATATTCGTTCAGCGGAAGGATAAAACTAATTATCTGTCAAATCAGACATGAGCTAAGTGTTACCATTCACGAAATAAGCACTAGTTGAAAAAAAAAAACGTTAGATGGCGGACCCTTTATAACATGTCGTGATAGCTCAGATGAGCGGTTGGCTGTCAACCTGGTCCCGTGGTTATGATTATGTAATAAATTTATGAGAAAATAATGCCATCTTCAAGAGGCACCAAAAAGAAGTTTTTTTTTAACAATTGTGGTTTAATTAAATGGTAAATTTGTACATTTGAGAATACATGAACGTGAAAAATTAGTTCAAATAAGAATGAAATTTGTTCTTGTGGTGAAATGTGATAACTACTTACAACTTTAGCTAAATAATTTATTTAAACGACGACGGAAAAAATTAGTTCAACTGACTTTGAACCCGTTTAACAGCCTCTTCTACTAACTTTTTTTAATGAGTGTACGTTTCTAATTACGTGTTGTGAGCAACATGTGTTTTGGTAAAAAAAAATTAATAATAATAAATAGGTATTAGTTTCTCGTAATCGTTTTGACCAAAACATGTATTTTGTTAAAAAAAAATGTATTTGAAAACATGAACGAAACATTTTGGTTTCAAAATACGTCCAAAACACATTCGGTAAGTGAAAATGTATCACTGTCTGCGACAAACAAATTAAAAATATTAAAAGTAATGTGACATAATTATAATTTAAAGAACATTATTTGCAATAAAAAACACAACAGAGTGATCAACAAATGAAAAAATTGACAAACGTCAAACAAATTTTGAAAACTCGAATGCACAAAACACTTCATGGTTTCATTATGAGGAAAACAACCTGTTTTGAGGAAAACACTTCCTGTTTCCTTAGCCATGAAGTATTTTGAGCATTCGAGTTTTCGTTTTGACGTTCGGCACGATTTCGACCATTTTTTCAGAAAACGTGCGTCTTATCATATAACCATCCTGTACCAAAATTCAAACATCTACCTCCATTACTCCACCTTGAGTTGCACCAAAGCCTATTTGTTATATTTGTTATATTGATTTTTTATTGATTTTATTTATTGATATTTGTTATATTTGTTATATCCTCAATTTATCAAAATATTATTCGGCCTTTTATGAGTGTCGTTGTCATCTCGTAAATAAGTCGTTTTTAATAATCGGTATTATGGTTGTCGAAAAACGACAGAATGTATCACTGTTTACTATTCTATTACAATTTTCGGTACCACCAGCGGCGTATTTAAATATGAAATATTAAAAAAATCGTCGTTAAAGTTTTTGTTCCCGACAAACTGAAAAAATGGAAAACATTTAAAAATATCTATATTTGAATTGTGTGCGCCCCGGTAGGCTAGTTGGTAGCGTGCTGGCTTATCAGTGCGGGGGTCGTGGGTTCGATTCCCACCAGAGGCACTGCTCTGTTTTCGCTACAACGCACAGTGCGAGATTTTGTTAATTTACGACGTCGAAACCTCAAAAAAAAAATTTTTGAATGGGAATGATAAAAAACACTTCCAATAACACATAAATGCAACTTAAACAAAATAAATGCAAACAGGAAGAACATAACGGCACTTTAAATGTTGCACTAGTTTCTGTCCGTAAAAAAGTTGCCTAATGTTGTGTAATAGTATTCTAAGTTTAAGTATTTTTAACTTTTTTGTTTTTTTGAATATTTCATTCAATCTTTTTTTGTTTAATGAAATTAGTTTGTACTAACTAAATATTTTATTAAATTAAGTAAAAAAAACTCTGACGTAATATTAAAACGTGATTTCTAAAGACCATCTTTTGAAACAAAATTTGAAAAAAAAAAATAATTTTCATTGGACAAAAAGTGCTAATGCCGATCAGTGCGAGTGATCCCACTATATGTGTTGCAACCACTAATCACTCTGTTTAAATAATCTAAAAAAAATTGTGCTATAAATTGCGACAAATATTTTATATTTGATTTTTTCATAAAGAGTGAAGCAAAAAAAAAAGCAAAAGAGCTTTTAAATACAACTGACCCCAATAAGTTGCTAATGGCAGCTTCAATGAAATTGCATTCATCTGGAAAACGATCTTCTGCTGCAATTGTAAATGAACTCGTTATGGCTTCACCCAGAAGAGGTACAACAATAAAAAGAGCAGAATAACTACAGAAAAACCAACGAATCTTTCTTCTGACCAGGCACTTGCAATGATAATCGATCTAGATTTATCAACTCACCGATATCGACTTCTAAAACAGTATGTGATGCCAATATATTCAAAGATATATCCATGCTATGATTTTGTAAAAGTTTCCAAGCGTAATTGCTACCCTGATAAAATAACTGTTACTGAAACCTATTCCGATATTAAGTTGCAATCAGCTATTGATCATACTATTTTAAGACTATGTTCTACGTTAAGTGAGGTATTTGATTTTTTACCTGATAACTTAGAAGATGTACAAATAATAATTAAATGGGGTTGTGATGGTGCTGAACATAACAAATACAAACAAAAATTCAGTGATGAAGAATTTTCGGACGATAATTTGTTTAGCATTTCTATGGTCCCCCTGGAAATGTTTGGTAAGAACCCAGTTTATAACCAAAAAATTGTAATTTGGAAAAACCCTGCCCCTGCATCAACCAGATATTGTCGTCCTATCAAACTTATATTTGCTAAAGAAACTAAAGAATTCATTTCACAACAAGTAAAACTTATAGAGGATCAAGATAAAGTGCTTGTTCTAACATTGGTAGTATTAGGACAGAAAACCTTTAAAGCAGGGGTGCCCACGGCCTATGCGCTTGGTACTTAATTGTTTTTGTAAAAACACTTAGCTATAGGCTGTGTGTTTTAATACACATATAGAGCGCTCAGCACTAGCAATACGAAATACACAAACAACTTTGTCTTATTAGTTTTTTTGTCGTTCTTCACTTTATACACGCAAGCGCAAAGCAACAACACTTTCGTATGCTTTGCTGGTAAACATTGAAATATTTTTTTCTTTTTTCTTTGTATGTATTGGTTTTTACAACAAAAAATATTGAATAAAAATTAGTTTTTCTTTAAATGTATTGGTGTTTGCTCTTCCATAAGGAACTTTTGGGCACTCCTGCTTTAAAGTAACACCAACTCTAATTATGTGTATGATTGATGGAAAAGTATGCAGTGCTTTCTCCAATTATTCTTCCTCTCAAGTATGTTATATATGTGGAGTAACACCGACATTTATGAATAACCCAACTGTAATTTCACATAAATCTGTTGACAAAAAAATGCTATCCTTTGGTCTTTCACCTCTTCATGCATGGATCCGATGCATGGAGTATATTTTACATATTTCCTATAGGTTGGATATACAAAAATGACAAGCGAGAGGAGAAGAGAATCAAGCTAAGTTAATAGAAAGAAAAAAGAAAATACAAAAGAGATTTAAAATAGAAACTGGATTGCTGATAGATATGCCAAGACAAACGTCAGGTAATTCTAACGATGGAAACACGGCCAGACGTTTCTTTCGTGACGCAGAGAAGTCAGCTGATATAACTGGAGTTGACTTAGATCTTATAAAGCGATTTTGTATAATATTGGATTGTTTGGGATCAGGCTATGCAATAAACTCTAAAGCATTTGAGGAATTTGCAATAACTATAAGAAATATTTATTTAGATAAATATCCTTGGTATTTTATGCCTGTGACTTTTCACAAAATATTATTTCATGGAAAAGATGCATATTACCAATCGGAAAACAATGCTAACTGATGGTTGGCACATGCTGATGTTGTAATCATTGCCAGCACAATTTTGATAACTACCCTCGGCGGTTAGCCGAACTGTTGCTGCAAGTTTTAAAATATTTGACAAACTTGTGGATCTTATGTGTTCTTTTAATTTATTCGTAATTCTTTCCAGGACATATTTAAAAGCCTCCTTATTTAAACGAATTCGACTGTTGGCGTAATTGTCTTCGAATGGCATTTAACTCAGCCGTACTCTATTTAGAAGATGAAAATGCACCAACACTTAATATCTTATTTTCTTTTTTAAAATATATTTCACAAACAACAATAATTTGTATTTAAATTTACGTTTTTAATGCCGACATAAACATTTAAAATGGTTTTTTAAAATCAATTATAAAAATGTCGTTGTCGAAAATTTTACATGATACCAACCAAATATTGAAAACGACAACGACTACGGCAACTGTTGAAATACGAAAACCGACACTCATAATAAGGCCGATTGTTTTTACAGTAGCCCCAAAGCGTATTTTAATTTTGCCTGCGTCTTCAATTTTCAAATTTACCAAAACATATAATTCATTTAGTAAATTTTTCAATTTAGTTTTTTTTTTAATTTATTTATTGGTTTATTTATATTATTAATATTCACAATTTTTGTTTGATGTGTAGTACAGGGATGTTAAATGGGGTTTTCAATTTTGTACCAACCTCCAAAAAAAATTGTACTTTTTGGACCTTCATGGTACCATTTTTTTTTTAATTTATAAAAACAACAAAAAAAGTACATAAAAATTCACTTGTACACAAAAAAACAAAACTTAACAATAACATAAGGTACAAAAAAAAAGTCTTATGAATATATGAGATCAAAATCATGAAATTATTTGTTTAGTTAATAAACTATTTGGAATTTCTACATCATAGCAGCACGAATTTGTCGATCTTAACCAATCCTTTGTCTGTATGAGACTTGCTAATGCACATGTAGTCTGTTTCTTTCCTTAGTTTTTATTATATTTTGAAAAGAAAAAACTGGATAAAATTCCAGCAACGACTCTATAAATGTTTGGAAACATATTGAAATTCAACTCATTTTGAAAATTAGCCACTACCGACCAAAAACTACAAATGTTTTAATTTTTTAACGACTTCAGTTGCTCAACGTCAACGAAAGCTCTAAATTGATTATTTATTGAATCAAAATTTGCAATTTCATTCGGGAACATTTTTACTAGAATAGGTACAATACTACTTGTTTTACCTGAAATAACATTTTCTGAAGTAAACTTATGGAACCCCATTAATAATTCGTTATTAAAGTTGACTTTGGTTGTCAAAACTTCGCATAATTTTATATAATATTGTGTGGCATTTTCTTTAATTTCTTTAACAATAATTTAATTTTCACTTCTTCAGAATTTTAATAAATTCAAAATGAAAGTGAAGTTGTCTGCAACAAGTGTAAGCGCTATATACACCACAATACCAGTCTACCAGATAAATTTTGTGAAAAATCATCAAATCGGATATGGTCGCATATATTTTAAGCGCTCATTACATAAAACGAATAAATGCAATAAAAAAGGACACAATAACAATTTGTTTGCTATAATAAAAATTCAAAAAGGGGAAAAATTAAAAATTTTTAAATTGTACCAAATGAGCCGCGGTAGTACCACGGTACTTTTGAAGGTTAAAATGTACCAAAAAAAGTACAATTGTACCAACTTTAACATCCGTGGTGTAGTATACAAAAGAACAAATTAAATGAAACGCGGTTGCATTTGGTGTAAGTCTTATAATGGTTGTGTTTGTTTATTTATATCTTTTAAACTGCGAAATCTACACCATTTCCATTTGTTATCCAGGAAATAAAAAATGTAATTTCAAAATTGCATTTAATTTTTAGAAGATCACAAATGTAATTTTAAATTTGCAAATAAAATTCAGAAAATTCTATTTATAATTTGAAATTCAAAAAAATTCCAGATGTAATTCAAAAAATACCAAATGAAATTCAGAAAATATCACATGTAATTCAGGAAATTCCAAATGAATTTAAAAAATTCCAAATGCAATTCAACAAAAGAAAAAGAAAAAACGGAAAAAAAACACAAATGAAATTCAAAAACTAACAATTGGAATTCAAAAAATTACAAATGTTACCAGTGCAGTAGTAGTAGTTGTAGTGTATGTCATATTATAAGGTTGTAAAATATATTGAAAAAGAATCAAAAAGGTTTTGATTCTTATTGCGCAACCAAAAAATGTGAATAATATTTTAATTGTGCAAATTGTGTATCCCTCCACAACAGAACAAATGAGTGTTGCCATATTTTGTGTAAAAGTATTTTACTACATCTTATTGCACTGTGCAGGTCAAAATGACAATAATAATGGCAATAATATTTGCAATATTGTAAAGTGTATGGGTACCTCTACGGACAGGATTGAACCCTTTCATCATGAACATATATTTTTTAAAATTTTTAAAAACACCATTTCTTTTTTTTTAAATATTCGCTCTCGAACTTTATTTCACGAAATGTTGACATTTGAACTTTTGAAAAATTAATCATGCGGCACAGCATTTAAAAGGAACACAGAAAAAAATATTTCCCTACTTGTATCAATTAAATCGGTTTGTTGAAAATTATAAAAGCTGTCAATTAAAAATTAATTGAATCAATTAAATATTTGCTCAAATTCGGAACTTGCTTGACATTTTTTTAAATTATCGCTCAAAAGCGAACATCAACACATTGTTGTGGTTTTCGTAATATTTATGTAATTGGTTTTTATAAATGTTTATGTTTAGTGGTATTAGTAATAAATATTATAAATTCATTTTAATTATATTATATATTAATTCTTAATAGGTTTATTACTTTATTGCGTTGAATAATTTGGTTTCAGTTGTTTAAATCTGAATGTTTATTTTTTCTAAAAAAAAAAAATTTTAATGTAATTTTTAAAGTTTGATTTATTTTAATAAAAATTTAAAATTTTGTTTAATCAGTAAAAATGCAAAAAATATATTAAAAAATATTTTAAACAAAAAAAAAAAAAAAAATAAAATACTCTGATTTCAACACAAGGGCTAATTTCTACAAAGAAAAAAATTTTGCCGTAACTCCTACGCTTCAATAGAAAGAAAAAACTAATTTTTGTGTGAATTTGTTCACATAAGTACAGGGTGTCCGCCGGGAAGGTATACTTTGTTTGTTTATAATTTTAAATAAATGAAAGAGAATGGATATTATATTGATAAATGTTTTATTAAATGTCGGCAATTATGTATGGAATACAATATCAGATAAATGTCCGCCTCTGTTAGCCTCACAAATGCGAGCCCTTTTGAGCACATTTTTCATTACATTCTCGCACATTTCACGCGGTATTTCATTAATTTCATCACGAATATTTTGTTTGAGTTGCTCAAGCGTTTCTGGTTTGTTTGCATAAACCTTGCTTTTCAGATATCCCCACAAAAAGAAGCACGGAGCAGTCAAATCAGGCGACCGTGGAGTCCAATCAACGTCACCATTTCTTGAAATAACTTGTTGTGGAAAGAGGTATCGCAGTAATTTCATTGTAATCCTGGCTGTATGCGATGTGGCACCGTCTTGTTGATACCACATGTTAATCAAGCCCAAAGCATCACGATATCGATCCCCGTTCACAGTTATCGTTACGCCGTTTTCATTTTCAAAGAAGTAAGGTCCAATGATTCCTCCTGACCAAATTGCACACCAGACTGTCACTTTTAATGGATGCAAAGGTGACTGATGAATAATTTGAGGGTTTTCCATTGCCCAGAACCGACTATTATGCTTATTCACACATTCATTCAAATGAAAATGTGCCTCGTCACTCATTATGATTTTTTCATGAAAATCGGGATTGTCATGGGCGAGCTGTAACATCCTATTGGCATATGTACGGCGGCGTAAATGGCCTTGTGGAAGAAGCTCTTGTGCCAACTGAATCTTAAATGGAAACAAATGCAAATCCTTCTGCAACATTTTGGCCAAAGTTGTTCTTTGAAGACCAATCTCCTGAGCACGGCGTCGAATTGAGGTTGATGGATTGTTTTGAACACTTTCTTGAGCAGCAGTAATGTTTTCAGCCGATCTTGCAGTATGTTGTGGTTCATGCTTGGGCCTATCACCTACAGACCCTCTTTCTTCGAAATTATTTACTACACGATAAATAGTGCGTTTTGTTGGCACGTTGTTCCTCCCAAAAATTTCACGTAACTTTCTCATCGTCACAGTAATCGATGATTGATTTTGATAAAATGTTTTAACGATTAAAACACGTTGGCTTATCGAATATTTTTCCATTATAAATTTGCCACGTGTCTACTTCACGATTGCCAAATATGAACTGTCAAGAGTAATGTTTACCAAAATGGCGGCAAAACAAAGTCGTATACCTTCCCGGAGGACACCCTGTATAAATAAATCTGCTAACTAAATGAGAATTTCATGCCGGTTTAAATTCAATGTTATTAAATTCAAGCTGTTGAAAAACATTTAGTATGGCAACAACACTTCTATAAAAAAAAATATTTTTTATGGCAACAACAAATTTTGTTTTTGGCTTTTAGGAAGGTTACGATATTGATCACTTTTTAATCAAATGAGTTAGTATTTAATTGAAAAATAATTCAATTAAATAGCTATCAATTTTAATCGGGTGTTTTCGTAATTGAAATGGGTTTTTATTTTTGTGTGTGTAGTTTTGTCCTATTTAATTTAAGACCTCAGTGATTCACGTAGCATCAATACTTTTTATTATATGCAGAATTTTGTAAAGCCATTTTAGTAATTTTTTATGATTTTTTCAATATATAAGACGCCATATTTATCGAATCAAGAGGTGTAGGGATTCAAAAATTGGTGCCAGCCTTAGTCCCGGTTCACTAACGGCAATTTTACTTGCGCAAGTCTTGAATTTATAGAAGAGGGAGGAAAAGAGATTGGAAGGGGGGTACAGACTTGTCCGTACTCCAATTCCGTTTTGTTTTGTCATCCGCAATTTTCAACACGAAGTTGGCTGCAGGTTGATACACGAAAATTGCTGAAACAAACTTTTCCTGTGTAAACACAAAAGCAAGTTCAAAGGAGAATTGAAGAAAACTTGCGCAAGTAAAATTGCCGTGTGTGAACCGGGACTTAGTTGCATAAAAGACAATATTTATGACAAATCTGAGGGAAATCAGTTGGTTGGTTTTATTTATTTTTATTTCCATTGCCTTTTCAATTACACTTTTAGTTGTTTTAAGTGTAAATTTTAGTCGTTTCAGACAACATAATTCCCTGAGTGTAGATAAGATTGAATTAATTTGTATTTAAAATTGTTTGTAAGTATTTTAATTACATTTGGATTAATTAAAATATTTTCATGTTATATAGTTTTGATAAATGATAAAAAAACAATTATAGAATTGTTTGTTATTTTTTAATATAAATGTATACTCATTAGGAATTCAAATAGCAGTTAATTTGTCGTTTTGAAACAATCGATATTGAAATGTTGAATCAATTCTTAGTAGTGCTATTATTAGCGATATATGTAAGTATATTACGATAAATGTGTTATAAGGATATCTTAAATCAAACAAAAAAGTGATTTTAAACTCTCTAATGAGCACACAGAAAAAACTGAAATGGAGTCTCTTTAAACTATTTGTTGTTTCTTTTAAAAGTTTTATTGGATTCCGTCCAATTAAGGAAATTGTATCAATTAAAATAATTTGTAACTAGTTAATTGATTTTATTTTCAATTAAGGTTTTAATCATTTCTATTAAAAATTTAATTGAATATTGTTAAAAATATTGTTGAACACTATTAAAACTTTATTTAAAATTTTTAAAAAATTTTCAAAAATTGGGGAAAAAATCTCTAAAATTAAAAAAAAAAATCCCTGAAATACAAAGAAACGCCAAATTTAAAATAAATAGAAAAAATCACAAAAACTTGAAAAAATCGTCAAATTTTATAAGACTTGTTAAAATAAAAAAACAAAACGCCAAAATTTTTCAACTTTACTTCTTCGAATTTTAGTAAAACTTGATTTAACCATTCTCCTTGGTAATATGGTGTTTATGTATTTTTTCTGTTTCCAAAATTCGTTATAGTTCGCTTTTAGTCGATGCTGAAATTTGGGGGTTTTTTTTTTTTATCAATTGTGTAAGAAATATACAATGTTTGAATTATCATAAGTTTTGAACAGAAAAGACGAAATCCTCTTCTCTCAGTTGTTCAGAAACTAATGTTTTTCTCGAAAAGGATAACGAAATTAAAAAAATGTCCTTAATTCGCGAATGTCTCAAAAATCTCATTAATTTTTGTGAAATTTTACTTTGCAATTGATGACTAACAAAATATACAAATTTCAAGCTGTGAATCAGAGGGGTTCAAAAATAAACGGAATTTTTCCGAAAGTATCTTTGATATATAATATAAAATTTTGGTTATTGAAATAGTACCCTACGACAAATTTTAAAAATTTTTAACGCATATAAAAATCGATATGCATGTTAAACGGAGACCACATGTAGTTAAACGGTGTACTCAGATTTTCGATGTCACATCCTATGTCCTTTCAAAAGGACATTAAAAGTTTTGAGTGAAAATGTAAAGGTACCTATAAATTTTACATACAAATTGGTGTATAATATGGTAGAAGCGAGAGCTTTCGCCAGCGGGGCACAAACACTATTATCACCCCCTATTATCTCTGAATTTAAGAGAGATAATAAACAATATTAAATGACAATTTGTTCAGTTTTTGGTCATGTTTTTTACCTCCAAGGTTGGGGGTTTTACGGGTAGTAGCGGACAGACCGATTTTTGTGTTTTTAGAGGTGTTCAAAAAATATATAATATATATTATGTAATAACTTTTTTTAATTGGTGTATTAAAAAATATATCTTTTAGAATTTTCTGTTGACTTGACTAAAAAAATTCCGAGGGGGTTTTTACAAAAGTTTGGTGAAGTGTAAAAAAGTTATGGTTTTGTGGGAGTAGTTGCACCTGGGGTACATTTTCCATCCATCAGCTATAGCAGTTTCAATGGGGTTGATTCACAATTGCTAGACGTTCCCAAAATGCAGTGAATACAGTGTCACCTAACACTAACGGACACTCCTACACATCTTAATGAAACGTTTTTGGTGCAACGTAATCACCAAATCAAACTACGATTAAAACGGCCTCTCATTTCCGCTGTATTTTCTTAACTAATTTATACTCTTAATTATAACGTAATTACGTCCAAAACTAGCTTAAAATGGATAATTTTAAAGTTAATCCAGTTTAGCCATTTTAGGTTGCTTTGAAAAACATTAAAAATATCATGTAAGGCATAGGAATAATGGGGATTTTAAGCTATAAAATTAAATCCAAGCTGTGTAAGTTTTAAGATTAAAAATAATTTTTTGTAAAAATTTTTTGGTTTGGTAAAGACAGCGCTTCAAACAAAAAAGTGGCTAATTGTCCCCAGTCTACCCTACACTGTATATTAGTACAAATTCATAGTAGCGTCTGGTGTATAAAATATAACGTCATATTTTTCAACCAGAAGGTAAATGGTGAATAATACAAGGTGGCGCAAAAATAACCTTCCGATGTTTTTTTGGCTGTAATATAAAAAAAAAATGAAAAACTTTTGATTCTTTTTGTGGATTATTTTTATTTGGTATTTTAATTTTTTTTACATCAAGTCGAGAATATGATGTCATGTAAATGGCCGCCCCCACAGTTGATTGAGCCCTTTTTATGGCATTTTCCATCACTTTGGCCAAAACTTCCGGCGATAGGTCCTCACATTCTTGACGGATATTGTCTTCAAGAGCTGCAAGAGTCTGAGGCTTGTTGACATAAATCCGCGACTTCAAAAAGCCCCACAAAAAGAAGTCTGGAGCTGTCAAATCAGGCGATCTTGCTGACCAGTGCAAATCGCCAAAACGGGAGATTAGGCGCCCGGGAAATGCATCCTTCAGCATATCGGTTGTGGCACGTGCAGTGTGTGCCGTTTCACCGTCCTGTTGGAACCACATGTTTTCCAATCCCAATTCATCAAGTTGCGGCAAAAAGAACTCGTTGATCATTGCTCTGTAGCGCTCACCATTCACAGTAACCGTTTGGCCCGCGACGTCTTCGAAGAAAAAAGGTCCGATGACTCCTCCAGCGAAAACAGCACACCATACAGTGACTTTGAGCGGGTGTAATGGTTCTTCGTGGGTTACACGCGGATTTTCAGTGCCCCAGAAGCGTAAATTTTGCTTATTTACGTACCCGCTAAGATGGAAATGGGCCTCATCACTCATGAGTATTTTTGATGAAAAATCATCTTCCTCTTGGTGGTGATTAAGGATGGCTTGAGCGTATGTTACACGCGATTGGCGGTCAGCAGCTAACAGCTGATGCACCGTCTGGACTTTGTACTGAAACATCTTCAAATCTTGTACCAAAATTCGCTGTAAAGACCGTCGACTGATACCCATTTGCGTGGCACGTCGTCTGGTCGATGTCGACGGCGCTTCCATGACATCCTCGGCTACAGCAGCAATATTCTCTGCAGAACGGCTACTCCGGGGTCTCCCACGCCTGGCAGCATCTTGTGTTGTGCCAGTCTCTTCGAGGCGAGCGGCTAAACGTCGCAGTGTTTCACCAGTAGGCGTTGGACGGCCAGGAAATCTGCGACGAAATTCACATTGTGCCAAATTCACATTGTGCCAAAGTCACCAATATTCCGCTTTCTGGAGCAGTGTAGCGTAACATTGTTTATTAACGTGTATTTCGCATGTGTTTACTACACAAATGTCAAAACAGAACTGACATTAGGGGCCAATCGCAAAATTTATAGCATTTTCTGATAGGAGGATTACTTTTGCGCCACCTTGTATATAAAATTCACCTCAAATGTTTACTGCACCTCAATTTTTTTTCACCACAAAAATATTTGTTCACACCAAAAATGTTCTTTCACCACACAATTTCTTGTTTACATCTAAAAATGTTTTTCACCTCTAAATTTTGTTTTCTCCTCTAACATATTTTTATTTAAATATTTTGTTTTTTTATGTATAAAGGTTCGTGGTAGAGGGTAAAAAGAAAAAAATTGTAAAACCAAATTTCTACTAGGACGACATTTTTTTCTATGAAGAAAATCTTTTTGTGAAAAATTTCAATTTATTGTTCAGATTATTGTAGAACTAGGTCTAAAAGTTATTTGGAGCAAATTTGAGAAAAATCGGATAGCTTTAACCCGAGGGCCCGCTATCAAAGTTTTTAATTTTTGAAAATTTTTCTTAAATTGCTTTAATAAATTAATTTTCTTATTAATTTTGGAATGCTGAAAACGAATATTTTGAAATTATTGATATCGGACTAACGGTTTTTGAGATATGGCGATTTAATTTTCACTAAACATGGTGTCTTTTTCCTGCATTTTAGAAACTTTTAAATACTACACAGAAAAGGCTTTGACTTGATTTTAATAATGTCTGAAATTAGAAATGATGTTTTACAATATATATTTTATAAAATTAATTAATTTTTTTTCCATCTATTAGAGTTTATTTAGATTTTTCTAAATTTCGCACCAGAAAACTGTGCTACAACAATTTTAATGAAATCATTAATTAATGAAAATCAAAAGCTAAAGTTACTATTCCTTCAGTAATCATGTGTATAAAATTGAAAAGCATAATATGCATAAAGCATTACTATCAGGTATGTGATAGAAATAGAATCGTTTTAAAATTAAATCGAACGCTCAAATCGAACCTATCGATTTTAGGTGTGATTGAAATCGTATCGGTTTCATTTTCCATATTTGTTTCAATTCTACGTATTTCTTAAAAAAAACAACTCTGTTGCTTTTTTACAACCACATTTTGTTTAATTTTTTTTTTTTTACTTTAAAAAACAGACATCATTAAAAATGGCTTTCGTTGTAATATCTTTAATTTTGATGAATAAAGGGAAAAGCAAAGAAAATATTGAACGAAATTTCTGTCTCCTTTGGCAAATCCCTTGGCCAATTGAGGATGTTTTTCCATAAATTCTATTATCATGCCTTCCTGTCGAATATTTATGTGCTTTCCCCTGAAAATTTTCTAAATAAATCTATTTTTATATTATTTTAAATATTTATACTTACATTTCAACAAAAATTATTGCAAACAACCTTCAAAAAAATGCGATAGTTTTAAAATCGTAAACCCCCGACTACAAGTTTTAGAAACGCCAAAAAAAAACGAATTTCGTTTTCCGTCACACTTTTTTTTATCGATATTTCTATGGGACAATATGGAAAATGAAATAGAATATGTTTTCAAGTAAAACCGAAATGAAAACGGCACTTATGTTGTCCATCACAACTTTTATCGGTTTTGTATCGATTTTGGATCGATTACGTTTTCCATCACATACCTGTATGTAAATTTTCAGTTTTCCGAGATATTTGTAAGTAAATTTACAAATTATCCTTCAATTAATTTATTGGGGTTTTTATATTCTAATAAACATTTTTTCATCGAACGATCAAGCGATGAATTTCTAAAAGTTATTCGATTAATCGAACGAATAAAAATAAGTTTAAGAATACATAAATAATAATAAAAAAAAAATTACACTATCAACATCAAATTTATGTAATTTGGCATCAGTTTGAAAAAATATTTATCTGTTTCAGCGCAATAAATGAATTCTATCATTGATTTCTTAGATCGTATATTGCACATTTGCTCTTAATATAGTTCAATTCATCACAAGATTGAATTGAAAATAAAATGTGGCTTATCATGTTTTTACAATAAGCCCTTCAATTCTAAAAAACACAGCGAATTTACTTTCCCTACACTCAAATAAAAAGTTAGTAAAGTCAGCAAAAAATTTTGCTGAGTCAGCAAAATTTTAGTCAGGAGAGTTCTTGCAAAAAAATTGCTAATGTCAGCAAAATCTTTTGCTGAAAATCAGCGAGCTGATTTTTAGCAACCAAATAAGTAGATTCAGCAAAAGTTTTGCTAACACTTAGTAGATTAGAAATTAAAAAAACCTTGCTAAAAATTAATAAAATTTTTGCTGAATATTAATAGACCGAAAATAATTCAAAAAATTTGTAGAAAAATTATACTTTAGTTAATTTATTTGCTGAAAATCATAAAACATATTTTTGTGATTCTTTTTAAAATAATTAACAATACGTTACAAAATATAAAAATGTTCATACTCCCAAGTTGACGACATGAATTAATGTAATATCTAAAAACAATACAAATAATTATATATAACATAAACGAAATTATCTTTGAACTACTTACATCAATTTTTGTCTGAATTCTTTTAAAGGAACGCAAATGCTGCAGAGAATTATAGAAACGAAACGAAAAATAACAAAATATAACATATACAACCCTTTTTTGCAATAAGAAAAAGGAAACAAAAAAATCTACCTGAAATGTATGTCTTAATCTTTCGCTTTATTTAATTAAAAGACAATTACTTTCACAAGCCGGTGATGACGCAAAATTTAAGTTGTTTTAATCCACAAATTTGTTTAATGTATGAAAAACAGAAACAAAAATCTTCCATGGTTGATTTTTTTTATATTATGTCTTACTAGAATTATAGTTTTTAGTATAATTTTCCTCTTCACTACTACATCGTGACATGACGCGACATCTTATTCATTGTGAGTATATATTTCAGTCTGGTTGTCGTTCACACTATTGATTTGTATTGATTTGCTAATCAACACAATTTTTTTAGCAAAATAAATTAGTAAAACATTAGTAAAATATTAGTAAAACATTAGTTCAAAACAGCTAAGTGCTGAATAAGTATAACTAAAATTTTAGCTTAAAACATAATTTTAGTTAAAAATTTGCTGAAAAATAGTATACCTGATTTACAAGATGTTTTACTAACTTTTCTACTAACTTATTTTTTTTGAGTATATGTAAAAGTTCAGATTAAGAAAATTACTGAAATTTATATAAAAAATTTAACACTCCGCTAGTTTTTATGAACTAAATTATACACTGAGAATTATGCGCATGATATTAATGAGTTTTTGCATTACATTCACGAAATTTCGCTGAAATTCGTCCATTAAAACTTTTCATCAGATAAATGCAGTTTTATATAAAGCTTTTTCATTTAGTTCATTCATTTGTATAAAGAAAAATTTCATTAAAACTCGTCCTAAATTTAACTTTAGTTGCATTAACCGAATTTTATTGTGAAATACAATATTTAGTTGTAGCAACTGATTTTAGTCGAAGTAATTGAATTTCTCTGTGTGTGCAAACTGACGACTTTTTTAATTTTTCGGCCTGAATATTTGTTTCTAGAAACACTCAAGATTTTAAAATATTGAATCTCTCGGATTCTAAGCACTTCTTTTCGATTTAAAACTAGATTTAAAACAAGTTTCCCACATAAATACTTTTAGTTTTAAAGAATTTTTACAGTTTCCATCAGACTAAAAAAAATTTTAATTTAGAAAACACATCTGGTTCTGAAAGCTTTCCGTTTGGAAAATTGTTAATTCCGAAAACCTTATTCTAAATGGATCAAACTTTAATTTTTAAATGGAAAACAATAAAATTTTCTGCAAATTTTAAAAATCAGTATAAATTTAAAAAAAATCAGAACAAATCAGTACACGATTTTTTCATCAGTACGCATGACCAAAAACCAGCTCATGTACTGATCAAATCAGTACGAATGTTTAGCCTATCTTCTTAATACCATATTTCTTCATATTTTGATCATACACAGATCGTCCCGGGTTCGATTCCCGGTGACGACAACTTCAATTTAGAAAAATAATATGTATGAGTTTTCTATCACTTATATGTATTGCTGCTATGTGTTCCCATAGTACTTAACCCCACCGAAGTAAAATAATGAATCAGGGCTATGAAACAAAAAGCTTCAATAAATTCGCCAACTCTACATCATGTGGCGAGCAACAACTGTTCTAAGACTTATCATCTCGCGCATTTACAGTGTTGCCCTTTATCTTTCACAACCTTTCATCTCTCCACTATCCCCTTTCCAAAGAAAGCAACACATAAATTAATAGGAATAATTTCCTGAGTGTTGCTTCTCTTAAAAAAAAAAATAAATAAGAGAGCATTTTTAAAGAAAGAAACTTATTTTTGGGAATATTTTTGTATTCTTTAGAACAAAAGCAAATGACTTAAGCATATTTTGCCGTTTTTCTCTAAGATTTTATTAATTTTATTAAAAAAATAGATATTTTTCGGTTATTTTTGAATAGATGTCAAAAAGTTTGAATTTAATTTAAAACTGTTAATTTTTTTTTATAAATTACACACCTCGTCAAGCTTAATTTGTTTGAATGCCGATAAGTGATTTACATAATCTCTTATTCCCTGATTCCAAATCCCAAAACCAAATTTTTCCATCCCGTCACAATTTCGTGAAAACCGCGGTTAAAATTGTCAAAAATTATTATTTTGGTGCTTTTTGAAGCCTTTTATTACACGATTGACGCTTTCTATTGATTCAAAACTAAGATAAATATTTCGAATATACTTTACTCTTGAGGATACCGCGAAATTTTCTAAAACTAATTGATTATATAGCGTAAAACGAGTTTTATCAAATGCCTTCTACAAAAAATCTAAATACATTTTTAGTATGATATTTGAGAAAAAAGTATATAATTTCAAACAGTTTTAAATATAGCTTATATTTAAAAAACAATTTAAACAAAGTTGGTTATAAAAATGTTAACGTTTTTTGCCGACATTAAAAAAACTAAAGTTCAAAGTTTTAATCGTGACCCCAAAATAAATTTAATCCGGTCGGATATATAGCCTAGGCTACTTTTAAAAATGCATTATTTGTTTACTTTTTTTTTATACTTTTTTGATTTAAAACTTTAATTTTCCAAAAGTTTTAAATCAAAAATATATTTGTTTAAGTTATTAGTTTTAGTCGAACACTCGTCAACATTTATTCGAATTATTTAAGTTATTAGTTTTAGTCGAACACTCGTCAACATTTATTCGAATTATTCGTTATTCGAAAATCATGATTTTTAAATTGTCCGGTCGAATTTTGTTTTGTTCGTTGGATTAATCGTGTAATTTATATTTGAGTGACAACCCTAATATTGACAAAAGTATGTAAAAGTGCAAAAATATAAAAAATTTTAGGATCATTTTAAAAAAGTTTGTAGAATGTAGGAAAAAACTCCATTTTTAGTAAAAATCAAGTCGCAATATCTCGAAAACCGTTCATCCGATTTAAAAATGAATTTAAAATGATGTGTCACAAGACATATTTTTACTTAAATTTGTAATAATCGAAAACTTTGTTCGCTGGGCGCCGCGGGTCAATGATGTCGGATTTCTCTCAAATTCGCACCACCTAACTTCAAGACTTGGTTCAACAATAATCGCGACAATAATTGATGAAAGTCGAAAGTTGAAAAATACCGCTCTAATGTTTTAAAATATTTTTTTTTATTACAGGTTTAAAAAATCTAGAGTTTAAACAAGATCCTTCCCATTACCCGGGTTTCGGTTTACCGGGTCTTAAAACCGGTTAGACCGGTCTACTAATGAAAACCGGTCAGAGCATAAAAATAAACTTTTTAAGCACAGTAAATTTAACCAATAAAAGTGACTTCCCGGCTAAAAATGTTCATATATTTATCCATAAAGGTTTAATGTTTGTTTGTACATGCTACACAAATTTCCATACATGCTTCCATATATATCCATACATGTGCATTAACGAAATTTGAGGTAATATCTACATGTGTGTTATTGAATGATCGATCACACGTTACTTTAAATTCCGTCATTGCACATGTATGAGGATTGATGCATCCATGTATGAATATGCATGCTTGCTCATAAACAAACGTTAAACCTGTATGAGGGCATATATGTGGATTTTTACCTGGGTTTGTAAAAAAATTGTATTTTAAAAAATTAAAAAGTTTTTTTTTTTTAAAGTAATATCCAAAAAAGTACTATTTTAACAAAAATTTATCTTTTTTCCAAAAAGGAAACTTTTTCAAAAAAGTACCTATTTCCAAAAAGTACCCATTTTGAAAAAAATGGGTAAAGTACAAAGTAAAATTTTTTCACAACTTTTTTAAACACATTTAAGGCCTGCTAACTTATCTCAAACTAACCAAAGTTAAGGGCTTAACCATAGTTATGAATGTCAAATTTATATTGTAATATCTTTGGTTAAAGATAAACTATGGTTATATTTCGAAAAGTTACTCGCCCGAAGACTTAAAACTACAATTAAAAACTTTGGCGCTTTTACTAATCTTTACCTATTTTTTTTTTTTTTTTGTAGATTGTTTATGGTCAGCTAATTTTCAATTACGAACTGGAATTTTTGGATGCCGGTATTTATAAACCGTGTAATAATTATCCCAATAATTTTGTTGATAAATTATTTGATATGAGTAAAGTACGTATTGAACAAACGGAAGAGGGTAGCATTATTATTAAGGGCGCTGCAATTATCCAAATAAATGTTAAATCACCACAACCGGTAATAAAACAATTTAAAATAAGTAAAACTCTTGTATTTATTTAGCTTTGTAAAGTATTTTATTAACACGGTGCTACAAAATGGACCAATTGTAATATAAAACTTGAAAAGCGACAATAACTTCAGATTTTGAAGGTGTATTAAAATTTCTGAAAAGCGTAATGTGATCTATTCAATCAGGCCTGCAAAAACACACACTAGGGTTTTTGCAGGCCTGATTGAATAGATCACATTACGCTTTTTAGAAATTTTAATACACCTTCAAAATCTGAAGTTATTGCTGAAAAGAAGTGCTTTAAGACTTTGCAGACTAAAAACATTTTAACTTACAAAGGGAGTCTCTCAATGGGTTCTCTCCGATCTTAATGGAATTTGATATGTGCTAAAAAAAAATTTAAGGCACGTATTTTATTTAACGGCCCAATCTCATATTTAGGGGTTAAAAAGTTGGGTCAAAAATTACCCCATTTTTGGTTTTTTTCGGCTTATTTTGAATTGTTTCCATGAAATTTTAGAGAAATGGGGTACCAAATGAAATAGCCTTTGCAGACGCACTAACTTTCAAGGATTTTGGTTATTCAAAAAAATGTGTTTTAAGTGATAATTTATTTTATCAAAATATTTCTTTGCATATGTCAAGAATATTTGGTCTTATTCATTTTTATTTTTTAATGCAGATAAAAATAAAAACTTAATACTTTATAGAAAATAATTATATGCGCATTACAAAAAATTATATTTATTCGTTTTGATTAACACTACACTTAAGTAATTAATAAGATATGGCGTTGCCCTTGTGTATTAAAACTTATTGCAGCCTACGGAACATATAAACCACCCAGTTTCTCAAAGTGCCAGTATCCCATGTTTCTAATATAGTCACCCCTGTTACGGCTTTTAAATCAGAGCGAAAGTGAAAAATTTAGAATTTTTCGGTGTTCTTGCGATTAAATCAGAACGTTTTTCCCTATTTTTTATTCGTTTTAATTCGTGTAAAAAAGCCTGGTCGAAAGTAAAACGAATGCCCTTTTTTTCTAATAAATTACAATTTAGGGTCAAAAATGGTGCTTAATATTAATAATTTAGAACTTTTTTTTACTTATTTCTGATTTTATTGTATTTTTGGTTGTATTGTTTATACTCTAAAAAACTGTTTTAAAAAACATTTTTTTGTTTTGATATTCTAGAAAACACTCAAACAAATTGACAACAATGTTATAAGCATTTCTTAAAAGCATTTTACTTTCCATATGTCTTTTATTTTCCATAAAACCATATGTTTTTGTCACCTCGATAATAAATTCGAAACAAATTCGAGTTTTCGAAAGCTTTTAGGATTTGAGAACACCAAATTTCAATTTCGTGTGATTTCACAAATGCGTTCTAATTGCAAAACGTTCTAAAGTAGGGACATGGGCGAGTATGTTTGCTTGCAAATATAATTATGTTTGTCTGTATGTGTTTGGACAGAGTGAAAAACGTCTACCCGCATGTAAATATATATATGTTTGGCTGCAAATATATATATATATGTTGATTATAAGTATTTTGGCATGTCCCAAACATATATCTAAAAATTTCAAAACTGCAAGTATTTCTTTGTTTAAGTTTGAAAATTTGAATCATTGTAAATATAAATATAATTACCTGCAAGCATATTCAAAAGTGTATTTTTTCTGCGTGTATATACTTTAATTAAAATTTGCAAAAAACTGTCAAAAACTGGGGAAAAATCAATAACATTAAAAAAATATCGCTGAATTTTAAAAGAAACTCAATATTAAAAAAAAATTAAAGTCACAAAAACTTAAAAAAATTGCCAAAATTTATAAGAATCGCAAAAACTGAAAAAAACTCCAAAATTAAAAAACAAATCATCAAAATTGTCGAAATTAAAATTTCAAAAAAAAAAACGCCACAATTAGTTAAAATTTTTCAAACTTGAAAACTGTCAAAATTAAAAACAAATCGCTAAAATTCAAAAGGAAAACCTTTACATAGGAAAAACTCGCCAAAATTGAAGAAATCACTAAAATTTAAAAAAATCGATAACATTTAAAAAATTACCAAAATAAAATTAAAAACACCTATATCTCGAAAACATTGTTAATTTTGGCAATTGTTTTTTTATTTTGGCGATTTTTTTTTTTAGATTTTTAGATTTTTAGGTTTTTGTGTGTTTTTTTTTAATTTTTTGTGTTTTTTTTTTTTTTTTGTTTATTCAGCGTTTTTTTTTTTCAATTTTATCCTTTAATTTTTTTTTTTATTTTTAAAATTCAAACTTTTTGTTTAGTTTTGTCGAATTTTTTAAATATAACCAAATTTTTTAATTTAATAGATTTTTTTTTAATTTTGGTGAATTTTTAAAATGTTTTATTGTTATTATGGGTTATAAAAAGTGTAAATTTTGTGTGCACCAAATTCATTGTTAATTAATATGTAATATATATAATTAAACTTTTAATTTAAAGTGAGTTAGAAATCAAACAAAAGTTTAATTGACATTTTTTTGACAATAATTTTTTCTGTGTTATAATAAAAAAATGTCAAATAAATTTTACCACGTTTATTGCTAGCCTCGTTTATAACGAACTAATTTTCTTGGTCCCTCGGAATTCGTCTTAACCTAGTTTTACTGTAGTTGTTTTGCAAATAAAACAACCGTAAAAAAAACTATAATAGCGGTTGAACACCAGAACTACTAATAACTACTCAAACAACTGCCATGTATTCATTTTCAAACAGTTTTGAGTTTACAAATATTTCAAAAATTAACAGGCGGAAATCAAGGGCCGAATTACGGTAGTCGTGATCGAGTGAAATCTTTCGAAAACATTTATCAACTACAAAAATACTAATCATGAAAACACCAAGTTTTATATTTATTTCCAATCAAGTACCGAATCACAATATATCTGAAAAAAACTTAGTATAAATTTTTTATTTTTAGAAATAAAAAATTAATTTCGATAGCAAAATAACAATCACGAATGCCGTAATTCGACCCCAGTATTATTTAAGTAAACAACTTGTATATTACTTTGGTATGCTTCTTAACCTATGAGCAATAAGCGTCGACTATCACCAGAACAGCTGGTAATTAATAGCAAAAAACTATTTACTTCCCAAATTATGGCACAATCTAACATTCAACCACAACAAGCTAACACCGGTGATGATGTATTTTCTTGGAAAAAACTTTGCGGCTTATTAGATGCAAAACTGAGAGATGTGGCAAAAAAAGAAGATGTTTTATCAATCAAAGCAGAAATTGATGAACTTAAAGAAGAAAATATTAAGCTAAGAAATGAAGTGAATAAACTATCAACACGTATCGAACAAATTGATCGTAGGACCCGCTCAGCAAATATTGTTGTCAGTGGTCTTGACAGTGCTAGCACAGTTGCTGCCACGACAGATTTTCCTGAATTGTGCTCTAAGGTTGGTTGGTTGGTTTAAGTGGCAGCTCACGCTACTCGTGAGCATCAAGTAGAGTCAAAAAGCGACTCCGTTTTGAAGAGACCACACTACCCGTAAGGAACTAGTATCCGGAGTACTAGACCCACCCCGTTATGTTAAGATAACGTATGAGATCACCGAATCCCACACGTGATATTACCGAGAGGTCGTCCAGTATATGGTCACAAAAGATCCGGAGTCGAATATTCTGCAGCGCCGGACAATCGCAGAGAAGATGTTCCATAGTCTCCTCCTCGCCCGGTATACCGCAGCTGCGACAATGCGAACCGCGTATAATCCCAAGTCTAATGCCATGCCTACCAATCAGCCAGTGACCGGTCAGAACAGCCGTCAGCATCGAGACATCCCTCCTGCTCCTGCTCAGGAGAGAGTTTGTACGCCCTAGGTCGTAGTTGGGTCACGTAAGTCTCGCGGTCCTACAGGTATCCAAATTATGCCACCTGTCCCCCGCCCTGCGAAAATAGTGCTCTAAGGAGTTGGAAGTAAATGCTAATGTAGTTACAGTTCGTGCACTACCAAACAAAAAATGTTTTTTATTTACTTTGGAGTCGTATTTGCAGGCTGTTAACGTTTTATCCGCCAAGGGCAAATTGAAGGGCCGTTCTATCTTCATACAAAAAGACTATACAAAGGAGAACAAAATGTGCGTTTCAATTTAAGGCAACTAAATAAAAATATCGCTAAACTTAATAAGAATGTGAGAATAAGGCTTGGAGAATTCAGTTCTTTTATAAACAACAAGAAATACACATGGTCATTGGGTAAAGTCGTTGCATATTCAATATCTGATGCTGAATTTTTAAGTAATCTGCTTACGGAAGCCAACTACCCCGTGGAGGTCATTGTCAAAAATGGATCTGACACAACCATTACTACCAATTCGCAATAGCAATACAACACCTGTAATATAGTTTCATACAATGTCGCTAACCTTGCTAATAGTATTAATTTTGGAAATTTTATAACATATATTAATAAATTTGAAATTTTCATTTTATTTGAAACACACGTCATTGCAGACAAACAAAAATACTTTTCTTCCTACTTACAAAATTATTGTTTATATTGGATTGATGCTAAGAAAAGTCATAATGTTGGTCGAGCAAGTGGTGGGTGCCTATATGGCATTAAAAAGGATATTCAGAAAACGTTTGGCTTAAAATTTATAAATCAATTGAATAATAATGTCATATTAAGTGCAAGAATAAATGGGTACTATTTTAATTTTATTCCTCGTTATCTAAACTGAACAAATTGGAACGTTGATTTAGAAACTTTTTTATCCGAACTTTGTCCTGCTAACTTTTGCATTGTTGGCAATTTAAATGCTCGTATCGGTGAGGAGCAACAAGAGCTTGACTCTAATTTATTAGCAGACTTTCCACACGTAAGGAAATCAAGATGCTCTGAAGACAAAAAATCAAATAGTCAAGGTAAAACACTAATGGATTTAATTGAAGTTATTGGGGGAATAGTTCTTAATGGTAGAATAAATGATGATTTGGATGGTGATTTAACGTTTTACGGTGGTAGAGACAGCTCCGTTATCGACTATTGTATTTGCTCACAAAGTTTTTTGAATTATGTTGCCAATTTTAAAATTTCATGCAAACCATACTCTGATCATATGCCATTGGAGCTAAGGCTACTCTCTCCAATAACGGACAATAATAGATCGTCATTTGATCAGATCCCGAAAAAACTACACTGGAACAATAATTTGCCGCTAAATATAATAAAAATCTGGTAGAACTCTTCTGTATTCACTCCTCTGATTCTAACTTTTCTGTAGATAATATGGTATTAGCAATTAAAAACAAAATCAAATCCGCAAACGTTAAAACTAAACAAAAGTATAGCTTTGAGCCTAAACAAAAATGGTTTAATTGGAAGTGTGAACGTCAACGTAAAAATATGCAAAAAGCTCTTAAAGATTATCGTAAAGAACACTCCACAGCAAATAAAAGAAAATATACCTCATCAAAATCAAAATATATGAACGTATGCCGTATAAGAAAACTTCAATTTTATAATGAAAACTTAGAAAAATTAAATAATATTAGATGCAGCAAAGAATGGTGGAAACTGTCCCATGAGATGAAGTCACACAGTCATATTATTCGAGGAGATTTAAGTTCGGAAGATTTTCTAGCACACTTTAGTACAATTTTACAAAACAAAACTTCTATAAATCCAGTTAATTGATGTATGCAATATAATATAAATGCTTTTCTAGATTCTCCGATTGAATTCTGTGAATTAACCTCTGTACTAAAGGGACTAAAGGAAAATAAATCCCCAGGTCACGATGGCATTAGCTACGAGTTTTTAAATATGCCCCAGTTAACTTTGTGGGATAAGTGCTGTCTGTGCTAAACGTTATCTTTCTTAAAGAAAAAATACCCACTAGTTTTAAACAAGCTATACTAATACCACTTCTGAAAAAAGGTGATCCAAATAATCCCTCCAATTATCGTGGATTATCATTAATTGATACATTATGCAAAATTTTTAATAATATCATCTTAAATCGAATAACACATTGGATCGACAGAAATGGTATATTAAATGAATATCAAGCTGGATTCAGAAAAAACTACTCAACTGTCGATAACGTATTTAATCTTGTGAATATTGTACATCTTAACAAAATTAACGGTAAAAATACCAACGCATTTTTTTTGTCGATTTTTCCTGTGCCTTTGACATGATTCCCAGAAGTTCTCTTTTTTTATAAATTAGCCTGTATGGGATTATCATCAAAAATAATCCGCATTCTACAACTTTCGTATGAAAACACCACTAGCCAAGTATTGTATGGAAATGAATTTTCTGAACCGTTTAATGTTGACCTTAGAGTAAAGCAAGGTTGCATAGTGAGCCCAATACTATTTTCTTTGTATCTAAACGACTTAGCTGATGCTCTGAATGGTGGAATAGTTGTTGAAGACATTCCGGTAAAAAGACTACTTTATGCTGACGACATTGTCATTTTGTCTGATTCTCCAGGTAATCTCCAAAAAAATTATTGATTCGCTTTTTTTATACTGTAAGATGTGGTGTCTTAAAGTCAACCTTGCCAAATCCAAAGTCCTAGTTTTTCGTAATGGCACTAGAATATCCAAGAATTTGAATTGGAACTATGGCGACGATCAAATAGAAATTGTAAATAGCTATAAATATTTAGGTATGGACCTAAACTACGACTTGTCTTTTAAAAAACATTTAGTCAACAAGCTAACAACATCGAAAATGGCCATATCTTCAACATGGTCTAAATACATAAATCACCCTGAGATTGCTAATAAAAACAAGCTAAACATTTTTAATGCTGCATCTCGATCTATAATGTTTTATGGAGCACAAATTTGTGGTTATAAAAAACATGATGAGGTCGAAAAACTATAAAGATTTTTTATAAAAAAGTTGTTATATTTGCCTTACAACACTCCAAACTACATGCTATTTTTAGAAACCGGGCTAAATTCATTATATGTTGATACTTTGAAGCTACACTTTGATTATATTAATAAAGTTCTTCGCATGCCTAGCCATAGATTACCACGTATGCTAGCAGAAAAAGTCATAGCAAAGCACACTTACTGGGCTGAGGAGTGGCACATGTTATGCGAAAAAATTCAATTTGTCCCGGATAATAACGCTGATCCGTCCTGTATGCACTCGAAGTCAATTTTACACCTTTTAAAAACTTATGAACGAAATCAACTAATAACTGATGCGAAAAACTCTCAACACCATGATTTATATTCGCAGTTAAAATACTGTATGAGTCCTATTTCAACTTCTGAATTATCTTCACGTGATACCAGTTTATTAATAAAATCAAGAGGTGGACTTTTAAATATAAATGCTCGACCCTTCAGAAGTATTTCAGATGGCCTTTGCACACTTAGCAACTTAAATGCATATAATCGGTGTCTGTCCTATTTATAAGGAATTCAGGATTAAATATTTCAACAAAAATTACCTTAGCCCAATCGAAGTTTTATATATACTTAACGGTCAGGATTACAATTACAAAAGCCTAGTCAACTATCTCGAAATTATTTTGAAATATAGAAGTCTAATATTAAATGAATTTCAATAGTTTACTTTTTTCTTTTTTATAACCAATCACATCAAATGTGTTAATAAATGTTACCAAATGTAAATCTCTAAGATTTATTTTATAATAATAAACTTTATACTTGCCAATCTGGCTCACAACTTTAAAGTTATGCCAGTTATAGATAATTAATTATATATAAATTTCGAATATTGTAAATGTTATATATTTTGAATATCTATTAAATAAATAAAAAATAAATAAAAATAAAAAATTAACTTTATTAACAGGCATTGGTTGAAATTTATAAAAAAGAACGAGGAGAATGGCAGCAAACACAATACACACAAAAACGTAATGATTTGTGTTCTGCCTGTTATGATGAAAAGGAACTATGGCATGGGTATTTAATAAATACACCGAGAGAACAACGTACGTGTCCTTTTTATGAAGGTGTAAGTAGTTAAAAATTAAATTACAAAAAAAAAAACAACCACATTGACTGACACATGACTATATAATTTCACATAATTATGTCGATAGAATCACTTATTATTGCAATTGCAGTCACTGCAATGCAACAACTTACAAATGTAGTAAAAACAATTATAAATTATAGTATTAAACAAAAATAACTACAAATGTGATTGAAAAGTCGATGACTATATGTATACCAAAAACTTTAGTTATTATTAACTATTAAAAAATAACTGCAATTTTAGTTAAAATAAATATCAAAACAATAATAAACAACTTACAAATTTGTACAACATATATTTTAATTATTGTTGTATTTAACAATCTGAAAATCAATTCCGAGAAACTAAACATTTTTTTTATTAAATAAATAAAAATTGCACATTGAATACACTTCGGTTCACTTATTTAAAGGCACTAAAAATTCCATATTCAGTAGCCTGTACCCTTTGCAATTTTTAACCGAGTGCAGAACTATAAAATGAAAATGGAAGCTAGACATCTTGAGATATAAAAAACATTCTGGCAGCAGCAGTTTCTTACCTAAAGATCTTTTTTGGAGCAATTTATCAAAAAAAGTTAAAAAAATTGCTATTTTTTTTGGTTCACTTGGATAAAGGCATTTTAATTAAATTTAATGAAGAACGGGTTTTCTTGTTTTTTAATTAATTTTACTTTATTAAAGAGTTTTTAGTAATGGGTACAACCACCTTTGTTTTTAATAACTTCAAATGTACGGGTTTTCATTGACAGCGAATTAATGTAATCCAACGAAATTTGATTCCAAGCATCCTTAATGGCCTGAATTCGTGACTCCTTGTCATCGAATTGTCTTCCTCCTTCATAGACTTTACGAGATAACCAACCCCAGACATTTTCAATAATGTTTAGATCAGGAGAATATGGTGGCCAATCAAGAATATTTACATTCTGGCTTGAAATGAACTCCTTAACTACTCTCGCGTTATGTATAGGAGCATTATCCTGCTGCAATATCCAAGATATGGGACCAAATAGTTCACTGAACTTCGGAAAAGCCGATTCCAATAACGTTTTATAGCTTGCACTAGTCATTTTTGCACTTTGAAATTCAAGATCGATGGTGCCATAGTACGTAATAGCACCCCACACCATAACGCCGCCCTCTCAGCTGTGATGTCGGTTCAAAAATCGCTTTTCTTTCCGCAGATCATGGAAATAATAGTTGTAGCCATCAGGCCCATCTAAATTAAACTTCTTTTCATCCGTAAATATTACCGTTCTCCAGTCATTTACATGACGTCTTTGCTGCACATCCCATACCATGTAGTCTCTTGCGAATTGAAGCCGCTTTTCCTTACGCGGAGCATTAAGTGGCGGCTTTTTTTTAAATTTCAGGTATTTTAGATACTCACAGCTCTTTATTACTCTGCGTACTGTTGACTTGCTCGCTTTCACTCCAGCTTGAGCTCTTATTTTTGATAAGGATAAGGCAGAATTAGATGCAATTCTTATGATTGTTCTTTTCTCATACGCAGATAAAGACAATGAAACCCTTCCTTTAAATTTTTTTCCATACCTTTCGGGGTCATTAATGTAATTGTCAACAACTGTTGGGCTTCGTCCAATTTTTTGAGCTATTTCGCGGTTAGAATAACCTTCAGAACGGTAAACATCGATTTTAATTCTTTCCGATAAATTTAAAATTTTTTTTCTTGCCATTTTGACTTGTAAAATTATTAAGATGCAATAAATTGTAAAAAACAAACGCTCCCTACGAAAAATCATCGCTTACTTTAAAAATTATAAATAAGTAATAAAGTGCCTTTATTCAAGTGAATCAAAAAAAAAATAGCACAGTTTTGGACTTTTTTTAATACGTTGCTCAAAAAAAAGTTGTAAAGGTAAAAAACCACTATTGGCATAATTTTTTTATATCTAAAGGTGTCTAGCTTCCAATTCTATTTTATAGTACTACAATCAGTTAAAAATTGGAAAAGATACAGGATGATGAACACAGATTTTTTAATGTATATTGGAGAGCACGCTACAAAATTGACCCCAAAAATCGCAAACAATTATAAGACACAAATAATAATACAATTTAAATGAAAATCACTGATAACGTCTGTCCATAAAAAGGCAAAAACTAGTCTAGTCTGATTTAAAATTAACAGTGTTTATAATTTTTAAAGAAAAACGGTTATTCTTCTTCTTAACCTCAACATTTCTAAAAAGAGTACCGAACATTGATTCTAAATATTTCGGCCACGCTTATTACCAAGATCGGCTTGAATGTTTTGTGAAACATTCGTAAAACATTTGTTTACAACAAAATTTGTTTTTGCTCCGATAATAAAAAATCTATTACATTTTGCAAAACATGGAAAAAATATAGTTTGCATTTTTAAAGCAAAATATCCTTTTATTTGCTTCTTTTAGTATTAAGAATCGTCAAAGCTGGCATCAGTAGATGTTGTTTTTGCACAACATTCACGCAGAACTTTGGTATTTACCGTACAAAATTAATAGTGTCCGACCGAACAGTTCGGCCAGAAAATGCATTTGGTCTGTATTCGGTATTTTAAAGCATAATGGACAAATTTGGCGTATGGAAAAATCTTATTGGACTGATTAGATGCTATTTTGAGTGTCAAATCTGAAGAAAAGTCTGTAGTTAAGCAATAAATTCACTGTTCAGCCTAAGAAAGTTCGGCCAATAAATAAATTTTATACACAAAATCGAATTAAATCGGCTCAACAAACATGTTTCCAATACCAAAATTTGTCATCATTGCCTCTAGATATCAAAAAAACCGACTAAATGTAGTTTTTTGGCCGAACTGTTCGGTCGGACACTAAACATTAAGTGAACATACAAAACTTTAATGAAATTTTAGCGAAAAATCTGGCCTATAAATGAAAAATCTGCGTATGCCATTAAAATCAGCGTGACCGAAATATTTCAATTCAAATCTAGAAGTTTTCAAAAACTACTAGTTTTTAGCTGTATTATAAATGTGGTATTAACAAAAATGAAAACATTTTCAAAATTAAAGTAGTTTTTTCCGTTATTTTTTTGTAATAACTGTCAAAGAAGTTGTTGTAATTATGTTATTGTTTAACAACTGCTGCACTTAAACTGAAAAATAACTACTATCTTTTACTACACAAATAACTGACTTTTATTATCTGCAAAATATCGTAAATTTATAAATTTTCCTTTATAATCTCCATAATATAAATATATTTATTTTTTTTTTTTTTTAGCAAATTATATCTTTTGATGTGAACGAGCCGACTTTGATTAAAACTCCAATGCGTAATTTTGAAGGAGAATATAATTTTCATGTTGAGATGGGTAATAAAACTGGCGATTTTTTTATATGCGCTGATATTTTTGCTTTGGTACATAAAGTTTAGGCCTTCTAGGATATTGGTATTTGGTACAAATGGTAATTTACAATTTTTAATAAAATAAATTGTGTCATTTCGATGAAAACCAATTTTGCATTTATTTTGTTGTTGACATAAAATCGATATTTTTAAAATTTTGGGATATTAAGTAAACTTAATGAGATATGAAATTAGTATTGCGTTTTTGATTACACTACATTCATACTGAACACAAAAATACGAGTTTTGGTTTTTTCCGCGCAAATTTTAAATCGCAAAACTCTAAAAAATTAAAGCTCATAATATGTACACTCAAAAAAATAAGTTAGTAGAAAAGTTAGTAAAACGTCTTGTAAATCAGGTATACTATTTTCTAGCAAAATTTTTTGCTAAAATTGTGTTTTCAGCTAAAATTTTTGTTATACTTATTCAGCACTTAACTGTTTTATACTAATGCTTTACTAATATACTAATGTTTTACTAATTAATTTTGCTAAAAAAAATTGTGCTGATAAGCACATTAATAGTGTGGACGACAACCAGATTGAAAGATATACGCAGAATAAAGTAGATGTCGCGGCATGTCAAGATGTAGTAGAGAAGAGGCAAATGATACTAAAAAGTACAACTCTAATAAGACATATAAAAAAATCAACCATGGAAGACTTTTGTATCTGTTTTTCATACATAAAACAAAATTGAGGATTAAAACAACTTAAATTTTGCGTTGTCACCGGCTTGCGAAAATAATTGTCTATTAATAAAATAAAAGACAAAAGAAAATATTTAAATTTAATATGTATTTCTATAATAAATGTTAATAGATTAATAATCTAGTGTGGTCAAATTGCAAACAAACATATACAGACATGTAGACAGAGTAAAGCGAAAGACAAAGACACACATCTTAGTATGGTTCCTTTTTCTTATTGCAAAAAAACGGGTTGTTTTTTTCGTTTCGTTTGTTTTTGTTTATTTTTTCGTTTCGTTTCTATAATTATCTTCGGCAGAAGCGTCCTTTAAACGATAGCATCATTTAGACAACCATTGATGTAAGTAATTGAAAGAAAATTTTTGTTATGTTATATATATTTATTTCTATATATTTTCAGATATTAAATTAATTCATGTCGTCAATGTGGGAAAATGAAAATTTTTATATTTCGTAACAATTGTAAATTATTTTTAAAAGAATCACAAAAATATGTTTTATGATTTTCAGCAAATAAATTAACTAAATTACAATTTTTCTACAAAGTTTTTGCGTTTTTTTCAGTCTACTAAAATTCAGCAAAAAATTTATTAATTTTTAGCAAGGATTTTTTATTTCTAATCTACTAAGTGTTAGCAAAACTTTTGCTGAATCTACTAATTTTGTTGCTAAAAATCAGCTCGCTGATTTTCAGCAAAAGATTTTGCTGACATTAGCAATTTTTTTGCAAGCATCCTCCTGACTAAAATTTTGCTGACTCAGCAAAATTTTTTGCTGACTTTACAAACTTTTTTTTGAGTGTATGTATAAAAAAAGAAGTTACAAAAATATGATAAAAGATACTTCAACTTCAACATTTATGTAAATTTTAGATTTTATATAGGAGCTAATTTTACAAACCGCTACACTGAGAGAACTATCTGCATATTAGCAATGCATTTTTGGATTAGATATATTAATTGTCACTGGAACTCGTCCATTGAAACAGTAAATTAATGCAGTTTTTCATAAAATGTAATGAAAAATTTATATTATTTATTAAAAACTACACTCTAAAAAATGATTGTAAATTTACTACTATAAAACGAGTAAAGTTTCATGTATACATAAAAATGCGTAAAACTATTTGCGCACACTTTTATAGACAATAATACCCACTTACAGTATTTTTACCAATTATGTGTTTACAATTAAACACATTATGCCTAAAAGTAGTATTATTTTGTTAAATAAAATTTTTACGCACAAAGTCTGTAAATATACTAACTTATAATAGTAATAAATATTTTGACATTTTTAAATTGAAAAAAAATAAAACAAATTAAAAAAAGCTAAAAAAAATCTGAAAAATTTAATTTATTGAGAATTTTAATGAAAAAAAAAATGTATAACTGTAGTATTTGTGATAGTGTTTAGTTTAGAGTTTATTTCCAAGTGTTTGCAGCCTAATTGTGGAAAAATATTTTCAAAATATAATATTTGTACAGACCCAGGTGAAAAAGTTCATATATGATCATATATTGCCATATATGGGTTCATGTATGAGCATATATGGTTCCATATATGATCATATATAAACATATATGTAATGTATGGGAGCATATATGGGTAAATACATTTAAATGAAAAGTTCATATACACTCAAAAAAAAAAGTTTGTAAAGTTAGCAAAAAATTTTGCTGAGTCAGCAAAATTTTAGTCAGGAGGATGCTTGCAAAAAAGTTGCTAATGTCAGCAAAATCTCGCTGATTTTCAGCAACAAAATTTGTAGATTCAGCAAAAGTTTTGTTAACACTTAGTAGATTAGAAATACAAAAGCCTTGCTAAAAATTAATAAATTTTTTGCTGAATTTTAGTAGACTGAAAAAAACGCAAAAAAAATTTGTAGAAAAATTGTAATTTAGTTAATTTATTTGCTGAAAATCATAAAACATATTTTAGTGATTCTTTTAAAAATAATTAACTATAATAACGAAATATAAAAATTTTCATTTTCCACATTGACGACATGAATTTATTTAATATCTGAAAGTATATAGAAATAAATATATATAACATAACAAAAATTGTCTTTCAATTACTTACATCAATGGTTGTCTAAATGATGCTATCGTTTAAATGATGCTATCGCAACTGCCGAAGATAATTATAGAAACGAAATGAAAAAATAAACAAAAACAAACGAAACGAAAAAAACAACCCTTTTTGCAATAAGAAAAAGGAACCATAAAAAAATCTACCTAAGATGTGTGTCTTTGTCTTTCAATTTACTCTGTCTGTGTGTCTTTGTCTTTCAATTTACTCTGTCTACATTTCATTTTCCTCTTCTCTACTACATCTTGACATGCCGCGACATCTACTTCATTCTGCGTATATCTTTCAATCTGATTGTCGTCCACACTATTAATGTGCTTATCAGCACAATTTTTTTTTAGCAAAATTAATTAGTAAAACATTAGTATATTAGTAAAGCATTAGTATAAAACAGTTAAGTGCTGAATAAGTATAACAAAAATTTTAGCTGAAAACACGATTTTAGCAAAAAATTTTGCTAAAAAATAGTATACCTGATTTACAAGACGTTTTACTAACTTTTCTACTAACTTATTTTTTTGAGTGTATGGATATGTATGACACCATATATGATGTTATATGATAATATATTGCATATATTGGTACATATATTGGTTCATATATGCCATATATCTCCATATATGAATTCATATATTATTCCATATATGGTTAATATGTTTTAATTTTTGATCAGATATGACTATATATGAGTATGATTTTTTTTTTATTTTTAACCCTAACTCTGCCGGTCTACGAATTCTTAACAAAAATATATAAATTAATGTTTTATTAATTTATAAATACGATTGCAGAAAATGAGTTATTAGGAAAAACGCACCGCCTTTCCGGGGGGAGGGGTTCAAAGTAGAAATTTTGATTTGCGATTTTATACAAAAGTTCTGAAAAATCAGTTAAAAATTAAAAAAATACCAAATGTTAAACTGACACGGTTTAATGAATGGGGATATATTTCTCTTTGAAAAGACATTTAAAACACCTTTCCGATGATGCCTAAATGATGCCAATCCATTCAAAACTTTTGTATAAAATCGTAAAACAAAACTTCAAATTTGAACCTTCCCTCCCTCCCGAATAAGGATCACCAAAAGAGTTTACCATCGGCAGATTCAGCGTGGAAAAGTTTCATTAATTTTGGAAACATGCGGCTAAACTTTATTTAAGCCAATGTTTTTGATCTCAGTATTCAAAAACTGGTTAAACCACATGAATTAATTGGATTTATTTATTTTGTTATATTTTGTATTTCAAAAATAAAATATTTTCCCACATTCCCATTTTTAGTTGTGTTTCAGAATAATTGGAAAACTAAACAGAACTATTTAAATTTTAAGATACAATTAAAAATGGTGTAGAATATTCTTATATTGAGATATATTTTAAGTTTTTAAAAAAATTCATGTATATAGAATTATAATAGCTGTATTTTTTAATAAACAGAATATTTTTGGAAAAAAAAAATAAAAAAGCTTATTTATATACGAGAATAAGGAAAAGTTATAATATATGACAATATATGAACATTCATATATGTCCATATATGAGCATATATGTCCATATACCCTCAAATTTCGGATCCGAACATATATGGATTCATATATGAACTCATATATGTGGCCATATATGACAATATATGAACTTTTTCACCTGGGGAGCTTTAAAGAATCAAATTGTTCATTCGATTTATTTAGTCAGTTTTTACTCAATCGATTTAAAAATATCGCTAATATTGAAAAAAAAATTGCCAAAATTGAAAAAATTGCCATAAATTGCTAAAATTGAAAAAAAATCTTTAAAAAAAAGTTAAAATAAATAAAAAAAAATCGCTGAAATTAAAAAAAAATCTCCAAATTTGAAAAAAAGCTAAAATTTAAAGAAAATCGCCAAAAATGAAAAAAATAGCTATTTAAAAAAATTTGCAAAAAAATTAGAAAAATTCCTAAATCTAAAAGAAAATCTGCAAAAATTAAAAAAAAAAATCGTTAAAATTAAAAAAATCGCCAAAAAATAGCTTAAAATGGAAAAAATTTCAAAATTAAAAATAAAAAATTGCAAAAGAAAAAAATCGCCAAAAATTAAATTTTCAAATTGGAAAGAAAGCTTAAATTGAAAAAACGAAAAATATTGCCGAGAAACTTAAAATGGTTGTAAATGTACATTTATCTTTATTAGTTTTCGAAACACAGGCGATGTTCCAAATAAATTCTCTTTTTGCTTTGCGATGCTTTGTTTTCGAGAAAAACGCTATCTAAGAACCTAGCCAATCAGATCAAAATTTAGAACCGGTAGCTCTTTTATTTTTTGAGTTATAGACGGTTTTTATTAATGTAATTTTTAAAAGGTACATATTTCGAAAACTAATGGACCTGGAGGAAAAATGATTGCACCATTGTTCAAAACTCAACCCCATTACCCCTACAACGATCCTAAATTTCGATTTGATTGGCTGAATTCGTAAATCGCATTTTTCTCGAAAAGTAAGCATCGCAGATAAAAATGAGTATTTATTTGAAACATCGCCTAACAGAGATAAATAAATGACACGGACAACTTTTTCCAACTTGAGCTATTTTTTTTAAATTTTTGCGATTTTTTACTTTTGTCGTTTTTAAATTTTGAAGTTTTTTTCATTTTGGCGATGTTTTCACTTTTAGTAATTTTTCTCATTTTTGGCAATATTTTTTATTTTTGGAGATTTTTCAATTTTGGCAAATTTTAGTGATTTTTTCTTTAATTTTGGAAACTTTTTTAAATTTTGTCGATTTTTTCAATTTAAGTGATTTTTTACATTTTTGGCGTTTTTTCAATTTTGGAGATTGTTTTTTGGGGATTTTTTTCATTTTAACGATATTTTTTTTTAATTTTAGCTTTTTTTTCAATGCTGGCGGTGTTTTTCAGTTTCGCCGATTTTGGCAAATTGTAAATCGATTGAGTAAAAAATAGATTAAATTCCCAATTATTGAATTCGCAATGATTGAATTTCCAACGATTGACTTCCCAACGATTGAATTTAATAATTGATAATATCGAATGAGCTGAATTGATTGAATTCCCCACTAGTGAATTCAAAAGAATTAATTCTATGCGATTGATTAAGAAAAAAATCATTCGGTAAAAAAAATCGGATTTGATTTTTTGCAAAATGGAATTCAATATTTGAAGCTCTGCATATGTACAACCACTTATATACAAATATTTATAATTAAATTTATTATTATACAACACATTAATAAAACTATTTCTAAAAATTAATTTTTTGTTTTATTTGAAAAATTTTTTGCGCTGTTTTTCTTTCTTACCGCAAGGTAAATATACGCATTTTTAGGGGATTTTTGCATATAAAAATTTATTTTTACGCATTTTATCCGTATATTTACAAGTAAAGCATGTTTTTTTACTCAAAAATTCAGTAAAATTATTAATTTATTTCTAAATTTAATTACATTTTTACGCACTTGCATAGTACAGTTGCACACTTTTTGTTGACCAACTTATTACACATAATGTGTGTATTTTTTTTTCATTTACATACATAGAGTAAATTTACCCAACTTATAGTAGGAGTATAGTTTCCTACTATAAGTTGGGTAAATTTCAACAGAAATTAATTAGTGTATGATATGAGCAAGATTATTCAAGTACAAGATCATTTGTTTTTTGTTAAACAAAAATCCGTGCAATGTTTATTTATTACTCAAAAAAGTTTCCTGTCCGCTAACTTAAAGCAGACTTTATCTACTGACAGGTCCTTACATGTTTCATTTCACGTCACCGAAAATCATCAGAGACTTAGCGGACATAAAACAATTTTGAGTTATAAATACAATTGTTTTAAACGAAAAGTAAGTACATATTCCTGTTTTTAACTGATTTACAGTTAAGGGGGACATTACATTCGCGGCAGAGAAAACAGACCTTTTTTAAAAATTCATAACTCAGTCAAAAACAAACATTTTTCCAAAATATATTTTTTGCACTCCAACATGGTTTTATAGAGCTCCAAACTGGCGGCAGAGAAAACAACGGGGCCTAGTGTTTGCAGCACCGGGAGTCGCAAAAATTGTCCGATCTGGAAAAAAATGACTTTTTTAAATCTTAACAAAATTGGTTATCGTATGACACGAGCTTTTTTTTTAATTTTTTTTCAATTTTTGGTGATGTTCCAAATTTAAAAGTGTGTTTTTTCGAAAAAAATATTGACTTTAAAAATTCATAAAAAATCGAAAAAAAATTGAAAAAAAAAAGCTCGTGTCATTCGATAGCGAATCAAGTTTAAAAAAAAAAAAAAAAATCGTTAAGAAACGAACCCGCTAGAACCGCAACCAGTACGAAAAACATGGTTTCGAGATAAACGCGTTCAAAGCTTGTGAACAAAGAAAAAAAGGGTTACCTTTAATCTGCCATGCCTGCTTCGTACTGTATGCCTTCGTTATCTTGTGTTGTGCTGTTTCTTACAGTTTTTTGCAATCGTTTAGTAATTCGGGCTTCGTTTGAAGCTTTATATGCCTTCACTCTTCACCCTTCAAGTAGGTTCGAAATAACAACCACCAAAAGTCAGGTAGCAAGTAAAACAAGTATATACCAGCTGCCGTACGTAGGAAGCGCGAAAATTAAAAATGCGCTCTCACTAATCCGGCTGTAACTTTTGAACCTGTAGGAATTTTTCCTTAAAATTTCTTTTTCTTAGAATCTTAAGAATATTTAATAAAATACAAATTTATAAAAAAAGTCGATTTCAAAAAACGACAAATGTCATGTCCCCCCTTAAGTTAATGTATACATATATTCAGTAGTCGGCAAAAATTTACTTTATCGGGCACACCTCAAAAAAAAAAAAAAAAATTGGACCCTATCTGGAATAAAAAAAGAAATTTTTTTTTTATGTGACGTTAAGGGCGCTAAGGCCCCTGGAGCCCCCCAGGGGGGAAAAACCTAAATTACCCCCCCCCCCCCCCCACCAAAAAACATGTATAATTCTATCTGGAATAAAAAAAGAAATTTTTTTTGTTATGTGACGTTAAGGGCGGGGAGGCCCCTGGAGCCCCCCAGGGGGGTAAAACCAAAATTACCCCCCCCCCCCCCAAAAAAAATATATAATTCTATCTGGAATAAAAAAAGAACATTTTTTTGTTATGTGACGTTAAGGGCGGGGAGGCCCCTGGAGCTCCCCAGGGGGGTAAAACCTAAATTACCCTAAAATAATAAATCGACCATCAAATAACTTACAAGTTCTTTCAATAAGTTTTTCTGCGTGACCGGCCTGCGGCCGGGCTTAGGGGTTTTTTTCCTCCGTAGAACGCGGCAGGTGGCTTCGCGAAATAAAGTTTTTTCTGCGTGCGACACAAAAGAAACTTCAAAATACATGCCCTGGTTTTTGCTCCTAGCGGTTCCCAGGGGCCCAGCCCCAAAAAAGCCTCATAATTTTGTATTTTTTTACTGTATTTTTTCCATTTTCCTTCATTTGAGCACCGTTTTTATATACGGAAAATGTTTACTATTTTTGGGCCAAGCCTAAAGGGTCTAAATTTTACTAAAATGGCTCTGGTTTGGGCCACGTTTGTCGGATCTTGAAAAAAAACACATTTTTGAAACCGTGAGGAGATTTTTGCATATAAAAATTTATTTTTACGCATTTTATCCGTATATTTACAAGTAAAGCATGTTTTTTTTACTCAAAAATTCAGTAAAATTATTAATTTATTTCTAAATTTAATTACATTTTTACGCACTTGCATAGTACAGTTGCACACTTTTTGTTGACCAACTTATTACACATAATGTGTGTATTTTTTTTTCATTTACATACATAGAGTAAATTTACCCAACTTATAGTAGGAGTATAGTTTCCTACTATAAGTTGGGTAAATTTCAACAGAAATTAATTAGTGTATGATATGAGCAAGATTATTCAAGTACAAGATCATTTGTTTTTTGTTAAACAAAAATCCGTGCAATGTTTATTTATTACTCAAAAAAGTTTCCTGTCCGCTAACTTAAAGCAGACTTTATCTACTGACAGGTCCTTACATGTTTCATTTCACGTCACCGAAAATCATCAGAGACTTAGCGGACATAAAACAATTTTGAGTTATAAATACAATTGTTTTTAAACGAAAAGTAAGTACATATTCCTGTTTTTAACTGATTTACAGTTAAGGGGGACATTACATTCGCGGCAGAGAAAACAGACCTTTTTTAAAAATTCATAACTCAGTCAAAAACAAACATTTTTTCCAAAATATATTTTTTGCACTCCAACATGGTTTTATAGAGCTCCAAACTGGCGGCAGAGAAAACAACGGGGCCTAGTGTTTGCAGCACCGGGAGTCGCAAAAATTGTCCGATCTGGAAAAAAATGACTTTTTTAAATCTTAACAAAATTGGTTATCGTATGACACGAGCTTTTTTTTTAATTTTTTTTCAATTTTTGGTGATGTTCCAAATTTAAAAGTGTGTTTTTTCGAAAAAAATATTGACTTTAAAAATTCATAAAAAATCGAAAAAAAATTGAAAAAAAAAGCTCGTGTCATTCGATAGCGAATCGTTTATATGTGACGTTAAGGGCGCTAAGGCCCCTGGAGCCCCCCAGGGGGGAAAAACCTAAATTACCCCCCCCCCCCCCACCAAAAAACATGTATAATTCTATCTGGAATAAAAAAAGAAATTTTTTTTGTTATGTGACGTTAAGGGCGGGGAGGCCCCTGGAGCCCCCCAGGGGGGGTAAAACCAAAATTACCCCCCCCCCCCCCCCAAAAAAAATATATAATTCTATCTGGAATAAAAAAAGAACATTTTTTTGTTATGTGACGTTAAGGGCGGGGAGGCCCCTGGAGCTCCCCAGGGGGGTAAAACCTAAATTACCCTAAAATAATAAATCGACCATCAAATAACTTACAAGTTCTTTCAATAAGTTTTTCTGCGTGACCGGCCTGCGGCCGGGCTTAGGGGTTTTTTTCCTCCGTAGAACGCGGCAGGTGGCTTCGCGAAATAAAGTTTTTTCTGCGTGCGACACAAAAGAAACTTCAAAATACATGCCCTGGTTTTTGCTCCTAGCGGTTCCCAGGGGCCCAGCCCCAAAAAAGCCTCATAATTTTGTATTTTTTTACTGTATTTTTTCCATTTTCCTTCATTTGAGCACCGTTTTTATATACGGAAAATGTTTACTATTTTTGGGCCAAGCCTAAAGGGTCTAAATTTTACTAAAATGGCTCTGGTTTGGGCCACGTTTGTCGGATCTTGAAAAAAAACACATTTTTGAAACCGTGAGGAGATTTTCTTTCATTATATGTTTGTACACACACAGATATGTTTGTACATGTCCCTGTTTTTTGCTCCTAGCGGGTCCCAGGGGCCCCGGCCCCAAAAACGCCTAATAATTTTTTATTTTTTTTTTTTAATTTCTGATCGAATAGTATTTTTTTCATAATTTTTTTTGTTGGGGGGGGGGGGTGGTAATTTAGGTTATAGCCCCCCTGGGGGCTCCAGGGGCCTCCCCGCCCTTAACGTCACATAACAAAAAAACTTTCTGTTTTTATTCCAGATAGAATTATATATTTTTTTTTTGTGGGGGGGGGTAATTTAGGTTTTTCCCCCCTGGGGGGCTCCAGGGGCCTTAGCGCCCTTAACGTCACATAATAAAAAAATTTTCTTTTTTTATTCCAGATAGGGTCCAATTTTTTTTTTTTTTTTTGAGGTGTGCCCGATAAAGTAAACTTTAACCCAGTAGTCTTTGCGGAAAAAATATTGTGTGTGTACTGTTTACTACCCGAATGACCTACATGTAGTTAATGTAAGAATATTCTGAGTGTATACATCCCAGAGAATACGTGTACAAAAAATAAAGCAATTTAAATGACCGGCGGTAAGATTTTGGCCGATCTATCATGGAATCACCCTTGCTTTTTAACGTCGTTCTAGATGTTATAATTCGCAATGCTACCAGAGTAAATAGAGGTACCAGCTGGGGTCTCAACCAACAACTCGAGAGCCTTGAGTACGCAGACGATATCTGCTTACTTTCCCACAGCTATGAAAATATGAAATCGAAGCTAAAGTGCCTCGAAACAGAGGCAGCAAAAGCTGGTAAAGTAATGCGCTGCAATACCGTGAACAGTAACAAATTTCGCATAGGAAATATTGAATTGGAAGGGGTCACGTCATTTTGCTACCTGGGTGGCATTTTAACAAATACAGGTGGTTGCAGCAAGGATGTTGCATATCGAATATCTAAAGCCAACCAAGCATTCGGTACCCTCCGGTCGATATGGAAATCTTCTGCATTATCCAGATACACTAAGATAAGCATCTTTAACTCCTGTGTCAAATCTGTGTTGCTTTATGCATGCGAGACGTGGAACACTACAGAACACGAGATAAACTCCCTACAAGTGTTTGTTAATCGATGTCTCCGAGGAATCCTAAAAGTTTTTTGGCCTAACACCATATCCAATTCAGAACTTTGGAGACAAACAAACCAGCGCGCAATCCATATTGAAATAATGAATCGCAAATGGCGTTGGTTTGGTCACACGCTGCGCAGGACCTCCAGGTGACGTTGCTAAAATCGCCCACAGGGTAGGACGAGAAGAGTAGGCAGACCGTCTCACACATGGCGCCGTCAACTGAATATAGAAGTCATATCAACTGATCAAAGCTGGGGAGAAGTGAAGAGAATATCATCCAACCGGTCCGAATGGAATAAATTCGTTGTGGCCCTTTGTTTCCAATACGAACCACAGGACATAATATATATATATATATATATATATATATATATCATGGAATGGACAACATATAGTTTTACCATGATATTTAATTTCAAAATTGTAATCACTTTTGTTATTGTTTTATAAAACTTAAAACTAAAGTTTTATTTTATTTATTTAAATATTTATATGTACATCTAAAATAATTATATTATATATAAATATAAAAACTATGTACAGTAACGGTTACAAACAAAACTAAAACAAAAAATCGGAAAGAAAAAAATAAATTTGGTTAAATAATCACTGAAAATGAATACATATTTTTAATGGCAAAAATATCTAGAAACTAGAGTTTCAAGCCAAAACTAAAGGTTAGATGGAAAACATATCAAAAATATCGTTTCATAACTAAAGATCTAAAATAAAAACATGTTTCTCGAAAAAACGAAACCACTAAAATCGACCAAATTCTCTAAACCATATAAAAATTAACAAGAACTAGCATCAAACATTTGATGAGGTCTGTTGTGTTTGAACTGAAGTGGTTTTAGGTAATACTACTGCTGGAACTGCAGATGTTGGAGGAGAATATGGTGGTGGTGTTATTGATCTAGTTGAGTTGGATGCAGCTGATAGATCAACTGCTACATAGGGTGGTACAGACAAAGTTGTTTCGGTGGTATGCACACTGGAACTGGAGGCATTAATTGATACATCACCACCGGGTGCTACGGTATCTAATGGACTTGCAGCTGGTGCTGCTGTGGGGGAAGATAAATTTGCCATACGCATTACTTCTTCATATGAAGGCAAATCCTTTTCATCTTTTTCCAATTGTGCTCTTATACGAGCTGCTTCCACACTATTGGGTTCAATGAAGAAAATATCATCGTAACGTCTTTCACGGCTCGTTTCATCGTGTATGGCAAAGACATTGCCTTGACGATCTGAAAAGAAAATTAAAAAATGGTAGATTCGTAAAAATTTTTTAGAACTTCTTTTTAATTATGTCTGAAAACATATAAAATCAACCACTCGACTTTCTTCACCCCTTCGGATTGCAGCCAAACTTGGTTAGAAGATGTACATAGATATAACCTCGTCCAAATGTAGGATAGCTAATCCCAGCTGAACTTGAAATATCGCATTGCAGAAGTTAAAAAAGTAGTCGTACATAAATAATATTTTATATGTTTTTAACAAAAACTTGTTAAATCCTTATACGAAGATAAAAATTTCAGTTTTTGTTAAAATTTAAATTTTACTATTCAATAAAATATCCCAGTAAAATCCAAATTACAGGTTACAGAACAACTTATACTGTATTGTAACCGGTTCTAATTTCTGTTCTACAACCCATTCTTTTTATATGGAGTTTGTCCTATTTGCAATAGGTTCTTTACCTCCAAACTGGAACAGGTTTTAGAACCAGTTATATAACTGGTTCTGGGTCAGTGGAACCTCCAAACTGGAACACGTTGCTTTAGAACCGGTTCTAGAATCAGTTATATAACTGGTTCTAGGACAGTAAAACCTTACATTTTGACTTCCACAAACCTTTTTTTTTTAAATTTTAATTTTGAAATAAGATATTGCATTAGTTGTTTTTTAATTTAATCAAGAATTTTTTTAGTGAAATAACCATTACAATTTCACATTTTCAAATGGGAATATCTCGTTAACTATTAGATATAACCCACACATGTAAGAAGGTCTCTACTAGCAGATTACAAATACGTCAATGTTTGAAAATCAGATTAGAAACAAAAAAATGACGAACACTCAAAATTGTATATTCAAAAAGCCCCCTTTATTTTGGTGGTCATATTGCCGCCCCTAGAGATCTGGATGGTTCAAAAGCAAAAATTAAGCTCGGTTATTACGTCACTTATGTCTGTAAGAAATGCCCCAATTATTTCCCAAAATGTTGTGATATATCCCACTGTGAGACGTTCGAGCTAACAACCCAACACTTGAATGATGACATATTTATATGACTGTGGTGATGCCAGCTAGCTCGCGTTGACATGTACCCCAGGTCGGATTCCAACCCACCACTTCAGCCCAGGGAAGTCGAAAATTTAATATATTTGAATGGTTTTATATGGAATAAGTCTTATATAAATTTTAAATTGGTTAAAGATATTCTAATTTGAACAAATTTCAAAAATTTTTTCAAATTAATTAAAATCCCTGCCAGCAAACAAGCTCCAAAATGAGTCAGAACTAGACTCACAATATGATATTATTAAAATTAAAAATTTTTGTATGAAACTGGTTCATCCAAAAGAGCCTTCTTTTCTTAGGCATAAAATATATTCAAAATAAATTATATAGTCTCAAAAGTCAATTTTTTGGAGCCTTTTTTAGTATTAATACCCAGCAAAAATAATGCGAAGTAGTTCAAAAGAAACAACATTTTCATTACACACAAAGTAGCTACTACTACTGATTTTTCTGATCTAATGCTGGCCTTTTAGATCATTTCATAAACTTAGCATATAATGTCATCATATACAAGGCTAACTAGTAGAAATGCCACGAATGTTCGGTTACAATTCGGTATTTGACATAATCGAATGGAACCGGGAGTATGTGTCTTTTAACAACTATTTTCTTTAATCTTGATGTCGCTTTGAACCTTTAAATTTGAAAAAGAATGATTACAAAATATCAGACTTAACAATGGTTTTCTTTCTTTTCAGTTTAACGAAAAACTATTATTTCGCTTTTTTTTTAAAGCTAGAAAGTTGTTTACAAGTTTTTTGTAATCATAACATTTTAAGCACTCCTACAGATACATTTTATCACTCAGTAAAAAAGATGTGACTTGACATCATACCTTAATCACTAATTAAAAATAACAAATTAAGTTCTATGAAAAAGAACACAAAAAAAAAATCTTTCATAACCTTACACATAGTACTTTTAATAAAGTGAAGTTTGAGGAATTTGCATTACCTCCGTCCTATGACAACCCCATGTTATAATCATGCGTGTTTCACCACAATTTGCACTACATCTGAATCCGTATATTTTACTACATAGTTTCCCACTCTTTTTTCGCTGGGTAATCATATAATTACAAATGATATCCCATTACTCTAACCGAGCACTAGCTACTATGGCTTTCGGCTCGTTGTAGCGAAAACAGACCAATGCCTCTGGTGGGAATCGAACCCACGACCCCCGCACTGATAAGCTAGCACGCTACCAACTAGCCTACCGGGCGCATGCCTTTTTTAAAATTTTCAAAAATATTCAAATTTAATTACGTTTCTGAGTAAATTCGGAACCTGCCCAGCAAAAAAAAAATCGCTTGCCCCGAAGCGCTTCCGGAAGGCATTATAGAAGGTATGTCCTACTTGGTATGTTTCTTTTAAGAAGGTGAAAAGTGCTTCTTTCATGTGCTCTTAGAACCAATAAATTCATGCCTTCTTAGGCAATAAGAAGCGCTTTTTTTTTTGTATGTTGCCAACATTAATGCTTCATGGTAGGTATTCTTTATTGCTTCATTGTAAGCATTACCCACTGCTTCAAAGAAGGCATTTTGGGAAGCACTACAGAATGCCTTCCCTAATTGCTTTATAGTATACAAGGCGGTGAAATGCTATTTTGGAAGCATACATTTGTAGTTACTGCTTACCAAATCCAGGTTAGTTTTTGCTGGGTGTTTTTTGGATTTAAAAATGTTCTTAAATTTTGAACAATAAAATTTTTATATTTCAAAAATATGTGTTTTTCTGATTCATTTTCGACTCATAGAATATGAACCCTCAAAAAGTATCAAAATTTTGCTGGCTGGGATTTTAAATTTGTTTAGTCAGTTGAAATTCAAAAAAAAAAAAAAATATTTTTTCTTTAATATCCACTTAATCACTTCACACTCGTTATTAATATTACTTCTGTTTTCGATTTCATTTATACGAAAAACTGATAAATATATAAAATACAATAGACAAGGTATAATTATTAATGCTACCAGTCCACCAAAGATGTATAATACAAAATCGTTCATTCTTCTTTAGAACACGGTTCTTTTAGCAATAAAATTATAAATTTATTTATAATTATATTGAAGCGAGTCATTTTTAAGATAAGATTACTTTAGTTGTTTCGTTCTCAATATAGATTTCTTATATTTATCATAAAAGTGTAAGTCATTTATAATTGAAAACATAAATGTGTGTTTATTAGGGTGTTCCTTAAAACTAGATTTGTCATTGCACCCCGCCAGTTTTATTAAAAATGGTTCCAAATGGAAGAAATTGAGATTTTTTTTTTGGAAAACGTTAAGCCGTATTAAAAGTCAAACGAAAGTGGCCCATTTTGGAAAAAAGTATTGCCAGTGTAGAAACGGTAATGACATGTCATTTCTTTTCTTACTACCAGTAATGACACCACCGTACTCTGTATTACTTTAACACAAATAATAAACACTTACTAATAACTAGGGTATTCAAATTACTCGGGTTTGGTTTTGTTCGAGTAAACGAGTAACTCGACTTTGAGGTTTTTAACTTACTCGACTAAGCGAGTAAGATTTTAAAATTACTCGAGTTCAATAGTTTTAAAGTTATCTTTAATTAATTTTTTCTTAAAAATTCATAATAAAACAGAAATAAATACAAAATCAGGAGTTCCGAAATGTATTTTATCAAAATTAAAAAAAAAAAGGTTGAGAAATTTATTATTATTTTTTCTTTTATTAGTTAATAATTATATAATTACAAATTATATCTTATTACCCTAACCGAGCACTAGCTACTATGGCCTTCGGCGTGTTGTAGCGAAAACAGACCAGTGTGCCTATGGTAGGAATCGAACCAACGATTTTTCTGATAAGCCAGCACGCTACCAACTAGCCTACCGGGGCGCACGGGAAATTAATTTAAAATTAAAAAATATTCTAAAACAATATACAATAGAGCGGTTTTTAAATTGTTTTTTTTCGTTTTTATAAAGTTCGACATTAGAGATATAACTTTTAGAATTTTTTTTGCAAATATCAAAAATAATATGGCATAGGAAAAATATAGAGTAAAAATTATATAAATTACATTAACTTTAAACGGCCAGCCCGAGCTGTAACACCAAACAATTATGATAAGTTAAGTACAATTCGAATCTTGCAAGAAAATGTAACACAATTTAATGGTTTTGCGATTGTTGCGATTTTTTGTTGAATATTTAGATACTTAAACATTTCGCTTAATTTATGAAAATCAGACCTTTGGTATTCATTTTTTTTTATATTTTCGAGCATTTTTTTCAATTTTAATAATGTCTGTAATAGTTCAATTTTTTATTTTGAAATTATATTTAGAAATTGTTAAAAATGTGATATTCTATGTACTGGTATCGGTGCGAAAGTCTTTTCTCCAATATTTTTTATCAGTACAATATTGTCTATATTGTAGTGCCACGTAAAAAAAATTGTAGCCCTACTTCTCATATATAATATGTAAATTGACAAGATAACTGACACATTGCTCTATATTTTATACTACGTTCATATTGAACCCCAAAATACGTTTTCGATTTAAAATTGTCTGGAATTTGAAAGTAGAAAAAAATTAGTTTTAAAAAATATGAAACAATTTAAGTTTTTTAATGAAATATAAACTGAAATATTACATTTTTTGATTTACTCGATTAATCGACCAAATTGTTCGAGTTATTCGTTACTCGAAATTGGCCATTTTAATTTACTCGAACAGTTGTTTGAATAAAATTCATCGATTAATCGAGTAACGGTTAACCGATTGAACACCCTACTAATAACTACATAATTATCTCATTATTTCAATACAAAAATATAATACATTAACCATAATTACATATTTTGGTCATTATTTTAAATATAAAGTAATGATCTATATATTTTCTGAAAATCTAATTTTTGGACTCATTATTTTTTCAGTTCTAGTCAGTACATATATAACTACTTATTTTGGATTTTTTGTAAGATGGAAAGTAATGACATTTTGTACAAGCAAGTCATTTATGTTTTTATCTATCAAATATTATATGTATGTCGATATAGCTCAGATGGTAGAGCATTTGACTGACAACATGTAGGCCTGGGGTTCCATCGCCATGGATAACAATCTTGTCGCGATGCGGTGGCTTAAGTGTTCTGGGGTTTGTATGCTGATACAAAGCACTGGAACACTGCGCACTTGTGCTCCGGTCTTTGTCTTAGTGTACTAAAAGCTGCAAGGAACATGAACTAATGGTTATCCTCCCCCCTCTCTAATTCCTCTCTCCCACTATTACCTTACTAATCCTTCTTCAGTCCTTTGTATCCTCTTCCTTTATCCCCCACTTGTAAGGTCAAGGTGGTTGGTAGCAGTGCCGATGTCCTGAATGGCTAGTTAGTGGTAAAAGATGACTAGTCGTTAACAGCTCCCCTCCAACGCCAGGGCACGGGTTGGTTGTAACACTTTTTGCCTAGTCCATGTACGCCGTCACTGCATGGTACGGTCCATCCCCTTACGTGCCTACTCGTGGGACCAAAATATGAATTTTATAAAAAACAACAACAAAAACAACGACAACAATAAAAACAATGTTAGCGGGTTGCCTTGCAACTCGTCTGAAGATGACCTACTGGCTTCCAGTCAGGAGACGGTGGTTAACTTCCCAGGCACTGAGGGTACACTCCATAGTACTCCAGCGTCTCACCAGACAACATCTCAGGCAATATCCCAGCCTGGACAGGTCACCTCGGCAGGTGACTTGCCCAAGCGTAAGCGGAAGAAAAAATCCTCAGGCGACGTATGGAAGTCTAGGTATTCAAGAGCGAAGTTTATTCTTGACAAAATTGCCAAGAACGCTTTGAATGGGACCGTTCATGAACGCGATGAAGAGGACCGCGTAAAATACCAAGCTGTGGTGGATGAGTACCTTAAGCGAAAGGAGACCGCACCCAGCACATCAGGCACGTCAAAGAAGGTAGAAGGGGCAAAGCGAAATCGCTCACAGAATGAGGGTGACAAGTCGCCGAAGCGGAAAAAGGTCCACGAGCAGAGAACCGTTTCGCAGCCTATTTCTACCTCTCGTAGACCCTTTAATGAGGTTGTAAGGGATCATTTGCTTGTGGCTCTAGCAAATGTCAGTGGTGGGTTGCCTTCGCCTGTAGTAACAGAATGGAGTGCTATCGAATCCAAGTTGTCAGAACTCGTGATGGCTCACGTGATCTCCAACAAGGATAGTCCGGTACCTCGTTTTGACTCCAGTGAAATTCACAGGGGATACAGGTTAATCAAATGTATGGACTTGTTCTCCCTGGAATTCCTCAGCAAATGCGTCACTACGATAAGTGATGCATGGGATGGCCTTATCTTAAAGCTAATCCCCGCTGCAGAAATTCCAGCTAGACCTCGTGCCAGAATTTGGTTACCAAAAATGGCAATGGACAATCACAGGCTGCTAGAATGCCTCAAGGATCAAAATCCTGAGATTCCTATGAATGACTGGTCTGTCATCCGGGCAGAGGAACCTCAGAACAACAGCATGAGCTACGTGCTTGTCATCTCCGAACAGGGTGTGTCAGCACTCGAGAAGGTGGGCAACAAGCTCTTCTTTGGTATAAGGGAGGCCAAGGTAAAGGTTTTCCGTCCTTCTGGGTCGGGTGGTGTCGACGGGAAAGATGAGATCGATGACGCCAACCAGCTGCTCGATAAGATGCAGCTCGAAGAACCCCCCAATATATCGAAACAAGATGGGGAAGCTAAAGGTCGTGCAGATTAATCTGCAGCATTCCCGGATTGCTACAGACAACCTACGGGTTCTTCTAGCCGAGGAGGACCTTGACATAGGCATCATCCAGGAGCCCTGGGTCAATGACTCACAGGTTAAAGGGTTTCAGGGTGCCCGTACTCAATACTATACATCAATAATAAGGGTAAGCCAAGATCCTGTATAATAGCTAAAAAGAACATAAAGATTTTTCTATGCTCTCAATTTAGCTCAGCTGACCTTACTGTTGCGAAGGTTGAAATGACAGGCGGCCGCAACATCACTATTGCCTCCTGCTATATGGCTCACAATCGAGACGCCCCGCCAGAAGAAGTGAGGTTCCTGTTGTCCTCCATTGCTGCAGAAGATACTTTGATCCTGGGCTGTGATGCCAATGCCAGGCACACAATCTGGGGTAGCACTGAAATCAACGAGAGAGGTGAGTCTTTTCTTGATTTTATTAACACTAACAATCTCAATATATGTAATTCTGGTACTAACCCAACTTTTATGTTTCCGAGTTCCGATAACTATAGGGGTTGGGAGGAAGTTCTAGATATCACAGTTATCTCAGGTAATTCTCAGGTACGTGTTGAAAAGTGGAGGGTATCCGATAAGAAGTCCTTTTCGGATCATAATTGGATACTTTTCGATATCAACACGAACGTTAGGGAGAGCGTTTGCTTCAGGAATCCTAGGAGAACTGTTTGGCCTAAGTTCAATAGGATTCTTAGGACGAAGCTGTGTAGGGGGCCAAGGGTCGAAGGGACAATCGAAAGTCTCGAGGACTCTGTAGGGGTCCTGGAAAAGGCCATTGATGTGGCGTTCAAAGCTTCCTGCCCTCAGACTAGGGCAAGGAAGAGTTTTCCTCCCTGGTGGAATTCTGAACTGTCAGAGCTTCGGAGGGAGACACGAAGAGCTTTCAACGCTAGCTATTCCAGCAGACAGTGGAAGCCATACCGCGACAAGCTGAAGGTGTACAAGAAAGCATTGGCGTTGGCAAAGCGGAACTCATGGAGAGAGTTCTGCGAATCCATAGACAACACTAGGGACACTGCTAGACTTAGCAAGGTGCTGGCAAAGGGTCACTCTAACCCCACTTATGTTAAGAGGGGTGATGGATCCTGGTCAGAGTCATCGGCTGAGTCGTTGGAGATCCTTCTGAATATTCATTTTCCTGGCTGCTTGGATGCAGATACCTTGGACAATGACCAACGTAGCCGCTCTAGGGGCGCTTCTAATGGGATGGAAAACGAGCTAATTACACTTGATAGGATAGCCTGGGCAATTGGCAGTTTCTCCCCATACAAATCGCCGGGTCTGGATGGCATTTTACCGATAATGCTGCAGAGGGGTCAAGATTTGATTACTCCCTGGCTGCTTGTGATATACAGACTTTGCCTCTCTCTTAACTACGTGCCCGTAAGCTGGAGGAAGGTTAAAGTAGTCTTTATTCCTAAAATTGGCAAATGTGGTCACGAGGCTGCAAAGGACTTTAGGCCAATCAGTCTCTCATCTTTTCTACTGAAGACGTTGGAAAGACTCATTGACGTACATATAAGGCTGAAACTCGAGGGATCGCCTCAACTGTCGGGTAGTCAACATGCGTATATCAAGGGACGCTCAACGGAAACTGCACTCCATGAGGTTGTGAGAGTGGTGGAGAGATCCTTGGAATTTGGACAATATACACTGGCCGCCTTTCTGGACATAGAGGGGGCTTTCAACAATGTCACGACCGATGCAATACAGGGAGCCCTCGTGGATCTGGGCGCTGAGACTTTCATCAGCGACTGGATAGTGAACATGTTGGACTCCCGTGTTGTCAGTGCTAGTCTGGGAAATAGCGAGTTGTCAAAGCAGGTCAGGAGAGGTACACCTCAGGGTGGTGTGATCTCGCCCCTGTTATGGCTCCTTGTTATTAACTCAGTTCTCGTCACGCTGGATAATAAGGGTGTTAAGGTTGTCGCTTATGCGGACGATGTGGTGATATTGGTATCAGGGATGTTCTTGGACGTGATTAGCGATATTATGACCAGCGCTCTGGATACTCTCAGTAGCTGGGCCACCAGTTGTGGCTTAGGAGTGAATCCGAGTAAAACAGAACTGGTACTTTTCACCACTCGGTCCAATTCGGGCTTCAGACCTCCGCGGCTGCAAGGCTGTGAGCTCACCCTCTCTGATCATGCGAAATATCTGGGTATCATCTTGGACTCTAAACTATCATGGCGACTTAACACCGAGCACAGGGTCAGGAAGGCAACGGTAGCCTTCTACTCCTGTAGGAGGATGTTTGGTTCAAGGTGGGGTTTGAGTCCGAAAATGGTGCTGTGGATGTACATGGCTATTGTGCGTCCAATACTGACATATGGCTCTATCGTGTGGTGGACTGCGACCACTAAGAGGGTGGTTACGGATCGTCTGTATAGGGTGCAGCGCTCTGCTTGCATTGGGGTCACGGGCGCGATAAGAACTTGCCCCTCGGAGGCTCTCAATGTAATGCTTCACATTATCCCTATTGATTTGCATATAATGGCGGTTTCTTCTAGCAGCGCAGCGCGGCTTGCTGCAACGGGTTCCTGGAAGTCCAGGACCTATGGACATGCTAGGCTTCTTGATGGACTTCACCCACGTGTGGGATTTGAGTCCGACTATGTTACTCCTAGATTGGATTTCTGCCGACCTTTTCGGGTTAGCTTTCCCTCCAGGCGGGAGTGGGATATGGGGGATCCAACTTTTGGTTTTGACATCAGGGTATATACCGACGGCTCAAAGATGAGTTGTGGTGTAGGCTCCGGGGTCTTCTCGGGTGAGTGTAACTTGCGGTGTTCTTTCAGGCTACCTGATCACGCTACTGTTTTTCAGGCGGAAATTCTGGCTATCAGGGAAGCCTGCAGACTCCTGTCTGAAAGGGGGGCTCGAGGGACAGTGGGCATTTTCGCCGATAGCCAAGCGGCTCTAATGTCCCTGAGCTCGTACGTCACATCCTCTGCTCTCGTTGGTCAGTGCAGGGAGGAACTGTCCAGGCTAAGCTGTCTATCCCAAGTTACTCTAGTTTGGGTCCCCGGCCACAGAGACCTCTACGGTAATGAAAGGGCAGATGAATTGGCAAGGGCAGGATCTGCCTTAAACGTCTCCACATCGGTGTCAGTCGCTGCACCGCTGGGGACTGTTAAGGGGGAAATTTTCCGGCACTATTTTCGCAGGGCGGGGAACAGGTGGCATAATTTGGATACCTGTAGGACCGCGAGACTTACGTGGCCCAACTACGACCTAGGGCGTACAAACTCTCTCCTGAGCAGGAGCAGGAGGGACGTCTCGAGGCTGACGGCTGTTCTGACCGGTCACTGGCTGATTGGTAGGCATGGCATTAGACTTGGGATTGTACGCGGTTCGCATTGTCGCAGCTGCGGCATACCGGGCGAGGAGGAGACTGTGGAGCATCTTCTCTGCGATTGTCCGGCGCTGCAGAATATTCGACTCCGGATCTTGGGTGACCATATACTGGACGACCTCTCGGTAATATCACGTGTGGGATTCGGTAATCTCATACGTTATCTTAACCGAACGGGGTGGGTCTAGTACTCCGGATACTAGTTCCTTACGGGTAGTGTGGTCTCTTCAAAACGGAGTCGCTTTTTGACTCTACTTGATGCTCACGAGTAGCGTGAGCTGCCACTTAAACCAACCAACCAACCAGGCCTGGGGTTCAAATACCGTGTGGGCACATTTTATTAAAAAAAATTTCAACAACAAAATGTTTTTTTTATTAAATTTAGTTTTTTAAAAAATAATTTTTACAATCATTATTTTTATCCATACTAGTAAGCATATAGGTAACCACATATTTTTTTAATTTTTCGTAAAGTGTTTAGTAACGATATGTCATTATTTTGAGCGATATCCCCATATAAAGGTAATGATATTTGTAATGACGATTGTAAGTACTTGCCATTACCGTACATGTATTTATATAACCGTTTACAGTGGTAGTCTCCAAATTGGCCCATCCAACATGAACTTCTCTTTGTCATATTATTTGTTTTTTGTTTTTAAAGAGTTTTAAATGTTTTTAATATTTTAATATATTGAATACAATGTAGTAATTATTAGTGTCCGACCGAACAGTTCGGCCAAAAAACTATACTTTGTCGGTTTTTTAATATCTCGAGGCAATGATGACAAATTTTGGTATTGGAAACATGTTTGTTGAGACGATTTAATTCGATTTTGTGTATAAAATTTAAGAGAAAATCCGAAGTTTAGCTATAAAGTTAAAAGTTCGGACGCCGAACTATTTTCAATTTGGCCGAACTTTCTGAGGCCGAACAGTGAATTCATTGCTTAACTACAGACTTTTCTTCAAATTTGACACTCAAAATAGCATCTAATCAGCCCAATAAACATTTTTCCATCCGCCAAATTTGTCCATAATGCTTTAAAATACCGAATACAGACCAAATGCATTTTCTGGCCGAACTGTTCGGTCGGACACTAGTAATTATAGTACATGTGACTTGCCCCTCATTTCGCTTGTAAAAAATTGTGAATTTGGTAACTTTTGACGACTAATAACGGGTAAGTGGGAGCAGATTGAGATTTACCGCCCTCCACATTTTTGTTGTCCCAACACTTCCTTACAAATTACCTTCGGCCATAACTATTTACTATATATTTTACATGAACAATTATTAGTGCCAAAAACGCTTGGGCAAGTGTACTTGCCTGTGGTTGTCAAAGGGTTAAAAGTCAAGGTACACATATTAAGGCAATTAACAGAAACATCGGTAACATTGCCTATTATATATATTTCAACAATATAATTTTTTTTTTAAATATTTCAAATTGAGAATTAACTTTAACAAAAATTATGTGTGCCGGGTGGCTAAATTTGATGACCACCGCTGCATATGGAAATGCTTTTCTACACTGGGTTATTAAAAATTCCCAAAATTCGAAGTTTCCAAAATTTTTTTTTTTTTTTATTTATTTATTAATTTAATATACGCTTTATTAAAATTTATTAAATAATTGAGCTCTAGGTCACGTTTGTATTTATAAAATATCCTTTATTATTTTATATATCTCCAATATTTCGTCATTCTTTGAATGACATCTTCAGGGAGTATGAACAACAACAAACAATATTAAAAACAAAACTTTTTTGCCGCTGCCCTCCACTCTGGTCAACACAACATTTACAACTCTGTCCTCCTGTTGTGCTGACCAGAGTGGAGGGCAGCGGCAAAAAAGTGTTGTTTTTAATATTGTTTGTTGTTGTTCATACTCCCTGAAGATGTCATTCAAAGAATGACGAAATATTGGAGATATATAAAATAATAAAGGATATTTTATAAATACAAACCTGACCTAGAGCTCAATTATTTAATAAAGTCATTCATTTCAAAGGTCGAAAAACTTTTCCACTTTAGCCTGGAATCAAAAATGACCCACAAATTTGATTAAAATGCTAAAATGTATTTTTTTAAATTAATTTAAAATATTTTTTTTAAATGCTTAATTTTGATATGTCCGTTGCCATTTTTATAAAATAGTAGTTGTTTTGAATTAAAAAAATTTTAAATTTGTTTTGTAACGAAAATCGACATGTCGTTATTTTAGGGAGCAGCCTAGTGTAATATATAAGCGTAAATTGTTATATGAGATTTAAAATAAAGCAGAAATTGCGTACTACCTTCTCCACATATATAATGTTTAAACTCAGAAATGTTTGTCGGTAGAAGCTATTGAAAAGAGTAGTTGAAACAAATGTATATACATTTGAAAAGGCGAGCTCGGTGGTTACCTTTTAAATAACTAAAAATGTAGATATTTTTTTAACTAATAAAAGCAACTTAAAATATCTTAAAAGTAACTGACAAAATTTACAACCAACATTTTGAAACAACTGACAAAATTGGTAAAATCTACTGTTTTTTTTTTATCAGTTATTGATATCGGTATTTTAAAAAATATAAATGACAAAAAAACAAATACTTCAGATTACAATAAAAAGTTGTACATCCTACTTAAAATTTAAAGTCAAAATTCCAAACCGTACTCCAGCTATTACCTTTATATTCATTAGGGATACAATTAAAGTTTTCGAATGGTAACCGATTCGATGCGGTTATCGGTATACGTAACGATATTTTCTGTTATTTCGGTAACGCCACTGAATAGTAATTCTTATCTTGACCACGCCTCTTATTTCCATTGAATCACATTTTCGTTCTTTTCTTTTGTGACCTCTCTCCAGTAAAGACGTAATTTTATTTAGGTGGAACTATTCAAAAGACTACAAGTTTTGGAAACTAACCTTAAAGTTAATTTGGAAAAATTCTCGTCACAAAGAAAGTATAACGACAAATCAATTGTTACCTATTATTCGGAGAATTACCCGATTTTCACTAAATGTGAGAAAAAAAATCATCAACATTTTGGAAAAAACTTTATTAGGCGTTCCGTAGCCTTACATGGTCACGGAAAAATCAGGGGCATATTCCCCAAACTTATTCCTATTGGTTTTGGAAAAATTGTTATGTAAAACGGTCACCTCCACATTTTCTTCAGAAAAAAAAAACAATCTTCACTACGATAATCCGAAACGGTACAAAATTGTCCTCAAATTTTTATAAGCGGATGTCTAAGAACCTTTCAAGAACTTTTTGTTTATCAGGTAAAATAAAACTTTTCTTATTTAATTGATCAACAGAAAGAAAAATTCTAAGTCAAATCAAATTTTACTAGATTGTTTTCACCTTAACCAAACATTTGTCGCGGGCCACCGAATTTGCCTTCTCTGTGGCCAGGGAGAACGTTTCACTCGTATTGACTAATGAAGCAAAGAGTGAATCAGAGAGAAGGCAACGATGCAATTCAGTTTTTTTCATCATCTTTACTTCATATGAGGAACTTAAGAAACCCGTTTGGCATTGTGTAAAATCTACTGAAAGAAGTATAACGCGAAAGAACAGAAAAAAAAACAGAAATTCCAAAATTTTCAAAATTACAAAAATTTAATTTATTATAGTTAACAGAAAAATAATCTGAACCTTAAAGTTTAGATTTGTCAGAGTTAAAGAAAAAAAGAAAAACAAGGAGAAAGAAAAGAAATCATAACTACCAGTAATTTCTGGTAAAATTTGTAAACGTGCTTAATTTCTATTAAAATTTGTAAAAGGCTTTACAGATTAAGTTATTAATGCACACCGATATTTTTAGCCCCGATATGCCCGAATTCTAAAGATCAAACTTTGGTAGAATATATCTATTTACAGCGATTATTTTTTCTGATTTTGACAGATTATTTCGATGGCGGCATTTTAAGGATAATGCTATTTCAATTATTTTGGCAACAATATATGATCGATAACGGTGTTTTAGTCATATCGGTAACGGTATTTTAAGGATATTTGTATTTGAGTAATATCGGTTACGATATTTTATGGATAACGACATTTCAATTATTTCGATAACGGTATTTTAGGGATAACTATAATCATTTGAAAGGGTTTTGAATCGATAACGGCATTTTAGCTGTATTGCCTGCCATGCCTGCTAATAACAATTCCAAACTAAATACGAAGTTTGAAAAAAAAATTAAAAAAATTTTATGTTTTAAAAAATTACCGTAATTTAACTGTTTACTGCAAAATATACAATTTTTGTAGTTGTTTTTTAATAATACCTAAAAAAGACTTCAAAAGCTTTAAAGCTTAAAATAACTGTTGATGGTTATTTTCTTTAGTTGCTTTTTTAAATAACTGTAGTCATAATATTTTTGTAATCTTATTTTATAAAAATAAAAACAACTGCAACCGCAGTTAAAACCTACAACTTTTGATTACTACACAAACAACTGACATGTTGTACTGACTGTCAAACTTTTTTCAGCTTAAAAAATATATGTGAAATATACGATTTTCGAGAAATCTACACTACACTCAGAATAATATTTTGTAGTCTAACATACAATTTTTCTTAAAATAAATCATTTAAAATTTAAAAAAATTTAAGTTTAAAAAATTAATAAAACTAAACAAATTTTATAGAATTTTAATATAATATCTTAATTTATAGACGTATTATTTTGAGTGCATATTAATAGATTATACTAACAAGGAAACTACACAGTGGTATAACCCTCAACTCTTAATGAAACTTGGATAGAGGAATCAATGAGACAATAGTAAAAAAGAGTTGCTAAGAAACATATGTGCGCAATCTAATTTTTAGCCGGTAAAAATGGGTTTAAAGTTTGTTCAAAACTTTTTTCTTTGAGAACTTTTTAATATTTTTTTCTATCCCATAGGATAGATAGTAGAAATACCTTTCGTTTGATATCCAATTTGTATACCTTTTTTTTTTGAAACTGAAATGATAAAACACAAAAGAACACATTTTCTTTGAAACTGAAATGATAAAACACAAAAAAAGTGGGGTCAGATTTGACCCCAAGTTTTAACACAGTAACATTAGAATAGCACTTCATGGTTTTTGTGCCCTAAAACATATCCAAGTTTTATTAAGATATGCAGGCTACACCACTGTGTAGTTTCCTTGTAAGAGTATAAACACAATGCAACGGTCCCCGTGTTTTCTACATAATTCGGCGTGCAACAGTTTTCGTATTGGGTATAACATATATTATTTTTTTAACGGAATTTCTTATTCGCTTATTTTTATACTCATATCATTTTACTACTGTTGCCACATTTTCACAAAAGTATTCCAATATGAACATATAATTGTGAATTGTTAAACAAATGAAAATAACACCCCAGTGTGGAAACGGTAATGACATGTCATTACTTTTCTCGCTACCAGTAATTACACCCGCTTACTCTCTGCATTACAATAACACAAATAATAAGGACTTACTAATAACTAGTTAGTTTTCTCATTATTTCAATACAAAAAATAATACGTTACCCATAAGTACATATTTGTATCACTATTTTAAATAAAGAGTAATGATCTAACATTTTTTTTGAAATTTTTTTTGATAGATAAGAACTTAGTTTCACTTTTTTTGTAAGCTAAAAAGTAATGACATTTTGTGCAAGCAAGTCATGTATGTTTTTATCTATCAAGTATTACATGTCGAGATAGCACAGATGATAGAGCGGTTGACTGGCAACCTGGAGGCCTGCTACAATATACTGTGTGGGCAATTTTTATTAAAAAAATATTTTCTATAAAAAAAATATTTTTATATAAATAATTTTTTTTTAATCTATTTTTACATTCATTATAGTTATTTTTAGATTTATTAATTTTTTTTTAGACTGATTAGACTCCATACTGGTAAACATAGGTAACCAGATATTATTCTATTTTTAGTAAGGCTATTCATTAATATTTCATTATTTTGCGAGACATTCCCATATAAATATGTAATATTTTATTGATTTGCTAATATGTAATATTTTATTGATTAACAACTTTTTAAGAGCCAGCGAACAGCAACAAAATTAGATTCACGATCAAAAATAGTTGCGTCTCAAATAAAAAATCAGATCACATTTGATATAAAACGTAGGTATTCTTACCCAAGTTTTTCTGAAAATTGGAATATCCAGTAATATCCGATTAGATCCCTCAAGTATATTACCGGTTTAAGATAGATCAAAATTGATCTCAAAATTGGGGTATCCAAAAATATCTAATTTAAGATCATCATGGAACCCAAAATATCAAGTTGGATGAATTTAGATCTACTTGGATCTAATTAGATCCAAAAAGATAAGTAATTTTTGATGGATTGAATGAGATATTTTGAGATTAAATTGGATTTACTTATATCCCATGACATATATTATTTTTAATAAAAATATAAAAAAATAAAGAAAAATAATTTGGACATCTGCGAATATATAATTATAAATGGGGTTATATATTTTAAAAAATTATCTCTTAAGCGCATGGAAAATATTAATGATGTTGGACCATATATAATCATATCTCAAACAAAATTGTTAATCTTAATGTCATATATAATTATATCTTGAATTGCATTATTCATGTGGCACCATATATAAGCATATCTTATATAACACACAAACATATTTTTTATAAGTCAGCATATATTATTATGTTTTAAATTATATAGCTTCTATCTTACCATATATGATTATATATTGTGTTACATTAGGGTGGTCTTTCGTTGTATGGGCGAAAAATAAAAACGAGGTTTGACTGTACACCCCTCTTAAAATATTTGTTTGGGTACAAAAATTCACCATGCAAAAAATTAGAGTTCTAGCATAACGGGAAGATGTCCCGCATCGCCCTTGAAAATCGGGCCCCTTGGAAAAATGGGCATAATTTAAAAAAAAATTACAAATTTTTTTTCTTCAAAATTTAAAAAATATAAAATAATTTTTGTGTTGGGTTTAATCACAACTACTCAGATAAAAAATATTATTTTCCCAGAAAATCGCTAACTTTCCCTAACTTTGTGTCAAAAAAATTAATAAATATTTTGGGGGTACCTCAAAGTGACATTTTTGCATTTTTGAAAATTTTATTCAACAAAACTCAAAAACCTAGTGTTTGCTGTCAAGTATTTCATTAAGCACATTTCAAGTATTAAATAAGCCATGTATTACGGATATCCGTTTGCAAATTTTTTTTTAGGGCATTTTGATTCTCGGGGAAGAAGAACTAGGTATGCGTCAAGGTATCATACAAAATTATTTTTTTTGTAATTTTTTCGTTTTTTCCATTGCAGATTGTCCAATTTCGTCCTATATTCAGTTCCTTAAAAATGTTGATAAATATATGTTATATTACTTTCAATAAATATTGATGTAGAAATATGTTAGTGTGTACTTTTTCCGACTTGGAACGCATTATTTTATTTTGCACTGATATATATGGAAATAATGGTTTTGCTTAACGAACGTTTCGCATAACGACCACGCTTCTGTAACGAATTGTGGTCGTTAACCGAGGGCCCACTGTATATATATGCGATATGTCGTTTCAATGTCGTGTGTCGTAAAAAAGATACATAATTGATACCAGATTCTATTCGGTTTTTTTTTGCCAAAAACTACATTCAATATGTCGGTAATATGCATTTTTGATGCATCCAGTATCAGTTATCATTAATTTCATTACACCCTGTTACAGCAAAAAAAAGAAAAAAAGAAAAAGCCAAAAAACTAGTTTTTTAATTTTTAAAAATAAGTGTTTTAAAATAAAATTGTGTGATGTTATTCATTTAAAATGTGATAATTTTTTTTCTTTCGTTTGATCATGCTAAACATTGAGAAAAGTGTTTACAAATACAAATTAAATGTGTAGTGTAAAGGACTTGGTTTTTGTAATTCAGGTTTGTAGAAAAACTGTCTAGGTTTTGCCAAGTATAAATGCAGTATAAATCTAACTCAAAAATCACTCGAAACTACTTTTAGCTACACGCAGAAAAAAGCTGGTGTGTTTTTATAAAAGACTTTCTTTGCTAAATTTTAGTATACCTCACTTATACTGAAAACAAAAACCAGAGCTTTTAAAAACTTCTAGTTTTTAATACAAAATTTGTATGGTATTTGACAATGAAATATAAGTAGTTGTCGGTTGTAGTATGAATGTAGTATTAGTGTTAAACTGATAGCAATATAAAGTCAAAATTGTTGGTTGATATGCTAAACTGCATGTTTGTTAAATTACACAAGCTTGTTTTTGGTAATTTATCTAAGTTTACACTATGTTAAATTAACACTGATGATCATCAATACAAAACAAATTTCTAAAATACATTATGATGCAAGTATATTTTTTTTTTACTACATTTAGAAGACGAAAAACTAGTAGTTTTTGCCTATTTTTGGTTTAGGAGCAAAAACTACCAAACATAATTTGGTTATCTATACAAATTGAAAACCATATTCCATTCAGCCAGAAAACAGTCTCAGTTGTGGCCACCTTAATTTGTTGCCAATCGAATTCTAGCGGTTCCGACAAATATCGTAATTTTATATTATAGTTTCAGTCGTTAAAGCTAATATTCAGTTACCTGACCCAATATTACATTCCAAATAAATATTATTACGTTCCACAAAATTTCAGTAAAATTAAAAATCGCAATTTGAAAAATAAGGACCACCCTAGTGTTACATATGAAAATGTATTTTTGCATTTGAAAATATATCGTTATATATGTTACCACATATATAACGTATATAATAATATATGGATATGCATGGCACCATATATAACCACATATTATAATTCATTTTAAGATGAAAACACATAAGACCATATATAATTTTTTTCCTCGGGCTTTTACAAAATTTAACACTTCAGATTCGTTGTAAAACAAAATATTAATATAATACCATGTAGTATTTATTATACACAACATTGTATTAAGTGATATAAAATTATATATGGAATATATAACATATGCAGTAATATGTGCTACATATACGGTAATAACAATCGATATATATTTAGATATTAATGTGTATGGGAGCATATCAAAATTTTCTGAATAACCAAATCCAAGATAAAATTATATATGATCACATGCTTCATCACATATCTTCATATTAAGCAATATATGTTTTTTATAACATTATATTAAACAATATATTACTGTATATGAACTTTTTACTCGGGTTACCATAAAATTTACAATCTTTTTAAGGCGGCAGATTTTTAGCATGTTTTTGGTGTAGCAATTAAGCAGATTGTTATCATAATAAATAATAAACCCATTTTTACAATTTAGCAGATTGTGCATATTTTGAAAGAAGGTTTCTTCTGGCAACACTGTTTATACCTTAATAATATCATATCGCGATATATCTAAAATTTTTGTAACATTTTTATTGTCTGTGATTTAAAAAAATATTTTTAAATAGTGCATTTTAAAATCTAGAAAAAAAGGTTTTTTTAAATAGTTTTTAACGTAGAATCGTATGTCGAGTTAAAATTCATTATAAATACAGCTCTTTTTCCTCTGTATGAAAAGGGACCCTAAATTTTCTTATTGATGCAAAAACCTTTAAAAAGTGATGATATCCCAAAATATAATTCTTTGTTACGAACTATATTTTCTTAAAACATTTTAAAGGAAATCCCTGATAAAGTTGCTTGAAAAAGCAGATACTTTAAGCGAATAACTTTAAGATTAAATAAATTAAAAATTAGCAAAAATACACAAAGAGAAACATTTAGCTCTTTGCTAACAGAAATTCGGCTACTTCATCTCAAATTCGATTTTTACGAATTTCGGATGGTTGGCACAACTTAGCATTAGTTCTCACAACAAAGTTCGGTTAATTCAACTGAATGTTAGTTGCAACACCTAAAATGTTCAGATATATAATGTTAATATCGTTGTAATAACTGAATTTATAAGTTGTTACCATTAATGTACACTTTTTAATTCGGTTGGCACTTTATTTTTCTGTGTGTATATTTAAAAAAGCTAAAATATTTGTATGATGGTTGATGGTTCATAATAAAAACCATATTTATTAGCTGAAATTTTAAAAAATCTATACGATTACAAAATGTTTAAATATATTTTATTTTCTGGGTCATCTGTAAGCAGGCACGTAGCTAGGAATTTGTTTCGGGGGGGGGGGTGCTTTTCAATTTTTTATTTTGATTATATATATATTTTTTTTTTTGCACACTAGAGTAACAGCTTTTTTTTTTTTTTGTTTCCTAAATTTTTGTTAAATTTTTACACGTAATAATGGGCAAGCATGTATTAATAGTAGAAATCGCTTTTTCAGGTCATTTTGCAACAAAAACCTCCCGCATAATGGATATGCATCGTTATTGTCTAATTACGTTAAATTTTTAGCTAAATATTAATTTTTAGTTTAATTAAATAAAAAAGGATTATGCGGAAAACTTTTTGAAAACCGCAAAAAATAAAATTGCATTACTTTATAAACTAGGATAGCTAAAACTTGATAAATGTAAAAAAAAAGTAAAAAAGTTTCAACTTCTAATAACCCGATTAAAATTAATATGATGCTTTGTATACGAAATTTAATATGAGTCTTAATACAGTTTTATCCGCGAAATGGGCATAATAATTAAATAACATCCGAATAATGACGCGATACAATTTAATACGATTTTATATAGCGGTATGAATTTATATCTGAACTGATACTGATATACACACAGAGAAAAATTTTGCTATTTGCCAACTGAAATTATGTTAATACCACTCAAATTCGGTAATTACGAATTGCAGTCGGTTGGTACAACTCAACATTTGTTCTCATAACAAAATTCGGTTAATTCAACTGAATTTTAGTTGCAACTCCCAAAATATTCAGAAATCCAATATAAATATCGTTGCATTAACTGAATTTATAAGTTGATACCAATAAAATACACTTTTCAATTCGGTTGGCACTTTCTTTTTCTGTGTGTATACAAAATAAACTATAGTTGTATCCGGTTTTTGATTTTAAAACGTCATGAAAATCTGAAATATCTATTAATCCTTTTAGACTTTAGCCACTTGCAAAAGGTTTACAACTTTATAATTTGTAACAAATTCCATAGCATTTGGATATTTTATTATATTCAAAAATAAAAAATAATATAATGAAAATGAAGATTTTGTGGAATTTATTAACTTACACCATTGAATAACAAACACGAAAAAAACGTTGAAACTAAACTTAGAGTTTTAGATTGAAAAAAATCTTAGACTAAATTAAGAACTCATAATGGTACAAATGAAACAAATTCTTTTTTTAGGGTTAAGAACCAGAAAGAAATCAATTCAAAAGACAAAAATTGGGGTAAATTTTGTGTATAAAATTATACACAAATTAATCCAATTAATTGTACTATTGTATTGTCCAAAATATAATTGACAAATTTTCTAGTGTGACTCTGCATGGGGTAATATACAATTTTATCTAAAATAAAATTGTGTTTTTTAAAATATGATATAATATCAAAATATATATTATTTTGCAATGTCTAGATATATAAATATAACGTAATTATTAATTGGATAAGTTTTAGCGTAGACAAAACCTTATAAGTGTATATAAAATAATGTATTGATTTTAAAATGTCGCATTTTAAGGACCGCCGATAGAAATTTGTTTACATTTAGTCTAAAAAAAATTGAGAAAATTTGAGTCACATTGGACCACGTTAACACATTATGCATATCGATCAAAGTTTGAGGCTTAAATTTGTTTCAAAAAATATATGAGATATCGTAATATATATCGTTAAAAAAATACTGAAAACTATGTTACCAGATGCGTGCGTAGCAAACCAAATTTAAATAAAAAGAATGCACTGTAATTAAAGTAACGACTTTTACGGCACAAGTAAACTTAATTTTGAGTCTTAGTGGTATCTCCATTTTAAAAGATTATGTCAAAATACACAGAAAACATCATTGTCAAAAAAATTTCAATTAAACTTTTGTTCGATTTCAAACTTACTTTCAATTAACTGTTTAATTGAAAATGAATTTGGTATAAAAAAAAATTTCAGTATTTATAACAACATTGAAACAAATGCAAACATTTTAAAAAGTCGCCAAAATTAAAAATATCGTTTAAAGTTGAAAATTCGCGTTTCTTTAATTTTGGTGATTTTTTTTAAATTTTTTTCGAATTTTGGTGTTTATTTTGGAAGTTTTTTAAATTTCTGCAATTTTGAGGATTGTTTTTTAAATTTTGGCGATTTTTTTACAATTTTGGTGATTTTTTTAAAATTTTGTAATTTTTCCCAATAGTAAACAATATTTAATTAAATTTTTAATATATGTAAATAAAACTATATGTAATTGAAAATAATATTAATTAAATAGTTGTTACTACAATTGCATCAACACGACCGAACTCAGTTAAACTTTTTCTGAATCAACAAATATTTTAATTAAAACTCAATTTTAGTTTTTCTGTGTAGACATTTAATTTTTAGTTTGCATTGTCTCAAACAGTTTTTTGATTATATTTTATGTCAAAGACTTTGAAATCTCTTATGAAATGATTTTATTTATTGCTTTTTGTCGAAAATCAACTCTAACAATGATAGCCGCCCATTTACAGGCGATGTTTTCTAACGAAATTTTAAGATTTGAATCATATAAAACTATTTCCTATTTGATCCAAGTCAAAAATAAATATTTTCATATTAAATTTATCAATAACATTGTTACTTTCTAACGAATTGTATTAAGTTTTTAAATTTGTCAAAGCATTTCGGGGGGGGGGGGGCTCTAGCCCCCAAGCCCACCCCCCTAGCTACGTGCCTGTCTGTAAGCCTTTTTTTAGAAACATTCCTTGAAACATGATGGATCGTGTACGAAAATTCGCTGGGGTTTTACCCATCAATAATTCAGTTTACATTGTTTTTGTATGTATTTAACAAAAATTTTGATTTTTTTAATAACCAAATTAATTATAGGGAAAACTGAGTACACATAGAGAATTTTCTTGGATGAGTTTAAATTAAATTTTTCAACTATCTAATGAAAAAACTTCTTTTATCTTCAGACTTAAAATCTGCAGACTATTCACTGAGAGAATTTCTCAGTGAATACTCTGAAGATTCTAAGAACCTAAAATATTTATTAATCTCAATTTTTTTTAAATGAAACACGTTTGAAATTGAAAGTACTTTAATTTGGTTTTTAATAGAAGTAATAAAAGCGAAAGGAACGAAAAACAATTCTGAATTTGACTGTTTTTCAGAACTGGTGTGTAGTGATATTTTTATTAATTAAACGCCAATTTTACCTGTAATATAAATTTGGGATTATTTAACAATGAATATGAGCTCAGACTTGACTATAAATTGTTGATTTTTGGGATTATTTGGGGATACTTTTGAATTGATATCTATAAAAAATATCTCACAAGCCTGGTAAATATGGGCAAATTAAACAAAAAATTTTAAATCTACTACTTTGCTCAACCTTTTATCTAATTGGGGATTTTTCGGTGATATTTTTTGATCTGTTTGGGGATAACGAAAAAAGTATCTGCCAAGCCTGTGTGTACACCAGCGGTGGGCACAAAGGAAATGAGAACGTATTACAGCCATACCTAAACAAGAGCGGCAAGCGGAACGTTTTTTACCGCCTAGCGTTAACGCTGAAATGTCATCCCTAAACAAGAGCGCCAACGCTACGTCAAATCGATAAAAACAGGGTTATCAAAATAAAAAATATCACAACCCTGATTATTTTGACAATAAAGTACATTACAATATTGGTGTTTCTGATTTATGTTTTGTGTTTTGTATAATAACAAATATATATAAATAATAATATAAATAATAATATAAATAATAATATAAATAATAATATAATATATATACATAAATAACAAATATATTTTTTTCTGTCTTATTTTTTTGTTTATATCAGGGATGAGAAATGAGAATTTCGTTTTGGTACCAATAAAATTTTCAAATAGTACTTTTTCGACTCTCAGAGTACAAAAATTATTTTTTATTTTATTTTTCTTAAAATTCATACAAAATGCATTAAAATAACATTAAATGTTATTGAACATAAATTTATGTTTATATGAATTTATAAAAAAATAAAGTTTTACTTTAAAAAAAAGTATATTTTTTAAATTAATGTACAGGAACAAAGAACTCCAAATTAGATCCAAATTAAATTAATCAATACAGCTAAAAAAGAATTTTATAAATTGGTTGATAATAACTTGTTGCATTTAATAAATCTTTTGTTTGTATTAGATTTGATACTGTTGGAACATGAAGTCTGTTTCTGCCTTTGGTTTTAATCAGATTTTGGTATGGAAAAATTCTCTCAACGTTTGCAGAAGAATGTGGTATGGATAAAATACCTGCAGCAATTCTTAAAATATCGGGAAACAAATATTTGTTTAACTCATTTTTAATTTTAGATACTTTCGACCAGAAACTACATATATTTTCCTTTCTAGAAAGTTTTAGTTCTTGCCAATCTGCCAACGCTCTGTATTGGATATTAATGGCGTCAAAATTATTTTCTTCGTTTGGAAAATTTTTTATCCAAAATTTCACGATACTATTGGTTCTTCCGCAAACAACGTTTTCAGGTGAAAGCTTACTGAACCAAATTAAAATTTCATTATCAAAATTTACTCTGGTCTTCAAATCCTCTCAAAATTTAATATAACATTTTTTGGAATTTTCTTTTATATGATTTACAGTGCCGGATTCAATCTGATTTGTATTTATATACAAATCCACTTCCGTACCACAAAAAACGTCGTTTAGCGGAATATGGTTATCGTGGATATTTAATTGTAACGGTGTGCAATTATCTAACACATTTTTATTTATGAAGTTGCGAGCAATATATTAATAAAATTTATATATTAATAAAAATTAAAAAAATAAAATTAATTAAAAACTTTAAATCGTCCAATAGTATCAAATGAGTCGCGGGAGTACTTTGGAACATCGAATAGTATCAAAAAAAGTACTATAGTATTAACTTTGCCATCCCTGGTTTACATTTGTTGTCTTTTGCAACTAACTTCACTATGAAACGCTCTGTCAAAATCGGATTTTCCAATTGCAAAGAGTTGCCGCCGCGTTATTTCGGGATGCTACATACAAATTGTATGGGCATGAGAATTTTTGACAGCTAGAAAACGCTTGCCGCTCTTGTTTAGGTATGGCTGTTAGTTATTTAACAAAAAAAGGAGATTGTATTGGTACTATTGCACTGAACAAAATCACTTGGTTTTGTTTTTTTTTTTTTTTTTTGTTTGTTTGCTGGTTTACATTGTTGTATTGTTTTACTATTTATGTCCTTACGTGATAAATTTTAGCTATGAGGCGAATAAAAAAAGAAATATACATAAGAGGAAATTAATAGGTAATAAAAAAATGTTCTTTAAGAAAATAGGCACATGAGTTCTTCGCCAATAATGTACTGGGCAAAAATTTTGAAATTAACAGCTCTCTGTCAATTCCAGTAACTGAATGAAGATCTGAATGACTATTGTTATAGTGCCGACTTAAAGTGGAAGCATATTTATCTTTCAATTTTTAGTTACAAACAAGGCACTCTGCTTCATCAAAAATATTCAAGCTAAATAAAAATGCGTTTTCCCAACCAAAATCCCACATAATGAATGAAAATAAATACAAATAAAAAAATTATAGTACGCTTGTCTTTATTAATTAAAATATCATTGGTTTTTGTCAAATATTATCTGTGTACTTATTTTATTAAACAAAGCGACATAAACCTACTCTATCCAATGCTGGCAAGCAACTTTTTTGGTTTTTTTCGGTTTCTCTTTTTAGTTTTATTTGCGTTCGGGTTGTGTGTGTGTGAAAAACGATTAGTCTTCGTTGTTTCAACAAGTGTTTGCGCATCACTGGTATACACACAGAGAATTAAAGTGGCAACCATATTGACAAATATATATTAATGCTAACAACTTATAAGTTCTTTTAATACAACGATAATTACATTAGATTTCTGAATATTTTGGGTGTTGCAACTAAAATTCAGTTGAATTAACCGAACTTTATTATGAAAACTAATGTAAAGTTGTGCCAACAGTCTGAAATTCATACACACAAAAAAACTCGTTGCCAAGTAACTAGGAGCATTTCAACTTACTGGAAAAATATTTTTTAATTTTCTGTAGAGTAATTTTGATCTTCTTTAGTTTAGAGCGAGTACAATTTCTATACTTTATATTTTTTTTTTCTAATTTGTACATAGAAATTGTACTTGGTCTAAAGTAAAAAATCCTCTTTTGGGCCAACTTTACTCTACAGAAAATTTAAAAATATTTTTACAGTATTAAGCTACGAAACGTTTGAGCCCCATTTGGAAAACAAAAAATTCTAAACTTGTTGTTGGTTAAAATGCACTAAAACCAGCAACTTCAATCGCTGGTAGGGAACTGAAGATACAGTTCAAAAATATTTTACTTATTTTTCCTATAATGTATATGTATGTATGGCGCAATTATACATTTTTCAAATAAAGATAATTCTAAAATACAAAAACAAATATTCAAAATATGGGTAAATATCATAAAAACTTTTTATCTTTTAAAAACAACTGCCTGGGACTGGCATTTACTGTTTTGTACAGTCGCACCAAAGCGTATTTTATATTTTATTTTTGCCTGTATCCTCAATTTATCAAAATATTGCTTTGGTGCGTATTTTGTTTTTGTCTGCGTCTTCAATTTTCAAATTTATCAAAATATCATTCATTTAGTAAATTTTATTAAATTAGTTTATTTATTTATTTATTTATTGTTTTATTTCTATTTTTTAATATTCAAATATTTTATCTTTACACACATGAGTGCCTTTGCTTGATGTTTCGTATACAAAAGAAAAAATTAAAAGAACGAAATTAAACGTGGTTGCATTTTGTGTAAGTCTTATAATGGTTGTGTTTGAATCATTTCTTTTTTTCTCTAATACGTCCATACAAAGCTGCGACATCTACATCAAAAACCTGCATGAATGCCTTGCGAAAAATTTGTTTTTGCTCCGATAATAAAAAAAATCTGTTACATTTTGAGAACATCGAAAAAATCATATTTACCTATGAAAAAAGTTTGCATTTTTTAAGCAAAATATCCTATTTTTAGCTACATTTAGTATTAAAAAAGTCAAAGCTGGCCTTTGATCTACATCTCGTCTTTTTACTTGTTCTTCATGCTATAAATGTGTTTATCAGCACAATTTTAGTAGCAACCTAAATTAGTTAAACATTAGTTCAAAATTAGTTTTGTTGGTAAAATAGTTTAACTAAAATTATAGCAGAAAACGCAATTTCAGCAAAAAAAAAATTGCTGAATGTTAGTTTAATATTTTAAATAGACGTTTAACCAAAATATGAACAATTTTTTTTTTGTGTATGATTTGTTTGACATTTTTTGTGATTTTTTTTTTTTTGAAAAACTAACTTTTAATTTTAGTCACTGTGAAGATAAATGTATATAGGTAGTCTCAGTAGCTCAGCTATTGATCTTCTTTGACATTTCTTTGTAATGTACGCAACAACAAAATGCCTATTGTTTTTGTATGTTTGTAGTTGTTTGGTGTAGTTGTTGTTCTAGTAACACTACCTATATAAATTTATCTTGGTCACTATTTATTTATTATGAATTTATTACCAGTTTCCGGATGTTGATTTATTATTTGTAGCGAAGAAAGCCTTTCATCAAGATAATAACGCAAACATGGCATTATAATAAATAAAAATACAAATGTTGAAAACACTACAAATAAATATAAACGATACGGCGTATATTACAAGTAGACAGTCGGACATTTTTTTTTTAAGTTTTACGGTTTTAAAAGTTTGTTTCTGTTCTTCTTAATGAATAAAATATTAGAACTAACGTTTAAAATCGCAAAAAAAATTAAACTCAAATATTACTTCTGTCACTTAATAATTAAAATTTTAGTTGATAAGATTATAAAAATACAAAGTCATAGAAAGTAAAGTAGGCATTGGTTTATAAAACTATTTTTAGTATAGGGAAATGTTCCCTATTGTGGCCTGTTCCCTAAAGTGAACCTTTTGCATTTGTCCTGTTGTTTCGTGAATATGTCAAAACTGTCAACTCACAGAAAAAACTAAAAAAGAGGTGCAATTAAAAAATTTATTGAAACGATTAATATATTAATTGAGTTAGCACCTATTGAGTTTGCACCTATCACGGTAATGATAATATCAATTAAAACTTTGATTGAAAATTAAAAAGAAAAAAGGTTATAAATAAGTTCTACAAAAAAATGATACTCAAAAAAAAGTGTGTGAACGATACGCTGGTATGTGTGTTTTTGGTAATGCTGCGTCTGTTTGCATGTTTGTGTGTGTGCTTGTTTTGTCTGTGAACTTCAAATGCATTTGGTACTTTATACTGAAAATTTTCTATTTAAGCATACACACAAAAAAATAGTTCAGAAAAATAATCAATAAACCCGTTTATTGAAAACAAAAATTAAATTCAATAAACCTTCGTATTTGATTCAACAAATATGTTTATCAATTATGTGACTCTTAAAAATAAAAATCAACAAACTGTATTTGATAAATAAATTGTTGAATATTTTTGCTTTTTCAATAAACAAAGTATTTGAATCAAAGTAAAACCTATGTTTTTTTTATCTTGTGCCGTTATTTTGATTTTTTTCATTTTACTTTTATTTAAGCAGTATGATGCAATTTAAGTCAGTGATGGTATTTGTCATTTTGTGTTTCTTGCCAAAATTGCAAAAAAAAGTGCCAAAACCATTGCAATTGTTCCAATTACTCGGTGTTACAAAATTAAATTTATTCCACGTTTAAAAAGACCTTGTGTAGGTTGTACCTCTGGCTAGGCATTCTTTAGGTCGATGGACGGTTATCGTCAACTTTTTGAAGTTAAATTACGCCCATATTACATACACTCATAGGAAAAAGTGTGTAGAAAAATTAGTTAAACTAACTAAAAATTAATGAGTTTTTTCTGCAAGGGCATTTTTAACTAATTTATAGTAGTTTTTTCTGCTATTTGTACAGACATTTTTCTATCAATGTAAAAATTATAGATAATGTTAACAGTTTTGGTTAAAAGCATCCATTTTCCAACATATAGTTTAACATTTCCAAAAGTTTCATCGTCAAAACGATACCATTTTAGGATCTCATTTTTTTTTAAATATAATTTTTTTTCAACTGTAGTGGCTTTTTAATGTAGTAGCATTTCTTTAAAAAAATATTTATTTTTCTAAATTTGTTTTGAAAGTTCCTTTAATTTTGAGTCAAACTGAGTTTATATTTGTTGAAATAGATATTTCTGTCAAAGATATAACTTAAAAAAAAAACACAAAATCTGTAAATAAAAAGTGCCAACGTTTCATAAAAAAGTGTCAATCTGCCATTCAGATGTACCAGCATTGTCGTTACTGTATTAATTGTGCTAAAAGTAATTTGTTAAGCAATAAGCGTTGTGAAAAAATAAAACAAAACATTAAAGAATAAAACTTAAATAAAAATGGTTGGTATTATAAATTGTTCAATATGCAACGAAGTTTTTGTTTGCCCAGAAGTTTTGTTTTTACACCTGAAAGAGCATTATACTCCACTTGGTACAGTTTTTGTTTGTAATTTTGATGGGTGTTCGCAAAAGTTTACAATGAAATATAATTTTAAAAACCATGTTAAAAAACATTTCAAAGACTGTACTCCTACGCCATCGGTTTTACGCGATTCATCTAATCCATCAATTTTAACAAAAAATACATTAACAACCAGTGATTTTAACCAGTTAACTAACGCTCCAGAAAATTTCACCCCAATGGATATCGGTGACAACAATTTCGGTAGTGCCGCGCCTCCTATTTCCAATTTTAATTATAATAATACTTTGAAAGATGTAATGAACTCTGCAATTAAATTTGTAATACAGTTACATGCTAAAAATAATTACACCCGTGCTGACGTTATTCCATTACAAAAATCAATTGAATATGATATATTAAATCCGGTTTTAGATTTCATTGAGGATTGCCTAAATAATATGGTTTGTGATAAGAAAACATTCACCCTTATTGTGTATGTCGTATTTAAAATACGCCTACGACTGTTTTGTAATAGATTAAAGAAAATAAGTTTACGTTCTCTTTAATCTATTACAAAACAGTCGTAGGCGTATTTTAAATACGACATACACAATAAGGGTGAATAACTCATATAACAAGTGATTTAAAGGGTTTGTTTAAGAATGTTAAATCAGATTATATGCTTGAAAAATCTATGACTGATATGGGGCTTATACAAAAAGCCCATACATTTAATATTGAAGACAATTTGAATTGCAAGGGAATAATAATGCCCCTAAGTTTTCAATTAAAAAAAATTTTTGAAAAAAATGATTGTCTGGAAAAAGTTTTAGCTCATATGGAGGCCATTGAAAAAAGTCCAAAGTTTTCCAATTTTATTCAAGGAGAGTTATGGAAACAAAAAAAGTCATTGTATCCAAATCGGATTTTGGTTCCATATTTTTTGTATGATGATGACTTTGGAATCAACAATTCTTTGGGATCGAAATCAAATAAGCAAGCAGTGTGTAATGTATATTACAGTTTACCTTGTATGCCAGAAAAATCTTCTGCGGTAAGTGATGTTTTTTTGGCGTGTTCCATACGATCAGAAGATGTTAAAAAATATGGCAATAGCTGCTTTAAAAGTCTTGTTGAGACAATCAAAGATATGGAAATTTCTGGAATTGACATTGAAACTAAAAAAGGACCAACAAAAGTTTATTTTATTATGGGTCTCATTTTGGCAGATAACCTTGGATTAAATGTAACTCTTAATTTTGCAAAATCATTTTCTGCAAATCATTTTTGCAGATTTTGCATCCCCACCACAAATTGCTACAAAACAAAAGATGTTCTCCGTTATGACGATGCTTAAAGAGTCACACAACGGAAAAGTTATTCTTAAGTACTACGAAGATAAAAAAAAAACTCCATGAAGAGCAACGACAAGTACTTATTAAAACCATTGCGTCATATGTAGAAGCTCACGGTATCTCAAGTTCTGTCGCAGATTGTTCGGAAATGGAAAAGGAAATTTGTTCCATTTTTCCAACTGAAGAATTGGTAAATGTGTTTTATAATATTTCCCTATAAAGATATATTTTTCACACAGAATCTATTTTATATTAGGAGTACTATAGTACAGGAAAAAGAGGAAAATTGTATTCCAAAATATATAATTTAAGACGGTAGTCTAAGAGTATTTTTGATTCAAAGGAAAAAGTAGTACCACAAAATTATAAAAAATTCGGTAAGTTTAGAAAATTCTTCAATTGTAGATTTATTTTAATGATTTTTTTTAGTTGCAGAGACGGACGCATCCATTGCCCTTGAAAATCTTCGAAACGAAAATGTGTCTGCGGACGAATTTGATATATATTGGAGAAAGTGTTCTTAATATAGATTTCAACAAATAGAGAATTCCAAGTCCACAGCAGAAATTTTGAAGGAATGGCCAGAATATTTAAAACCGTCAGAATTTCAATTGGTAAGTTTAACAAAAAAAAACATTTGTTAACTCAGCAAACTTAGTACCCTAAATATTAACAAAATATTTTTTAAAAATTAAAAAAAAATATTTTGAGATAGATAAATTGGATAGATCAATAGTTTTTGTTAAATACATAATTTGTATAAATTGAAACCGTTTAAAAAACGCGAAAATCATAACTTGGCTCACATTTGACCTTACTTTTTAACACCTAAACATATCCAAGTTTCCTTAACCTCTTTACTGTTTGCGACGCATTTTTACGTCAGGCTTTCAATTTCTTTTATCGAACTTAACACTAAATTTACACCAAAGTTAAAAGGAGTTCAATTTCTTTCTACTACACTTCTTATAGAAAAATTATGCTCTTTAATTTGAGATATTACATATTAAATTCCTACCCTTTATTCAAAAGTTATTTTAGGTTTTGTGAGGATGATTTTAGGATGATTTAGGTTTTCTCCTAAAAAACTATTAAAACGTCGGGGGATTTAAATGATATGCACCTTGATTTAAAGTCATTTAAATGCTCTATTAGATTCTTGAACAATATATTTTTTAAATATTTTTTTTCGTCTCCTATGTTCAATTTATTTTTTAAAAATTGACATTTTAATTTTCTTTTAAATATCTTTATTTAGTAGCAAAAAATACATAAAACGAATTTTCAAAATCGGTTAAGAATTGTGGTTATTTTAGGAGTTGTTATTTTAGGAGAAAAGTAATTAAATTATTAAAAAACTTTACGATACGATCTGTCCGATTTTCATAAAAAGTAGTATATATCTCACAAATTATTTTATAAATATATCATTATGTTTTTAAAAACACACATTCAAATTTGTTTATTATTTATTACAGATTGAAATCGATTTTGCCCTTAAATATGTAGATGCTAGAGAATTAAAATCGAAATGGTCATTTTATGAACAAAAGTTGATACTCATACTTAAAACCAAAATAACTAACGCTTTTGCATCCAAGCAACTCCAAGATTTAAAAATTTGTGATGAAGGTAAACCTCTTATTTTTACGTCAAGGAACTTATCCATAAAAATCTATGACTTTTTATGGATAACTTCATAAACATTTATTTTTATGTAATTTTTAATTAAAAAAGTGTTTTTTTTTCCATTTTAGAATCAAAAATCTTTGGTATTTTTTGGAACCTACACAATTTATTTCCTCCTCAACAAAAAACTGTTATGGATGATAAGGGCGCTAAAATTAAAAAAATTTTCGGTATTGGACTCTCAGGAGTCTTTTGCAATAATTGCTAGCAGCGAAAAGGAACTAGAAATTAAATTAGACCTCCTAAAGCTACAGATGGTGAACATTCAGCCAAGATTACTAATTTTAGGTACTTTAACTGAAGTAAAACAAATTTTTATTTATTTTGATGGTGTAAAATATATCATGCTGAAAATATTGACAGCTGTAGATTTATTGTTTAAATGTTTTTTTGTATTTAATCTTAAATTTCCGAAGGAATCTGAAATATTTTATATATTTTTACAAACTTTTTTTTACGAAATTTCATCTGAAAAATCGTACAGCAAAATATGTACGGTTCGAAATGAAATTTTAAATTTAGAATAAAGTATCAAATTAATTGAGAATTAAAAATCTAATATAACAATATATTAGATTTTGGACTTGAGGTAGAAAAATATTCTAAATAAATATATGAAAATACAAAAAGTCCGAAAAAACTATTTTTATAATTTTTAAATAAAAATTAAAACACATTTCATTTTATGTAAAACTTTAAAATATTGTTAAAGGTTTTCATATAATACAAATCTTCTAGCTCTTTAAAAATATGTTATTTTATGTTATTTTATAATTACATTTGTAATTTTTTTGCAAAATAAAATGAATTTAAAACCAATAACTTTTTTATTAAAATTTCCAAAAATTCAATAAAACATTTTATTGAATTGACAATTTGTTTATTTGATTATTTAAAAATTTTCAATAAACTTTTTTATCAAATCAATAACTTTTTTTATCAAAAATAAAATTTAAATCAACAACTTTCTTTATCAAAAATAAAATTTAAATCAACAACTTTTTTTATTGAATATGTGAATTTAGTTTATCAAATATAAAATTTAAATCAACAACTTTGTTTATTGAATATGTGAATTTCGTTGTTGAATAAAAAACAAAATATTTTCAACAAATCACTTACAATTTTCTTTATTGAATATGTGAAAATCGTTGTTGTAGCAAAATCAACAACTTTCTTTATTGAATATGTGAATTTCGTATTCAAATATGAAAATCATTTTTTTGTGTGTACAGTGTATGAAAAAATAATTTGAGAATTATGTCTAAAAAAACTATGTATTTATATATTTAAAAGTCAATTAAAATATTAATTGATTCAATTAAAATATTAATTGATTCAATTAAATATTTGCTTAGAAACAAATTTAATTCAAATCAAATCTTTAATTAGATATTTTAGGTTGATCATTTTTTCTGTGCTGTCATCGAGTTTAATTTCCGCTATAACTATTTTAAAAAAGTTTCGACTTGTATGCTCAGGTTTTTCTTGGTTTTATTGTGACGTTGCAAAAGGAAACGCTATATTCAGACATGTCACAGAATGTCAGAATGTCACAGATGACAAAAATATTTTTAATAACGCTCAAACACAAATAGTTTTCTATCTAACTTAACATATGTATGAAAGCAAAACCAATTATTTCCTGTGGAAAGACTCAAAAAGCAAAAAGCAAAAAGTCACCTGGTTTTGATCAAGTAAGTGGTGAAATACTCAAACACCTATCAATTCAAGGAATAGTCAAACTCACAGATTTATATAATGCTGCTCTGAGACCAAGCGCGGATCCAGGGGGAGCTAAAATGGGGCATTTCTTCTTCCAAAAAATTTTAAAAGTTAATTAAAAATATTCTAACTTCCCTCGCCAAAACCTTTTCCTGGATCCAAGGCTGTCGGAGACTTAAATATGTACCAAGTTACTGGAAAGTGACAGAAATAAAAATGATACATAAACCGGCAAAATACCATAAAGATGCAAAATCCTACATGCCTATATCCCTGTTACCAATTATAAGAAAAGCTTACGAAAAGGTTAGTAGTAACAGATTGAACAGCTTAATTCCAAACCATCAATTCGGTCTTCTCAAAAACCATTTAACAGTTGAACAAATCCATCGCGTTAACAATGCCATTGAAATTGCGTTCAATTAAAATCAAGTTTGCTCTGGTATTTTTAGATATATCACAGACTTTCGATGGTGTATGTAATTTTAGACTGATTCAAAAACTAAGAACTCTTTTTTTTTACTCTGAGCTAAATATGAAAACCAATATTCTGATCTACATCAAATAAAATCCGGTGTATCTCAAGGCAGCGTCTTGCGACCAGTATTGTATCTGCTATGTACTGAAGACATGCCAATCCACAATGGCTGTGTCGTAGACACTTTCGCAGACGATACAGTTATAATGTCTACCGCTCACACTAATACAGAGTCAATTAATATATTACAAAGAGCTATCAATGAAATACAGCACTGGTCTGAAATTTCTTAGCTCCAAATCAGTTCATGTGGATTGAACAGAAAAAGGTGCCTTTGTTTATTGGACAGAAAAAGGTGTCAATATCAAAAAGTGGAAAGTATATGGAAATGACATTAGATGAAAAGCTCCATTGGAAAGAGCACATAAAGAAAAATGAATTAGATATGAAAAATAAAAAACTTAACTGGCTAATTAATATAAATTCAAAATTGAGAACAAACTCATGTTATATAAATATGGTAATCAAACCTTTCTGCCTGTATGGTTTCAAAATATGGGGATGTGCAAAAAACTCCACACTGGAAATAATCCAACGTTTTCAAAAAAGGTCTTAAGAGACATTGTCAAAATGCCATTGTATATCAGAAGCTAGAGACTTAAATATTAACACAATCAAACAGGAATTGCCCTTAAACGCTCAAAAGCACAAAAGGCGACTTCAGTCAGCAACACAAAAAACGAGGAAATTCCACCGCTGCCGCTCACTGCAGAACTTACTCGAACACTCAACCGCTTCAAACCTCATGATCTATTGACCTGCTGCAGATAGCGGTTTTTAGATCCTAACTAATCATTTAATTAAAACAAAACTACTAGTTAGTCACTCATAAGACTAGTTGTAGTATAAGTTAAACATTAAATTAATTTAAATATGTTTAAATAAAAAAAAAAAGGATTTCGAAATTTCAACAACCACTTAGAAATCGATAGAAAGCGAACGAAATATTTTTGTACGATTAATTTTCTGTGACACCAAAGAAAAAGTGTAATTTTTCGTCAAAATAAAAACAAGTTTTAAAGAATTTACCAAGTCTGATTTTTGTAAACGTTAAGAATTTTATTCACAATTTTAATAGAACTAATTTATTCCATGAACAAATACTATACATATCGTCGATGCGCCGACCAAAACACCTATGTGTAATTTTTCGAATTTCTTTTATTGGCCCATTAGGAAGCCTACCTGGTAATGCATTTATCCCCCAAAGCATTTACCGTTATCTCAAATGGTTTTAAAGTTAGCTAGAACTCCTATGTGTAACCTATAATAGAAAATCTCCGGCAAAAACAGTTATGTGTTATAAGTACACATAACTGTTTTTGATTTAAACGTAAAAACTTTACAATTGCCTTTGGTTTTCTTTCAAAATAAAACTGTAAAAGTTTTCTGAACAATTTTTTTGTAATATTCCGATACTCAATTGCATAAATAGAGGTAAATTCAAAGACAAAATCTTATTTGCTTTGCGAAATAATTAAATATTACTTTTTTTTAAATACAGCAGCTAAATATATGGAGGAAGAATTTGGTAATTATTTTTTTTTTCTTCTGAACTTCAATGAGGCTTTTCTGAATTACATTTGGGATCTTTTTTTAATTTTCATTGGTATTTTGTGAAATTTATGTGGCTTTTCCGAATTTCAATTCACATTTTCTGAATTTTGATAACACTTGTCTATGCTTTATTTTGGGCATTTATAATTTCCACTGGGATTTTGTGAATTTATATTGCGAATTCTAAATTGCAATTTCAATTGCAAAGCTATATCATACACTGAAATATACGTTTTATAATTGTTATCATTATTGCAATCAATCTTTTTCTTTTGTGTTAGTTATATAATCACTTTCTGCAATGGAAAAGTATATCCGCCTCTTTTAAAATATTTTGCTACAACTCCTTGCGGATATATAATTTGCAAATTTGTAATTTTAAGCAAAACATTACTATTTCTTAAAAATTAATTTTAGAACAAAAGCACCTATGTGTATTATATTTGTTCTATTCACATTTAAAAAGTCCGAAACAAAATCAGCTATGTGTAGTTTTTTGTTAAATTCTTGTCCCACTTCAGGACAAAAAAAGAGTTTGTATTTTTTTCAACGCGTAATATTTTTAAATGGGCTAAGAAAAATTAAAAAAAATTTACTTTAAAAATATGTTGCGAATTGGCAAAATAAAACGGTTTTTTTTGCTCTCCTGAACACTTCATAAAAAACACATAGCTGTTTTGGTCGGCGCACCGACGATATATAAACAAATACATAGGTGAAAATAAAATTTTTCATATTGTTCCCTAAAGAGGACTTTTTATATATTTTCTTAGTTGTTGTTTTCCAAGTTTTAGTCTTTTTTTAAATGGTTCACTCATCACTTTCTCAACAAAAAAAAATTTTTTTTTTACCCCAATTAAAAAAGTTAGACTTACATAAGGTAAGTACATTACATTAAGGTAACTCCTACATTAAGGTAACGTCTTAAACAGCTTTAAACGATACATAAAACGTTTTAATAAATAAAATCATAATAAATTTTAATTTAAATACAAATACACAGAAATAACTGAAAACGGGTTTCAATTAAAAAATTTGTTAAATCAATTAATATTTTAATTAATTTTGCACCTATCACGGCAATGATAATATCAATTTTATTGAAAATTAAATAGGAAAAAAAGTTATAAATAACTTCTACAAAAAAAAAATATGATACTCACAAAACATGTCGTCACCTAAAATACAAAATAACGTATCATCAAAAAAATCAAAATCGGGTTTTTGATTGATTACGATTCACTACATCATATTACATATCTGTACACAATTTTAAACCACTATTATCAGAAATAAGCAAGTTATAACCAATATTCAAAATAACGTACCATCAAGTACAAAATTTTCTCAAACAAAATAACGTATTATCAATCATGTTAAAAAAAAAAACAGAATATTAAAAAATTCATATTTGGATTTTTTTTTTGAACACAGCTACCATTGATTTTTTTTATTGTTTATGTTTTATTTAATATTATCGCAGTTTTCGTGGAATTTGTGATCAAACTTAGCGTTATTAAAAAAGTTTTAATAAAACAAAAAAGTGTTGTAATAAAATGTGTTCTTTAATCGAAAATGGTTATAATGAAAACATGGAAGGTTCTAAAAAAATTAACAAAAGATAAGAAAGTAAAAAAAACAGAGTGAATATTAAAAGATATGAAGGTTTATCAAAAGGAAACATTTGCGTAAGAAAACCAAGAGTAATGAAAGCTGGGTGCACATCGAAGTATTGCAGCAAAAGTTCAACTCGGCATTGTTCTCTTTTTTCCGAAAATTTTCGAAAGGAAATATTTGAACGTTTTTGGCAAATGTCATGGGATCAAAAGAAACTTTATGTAACCAGCAGTATAGAAGTTTCCACTAAAAAGCGGATTTATAAATATATTATATTTATATTTTAATGTTAATCCAGATTTGAAAATTTTGTTTCAATATCTCAAGAATTTTCAATTTAATATAGTTTTTTGCTCTTCATGTAAACAAATGAAAGGAGATGCGTCGTTATTTTATAAAAAAAAATATATAACAAAAAATAAAAACTATATAAATCAACCATTGGTCGTCAAAGGGTTAAACAACTTTAATAAATTTACCTTTTTTGTTCAAACTAATAGTTATTTTAAATTAAAACAATAAACATTTTACTAATTATCAAACTTATTTCACATTTTAAACGTTTGTTTCACGTTATATTAAAATATAATCATTGATGATACGTTATTTTATTTCAGAAAACAACAAATCAAAATAACGTAAGACGCATAAAAGCATTTTTTTCCATTTGCAATGGATCTGTTTTCGTATTTAAAGGCAAAGTTAGAAAAACATTTTTTTATGTCTCAGATATTTTGAATTTTATAACGTTTTTTGCTTCTCCTATAAACTTGTAAAAAGTGATGTTACGTTATTTTGCATTTTAAGTGACGATGTGTGTTAACGATACGTTGGTATGTGTGTTTTTTTTTAATGCTACGTCTGTTTGCATGTTTGTGTGTGTGCTTGTTTTGTTTGTAAACTTCAAATTCATTTGGTATTTTATACAGAAAATTTTCTATTTAAGCATACAGTGTATGAAAAAATAATTTGAGAATTATGTCTAAAATAAAACATCTATATATTTAAAAGTCAATTAAAATATTAATTGATTCAATTAAATATTTGTTTAGAAACAAATTTCATTCAAATTTAGTTTAGTTTAGCTTTAATTGGATATTTTAGGTTGATAATTTTTTCTGTATATTTGCCAATTTTACTTGATTTGCTAACAATTTTATATGCTTTTAAAGTGTTTTTCATTATAGGTCGACTTTAGGGTACGCGTTCCCTAATGCGGACTTTTTGAGTTGTTTTGAACATTTTTATATAACTTTTTTAAATTAGTTGCCACAAGAAAATTATTTTTAGCAGCAAATTTCCGAGGAGTGGACCTATAAGCTAATGTATTTGGATTTGTAATATTTCATTTAGTTATTTTTATACATCCCAAATACCAGGTGTAGGCCCGCATTAGGGAATATTCCCTTAGTTATTTTTAACTAAAAAATGTGTTACACATAATTAAAAATATCGTAAGAAAATAACTGACAAGTTTTTACAGCAAAAAACTGACAAATTGGTTAAAAATCACTGTTTCTTGTACTAACTCGTTGTACTAGTTGAATTTATAAGTTGTTACCATTAAAATATACTTTTCAATTAGGTTGACACTTTTTTTTTCTGTGTGTATATAACTTAAATTAGTTGCCACAAGAAAATTATTTGTAGCCGAAAAATGTTCAAGGTGTTGGCCTAGAAGCTGATGCATTGGGATTTGTAATATTCCACTTAGTTTTATACATCCCGAATACCAGCTGTAGGCCCGTTTATGGGAACATTCCCTTAGTTATTTTTAACTAAAAAAATGCGTAAAAAATTAAATAACTGTTAAATTGTTACAGCACAAAGCTGACAAAATTGGTAAGCACCACTTTTTCTTATCAGCTTTTGTTATCGGTATTTTAGAAATATAGAGTCATTCTAGAAGGCCTTTTGACGAATATATTACTTTCTCAACTTCACCACTCCCGATTTGCATGAAACTTGGTATATGCAATCTCATGCAATGACAAAGCAATTTGTTAATTTTTTTAAAATTCGTTGTCATTCGCATTTTATCGCTGTTTTTTTTATTAATTTATAATATACATACTAGGGTGAGTCGATTTAGCAATCGATATTGGGCCATCGATTTTTCGACAGATTTTCAAAAAAATCATTTTCAAAGTGCCCAAATTTCAATTTTTTGACTTTTTCTTAACTTTTATTTTTAAGGGTTTTTAGTAGGTAAAAACAAAATCGGCTGATTGAATTTTTTTTTTTAAATATTACCTTTCCAAGGTGAAATTGTACGCTAAAAACGATGGCGATAGCAGTTTTTCCAAAACAAATGTTTTTCTTGAAGTTTTTGACTAGTTTTTGTCGAAAAATCGATCTTTTTTACGCGTTAATTTTTAAGGTTTTTGGGATTTTTTTTTCGATGTTTCATAAACGAAACTCAATTTCAGCATTTATTTGGCAAATAAAAAGCATTTGCAATATTGCTATTAAATCAGCCGATTTTTATTATTACCTACTAAAAAAACCTTAAAAACAAAAGTTGAGAAAAATGCAAAAAAATTGAAATTTGAGCGAATCGAAAATGATTTTTTTGATGTGTCGTAGTGGATCTTTTTTTCCTCATGCAAAAAGCTATCGAAAAATCGATGGCACAATATCGACAAATTTTTGTCCTTACAAATCGGCCCACCCTAATACATACTGTTGAAATGGTCGTAATTACTGAACGCGTAGTCCGGTTTTAAAGATTAATATCTCATTTAAAAGCTTATTTTGTCTTCTCTGATAGGCGCAGCTTTGATTTATACGCTTTTGAAAAAGAATAAAAATGTAATTGTTTCGCAAATATCTCAAAATGAATCTCTTTTTTTCTTCTTAAATTTTTGTTTGCAGATTGCCTCTATGTCCTCTAAAACATATAATAAATTCAGATTTTGATATTGACTGAAAACATATAAAATCAACCACTCGATTTTCTCCACCTCTTCTGATTTCAACCAAACTTGGTATATAAGATGTACAATATGTAATTATAACATCGTCCTTATCAATTTTTCTGCTAGGATCCTTTCAGCAAAAATGTGGCTAACTTTACAGGCTTTTTTTTTAAGTGGCGGTAATTTTATAATGTGGGGAGCGTTTTCTTTTGCAGGTACGCTGAAAATTCAGTTCACATCATCAAGAATGCATAGTTCTGGTTAGACTGCAGTACTGCCATTCAGTTTGGTGCCATTTTTAAGAGGCCACCCCAATGGAAACTAGGTTTTCATGCAAGACAATACAACAATTCATACCAGGAACGGCAATAAATGTGGATATGAACCCATAGAAAATATATGGGATTTATTTACATAAGGTTTACGCCAATGAGAGGCAAATTAACACTGTCATTTTAACAAATTAGTAAAATTTTGACTTTAACTTATTACAAAACTTAATCAGTTCTATGCATTAAAGATTATTTGAGCTAATAAAAATGAATGGTGGTCAAATTGACTATTAAGAAGTTAAAAATGCGCTCTTTCTATAAAAAATCTTCACCTAAGTTATAAATATGAGACTTAGAGAATAATAGGGTTTTTGAAAAAATACTTTTTCGCTACACAGTTCTTATACTTTCGAGATTTTGTAAATAGTATATGTAACCAACAAAAGAATTAAATATTACCAGATGTCAAAATTAGTTTAAAGTAAAGCATGGGTTATAAAAATGGGTTATAAATATGAAACTGAACTTATATTAAAATATGAGATCTATGAAGTGTCACTGGAATTCGTTAATTAAAACTTTTCATTTAATGAATGCAATTTTTCATTAAATGTTATGAAAAATTTCACACGGCTAATGAAAAAGTTTCATAAAAAGTACACTCAGAATATTTAACAGCTATTGTAGTCATTTTTCTGTGACAAAATGAAAAAAACGATTATTTTGTACATTTATTTGAAAATAAAACTAACCAAAAATACTGTACTTCAGTAACAGTTGTTTTGAGTAGTTATTGCATTGCTACACACAGAGAAAAATTTAGCGATTTGCGAACTGAAATTCGTTTACTGCGACTCAAAATCGATTATTACGAATTTCACTCAGTTGGCACAACTTAACATTAGTTTTCACAACAAAGTTCGTTTAATTCAACTAAATTTTAGTTTCAACACCCAAAACATTCAGAAATCGAATGTAATTATCGTTGCACTAACTGAATTTATAAGTTGTTACCATTAAAATACACTTTTCAATTCGGTTGGCACTTAATTTCTCTGTGTGTATAAATTTATAAACACATGTCTGCTGAACGATAGTAAAATGAAATTAGTCGAAAAATTAGTAACTGCTTCTAAATTTTAGTAAAATTTAAGTGAACGGCAATTAAAAATTCATTTGCTAAAACCAGCAACAAATTTGCAAAATTTTAGTACATGCAATACAATTTCACAGAATAAAAATTAAAAAAGGAAAATAAAATTACTTTGTTTTTCAATCCTTTACACTTTTTTCAAATAGATGAACACTATTTTAATTTTATGTAATCAAAAATTTTATTTATTTAAAATATGTTTTTTTGTGAATAGCAAAATTTTAACTAAATTTAGCAGCTGTTTTTCAAAAAATTGGTAAACAATTTTGCTGAAATTAGCAACAAAAATTAGTAAAAATTCAGTAATTTGTGAAATAAGAACAGCAAAAAATGTTACCAAAATTAAAATTTCACTAAAAATGAGTACAAATATAGTAAAATGCAATTGAACAAAAAAGACCCACTAGGAGATTTACAGAATAACACATTTCATAATTTTCGGACAACATCACTTAAATTTTATTTGACAATTATCATATTTACTTTTATTCATAAAATCTTTAACCCTTAGTGGACGTGGGCAAAAATACCCATGAAACTTAATTTTAATTATGACTAAAAGAAAAAAATATAAAGCCTATAAATGGATCAAAAAAAAATTTCCACTTGATAAAAATTATTATTTTGCTTAACGTGGGGAGCGAAAATGGGAAATTTCCTCCCCTATAATTATATTTTACAAAAATATAAAAAAAGATTCAAAAATTAATTAAAAATAGTCTTGTCAAAAGAAAATTAAAAATTAACCCTTTACGAATCAAATTACATAAAATGCACAAATTACATATAACTATAATTTTAATCAAGGGAAGGTTTTTTTGTCCCCAGGCCACTTAAGGTTAAATATTTTTTTTAGATAAAAGTGAAGATAATTATTGTCTAATAAAATTTAAGTGATATTTTTCCAAAAATTATACAAACTATGATAAAACATTTAAATTTTGTTCAATTTTTGAAAAAAAAAATGTAACAATTTTCATAAAATGTACTGGAAAGGAGATTTTTTTTCTTTACATTATAAAAATAGCAATTGACATCTCCAAATTACGCATTTAATAAACTCTTTAAAATTAATTTTAAAAAACACGTTTTGGCATTTGTACCAAATCTGTCCCTAATTTTTAATTCCAGGCTAAAGTATCTTAATAATAACCGATGAAGTCAGAATTCCATATCTGAATGATTTTGATAACAGTAGAATGAAATAAAAAAAATTTTTTTGAAACTTCGAATTTTGTGAAATTTTAAAAATAAAAATACACTTTTTGCAAAATGTGCTATTTTCTGCCAACTTTTGGCACGGGTTAACGTTTTAAAAAAAAAGCTGGGGTTTTATTACAAATGGAAAGAAACGATTTTTTTTTTTTGCATAAAAGTGTTGAAAAAACATAAGAATTTTTTTTTGGCTAAAGTGCACTCTATGGGGATTTCATCAAAAAAAAATATGTGGAGCGCTATAGTATTAAAATATAATTTTTTTTCTATTACCGGTTTTCAGGGCCCCCTGAAAACCGGTATAACTGATAACATATAAGTCTGAATACTCTATGAAAGGAAATTTCCTCAATATTTCGAAAATGTATTTTGTTTTATGATGATATGTGGCTCCCTCTAGGTCAATTTAAGACACCTAGGAGCCTATAATAACTAGTTCATCAACTACACTTTGTTTGTAAGTATTCTAAATACAGGAAAACGCATTAAAAATGGGAAATTTTCAAAAAAATAAATAAAATTTTCTTCAAAAATACTAAAAATGCCCTCTTTTTTATTTTCTCTACTCCTCACAGTGGGGTAATTGAAAAAAATAATGGAAATAAATATAGAACTTCTAAACTACTGATCCCACCGGTACGAATCGAATTGTAAATTGTAAAATAGGTGTTAATCTTTTATAATATTGTGATTGGGTCACCATGTTTTAGTAAAGGGTGTACTTATAGGTTGTTAAAGTATATTACCTTGTGTATACAAAATCATTTCGCGCGTGTAAATTTGGACCTATTTCTAAAATGTTTAGCCTGGAGTAATGTACGCTGTAAGATGAAGAAAAAAACATACTTATAGTGATAAATTAACTGCTCTACTTTAAAAGTAATTTAAGTTTAAAAATAACAATTTTTGGTTTATCTACCAAAAATAACTTTATTATTTATTCGATACGAAAACAAAAAATGTCACGTTTTAATAAAACCTCACGAAAAAGGATATATGTAGTAAACTTTTTTAAATTTTCTTGGAGTTTTGTTTTTGGACATACACCCTACGTTAGGCAGTGGTCGATTATTCCAAACTTATGATAGAAGAATTAATTTTGAGAGTGTGTTAAAAAAATTGCACGCAGTCTCAGATTTTATGTTGGTCATTTTGGCCGTTTTTTGCAGTTGTTTTTATAAAATTTTGTAGTTATGTTTTGAATAATAAATTATGACAACAATATTAGTAATTTTTTATAAAAAATACAGTTATCGTCTCTTTAATTAAATTTATACACGCAGAAAAACTACATTTTTAATATGTTTATATATATGTTTACTACACTCAAAAAAATAAGTTAGATCTCAGATTTTATGTTGGTCATTTTGGCCGTTTTTTGCAGTTGTTTTTATAAAATTTTGTAGTTATGTTTTGAATAATAAATTATGACAACAATATTAGTAATTTTTTTATAAAAAATACAGTTATCATCTCTTTAATTAAATTTATACACGCAGAAAAACTACATTTTTAATATGTTTATATATATGTTTACTACACTCAAAAAAATAAGTTAGTACAAAAGTTAGTAAAACGTCTTGTAAATCAGGTATACTATTTTTTAGCAAATTTTTTTTTGCTAAAATCGTGTTTTCAGCTAAAATTTTTGTTATACTTATTCAGCACTTAACTGTTTTATACTAATGCTTTACTAATATACTAATGTTTTACTAATTAATTTTGGTAAACAAAAATTGTGCTGATAAGCACATTAATAGTGTGGACGACAACCAGATTGAAAGATATACGCAGAATATACGCGGCAACCAGATTGAAAGATATACGCAGAATGAAGCAGATGTCGCGGCATGTCAAGATGTAGTAGAGAAGAGGAAAATGATACTAAAAAGTACAACTCTAATAAGACATATAAAAAAATCAACCATGGAAGACTTTTGTATCTGTTTTTCATACATAAAACAAAATTGAGGATTAAAACAACTTAAATTTTGCGTTGTCACCGGCTTGTGAAAATAATTGTCTATTAATAAAATAAAAGACAAAAGAAAATATTTAAATTTAATATGTATTTCTATAATAAATGTTAATAGATTAATAATCTAGTGTGGTCAAATTGCAAACAAACATATGTATACAGACATGTACACTCAAAAAAATAAGTTAGTAGAAAAGTTAGTAAAACGTCTTGTAAATCAGGTATACTATTTTTTAGCAAAATTTTTTGGTAAAATCGTGTTTTCAGCTAAAATTTTTGTTATACTTATTCAGCACTTAACTGTTTTATACTAATGCTTTACTAATATACTAATATTTTACTAATTAATTTTGCTAAAAAAAAATTGTGCTGATAAGCACATTAATAGTGTGGACGGCAACCAGATTGAAAGATATACGCAGAATGAAGTAGATGTCGCGGCATGTCAAGATGTAGTAGAGAAGAGGAAAATGATACTAAAAAGTACAACTCTAATAAGACATATAAAAAAACCATGGAAGACTTTCGTATCTGTTTTTCATACATAAAACAAAATTGAGGATTAAAATAACTTAAATTGTGCGTTGTCACCGGCTTGTGAAAATAATTGTATATTAATTAAATAAAAGACAAAATATTTATTTAAACTAAATGTTTATATGTGTGGTCAAATTGCAAACAAACATATACAGAAATGTAGACAGAGTAAAGTGAAAGACAAAGACACACATCTAAGGTAGATTTTTTATGGTTCCTTTTTCTTATTGCAAAAAGGGTTGTTTTTTTCGTTTCGTTTGTTTTTGTTTATTTTTTCATTTCGTTTCTATAATTATCTTCGGCAGTTGCGATAGCATCATTTAAACGATAGCATCATTTAGACAACCATTGATGTAAGTAATTGAAAGACAATTTTTGTTATGTTATATATATTTATTTCTATATATTTTCAGATATTAAATAAATTCATGTCGTCAATGTGGAAAAATGAAAATTTTTATATTTCGTAATTATTGTAAATTATTTTTAAAAGAATCACAAAAATATGTTTTATGATTTTCAGCAAATATATTAACTAAATTACAATTTTTTTTACAATTTTTTGCGTTTTTTTCATTCTACTAAAATTCAGCAAAAAATTTATTAATTTTTACCAAGGCTTTTTTATTTCTAATCTACTAAGTGTTAGCAAAACTTTTGCTGAATCTACTAATTTTGTTGCTAAAAATCAGCTCGCTGATTTTCAGCGAAAGATTTTGCTGACATTAGCAATTTTTTTGCTAGCACCCTCCTGACTAAAATTTTGCTGACTCAGCAAAATTTTTTGCTGACTTTACGAACTTTTTTTTTTGAGTGTATGATTTCAATTTGCAAACCTAAACAAGAATATGTTTTTAATTTTAAAATTTTTAGATATTATATTTGGGACATACACTCCGGTTCACTTATTTAAAGGCATTAAAAAATCTGTGTTCATCCTCCTGTATCTTTTCCAATTTTTAACTGATTGTAGTACTATAAAATAGAATTTTAAGCTAGACACCTTTAGATATAAAAAAATTATGCCAATAGTGGTTTTTTACCTTTACAACTTTTTTTTGAGCAATTTATTAAAAAAAGTCCAAAACTGTGCTATTTTTTTTTTTTTTTTGATTCACTCGATGACAAGGGTCACTAATTCACGCCATTAAGGATGCTTGGAATCAAATTTCGTTGGATTACATTAATTCGCTTTATCTGTTAATGAAAACCCGTATATTTGAAGGTATTAAAAACAAAGGTGGTTGTACCCATTACTAAAAACTCTTTAATAAAGTAAAATTAATTAAAAAACAAGAAAAACAGTTCTTCATTAAATTTAATTAAAATGCCTTTATCCAAGTGAACCAAAAAAAAAAAAATAGCAAATTTTTCAACTTTTTTTGATAAATTGCTCAAAAAAAGATCTTTAGGTAAGAAACTGCTGCTGGCAGGATGTTTTTTATATCTCAAGATGTCTAGCTTCCATTTTCATTTTATAGTTCTGCAATCGGTTAAAAATTGCAAAAGATACAGGCTGCTGAATATGGAATTTTTAGTGACTTTAAATAAGTGAACCGAAGTGTATATACATACTTATAAAAAACATATATATATTTGCAGTCAAACATATATTTTTGCGGTAGACGTTTTTCACTAGTTCCAAACATATATATGCTTACAGACAAACATATTTATTTTTGCAAGCAAATATGATATATTAGAAACATTAGAAACGGAAATGTTTTCCAAACAAAAGTTACCACCATTTATATTTCAAGCAGGGTGTTTTTTTTTCAACGTGTAGTTATTTTAACTGTAATTTTTAGTCATATCTGCCTACATAACTCCCTGAGTGTATCACTAACAATACCATTTCAGATACGCGCAGTTTCATAGCACTGAGGCAGTTTGTTGATAATGCATGGGGAATTTATTATCTTTCACTTTTTGCAGATGTTCACACAAAAATATTAAGCTATTCCATGCAAAATGTCTCTCTTTTATCAAATTTGTTAGAATATTTTAAAATTTAAGGCAAAATTCTTAATTCCATCAAGCAGTTTCCGCGAAATTCATAAACCAAAAATTTGACAAAACCTTTTTTCTTTAAGTGTATTTTATAATGTTTGACACAAGTTTGTATTTGTTTGTATAAATAATATATATACGTACGTATTAGGGGTACTATAATTTGCAACAAAATAAATATTATTATAATTAATACTATATAACCCATAATAAAAATTGCTAATGAATCCATTGAGAAAATCTTTTTTTTAAAGCGCTTTTAACAGTTTTTAAAGACACGACCAGATTAAAATTACTGAAAATTTTATTTATTTTTTTTTTGCATTTTAACAAATTAATTAAGTTAAAACTAGCAAAATTTGTTTTTAAATGATAAAAATATATGTATGATGCTGATAAGATTATATGTGCTCGTGGATGCATATAAATCATAATAATTGGTAAACAGTTTTTAACACCCACAATTTATGAAGAGAAAATAACCAGGCAACAGAGTTTTCACCTTGTGATCTAGACTGGTTGACTGACTAAAAAATTTTATCATATTTTTGTAAAAACCTTCTAAAATTATCATTTAATGTAACAACCTGATTAAAAAAAATGTATGTGGACCTTTATGTACACTGAAAAAAATAAGTTAGTAGAAAAGTTAGTAAAACATAAATCAGGTATATTATTTTTCAGCAAATTTTTTTGCAAAAATTATGTTTTAAACTAATATTTTAGTTATACTTAGTCAGCACTTAACTGTTTTGAACTAATATTTTACTAATATTTTACTAATGTTTTACTAATTTATTTTGCTAAAAAAATTGTGCTGATTAGCATATCAATAGTGTGAACGACAACCAGATTAAAAGTTATACGCAGTATGAATTAGATGTCAAGATGTAGTAGTGACGAGGAAAATTATACTAAAAAGTACAACTCTAGTAAGACACATAAAAAAAATCAACTATGGAAGATTTTGTATCTGATTTTCATACATAAAACAAAATTGTGGATTGAAACAACTTAAATTTTGCGTTTTCATCGGCTCGTGAAAGTAATTGTCTATTAATTAAATAAAAGACAAAATAAAATATTTAAATTTAAAAAATATTAAATGTTTATTTGTAGTCAAATTAAGTGGTCAAGTTGCAAACAAATATACAGCAGGTCGACAGAATTAAGCAAAAGACAACGACATACATCTTAGGTAGATTTTTATGTTTCCTTTTTCTTATTACAAAAAAGGGTTGTATATGTTACATTTTGTTATTTTTTATCGTTTCGTTTCTATAATTCTCTACGGCATTAGCGTTCCTTTAAAAGGTAGCATCATTGAGACAACCATTGATGTAAGTAGTTGAACGATAATTTTGTTTATGTTATGTATAATTATTTCTATATATTTGCAGATATTACATTAATTCATGTCGTCAATGTGGGAGTATGAAATTTTTTATATTTTGTAACGTATTGTAAATTATTTTAAAAAGAATCACATAAATATGTTTTATGATTTTCAGCAAAATATATTAACTAAATTAAAACTTTTCTACAAACTTTTTGAGTTTTTTTCAGTCTAATAATATGTTTACAAACTAAACAAAATATAAAAAGGAGAGAAAAACAAAAAACGTGTATTGAATATCCACCAGAGGTGAATCTTGCACATCAAACAAGTTTTCAATTTATTTTTTGATCAATGGTTATAGTCTTTAACTTCAAACTCATATGTATATTAGTTCTCATGTAGTGAGTAAACTAGTTCATATGAATATTTGATGTTTGACATGGGATTGTTACCGCTTTCAAAACGTGTTCTGATGATGGGAACCTAGAAAATTCCCGAAATAGATCTATCAACACATTCCTGAAAGGGTCAAATAATAAATTTGAAAACAAAAAACTCTATAGATTATTTGTTAGGACAATATCCTAATGAAGAAATATAGAGTATGGCCTCAAACTTGAATAATTTTCATTTTCATTGCACAATTAAAGGTCGGAAAAAACATAATTTTTATTTTTAATAAAAATTATAACAAACTTGTAATAATATTTAGCAAAAATTTTATTAATGTTTGGCAAGGGTTTTTTAATTTCTAATCCACTAAGTTTTAGCAAAACTTTTGCTGAATCTACTAATTTTGTTGCTAAAAATCAGCTCGCTGATTTTCACCAAAAGATTTTGCTGACATTAGCAATGTTTTTGCAAGCACCCTCCTGACTAAAATTTTGCTGACTCAGCAAAATTTTTTGCTGACTTTACTAACTTTTTTATTTGTGTGTAGTCATATTAATTTCTATGTGACGCCATATGTTATCTAATTAAATTGCAACCGAAATATGGGCACATACCTTTGTATATATTTGTATGGGTTTAGATCTAATCTGATGCAATTAGATATATATCCAGTACAATTTTATCCGAATAATGACCCGATAGTATTGTACTAAATCGTATCAGTTTTGTAACTAATTGTATCAATTTATACCTAAACTGATACAAATAGATATAATTATATAAAAACTAGAGATGTCACGAATATTCGGTTACTATTCGGTATATTCGGAATGTTTTTACTATTCGGCCGAATACCGGATAGTAGCACCATTCGGCAGATTTATTCGGTTATCATAAAGTAGCTTAAAAACTTGTATCTTTATCTACACAATTGAGAAAATCACGTTTTTCGCAAAATATTTTTTTAAAGCGCCAAACACGACTTGAGATGGTTTTTCAACATTAAAAAGTTTTATTAAAAAAGTTACGGCATAAATCTTTTTTTAAGTTTTGATGCAAGTTTGGAAATAATGACCATATTTTTAGAAATATGTTTATAAAAATTGCATAGAGTAATTTTGGTCCACAACATCTTCCAATTTAAATTAAGTAATGAATAAAATTACTTTTTTCAAACTAAATGATGCTGAAACAAATTTTATATAAAGGGTCCTCCATCTAACGTTTTTTTTTCAACTAGTGCTTATTTCGTGAATGGTAACACTTAGCTCATGTCTGATTTGACAGATTATTAGTTTTATCCTTCCGTTGAACGAATATGGTTGTGTATACGCTTGAACAACGCTGGGAAATATTGCAACATTACTTTGAAAATAATGGTAATGTTGCAGAGTGTGTGCAAAATTGCCATTTTTCTTCGAAAATGAGCAAGGAGTGGCCGTTACAGTCAATGGCGATCGTTATCGGGCCATGTTGAGCGAATTTTTGTTCACAAAAATTGAAGAGGAGGATATTGTCAACATTTGGTTTCAACAGGACAGAACAGGAAGCCATTGGTGAAATACAGCTGCACACAATCGATAATGTGCTTAAAAATTGGACTGATCGTATAGGCTACTGCATGGCCAGCCTAGGCAGCCATTTGAATGAAATTATTTTCCATTATTAACCGGAAGGATTGTACTTTCAAATAAAAAAAGAAATTTGAGAAAATATTCAGTAGTTTTTTTTTTTATAGCATTTTCAAAAAAAAAAAATTATTTGGCGCACCCTTTATAAACATATATAATAGTGTTCTTAAAAAAACAAATTGTCAAATTTTGTAGGGGACACCCCTGGTTTAGATAAAGATTCACGAAAAACAAATTCTCTAATTTTTTCAAAATTTTCGAACAAAATTTAGATGTGACATGTTTTAATAAACATAATTTTTAAAATTTTTTCTTTAATTATATTTAACTCCGACAATTCAGGAAAAAAAGTATTTAATTTTTACACTGATAATAATTCATGCGTAAAAATGAAAATAAATGTTAAAATAACCAAAAATTTTGTGAAATAAACGAAAATTTGTTCATTTTACAAAAGATTTTGTTGTTTTGACATTTACACATATCATGGGGATTTAAGAAAAATAATCATAAAGTGATCCCTCTATCAACTTAGCGTGTGGACCGATTTAATTTTAGCGGATTTGGAGGAAAAACAGTAAAAAAAAACAATTTTATAAAATATATTTTTGGTGAAAGAAACTAATTTTACATTGTAAATTATTTTATTAGATCAAAATTACTTAATCCCGAAATATAAAATATCTGGCGGGTCATTGACCCATGTTAACCATATAACGATATTTCAGTTATTTCGGTTACGGGTTTTTAGCGTATTAACGGTATTTTACTTATTTCGATAACGGTGTTTTAATTATTTCGCTAACGTTATTTTAGGGATAACTGCTTTTTAGTTATTTCGGTAACGGCATTTTAAGGGCAACGTTATTTTTGTTATTCAGTTAATGTCAATGCACACCGAAATTTCTAGCCCCATTATGACTGATCTCCAATAACTGAAAATATATATATCTATTTACAGCGATTTTTTCAGATCTTATCAGATTATTTTGGCAACGGTATTTTAAGGATAAGGCTATTTCAATTATTAAGGTAACAATATTTTAGCGTTAACGGTATTTAAGTTATGTCGGTAACAGTATTTTAAGAATATTAATATTTAAGTTTTATCGGAAGCGGTATTGTACGGATAACGGTATTACAATTATTTCGGTAACGACATTTTAGGCAAAACGATAGTCGGTTGAACAAGTTTTGAATCGATAACGATATTTTAGCGGTATTGCCTTTTTTTTTTAAGTTCAAAATTTGAACTGAAAACTTTTCCCATTTTAACAGGTTTTATTTTAAACCGCATATATGACTTTTAATTCTTTAATCCATATTTACCTTCTGCTTGTCGCAATATATTTAAACGTCGCCATGTAACCAAACAACACTATAAAAAAAAATTTTTTTCAATGACAATTTTCAAACTTTAATAATTAATTTATAAAAAAAAAAAATCATACAATGATCACTAAAAACATTCCTATAAGCGAAGCAAAAGCCACAACATAAGCAATTGGATCTTCAAAATAATCTTCTTCGTCCATATTTTTGTTTGTTTAAATAATAAATAAAATTTTTACACTTTTTTTTTTTGTTTTAAATTTAACAAAAACACAACATTTTATAAAATTAATTTAACAAAAACTGTTTAAAATTTGGTTAATACAAGTTGATAAAAAAATAAATGGGAATTATAATTGAACACCATAAAATAAACGTATAAAATTGCAAAAAAAAAAAAAAAACGAATTAAAAATTTAACACGATAAGATAACATTATTTATTTAAGGTTTTATTAAAATTAGCAAGTTAAATGACTTTTCTTTCAAAAATTTACCATAAGAATCCTTGTATGGAATACATGATAATATTAATTTGATCCATTCGTATGATAGATATATTGGAGTTTAAGTAGTTTTATTAAATTCTAAATAATTTAGCTGCGAAATTTAAGACTTTATTCTAAACGAGAGAGAGAGAGAGAGAGAGAGATAGAGAGAGAGAGAGAGAGAGTACAAATAAGGAGAATAAGATTTTTGCTAATATTATAAATTCATATCGATATGAGTAAAAGATAAGATTGCTGAATCTATTATATTGTGGAAAAATAAATTAAAGTTATAAAGCGATAAAATTGTTTGTAACATTTTTAACCCATAGCCTCAGAATTAAAAAAAAAATAATATATTTGCGGACATTTTTTTTTACAAAAAATTTAAATTGGTTTAAAAATAACAGTTTTTGACATAGAAAACATAAATAAAGATCATTAATTATATATATTTCAGATATGCTGATTTCAATGGTGTACTTAATTTTTTGATCAATGTCCAGATTTCGAGATAAAAATGGTTTATTTGAAAAAATCCAAAAAAAAAAAAAATTTAAATTAATATTAAGTTTTGGGACTTTAGCACATTTAATTACTATAAATGCAATTAATGTTTATCCCGATGAAAATAAATTTAAATTAATATTATTTTTTTTTGTATTATATTTAACAACGGCAGCTCAAGAAAAATATATTTAGTTTTTTAAGGCTTTTAACCCTTAATCACACTAGGCCAAAGGAAATGTATAAAATTTTGCATTATTGTCAAAGCAACAATTATAAGTAAAAAATCGCTCTTCATGTATACTTAAATTTCCATTCATGCTTCCCAGTGATGCAAAACGTGGCACAATAGGGCCATTTGTGGCACTTTTGACTGCTTGATGGCCCTGTGGTACTTTCTTATCTATTTTGGCCCTTTCAGCTCAAAATTGAACTAACTACTTTAAACCGTTTAGTTCAGACTTTTATGAAATTTGCCTGATTTTTTTTATTCGATGAGAACATCCTTAGAGAATGAAAAACGGGGAGTTGTTTAATTTTTTATAAAAATCGAATTCAAAATCATATGTTTTCGTACCAGGAGGTCAGGATTTAAAATTTTTAAATGCATTTTTAAATCTTTTTATATTTGTCCAAATTTTTAAAAGAAGTGCCGCAATTCATTTTAATTAAAAAAATGTGTTTTTGGAGGCTTTTTAAAAATGTTATGTTATCGCAAGAGCGGAAATAATTTATGAGAATTCATAAAATATGTTAAACTTTATTGTCAGATTGGTTTGTCTTGCATTTTTAAAAAAACATTAAAATGACGAACTCTAATTAACAATTTAATATTATTTTTATTTTAGTAAACATCTAATAATCGAAATTTTTAAAAAATATGGCACTACAGGGATGATAAATGGGATTTTCAAATAGTACCAACCAGCATAAAAAATAGTACTTTTTCGACCCTCATAGTACTAAATACAAGTTTTTATTATAAATTAACGTTTTTAAAATTTATTTGTATATAAAAACAAAATTTAGTTGATTTTAGTTACAGAATTAATAACAATTATCAGACTATTTCTTAAATTCACATTTTTTTGCAAGGAAATCTATTTCATTACTCATTAGATTTTAGAATCACAATGCAAATTTGAAGATGTTGGCAAAGACCTTTTTTCTTTTGTACTTTTTTAAGATATTTATTTTTCACTTTTCGAACACTTTTTTTTTTACTCGAACTCAAATAAAATCATCTTTAATCAATTCCATTTACAACGATTGAATCCAAATAAATACATTTGATTAATGTTAATTTATGAATGGGTAATTGAATTAAATGTTAAATCTTGAAGTTTCTCTGAAGTTTCTAAAAATAGAACTGTTGTGTTGTTGGAGTTGTACTTCTGAGATTATGTATGCAGGAACAAAAGCACCGTATATTGAATAAAACTAGTTTTAATCACAACAAAACTCGGCCTGACGATAGATCAGTGCGCTAAAGCGCTCTGTCTAACGTGTGGTGCGAGTGCATGTGGCATTAGAAATCAGTTTATCTATACCACGGTCAGTGATTGTACAGAAAATTTCATATAGACGCAATCGAACAAATAAAAACATAACAAATATTACATCATTCAAAAAACAGGGTCACTGACGAAGGTTCAATACCAGAAACTGCGCAGTCTGATTCAGGAAAATTGAAAAATGTACAATGCAGTTATGATTTTTGAAAATACACTCATTCTTCTCTACCACGTCTTTCACAATTAAAATTAAATAAAATTGCATATTAATTATAGTATTAATTGCAATTGTGTGAAAAAAACGTTAAAATTCAAATTCAATCTTTAATTTTTATTTATATGTAAATAGTACTTAAAGAGTCAAAGTAGTACCATGGTACTTTTCCGGATCAAATAGTACCAAAAAAAGTACTATAGTACTAACTTTATCATCCCTGTGGCCCTATCAATGGTATTTTGGCCCTTTTAAATTGTCAATTTGGCCCAAAACAAAAAAACTCAAAATGCATCACTGATGCTTCCATATGTCTTAACGAAATTCGATAAAATTCGCACAAAAAAATTAAAACCCATTTTAATCACGGAAACCACCAATTGATAGCTCTTTAATTCAATTATTTTTCAATTGAATAATTATAACTCATTTAAATTGAAAAGTGATCAATATTGCATACCTTCTCAAAATTCAAAAAACAATTAGATAAAGTCTTGTTGCCTCGAACTTGAATAATATTGATTTTCATTGCACAATTAAAGGTCGAAAAAACATAATTTTTATTTTTTTTGTTAATAAAAATTATATCAAATTTGTAAAAAGAGACAAAGTACGGCCTCGTTTACTCCCCCTATACATCTTGTTTTTAAACAAAACAAGTGTGAAAATAAAAAGGAGAAAAAACAAATAAAACGTGTATTGTATATCTACCAAAGGTAGAGCTTGCACATAACGAACAAGTTTTCAATTAATTTTGATCAATGATGATAATCGTTAACTTCGAGCTCATATATTAGTTCTCATATAGTGGGATAACTAGGTTATATAAATGTTTGATGTTTTGCATGGGATTGTCACTTCTTTCAAAACGTGTTCTGTAGTGCGATTCACTAACTTTTAACACATTTAGCAGGTGTTATCTTTAACCACACATTTTGATGTTTGCACTAACCACTATGTGATTCACTAACTTATTTTTAACCACGGTAAACAGTTTTATATTTCTGTGCATTCAAATTGACTGTAGGAGCACTATTAAATGGCTCATTCTCCAATAAATTGTAGGCTAAATACTCCAAAGCCATTATATTTATTTTATATATTGGCACAACGATAAATAAAACCTTCTAAAAAAAATTAACCACACCAAAAACTCTGCTGTTAATAAACCACAATTTGTGTTGTTAAAAATAACAGCTGACTTTAAACGCCAGAAAAAATTGTTTAAAGTGTTAGTGAATAGCAAAATGGTTATTTTTGTGGTTAACATTTTTAAACGAAAAAAATTATGGTTTAAAAAGCGTAGTGAATCGCACTACTGATGATGGAAACCTAGAAAATTCCCGAAATAAATAGAAAATAGAATCAACGCATTCCTGAATGAGGCCAATTAATAAATTTGAAAACAAAAACTCGATAGATTATTTGTTAGGACAATATCCTAATAAAGAAATTAGAATTTTTATTTCATTGCTCAATTAAAGGTCGAAAAAAACATAATTTTTTTTTTTTTTAATAAAAATTATATCAAACTTGATTCAATTAATTTTAAATTGACAGCTTTTAAAATTTTAAACAAAACGATTTAATTGAAAAAAGTAAGTAAATATTTATCTCTGTGTATTAAACCAAAAGTATGACGCTTGAGAGTCCATGCTGCCATATAATTTTTTTTTAAAAATCGCTGTTTGCAAATAAATTTTTGTTGTCAACTTATTTCGTTTTAATTGCCGCTTTGTAAAGAACTAAAACTTATTGATTGTTCATTAAGTGTTCATATTCGCTAAAACTGTAAAAAAATGTCAAAACCTACATACAACCTAAAGCAGTGGTTTAAATATAAAGTTTTGTGCAGAAAATATTAGACACAAATATGAACACAGGTCTTGATTTTAAACTCCAAGCAAACAAAAGCACACTGAACCGCCAAACTTAAAAGACATTTTCATCGAAATCTGTACCATTGATCAAATAATAAGGTACACAATTGATATTTGCATGGCCGAACTATATATAACATTTTGTCCTCCTGCATAATTTGAAGTATTTGAAATTTCGTTTCTCTTAATTTTTTTTTAATTCTTTCGGTCTGAAAATATAAAAATTATCCGCCAAAAACTAAGAAAAAATTTTTTTTTTTAAATATAACCAATAAACAAAATTTAGAATTTTTTTAGTCTGACAGTAAATGTCTATTTTTATTAAATCAGGTCTGAAACCTACATTTTGCAATGGTACCACATGGCGTATACTTAATACATTTTAGTTAAACATATTAATCATACGCCAAGGTACATACAAAATTGACTGATGGGTTTTATAGCCAACCGCATTTTAAAAATCAAGTGTATTTATCTTTATATAAACAATATTATCAGTTTACAATACGTTACATTATAGAATTACCAGTAAACATCATGTTTTTGTCATAAAACTTAATACATTTTTATATTTTGCGTTACAGTTCAAGATAAGATTGCAAAAAGTAACAAGCGTTTGTTAATTCCCTAAGTTTTAAACATTTGAATTTTCAAAAAATAAAAATCTTCAGCTTAGAAACCACTGTTGCTAAATTAGCTATTATTTAACCGCATTAAGCCGAATACGTAAAACATTATTTAGTTATTAGCGGGAAATCTAATGATTTTTTTTTTCAAGTTAGCCATGAAGTATATCTTAGTGTTTTTAATACAATTATTTCTTATATTGTCAATTTTATTGAATTATTATTATTATTTAGCGACTTATCGCTAAAATTTTAAACAAAACTGGGAAAGTTCAAAAAATTCATCTTTTTATGACTAAACTTTTAAGAAAAGTTGAAAAAGTTCGAAAATTACACTATGTCACAAAATGGAACAAATTGCATGCACTTTTGAAGAGACCTAGTGTAGGATGCAGGCCTTGTTGAGTAGATCATTTGTCCATTTTTAGAATTTTGAATACAACCTTAAAATCTGAAGTTATGTCCAAAAAACTTTTTTTGAGGACTTTATGGACTTAAATATTTATAAATTTTTCAGTTATCGGCCGATTTTAGGCGCCTTTTTTTCCTATGCATTGTTTGGGAACATATTTTTTTATTATTTTTATTTGAAAGCAAATTTAGTAGTGAGTAAATTGACACCTTATCGTTTAAAATCAAATGGTTGTTGACAAAGATTTATTATTTTTTAATAAAAAGATAAAAGGATAATTTTTAAGTAAAAAATAAAGGTAAAAATGTTTGCATAAAAAACGCTTCGCGTTTCTGATTCTTGGGATTGTACTGAGCAAAAAACTCCACTAGACCATACGTCTACGGTAAAATCGAGCTTCCAGTTTTTGACTTGCAAACAGATTTTGACTTGCTTGTAACAATGTGTGGGATGGACATATCTCAGGAAGTAGGAGGAGCTTATCCAAGATTATGATATCAATATCTTTGGAAGATTCTCTAGCAGATTAATGCATCAATCATATTTGTGGGTGGGGTTTAAGTTGTTAATTTTTAATTTCAAATAACAATGTGTGGGATGGACATATCTCAGGAAGTAGGAGGAGCTTATCCAAGATTATGGTATCAATCTCTTCTTTGGAAGATTCTCTAGCAGACTAATCATATCAATCATATCTGTGGGTGGGGTTTAAGGGGTTAATTTTTAATTTCAAAATAGGGCTTTTTTGCCGTATTTTGTGAAAGTAACAATGTGTGGGATGGACATATATCAGGAAGTAGGAGGAGCTTATCCAAGATTATGGTATCAATCTCTTCTTTGGAAGATTCTCTAGCAGATTAATGCATCAATCATATTTGTGGGTGGAGTTTAAGGGGTTAATTTTTAATTTTAAAATAGGGCTTTTTGCCGTATTTTGTGAAAGTAACCCTGTCCCTTTGCACATTCACAAGGCCAAAACTGCCTGAAGGAGCGTTCCAATGCTTTTGCGATGTACTAGAGAGTTCTTAACTATTGTCTAGGCTACAGTTTTTGTCGTAGTATTGGATCGAAAATCTCAATGGTTTGGCTGTCAAAGGCCAAAATATCCAAAAAACGTGACAAAAGTCTGAGAAAAAACTGCAAGTCAAAATCTGGAAGCTCGATTTTCACCGTAGACGTATGGTCTAGTGGACTTTTTTGCTCAGTACAATCCCAAGAATCTGAAACGCGAAGCGCCCATTAAGATTTTTTCCTTCCATACTAATCGCCCCACCCTAATATATATATTTGGAAAGCTTAGTTAGTCATCTTTCCAAAACCGTTTAAAAATCTAAAATCGGCCTATAACTGAAAAAGTTAAAAATATTTAAATCCATAAAGTCCTCAAAAAATGTTTTTTGGATATAACTTCAGATTTTGAGGGTGTATTCAAAATTCTAAAAATGGAAAAGTGATCTACTCAACAAGGCCTACAACCTACACTAGGTTTCTTTAAAAGTGCATTTTGACTGTAACACCGTGTTATTGCTATTTTTTTTTGTTTGGTATTTTTTAAACTGAAAAAATTAGTGATTTATCTCAAATTTTTAAAACTATATTATAATTTAGCTATTTTCTAGCTATTTTTAGTTTGATAAAGCGATGCTTTTAGGAAAATAGTTGGCAACAGTGAGAGAAACAGAGAGAAAACAGATAAGTGCTGATAACCAAATTTGTAACCAATCGAATTGATAGACAGAGAGAATTTTCTTGGACGAATGTTAATGAAACTTTTCTTTAATCTAATGACGTGTTCTTACCAATGTGAATGAAAAATTTCTTAAACTTAATGAAAAAGCTTCATTATTTGTGTAAAACTATTTTCAATGATAATTTTTCAATAGGCCTATGAAATTATAAATAAGAAAAAAGTTTCTATAAAATTTTATGAAAAACTTCATTACTTTAAAGAAAAGTTTCAATGGATTAGTTTCAGTGACATTTCATAAATCTAATGTAAAAATTCATTGATATCATGGGAATAATTCTCTGAGTTTAGTCATTTGGTTATAACAACTAAATGAAAAATTTGGTTATCACAACCGAACCATTCGATGCCGATTGTCAGCAAGAATCGAATTTCTGGAGAAACATACAATTTGTGCTGGGTTTTTTTTTGCTTTATTTTTACAGAAACGGATAAATCACTACTCAAGAGTTCCAGCTTACTAAACAAATAGTCGGGGTATTAATTATTAGTGAACTCATTATGGAACAACGTTTCCGTTTTCAACCAAGCTCTTTAAAATGGATACATTTTTTTACTGAATAAAGATAATAAAGTATTTTAAAAATCCTATAATAATTCACCAGCTTAACTACAACATACATAAAAAATAGAAGAAAATTGTTATCCACAGTTGCCAAATAATTATTTTAAAAAAATCAATTATTGCCCCTTTTCGATGGGACCTTTTCAAAAAAAAAAACTATCAAACAAACATTAAAAATTGCTATGTTGAAGAGGAAATACGAAGGTTTATTTTTCTGCTAAAAATTTCTTCAACGATTGCATATAATTTTTGAATAGTGCGCCCGGGTAGGCTAGTTGGTAGCGTGCTGGCTTATAAGTGCGGGGATCGTGGGTTCGATTCCAACCAGAGGCACTGGTCTGTTTTTCGCTACAATGCGCCGAAGGCCATAGTAGCTAGTGCTCGGTTAGGGTAATAGTATATAATTTGTAATTATATGATATATGATATCTTTAAAAAAAAATTTAAAATACACAAAGTCTAAAAAATACAAAAATTTAATATGTTTTCGCTCAAAACTTAAAAAAAGTTTTCTTTTTTATTGAAATACAAATTATCATGTCAGAATTGCCACATGACAAGTTTAAAAAATTGTCACAACCCACGATATTTGTCCTAAAAAATAAAAATAAACGGTTAACCTAAAAACAAAATCATTTTTTTTAAATATTTTTGAATAAAGAGTTGTTCACAGAATTATACAAAATTAAAATTATTAAAATATTTTCAACCGTATTTAGATTCTGTCAGAGTTTCAACTTTGATTGCTAGTATTTTCACTAGAGGACGTTTTAAGGCAAAAAAGTTACAAAAATTTCTAATGAAGCATGGTTCTATATATCTGAAAAGTTTGGTTGAAAAATGGCCAGCAGATCTATGTTAAGGCAAAAAAAAATCTTAACCATTTCACTACCGACTTTTTTTTAGGATATTTTTCTATTTTGACATCAGATTCCTGTTGGGGGTCCTTAAATTAAAAAGAAATATGTTTACATATTTGCCCCTTACACTCCTTCCTAACAAATTATGGGTCTGATAGGAACCATGATGAGGTAAGATATGGTTTTATACAATATAAAATAATTTTTTTTTAAATATTGCACTATATGTTATTATATATAATTCTGATTTGTGTGATATCTAATTATACATGTACATAACTAGATTAACCATATATAATCGTATATTTCATATACGATTATATACTCGTATTGGTCGATATGTAATTATATGTGGCATCGTATTAATTAACTTAGAAAAAAAATGTGTATATATAAACATATGTATTTACATATAATATCATGCAATAACATATATTTATATAAAATAGTACAATAATTACATGTAAACGTTTTTGGTGAAATGAACAAAAATTGACAAATCGTTATTTTACGCAACATTCTAGTGTATATCTACGAAGTTTGGTTGAAAAATGTCCAGCGGCTTTATGACTTAATGAGTAATTACGGTGACCTTGTAGTTTAAATTACATGATTTTTTAAATGTAAACGCGTGCTACAATTATGTTTCATGCATTAATCTGCTAGATCTGCTTCAAAAGAAGAGATTGATACCATAATCTTGGATAAGGTCCTCCTACTTCCTGAGATATGTCCATCCCGGAGGGGGTTAATTTCACCAAATACGGCAGAAAATGGCCTATTTTGAAATTAAAAATTAACCCCTTAAACGCGTGCTACAATTATTTTTTATGCATTAATCTGCTAGAGAATCTTCTAAAGAAGAGAGTGATACCATAATCTACTACTACCTACTTCCTGAGGTTAACTTCGCAAAATACGGCTAAAAAGCCGGCGGAGGAGGCTTCAGAAATTGGCAACTTCAGAAATTGGCAATGTAAAGGGGTCAACTTAATTGTTTACATTGGTCTTTAAAATGCCTTTGTTTTTTTTTTTTTTTTTTTTAAAGAGAAGCAACACTCAGGAAATTTTTCCTATTTAGTTATGTGTTGCTTTCTTTGGAAAGGGGATAGTGAGAGATGAAAAGTGGTGAAAGATGAAGGGCTTCAAACATCGCAACACTGTAATTGCATGAGATGATAAATCTTAGAACAGTTGTTGCTCGCCACCTGATGTAGAGTTGGCGAATTTATTGAAGCTTTTTGTTTCATAGCCCTGATTTATTATTTTACTTCGGTGGGGTTAAGTGCTATGGAAATACCGAAGATGGGCACAGCGATACATATAAGTGATAGAAAGCTCATACATATTATTTTTCTAAATTGATGTTGTCGTCACCGGGAATCGAACCCGGGACCATCTGTGTAACAGTCCAACTCGCTAACCATTACACCACAACGCCAACAGTTTACATACTTTTCAAAATAATTATTTGTAAGAGAAAAAAGTTGATTTTTAAATTTTTTAGTATTTCCCTAAAGGGGTTGGATGCCGATTAGTATCAAATGAGAGGTATTTTAAAAATCTCAACACATTTTAAGCAAAGTAAACCTTGAACTTATTATTTGTACACAAAATAACTTCTTTGGGTTGGCCGGAGTTCTTGTGTAGTGATTTATCTGGCTCTGTGAAAACAAAGCAAACGAGAAAAATAAGAAAAAGTTGTGTCTATGTTTCATAATCCAATTTAAAAAATCTGAAAAAAATTTCAAAAATCTTTTGCGCCATAAACATTCATATTCCGCTTACAGTGTTGCAAAAATCTAAACACTCCAGCTCACTTCGCTTTTTTTTAAGGGATAAAAGTGACAGTTGACACACTGCGTAAAAATACAAAAAAATATCAAAATAACAAAAATTTTCGTAAAATAAACGAAAATACTTGGATTGTTATTATTGGAGTTTCGAAATTTTCATACAACAATATGGAAAAAAAAAACAAATGGCTTACATTAGCTAATACTTCCTTATATATTATTTTAATTCACAGTTATTTAATATTTTTCGCAAAATTGTTTTCCGGCGATATTTTTATTTGTCGCGTACTTTTTTTCGTAAAAACTTTTTAACAAAGTTCTTTAAACTTCGCAAAATATAATTTTAAATTCAAATCATCTCAATAGAAATTCGTAAATTGATTGATATATCTTATTTAAATTTAGCACATACCCCTTCTGGTTGCTTGTAATCTCATTCTATTGCGTCGTCTTAATTGTTCTTGTGGACTCCAATATTCCAAATAGACCCATATCGAAAATCGTAAACAAAAACAAACTACGGCACATGATAGAAATACCATAAAAAGTGCCGACATATATAATAAAACGTCTTGCATATTGATTTGTGAATTTTTCTTTATTTTTTTTTTTCTTTTAAACACAATAAATCGGTCAATAAATAACTAAAAATAAATACAAATTCACTGCTTTTTTTCTTTTTTGTTTTGTTTTCCACCACCGCCACGTAAAAATTATAAAAACAAAATGTTTCAAATTACATTATTAACTTTTTTTAAAATTTTTTTTCAGACGTTATAAAATTTTATTTTTTATTATCTGTTCTAGATAGTTTTGTTTTTGGGCCGTATACGTGTTATAAGGTTGGGGACGTTGTGAAGATGTTTAAGGTTATATTGTTGTTTGTTTTGTTATTTTAAAAGTTGAGTCTCATGATAAGTTTTGATAAGATTGTAGCACTCTTCATGAATTGTATTAACTAAATGTGGCAAAAAAAAAAAAAAATAATAACATCCAACATACTACGAGTATAACATTAGTTCCATGATACATCACAAATGCAATAGACCGGGGGTCTTCAAATTTGATTAATTTTGTTGTATACACTTACTCAATGGAGACAATAACATATAACCATATTCAGTTTTTTAAATTTTTAAAAACTTGCGATTTTTTACGGTTTTAATTGTCAAAAAATCGCAAAAATATGTAATTTTGAAGAGCTCTATATTCGAAAGTTGTTATCGAAGAGCATTCGAATTATATTGCTTTCCTTTTTCACACAATACATATTTAAGAAAAATTAATTTTTTTATGCGAATGCAATTATTATATGCCATTTCGAAATGATTTTCCCCCTTTAACATTGATTTGTTTAAACATGGATAAATCAAAAATTTAACTTTTTTATATAAAATTAAATTTCGCTTTTTATATGACGCGAATATCATCTAATTTTTTTCGATTTTTTTTTAAACCCTTATCCATTATTTCCATGCAAAAAAAAATTTAATGTTTTAACCAGTTTAAAACTAACAGTACATTCTTTAAAAAAAAAAAAACTATTTATCTAGGTTTATCTGTCCAAAAAATGCATTTTTGATGCAAATTAATTCCATCTGCATCAAAAATGTTTTTTTTTTAACAAATTAAATTACGTTTTACGTTTTAATAGTGTGTTCTGAATTTCAAACTGTTTTAAAACCTGTTCAAAACACATATAAAAATTAAAAATTACCCGGCTGAAAGTTATCATATATGTTCATATATTGACATATATGGTTGCATATATGAGCATTAGGGCGACAATGAAATATATGGGAAAAATTTTTTTCCAGAATTTTAAACAAAAATGTGAAGATTCTTTTGCTACTTGGTCTAAAACTTACTTGCTGAAAATTTGAGCCAAATCGGATAACTCTATCCCGTGCACCTTTGAGGTCAAAGTTCAAATTTTGGGAAATATAGTGTATTCGCCTATATTGGAGCTAAAAAAATAGCTTTTCGATATGAATTATACCGAAATCCAATGGGATTAATGTGCCACATAGTGTTGAACTTGCATGCTGAAAATATTAGCCGAATCGGGTAGCTCTATGCCGTGCACCTTTGAGGTCAAAGTTCAAATTTTGGGAAATTCTGTATATTTAACTATAATTGATCTAAAAATATCGTTTTTTTAAGTATATTCATTTAAATTGTACAGAAACTGGATGTTTTAGATATTTTTAAAAGTATTCTGAAATATTATGAGTAAATTTAACCCTTTTTTGCTACGGGGGTCAAAACTACACTACGCAAATAGTACTCGAATCGGGTTAAAACTTCAATCCAATACTCAGCCACTAACGATACACTGGGATACAAACTGTTATCTGGCATGTCAGGAAAAAACGAAGACCGACTGTCAATAATTGCAACCGCTCCCGATTTTGAACAAATAATTAATATTCCTGATATACCGGCTGGAACTGGCGTTGAAATAGCATCTGCAGTATATGATTCATTAGAAGAGTATCAAGTTTTGGATAGAATCGAGGCATTTGTCTTTGACACAACCGCCTCAAACACTGGCAAATTTAAAGGGGCCTGCAATATATTAGAAAAAAAAAATACGTAGAGACATTTTGTTCCTAGGATGCAGACACCATGTGTTTGAAATAATTTTAGCAGCTGTTTTTAATGAAACAAAAATTTGTTCTTCGACTGGCCCAGAAGTCAACTTATTTAAAAAATTCAAAAAACAATGGTCGAACGTAAAAAAGGATGAGTATATGACGGGATTAGCAATACCTCGAATAAAAGAAATAGTAGGTGATGATTGCGCTAAAATTTTAGATTTTGCAAATATAAAAGTTAAAGAGGACTTTCCACGAAATGACTACAAAGAGTTCCTGGAATTGATTATCATATTTCTGGGTGGAAGTCCTTCTAGTGGCATAAAATTTTTTAAGCCCGGTGCTCCTCATTTAGCTAGATGGATGGCTAAGGGAATATATTGCCTTAAGATATTGATGTTTCGCAATCAATTCCCAGAAATCACAGAATTGGAAATATGTAAATGGTCTAGTTGAAGTTGCAGGTTTTGTTATAAAGTGCTATGCATTTTTCTGGTTCAATTCAGATAAAGCGGAGCAAGCTCCCTTAAACGACATATTATTCTTGAGAAATTTAGAAGATTATAAAAAAATAAATGCACAAATTGCTGATAGAGCCATAACAAAGTTTATTAATCATCTATATTACCTTAATGAAGAATGCGTAGCATTCAGTTTATTCGATGATAGAATAGACTTTGAAACAAAAAACAAAATGGCTAAAAAAATTTTGACTTTTATGGAAGAAGAAAACCTTGAGGAAGAAGAAATTTTGAATAAGTTTTTAATTAAAAAAGAAAATCTTAATACTTTCTTCGCTAAAGATAATTCATCAATTTTGATTGAACTTGTATCCAAAAACACGAAAAGTGTTTTGAAGAGATTCCAAATTTCAATGGATTTTTTACAAAAAGACCCAAGTAGCTGAAAAGATTGTGAAGATTATAGAAAAGGAAAATTTATTATTCAAAAACTAAAGGTTGTTAATGACTGCGCCGAACGAGGTATTAAGCTTGTTGAAGATTATCATGAGAAGATCACAAAAGATGAACAGCAGCGACAATATTTATTCAAAGTAAGTTATATATAAATTTAACTAATTTACATTTAAATAATTATTGTGTTTCTTTTTAGGTTGTTCAAAACTATCGACAACAATATACGAAGCATGCGAATTTAAATAATTAAAGAAATGATTACATTTAATCAAACTTACCGAAAAAGACCTTTCAAGTTGCCTTACTTTTTATATTAAAAACATATTTTTATTCCAATTAAAATGTACTGCTTTTGCTTCTATACGAAAAACATTCACATAAATATATATTTTTAAATATTGGTTTTAAAATTTCAGTTTTTCGTTTTTAGAAATAATATTTTACACTTTTTTTAAATATTGGATTTATAGCTAATTTAAGCAAATGTGTAGTTTTGACTACCGTAGCAAAAAAGGGTTAAATTTACTCATAATATTTCAGAATACTTTTAAAAATATCTAAAACATCCAGTTTCTGTACAATTTAAATGAACATACTTAAAAAAACGATATTTTTAGATCAATTATAGTTAAATATACAGAATTTCCCAAAATTTGAACTTTGACCTCAAAGGTGCACGGCATAGAGCTACCCGATTCGGCTAATATTTTCAGCATGCAAGTTCAACACTATGTGGCACATTAATCCCATTGGATTTCGGTATAATTCATATTGAAAAGCTATTTTTTTAGCTCCAATATAGGCGAATACACTATATTTCCCAAAATTTGAACTTTGACCTCAAAGGTGCACGGGATAGAGTTATCCGATTTGGCTCAAATTTTCAGCAAGTAAGTTTTAGACCAAGTGGCAAAAGAATCTTCACATTTATCATCAAAAATCCAAAGTTGATTTTTCATTGTCACCCTAATGAGCATATATGAACTTATTTTACATATATGGAATCATATATGGGCTAACACATTAAAGGTTAGCAGTCATAAATGGAAATATATGACACCATATATGATAATATATTGCATATATCGTTCCATATATGGCATATATATGGATATATGAGTTCATATATTATTAAACATATCAATTGAATTTTCTTATAAGAATGTCAGTTGCGCAGAACTATATGGAGAAACACATATGAAGACCCATATATGAATACGCTTATATGGGGAATCCCATATATGGAGGCCTAGATTTTTTTAAAGTTTACAATTACTATTCCAAATTAAAATCCTGAATATATCATATATATCTCCTATAACAAAACAAATTTAACAACCAATTTGGTTAACAACCTTTTTTACCGTTAAATTGTGTTACCAAAACGTGACCCTATTTTTTTGTACGTAACTGTATATGCTCCAATATATGGACTTTTAAATCCATTTTGATAAATCAAAATAAAATATCAAAATTATTAAGACTGTTGGGGCAAAAGTCTTTGTTCATAAAAATGTGCGTTCTAAAATTCGTTCACATATGGTTCTAATTTGGAATAAAAATTGTAAAATTAAAAAAAAAATCAAGACCTCCATATATGTATGAGTCTTCATATATGTGTTTACATATGTATGTTTATGGGCAACTTACAGTGAAATAAGAAAATTCAATTCATAATATATAAATTCATATATGAATATATTTGCCATAAAGGAAACGATATATGCAATATATTATCATATATGGTGTCATACATTTCGATATATGACCCCTAACTTTTAATGTATTAGTCCATATATAATTCCATATATGTTAGATATGATCATATATGTTCATATATGAATCTATAAATATTAATATATTAGCATATATGATAATTTTCAGACGGGTTTATAAAAAATGCTAAATCACCGATTTAAATGTAAAAAATTTTGAAGGGGGAAAACGATTTCGAAAATGCATATAAAATTTGCATTTGCATAAAAAATGCATTTTTATTTGTAATTCATTTGTTTTATTGTATTAGTTTAAAAGATGACAATCGTAAAACTCGAACGCTTTTCGAATCAACGAAATTCGAAAACAACTTTTGAGATTACGGCTCTACGAAGTTACGTGCTTTTGAAATTTTGGAAATTTTTTTTTTAAATTAAAACCGTGAAAAAATCGAAAGTTTTTGAAAAATTTAAAAACAGAATATAGAGATGTGTTATAGGCTCCAGGGAGAATATATGACCTACTTCCAAAATGTTCGACACCTGTTGGAACTGACTTTAGATGCCTCTTGAGAGGAATGATGGACAGGGTTAGGTTCCCTATATTAAAAAGCTATGACATGCAAAGTTTCACCTTGAAACTTTTTCACCATTAGAATTGATGGCCATTTAAAAGTCGAAAAATAAAAATTACTTGAAACTTACAAGAGTTTTTTCATTTATTTAAAAAATTTACTTATAAATTTTAAAAAACTAAAATCAGAAGTTTAGTTTTCGATCTTTTATCATAAATTATGATGTGAGCAAGATTATTCAAGTTCAAGATCATTCGTTTTTTGTTAAACAAAAAATTGTTTCTTCATTTATTTAATATTTTTTCTCATAGCTTTTAACTTTCAGTTCAAACCAATACAAAATTTAGTGACTAGTCTTGGGAGATACATTCACTAAAAATGGAATTTCCATAGCGCTGCTTTGTGAAAAGTTGTATTATGGTTTACAAGTGAAACCAAAATTTCCCGATTTTTCAACTTTCTTAGTTTTTTCCATAGGATTGAACTTTTAAAAATTTTGCTGAAATTAATTATTTTTTTGCATTTTATAAAAAACATGGCTTGAGAACATACTCATAGTTAGGTATTTAGAGTGAATCTTCACGATGGACTTAAGTGATTTAAGTGATTTATTTTTTCACTCCTAGCGGGTACAGTGGTTCCAAACACATTTCGCATTGTGACAACTAAAGCACTGTATCAACACAGGCAAAACGTTCATCAAATAAAAGATTTTAAAGAACTTAATACTAAAATCGAAATAGCATCAACAAATTTTAAGAACTTAAAATTTTATGGAGCAAACAATATTTTCAGAAACTCAACAAGCATCCTTGTATTAATTTTTAAAATTTAATGCAATTTCCTGCAAATAAGTATCCTAAACTCAACTAAATATCATTAAAACGGCAAAAAATTAGTGATTTCTAATCGCGGTTTTGTTTATAAATTCTAATATATGACAAAAAATTTCTTTAGTTTATTTTTATAAAGAAAATAATGTAAAAAAGTATGACAGATTTCATATACAAAACATCTGATTTTACATTGTTTTAATATGTTTGAATAAAAATATATTTTTTTTTTATACCATGAAAGACTTATTTCTCGACAAATTACTAATTATCTGAATGAGAAAACTCTACTATCGCCATTGCAAACGGGTTTTCGGGAGAAACATAATTGTACAACTGCGGCGCAAAAGGTAATTGATGATATTAGACCTGATTATGATCTGGGGAGACTGTCTATTATGTGCTTGCTGGATTTCTCAAAAGTCTTTGACAAGCTTGATCATGTTTTACTGTGCAGAAAGTTGGCTTATTACTTTGGTTTCAGTGATGAGGCAGTATCTCTGATGAGAGGCTATCTGTGTGGACGAATGCAGAAGGTAATTGTAGGTGTAAGGGAATCTGAACTTAGATATATGAATTCGGGTGGACCGCAGGGGTCAGTCCTCGGACCATTGTTATTCAGTATTTTTGTTAATGATATATTTGGTGTGTGTAAACATGCAAAGGTTCATGCATACACTGATGATATTCAGATTTACTTGGCAAATGGTAATCATGATTCTTGGGAAGTCACTTGTGACAAATTAAATGAGGATTTGAAATCTATTTATTCTGGAGGGTGGAGCCTAATAACTTGAGTCTTAATCCAGAGAAGTCTGTGGTATTACCAGTGTGTAAGGTGGATTTGTGTGTTAATCAATTGTCGTTTGGGTATACTTCTCTTACCTATGTTAAGAAGGTTAAATATTTAGGTTTCTACATAAATTCCACACTCTCTTGCAGCGACCATATCAACATTGTGATACGTAAGGTGTACCATACACTTCGTAACTTGCGTATGTCATCTAATTATGTTCCGACTGAAACGAAGAGACGTTTAGTAATTCAGTTAATGCGGCCGATTATAACTTACTCGGCTGAGGTCTTTAGTAAACTAGATTCCGAGTCTTTGCACAAATTGCAGGTATCTTTTAATAATGCTACTCGGTATGTTTATGGACTGCACCGGTTTAACCATATATCACCGTGGAGAACAAAGGTTCTTGGATGTGACCTCGTCGGCTATCTTCGAATGCGTAACCTGTTATTTTTACACAGACTGATATTTCAGAAAAAGAAAGAAAAGATACGATTTGGTCCATCAACTAGATGCATGACCTTGATACACCACCCCCTTTACAAACTCTTAACTACCGGCAGAATGTTTTTTATTAACGCCATTAAACTTTGAAATTCTCTACCAATTCACTTAAAACGCATATTCAGAACTGACAGTTTAAAAAAAAAAACAATTATCGATTACTTTCAATTTATAACGAGCTTTCAACCTCCGTATATTTACAAAAATAAAGCAAATCAAACATATTAGCTGGGTTGATACTAGTATTTCGATCTGGCTAAAGATCTCATCAGAACCCGAAGTTTTAGAAAAGCTAGAGCCTATATAATAGGCAGAACTTTAACAAAAAACCTATTAATAATCAATTTTACTCCATTCTTAATATTAAAAACTAGTCTTCTTATCTTTCATTTTCTTTACTTCGCGTTTTTCTAACACTTGTTTATAATTGTATCTCCTAGCATTCTTTTCTCGATTTATACCTATCCTTAATTAATATCAATTAGTTATTTAAATCTCAATTTAATATAAAAAAAACACAAATTATATATATTATATTACAATTTACTATTAACCCTTAACTATAGATAAAATATTTATAAACTAATTATGACTTATTTACATGTTATTTATTTGAACTACAAAAGAATTTTATTCTTATTGTTCTAACAATAAAAATTTTAAATAAATAAAAATAAATAAAATACACATTTTTATCTTAATCGTTTTATTTTTTGTTTTGTTTAAAAAGCAAATTATCCTTTTTTTTTTTTTTGTTTAGCACCACCATACATTTGACATCACTCTTAAGATTCTTAGTTAATACAAATGTTTCTCTATTAAAAAAGTTTGCTGTCATAAAGTCGGTAGCGTATGATTAATATTAATTTAAGAATCATATGCATGTTGCGTATGATTTATATTTTTCATAGTTAATCCCTGGCGTATGATTAATATTATTTTATTAACAAAAATAATGACAATAGTTAGAATTTTAACACAGTCCTATAAAATTAGCGATAAATGCAAATATATTGATTTTAGCTTTTGCTTGGGATGGGTAATTTAATAAATGTTTTGGTATTTTATTAAATTTAGAGATTCTGATGAATTACACTACATCATTTGCAATTGTATTTCAGAAGTTACCAATTGTATTTTAGAAATTATCAATTGTATTTCCGATTTACCTTTATTCTAAGTTTTATATATTACTAATAACCACCCAGCAAAATAAAGTGGAAGTAGTGCTTTAAGAATCTCTTTAACTTGACTTCCAAAGCATTATCATACGCACATTTTATACTTTAATAGAAGTTATTGTTAACAACTGCCAAATATGTTAAATCAAAGTTATTTTAAACAGCATTTGCATCACCATATAAATTAATTGCTGTCTAAATTTAACATCCTAAGAAGTACTTTTTCATAAGTTCATATATTCTTTTTTTATATGGAGGTTGAGGTGGTAAGTGGTTGCATTTGTAATCAGAAGGTTATGAGATCGCTTCGGGGCCGGGGAGATAATTTTATTTTTTTTTTTAATTCTAATTAATTTTTTTAGTATTTTTTATTTGATTTAGTTTTTCTGAGTATTTTAAGAGAATTAAGTAATTTAAAAACTACCAAATAATTAACATCTTGACTTTAATCATAAAGAATTTTTTTTTTGAAAATTGTTATCCAGAGTGGACAAATAATTATTGTATAAAAATCTATTTTTTGCCTTTGCGATGGAGCTTTTTGTAAAACTTATTTAAAAATATAAAAAAACATAAGTTTTTATATAAGAAAATGCAAATATGTATTTCACTGCTAAGAATTAGTTTATCGAATTTTTCATATTTGTTTCAAGATATACTTTTTAGGTGTGCCTTGAAACGTGCGCAATATTCAAAAAAATTAGGTAAAAAAATTTGATTTTGGCTTCAAAAATCTATTTGAGTTTTTAATTCTTTTTGTAAAACTTATTTAAAAATATAATAAAAAACCTAAGTTTTTATATAAGAAAATGCAAATATGTATTTCACTGCTAAGAATTAGTTTATCGAATTTTTCATATTTGTTTCACGATATACTTTTTAGGTGTGCCTTGAAACGTGTGCAATAATCAAAAAAATTTGGTAAAAAAATTTGATTTTGGCTTCAAAAATCTATTTGAGTTTTTAATTCTATTGTTTCGGATCGCAAAAAGTTAGCAAAAACGAAAAATATCGAAGCCAAATTTTGAAAGCTAGCTTATTAATACTAATAATTAATTAGTAAATTAAATAATTATTAACTTTTACTTAGTTTAAATATATCACTTTAATTTACCTATAGAGTTATTACCGACCTCTTTATCCAAAACTTTAGAAAAAAATACGGGAAACATTAAAAGATCTTACGTTCCAAGCCACACTCGTTTCATTGCAGGCCACTTTTGCCTACCTGTAGTTAAACTACTTCTACAATATTTTTTTTTTCATTGTCTGGTATATTTTATCTTATTAAAGACACTTCTCGTCAAATTAATTATTAAAAAATATTTTAAAATATGCAATGAATTCAAAATTGTTAAATGAGCATTTTTATTATTTCTTAATATTTTTTTTATCCTCATCAAAACTTAAAAATATTTTAAAAATAATTTATATCTCAGTGATACGAAATCACATAATAAAAATGTTTTAAAAATCATTATTTTATCTTTTTTATTACATATTTGTGTAGCATTTTTTTTCTCGTTTTCATAAAAATATATCAATATTTTCAACTTAAGTTCGTTTTAAGTTTGTTGTACTGCGTAAGTAAATTTGGTGCAAATGGTAGAGCGGTCTACTTTAATACAGCAGATCGTAACTCAGATTCGTGTGTTCAATACTCGCTGGCACCAAAAGATTGTTTTTCTTTTTTAAATATTTAAAGTACATCCCTAAAGTATGCTGCACATTTTTATTAAACAAAAATGTTAATATATATTTGAAAAAGACCTTCCATGAACTATTTAAAATGCTATTAAAGAAGTAATATATTCACTCCACACGACAATGTTAAAATCATTAATGATTCACCTAAATTTGCACCACATCCGGATCAGTAGATGTGGTGTTTTTACTATTTCTTCCTCAGCTCTTATTTTGCTGGGCAGAGACAGGAACTTTATGAACTGAAAAATGTGTTTTAGGCACCTATAATATGTATAAAAAATCTCAAAATATGCACTAAAAATTTAAAAAAAATATCCATTGAAACTTTATTTTAATATTTAAAATTTTGTGTTAAAACGTATGCAGAGAATATGTTAAACAGTACAAATCAACTTAAAAATTTAATTAAAATTGCTTGAAACGATTAAAAATAATTCATTAATTGTTTTGGTTTATGTTTTTTGTTAATTTTAATAATATAAAAATCTCAGCTTTATTAAGAGTACGGTGGATGGTGCTTGATTAAAATCACTTGAATAAATGTTTAATTTTCAATGTTTAATGTTTATTTGTCAAATATAAAATTAAAAGAGTTATTTTTACGATAATCTGCGAAAAATCCAATAAAAATACATATTTTAAGAAAAATGATCAAAAATATGCAATAAAAATATTCATTTATAGAAAAATATGCAAAAATATGCATTAACAAATCGATGCCATTTTAACACAAATTCTTTGATTCTCAAAGATATTTTGTTTATCCTGTTCTTTAACTTAAGAAAAAGGCATGCATTTGCATGAACTTCCGGACCCTGCTAATAATACTGCAAATTTCAACGGGTAACGTCGAAAATATTGAAAACTTCATTTCGCTTGCGCTAGTTTGTTACTTTTTTTTAGCAGGCTCAAAGCATATGCTTTTTGATACATATGCAAACTTTTGGGCCTGGTATCATTTTAAAATTCGAAACCTATATAAAAAATGAACCACCTTAAATTAATGCATAAAATATATTTCTAGCTGCCGTTTAAGGGGTTAATTTTTAAGTTGAAAAATAGCATTTCTAAACGATTTTCTAAAAATTAACCTACCTCGGGATGAACATATCGCACAAAGTAGGAGGAGCCTGCCAAGATTATGGTACCAATCTCTTCTTTGGAAGACGCTCTAGCAGATTAGTGCTTTAAATACTCACAATATATTTTCCGTTACCGATTGTAGTTTATTTAAAAAGTAATCCGTAAAGTTTGTTTTTAACTGAATAAACTATTAAAATACAAAGAAATATATTTTTCAACTTGTTTACCTGTTATTTAAAAAACAAACTATGAATTAATACGGAGTTTCTGAAGCAGTTAATATTTTCGTTTAAAAAAAAAATCACACAAAAATCACAGTAATCTTTTTAAAAGTTCTCTCAAACGTTTTTCATATGCACAAACTGGGGATGGTAAATAAATTACTTATTTACATTTTCAGTCCAAAAAGTACCAAAGTGGCCCAGCTGACGATTAAGTGCTTTGTTTCAGTTTTTTTTGTTACTGAGGGTATTCAGTGTGGTCATTTGCACACGATGCAAATTTGCAATTTCTTATCCTTGAGCAGTATTGACGGTGCATAATGTGCATATTAGAACAGAGATGAGTTCCCTCACTGTTCCAAATTTATATGTTAAATCACATCTATTAGATGGCATCTAGGAGATGAAGAGACAGCCTGCTAGAGATAGAGTAAAAACTCTGAGTATCTTTATTCATGTACAAATAACAAATTTTAGTATATATAAAATAAAACAAAAGTTAGGATTACAATTTTCGCAGTATAGAACATGTGTTAGCTGATTATTTAAATATAAGAAAATTAATTAGCAATATGGTAAAAGTCAAGTGTTTTTTAGGTAAACAAGATTGAGCGCATCAATGTTTAATGTAAAGTTAAAATTAAGCAATATTCTTGTGCAACTTTTGCTAGTGTGCAACAAATTACCAGTGTGTATGTCATATTGGAGGGTTAGAGAAAATCAAAAAGGTTTTGATTCTTATTGCAGACACAAGATATGTGAAAAATATTTAATATTGAGTTGGCTACATTGAATGATAATAAAATTGTCAGTAATATGTGCAATAATATTGCAAGGGTACCTTAACAATTAAATTAAATCAAAAAGTACCAACATTTTTACAATAGTACTTTTTACTTTAGTACTAAACCAAATATTTTATTTACCATCACTATAGTTTTTCTTTAGATTTTAATTGTCTTTTATTTTACATACACATAAGCGGTAATCACTCTTGATAGAAAACTTTTTCTTGGAGGAAACATTATCGATTTCTTTTTCATTAAAGAGTGAGCGTCTTTTTTAGCAAGTTTGTTTTCAACACTGTCAGCTGATCTTTGTTTACATTTGTTCTAGGCTGAACACGTTTTTCACCAAATGTAATTAAAAGTTAAATAAGCAAAATGCCAAAAACATCAGAAAAAATTAAAATAATTAAATTTATAGATTTTTTGTCTCCTCATCTGTCCATTTTTTGTTTGATTTTTCTCTTATTTTCTTTTTTATTATCTTGTGACGCTTAAAATCAGTTGTTCTTCTGTCAAAAAAAGTTTTTCTTGTTTTCTACTACAACTTACTCAAGGATTGAGTCAAAGAAATTTCCTATCAAGAAAAGGAGAATCGAAGAAAACGAGAAAAAACAAATCCCATACATTTTGTTGTTGTATCTGTCAAAAGTTTTCTTCTTTTCTCGTTTTCTTCGATTCTTCTTTACTTTTCTATCAAGAGTGATTACCGCTATAGTTTTTTAAGCTATTTACATATTCTAGTAAAAGATGAACTCAAAGGTCATCCTTTTTCGTTATGCTGCCATATAAATGTTGGGCGCCATTCGCTCAATTAATTATTATTCAATTAATCTTATTATTAAGTTTTAAAAATAAATCCTAACATATATTATTATGTAAATAACACACTGTAAAATTTTTTTTTTTTTTTAAATAAAAATATAACCAAAAACAAATACAGAACTCGTGTTTTTATTTCTTTTAAATTAAATTTGGTGATAGCTAAAATAAACGACAATCGTTTTTTTTACGTTTTTGGGGGTAAATTTTTGATGGTTAAAATAAAGGAAAATCGTTTATTTTGAAGTTTTGGGAGTTAAATTTTTAATGGTCAAAATAATGGAAAATCTTTTATTTTTTGGATTTTCGGTAATTTTTTGATAGTCAAAAAAAAAAAAAACGAACGTCGTTTATTTTAGAGGATTAAGCAATTATTTTTTAATAGTTAAAATAAACGAAAGTACTTTGTTTTTATCGATATTTTTAGTTAATTTTTTAACAATTAAAAATAATTGGAAATTACTATTGTTTTTAACAACTTTTTCAATAGTTTTAATGTACAAATTCGTTTGTTTCTAACTATAAATTATTGTGAGTCCGGTTATTATCAGAGATGTACAAAAAAAAAAAAAAAAACAAGGAAAAACAAATTTAAGAAAAAAAAAAACGTTCAAAGTTAATAGAAAAATTAAAATTAATTATGAATAAAGAAACATTTTAAGTCAGAAAATATTAAAAAAGTGACCTCCTGATGCCACGCATGGTCTAATCAAACTACGTGATTTTTTCTGAAAATTATGCAAACTTTGATGATAACATTAAAATTTTATTCAATTTGCTTCAAAATAATCAATTTTCCAAAATTGGAAAGGAGTCGCTCCACGCACAAACACAAATTTTTATTATTATTATTATTACTTTTAATTTTTTATTTTTTTCTTTAATTGCAACTATTATATTATAAAAATAGCAATAGACATCTTCAAATTAAGCATTTAAAAAAATCTATAAAATTAATTTAAAAAGAAACAGGTTTTTTGGAATTTCGTGGGTAATTTTTGATTGCAGACTAAAGTGGATTAATGATATCCGATGAAGTCAAAATTCCATATCGGAATAATTTTGAATTTATTAAACAATTAAAATTTTTAATAAAATCACACTTTTTTCACACTTAAATCACATTTTGATCACATTTTCATTAAAAAGAAAAAATCGATTTCTTTTATTTGGAACCATTTCACACATTTTTTTTTTAAAGTACGCTCTAATGTATAGTCAAAATCCCCAAATTTGAACATGCTACTAGAATTGCATGTTTAATTTAACAAAATCACGAAAAATACTTTTTTTTAATGAATTCTCAACGAAATTCACCTACCTCTTTCAGGAAGATCACGATTTAAACGCCGTTCTTTGCATACCCTTGCTGCAAACTATAATTCGAAAATTTAAAAATAAATGCTTAAACCTGTTCTTACACTCATAATAATAAACGAAAACTGTTGTTCATTTTTCGAAACTTCTGATTATTTTGACATTACGAAAAAATTTTTTATATACCATATTTATATATATATTTTACGAAATTATATTTTACGAAATTATATTTTACGAAATTTTGTAAAAACATTTATAAATTAAAATACAAAATAATTTTGTATATTTTCTTATATTTAACAATTTAATTTGTATAGTTTACGAAATTTTGTAAAAACATTTGCAGATTAAAATACCAAATATTTTGTATATTTTTTTATATTTTACAATTTTTTTTTGTATTATTTATAAAAATTTTGTAATGTTACAATTTTTTTGAACTTTGTGTTAAAAATTAATTACCAACTCGATTTTGTATTTATAAAATCTTTAAATTTATGAAACCTGTTATTTACGAGAATGTTGTAATATTTACAAAATATTTGTACATTGTACTAAAAATAGTATCGTATGTATTGTTAAGCATTGATTATTATGAGTGTATTTGTTTCCTTTGATGTCTTTCAAAATTTTGTATTAAAAAATTTCACACAAATTTTGAAATGATTTGAAACAAAACAAAAAATTTCGGAATAAGGATATCAGTAAAGTAAATTTTAGTACTGTCAAAATGTTACTTTTTAATAACATACTAAAATAAAATGGTACAAAGCAAAACTAGCAGCTATTGCCACAATATAATATATAGCATTTTCAGCAGCACCCATATTTTATTATTTTGTTTTTTAATAAATTTAATTGAATTTGTATTATAGAAAAAAACAACAAAAAAAAAATAAACACAAAAAAATTTTAAAAATATTAACAAACACAACTAATTTTAATATCAATTTGAAGCGAACTGCAAAAATATGTATTGTTTCTTGGCCTTTGTGTAATTCATATCGATAAAAGCAAATATTATATATAATTATATCGTTATAATACAAAGAACTGTGCATTAGGGTTATAACTGATGACAAATACTATATTAAAAACACGGTGCTACAAAAAAAAAAATCCAATCACTTTTCAAAATAACTAGTGTAGGTTATAATCAGGGACAGAAACTTCATGAACTAAAAAATAAAATATTGTGTTAGACGCCTATAATATGCATGAAAAATCTTAAAATATGCACTAAAAATGAAAAAATATGCACTAATTTTAATTTAATTTTAAAGTTAATTTGTATTGTTTAATATATTCTCGCACAAATAAAACACAAACTTTTAATTATATGTACACTGAGAGTATTATATGGATGATATCAATGAATTTTTGCATTAGATCTATGAAGTGTCACTAGAAACCGTCCATTAAAACTTTTCATGAAATTAATGCAGTTTTTCTTAAAATTTTAAGAAAAATTTCATATTATTTATTTTTATTTATTTATTAATTTCATACGCCTAATGAAAAAGTGTCATTAAAACAGGTTTCATTAAATTTATAACGCTTTTTCATTTATTTTAAGGAATCTTTCATTCACTTTGTGAAAAAAACTTCATTAGTTTGGTCAACAAATTCACAAAAACTGGAAAAGTCTCTCTGTGTATTAAAAAATTCGCATTTAAAAAACCACTAAATTCTATATCACTTAATCCCAAATTGCAAATAACATTTCAGAGAACACTTGAATAGGTCCTTTTTACTACATATGCTGCTTGATCAAACATAAAATAATGTTACAAGTGATTTTTTACAAAAGACTGTGAAAATTTCAATAAAAATATGCAAAATAAGTAAAAATATGCAATACAGCAAAATAAATAAAAGTATGCAATAAAAATATTCAAAAAATGCATTTATAGCAAAATATGCAAAAATATGCACTAACAAATCGATATCATTTGAACGTAAACTCTTTAATTCGAAAAGATATTTTGTTTACCATGTTCTCAGATTTATGGAAAAAATATGCATTTGCAAGAACATCCGGGGAAAACCGGTTTGACAAGTTGCAATATACCTTCAAATTTTCGAGATAACAATAAAAGAGTATTTTTTTGCGACAGGCGCATTTAAACATTTATAATTCAATAATTTTTTTAACCGATTTTGTATTTATCAACGGCATTTAAAAGAAAATTACTTGGTCTTTCGAAGTACATATACTTCGCCTTATATTATCAATTTTCAACCGATTTGAATAAATGAAGGCTCATTTTGCTCAGGACAACACTAATTTATGAATATTTAAAAAAGTTTAAAAAGTTCAAAAAAGTTTAATTGTTAATAATTATTAATATAAATATGTAGAGTTTTTCGTAATAACAATTAAAATTTAAAATTTTTTAACTTTTTAAGCTTTTTTGAATAATCATAAAGTTAGTGTTGTCCTGAGTAAAATAAGCCTTCATTTGTTCAAATAGTTTGAAAATTCACAAAGTTATGGTCTGTTTTTCAAATTCCTCATTTTGCTCGGGAAAACACTTTACTTTGAGAATTTTGTTGTTTTTAGAGAAGATTCGAAAAAAGCCCTTGTAGAAGTTGAAAAAGTTTTTAAAAAAATTTTAATTGTGAACGGCGTGGTAGAGAAGAATGAGTGTATTTTCTAAAAATCATAACTACATTGTAAATTTTTCAATTTTCCTGAATCAGACTGCGCAGCTTCTGGTATTGAGCCTTCGTCAGTGACCCTGTTTTTTGAATGATGTAATATTTGTTATGTTTTTATTTGTTCGATTGCGTCTATATGAAATTTTCTGTGCAATCACTGACCGTGGTATAGATAAACTGATTTCTAATGCCACATGCACTCGCACTACACGTTAGACTGATCGTTTTAGCGCACTGATCTCTCGTCAGGTCGAGTTTTGTTGTGATTAAAACTAGTTTTATTCAATATACGGTGTTTTTGTTCTTGCATACATACTCTCAGAAGTACAACTCCAACAACACAGCAGTTCTATTTTTAGAAACTTACCTCACTCTAATGTCCACTGTTTTCCCATATGTTGTAAGTGATGCCACAATTGTTATTAAAAATATCTCTTCATATTTATATTAAAAATACAAAGCAAATGTATGTACTTCGAAAGGCCAGGTAATTTTCTTTGAAATGCCGTTTAAACATTAAAAATCGGTTAAAAAATTACTGAGTAACAAATGTCTAAATTCGCCGCCAGTCGCAAAAAATTTTCTTTTATCGTTGCGACTTCTCAAACCGGTTTTGTAATGTACAGTCGCTCTTAAAAGTGAGTGCTCATCACAAATTTGCATTTTCAAATGATTTTAACTATCACTCGTTTTAACTTTTACTAAAATAAAATCACCACTTTTTGTTTGTCATAATATCTACATTATTATTAGGGAATAAAATAATCCGAAAGATTTCTAAATTTTTTATTACAACAACAAAAATAAAAAAAAAACATCTGTTTTGAAACTTCAAAAAGTGAGTGCTCAGTTATGTTTTTTCCTAAAAAATTAATCCTTTGCTACACGAATTTATGATAAATTTGTATTCCATTATTATTTATAATCCCTATATATATTTTAGGATGCAAATTAGACAATATTTGGGAAACCTTAATTGAACAATCTAACAATTCTTCCTATATAGCTCTAACTAGATCCTTTTTAGAGTTTTTTTTTCACTATTTCGAATATTTTTTTCAAAATTTAACTAAAAATTCTTGGTTTATATTAATTAACGATGATTAGAGATCTGTTTTACAATATTTGTGTTGACCAGATTTTGCATTGCATCGGTGGCCTTGGCGAAAAGATTTCCGGCTGCAAAACGAATTTGTGGTGGTTTGAAATTAAAATATGATTTTAAAATAGCAAGATTGTATTCATAAGAATATTTTATATCGATAATATGTAAGTTCCAAACATCTTTACCACTCCTGCATGAACCCACCACAACCTTTTTCCACCACAGCCTTTTCATAAGTTGGTTTTAATGTTTCTTCATCAAAATCGCAATTTCTGAAAATACTATTTTGAGTAGAAAAAACGTGTCAACAACGCCAAAAAACAATAATGGAAAGCTATCTAGTCCACACATTATTTTTTCATAAAAAATATAATGAAATGTGAAAAGTACTTCGAAACAGAAAATACGAATTTCACGAAAAATACTCAATATTCATCTTATGAACATTGGGTAGAAACTTTAATGGTAGGGGCACGCAATAGTGATAAAATTGTTCAAAACTTACATTTTATGAAAGGAACATAATCTTTTATACGTAGTTTTTTAAAAAAATATTTTTAGTCTAACCCGCCAGCAATTCGTCTCTATCCCAAAATTACTTCGACTAGGGTAACGGCCCAATGTAAAATATAGCCGATATATAGCTGTAGTCTCATTTTTCTTTCAAAAATTTTGCAATAAAGCTCTCCTATCATCTCTCTTGATCTTAATGAAACAAACTTTGGTATAATTTTGAAACAAATAGTGGAGAAATTGAAAATATCTGGAAAAATTATCTGGTTAAAGCTATATACACTCATTATAATTCATGCATAAAAATACGAAATTATTGTCAAAACTACAAAAAATTTTGTAAAATGTACAAATTTTCGTTTATTTAAAAAAAATGTTTGTTAATGAAAATGAACATTGTGAAATAGAGACGGAGGAGATTAGAAAAATAAACAAAAATCTAAAAATAGAATATTTGTGTTGTTAGTGTTGTCACTTCTGAGTATAATATACAATAACAGAAAAATCTAATAGGAAAGAAAACTGCAATTTACCTGAATTAGATTCGAGGCCATGCTTGGGTATGATCGCTAAACGGTCATGAATGACTTGGTATTGTTACGTTTGTAATGTAAGATGAGCGCAGGTTTGATTCTTACAGCCGCAGGTTGTTGAAAAATTTATCATATAGAGACAATCTGACAATTATAAGACACAAATTATAATACAATTTAAATGGAAAATCACTGATGAGCCTGTCCATAAAAAGGCAGAAACTAGTCTAGTCTGATTTAATTAATAGTGTTTATAATTTTTAGAGAAAAACGTTTATTATTCAATTTCGAGGCCATACTCTATATTTCTTTATTAGGATATTGTCCTAACAAATAATCTATAGAGTGTTTTTGTTTTCAAATTTATTATTTGACCCTTTAGGAATGTGTTAATAGATATATTTCGGGAATTTTCTAGGTTCCCATCATTTTGTTATTTTGACATTTTTTTGTAATTTTACGCATGGATTTTTTATCCATGTATAAATAATTTGAAAATAGTCCAATTAATGGGACATTTTCTAATTCTATTTCTGGAATATAATTAGATATAATAAGGAATAACGGAACAAAAATTAAATATAAATTCGTGTACCAAAGGATTAATTTTTAAGAAAAATGTAAGTCGCTTTTGGAGTTTCAAAAGGAATGATTTTTTTTTTGTTGTGTTATAAAATTTATTAATCTTTCGGGACTTTTTTTTTAATAAAAATGAAGTAAATATTATGGCAAAAAAAAGTGGTGACTTTATTATAACAAAAGTTAAAATATATGCCACTTTAAATCATTTAAAAACTCAAATTTGTGGTGAGCACTCACTTTTTGGAGCGACTGTAGGTACTCCCCAGCAAAACTTTGGTAATGGGTGCGATAAAGTAATGCATTACCTTGTAATGTGTACTCCTTACCTGTATCATTATTTTCCAACAAGAAGTAATGAGTTACCGATAATTGAACACTCATGGATTACCTTGTAATGAGACCTCATTACATTTTACATTACTTCAAAACATAAAATAATGACTTACCGATCATTAATTACATAATGCATGAATTATAAACGTAAAGTAATTATTAATATATATTTTTGAAAATCTATTTATAGGCACATTACTTTGTGATTTTTTGTAAGCATAATGGTAAGGTGTATATTTTTGATATCACGAACGAAAACACGAAGCACAACAACTCATCTACATTTTAAGCAATAAAATATTGTATGTATCGATAGCTCAGTTGGTAGAGTTCTCGCCTAACTAATTGTTAAATACCAGAGACCCCAGGTTCGAATCCCAGCATGACCATGTTATTTATTTAAATAAAAAAAAGTTATTTATTTAATTAAAAAAAAATATCTGTAAAAAAATTTTTTATGCATTTTTTTTTTGTTAATTTATTTATAGACACATTACTTTTTCCCACCATGTAACCATATAAGTAACCAGTTACTTTACCCCCTACAAGGTAATGAGTTACTTTGAGGCTCATCGCCTGTATAATTCATCAGCGAAGTAACGTGTAAAGTAATGCATGAAGCCCTATGGCGATACATTACTTTACCCATGATTTGGTAATGTGTGGTTTGGCTGGGTCAGCTAGACTTACAACCCACACTAGGTCATTCGACGAGTGATATTTCTGTGCAATAAAAATTGGGTTTTCGGGTCATTTAAAAAAAACCCTCCCGCATGAAGTGTAATTTCTAAAAATGCATTTGTTTCTAGCGTTTTTGCAATGAAATTTGCAAAACAGGACCAATATTGCTGCACAATATTCTATAAATTACTTTTTACATAATGTGCTTGTAGTTTAGCGAATTTTGATGTCTATATGCTAAAATCTTTTTTTTTATCAAAATCCGCGAAAACAATCAAATTTAAAAACGTTTGTGTTCTTTAATATTGATAGGTATCGTTAAAGTCTAATTACTTTAAAATTTTAGCGAAATATAAATTTTTAGTTTAATTAAACAAAAAAAATAAATTTTTGTTGAACTACAAAAATGTTTGTGCTGCAACTTTTTTTAAAACCGAGAAAAAATAACATTTAATTTTTTTTAATATTTTTCAATTGACTTTACGACTGGTATAGGTAAAATTTGATATTTGCAAAAAACCGATTAAAAAGTTATAACCCTACTCTGCATTGAAATGAATTTATGAGTTTCTGTATCAAAGAACTTGATTATATATCGATAAGATAATGGTATTAAAATTCAGCATGGCATTGAAATTTTTGTTCGCATACCATTTTCAAAATAATCGGTGGCATTTTCAGTAGAATCAGCAGCCCGATTTGTACATTGCCAGGCTCGCAACCAATTTGTGGCAGTTATTTGGTAACGTTGAGGACGACATAATCGATCCAGTTTATCACTTTTAATATTAACATAAAAACATATGATTGGCAATACTAAAAATAGGATAAATAATCCGCCAAAAAAATAAACTAAATTATGCATTATTTATCTTTTTTTTTTCTTTAGATTTTAAAAACTTCATATTTGTTTTATAAACTAATTTATGTTTAAGTTGTTAATTTAATTAATTAATTTTTTTTTTTGCACCATGCCCTTTTCAAATTATGGTTGATTAAGTACTAACATGATTTTGTTTGTTTGTTTATTTAATTTATTTATATGTTCGCATTTTAGGTTTAATAAAGTTTTCCGCTTAAAGAGTAAAGAGAGAGAAGATATTAACTTTACGATTACACTGTGCAACACAAAAAAAAAACTCACTCGTCAAATGGTCTAGTGTAGGTTGTAAGTCTAGTTCAGTGTATTACAAAACCGGTTTGAAAAGTTGCTTTATATTACTCAAGATATATTTATAAGGTAGTCTTAGTAGCCCAGCTGTTTATTTTCCTCTTACCTGGTTTTGACATTTCTTACATGGTTTTGACAGTACAAAGACTGTATCTTGAGTATTTTGAAATGTCAAAACCCTGTTGTTTTAGTATTGTTTGTAGTTGTTGTTCTAGTAAGACTACCTATATGAATATATCTTGATATTACTCAAAAGGCGAGTTTCATGATGGGTTCTCTCCGAACTTACTGATAAGTCATAAAAAAATAAAAAAAATAAGGGACACGTATTTTTTTTAGCGGCCCAATCTCACGTTTAAGAGTTAAAAGGTGATGTCAAAGTTAATACATTTTTGTATGAAAACATGTCAGAAACTAATGAAATTAAAATTTTTGAACGCAGTTTTGTTGTACTCGAGAAAACAAAAATGTTGATACCAATATGGCCTATGTAGTGTGTTAGGGTTGCCATTTATATAAAATATTTAAAATATAGGTTAAAAAGGTCTTTGCATAAAAGCCGAACAATTACTTATATCGAAGAAACCTTCAATCAGACAATCCCTCGATTGAATAGACATTAATATACATTTTTTTTTAACTTAATCCAATTATAAATCTTTAACAAGAAACACAATTTTTTGAATAACAAAATTACATGGAAGTTATCGGACATGTTTCGTACACCAGTTAATGCGTCTGCAAATGCTCTTTCATTTGGTACCCTATTCGTCCAAAATTTCTATGAAACAATTTGCAATGTGGGCGTTGTGGTGTAATAGTTAGCGCGTTGGACTGTTACAAAGATGGTCTCGGGTTCGATTTGCGGTGACGACAACATCAATTTACAAAAATAATGTGTATGAGTTTTCTATCACTTATATGTATCGCTGCGCCCACCTTCGGTGTTCCCATAGCAGTTAACCCCACCGAAGTAAAATAATTAATCAGGGCTATGAAACAGAAAGCTTCAATAAATTCGCCAACTCTACATCAGGTTGCGAGCAACAACTGTTCTAAGACTTATCATCTCGCCCAATTACAGTGTTGCCATGTTCGAAGCCCTTCATATTTCACCATCTTTCATACCTCCACTATACCCTTTCTAAAGAAAGCAACACATTAATTAATAGGAAGAATTTCCTGAGTGTTGCTTCTCTTTTATAAAAAAAAAAAAAAAAAAAAATAAGGGGTAATTTTTGACCCAACTTCTGAACCCCTAAACATGATAAAAAAAATATGTGTCGCTTATTTGCCTTTACTTTATCACATATCCAAATTACATTAAGATCGGAGAGAACGCATTTTTTTAACTTTTCCAACGTTTACTAGGTTTTTTTTCGAATTTTCTTTTAAAATAAAAATATTCTTAAAGTGAGTATTTTCCTGAGTAAAATTAGCCTTCATTTATTAAAATCAGTTGAAAATTTACAAAGTTATAGTACTTTTTCTATATATACAAAATTGTGTTTCTTTCTCCTTTGCATTTGAATTATCCTTCATGATATTAATGAAACAGTTTCATTGAATATTTTTCGTAGATTCAATGAATAACTTCATTATATCTAAGAAACTTTATTAGCATTAAGAAATTTTTCATAAACTTTTTTCATAAAATCTCATAGTTTCATAAAAAAAATTCTTTTGGTTTTATAAATTATCTGTTCATAAATTTAATGAATATTTTCTTTGGAGTTATGCAATTATGACTTAATTTTTTAATTTTTGCATAAAATTTCATAATTTTCTTAATTTTCATACATTTTAAACTTTAGTTTTAAGATTTAATTCTCAATTGTTAAACATATTTCATAAAGTGCTTTATTATTTTAATGTAGCCTTTAATTAATTTTGGACTTCAATGAAATTGTTTAAAAAATCATATGAAGTGGTACATTGTTCTAATGCATTGGCTTAGTTCCAATGCATTTTTGAAGACATTCGTTTAGAGTTTTATTAATTCAAATAAACTTTTTAATATTAAAAAATTTTATGAAACTATTTCATAAATTCTATAAACGCTTCATTGTCGAAATGATTCATTAGTTTTATGAAGATTTTCATTAATTCTACAAACATTTCATAAACATTGACTTAAGGGAAACCTGTTTCATAGATTCTATGAAAAGTTTCAATGGACGAGTTTCAGTACCAATTTTCATTAAAGCTATGCAGAAATTCATTACTAAAGTAAAAATAATTCTTACCATAACTTTGCAAATTTTTAACCGATTTTAACAAATGAAGGCTCATTTTACTCAGGAAAATACTAGCTTTAAAAATATTGTTGTTCTAAAAGAAAATTCGGAAAAAGAAAAGCTGAAAATTTAAATTATAATATTCTTTTTAGTTTAAACGAGCTTAAGATCATTTATTTATTAATTATTTATTTCCAATATTTCGTCTCCACATTAGGTGACTTCTTCAGGGAACAAATATTACAATTTGAAAAAACTAATTTTAATAATTAAAAAATTTATATACATATAATAAAATTTTTTAAAAAAGGCGGGAAATCAAAAAATATTTTCTGTCAAACCGAAAATATTTTGTCAAACAGAAAATATTTTTTGATTTCCCGCCTTTTTTAAAAAATTTTATTATATGTATATACATTTTTTAATTATTAAAATTAGTTTTTTCAAATTGTAATATTTGTTCCCTGAAGAAGTCACCCAATGTGGAGACGAAATATTGGAAATAAATAATTAATAAATAAATGATCTTAAGCTCGTTTAAACTAAAAAGAATAAAATAAACGAAGATCGATGAAAACTTAACATTTTTAAATTATAATATATATATAGAAAAAGTACCATAACTTTTGGCAATTTTCTACCGATTTTAACAAATGAAGGCTCATTTGACTTAGGAAAACACTAGATTTAAGAATATTTTTATATTAAAAAAAGATTTTCATATGAAGTTGAAAAAGTTGTAAAAATTATTTTATGTTATAATTGTTAGAGAATTTTGTATTTATTGTTAATCTTTTAAAATTGTTATTCAACAAAGAAAGGCCAGGGGCCGAATTACGGCATTCGTGATCGAGTGAGCTTTCGTGTCGTTTAAAATTTCGTCACGTATCGAATGAATAGATTACGGCAATCGAAAGCTCACGTATCGAAATTTATAAAAAAAAGTAAAATATTGTTTCTGTTGGAAGAAGCTAAAAAAAAAAATAAAAATTTGGCGCTAATAACAATTATTCTACTTTTTATAATAAATACAATAATTTAATAACTTAAATGAGTTCTTTGTTGCTTTTGGCCTTATCCTCTGATTCTGAGGAGGAAAATAATACCATTCGTATAAGAAAAAACCTTCGGGACAAAAGTGATCCATTGACTTTGCCAGCTAAAGCGTATGTTACAAATACCTTTGTAATACATTTTGTATAATATTTGATTAGCCCAATTTCTTTTTAGATTTATTAAGCGTTTTAGACTTACTAAGGAGGCATTTAACTACATTTTATTCGAGATAAAATTTGAGGGACATATGTCATCATCATTGCCGCTAAAACTTCAGTATCAGCCACACTGTCGTTTTTAGCCAGTGGAGGATTCCAACATACGGTAGGAAGTGATTTTTTGGTGGGAATGTGTCAAAGCGCAATCAATTAAATAGTTAATGAAATGGAAGCTAAGCTGTGTCCGAAATTTATAAAATTTTTACCCGATCAATCATCTGAGTCTATGGAATCGTTCATAGAAAAATATAATCTCCCAGGAGGTAATTGCAGTTCAACAAATGCTTTACCTTTTAATGAAAAGTGTTGTTTTTTAGTGATTGGATGTGTTGACGGCACGCATTTCGGACTGCAAAAGCCAACAACAAATGAACACCGTTTCTTTAACAGAAAAGGATTTCATATATCAAAAACCTATTTTTTTATTTTAATACATTATTTATTTTCAGATTTGTGATCACAAATATTTAATTTTATCTAAAAATTCTAAATATGGTGGAGCATCCCATGACTCTTTTTTTTGGAGGCAGTCCGAAGAAAGAAATTTGTTGGAAGAGATGTACAATTCAATTCATACAATAAAAAGTCAAAAACTTACATTTTTGTTTTTTTTTTGCACAGAGAATGTAAGAAGAAAATGTTTTTCGTTCGCAGCGAAAACTCGTTAGCGAAAGCTATCATATCAAATTTCGATAGCTCTTACTCGATATCGAAAGCTGTAATCTCAAAAACGAAAGTGACGAGCAATTTTATTCGTTCACAAATGCCGTAATTCGGCTCCAGGTAACTTTCTTTTAAATACCGTTTAAAAATTCAAAATCGGTTGAAAAGTTATTGAGTTACAAATGTTTAAATGCCCCAGTCGCATAAAATACTCATTTACCGTTATCTCGAAAATTTGAGTTTATATTGAAACTTCTTAACCTGGTTTTGTAATACACTCAGCTAGACTTACAACATCCACTAGAAAAGTGATTACAATTTTTTGTTTTTTTTTTTTTTTGTAGCACCGTGTTATTAGAGGTATATAAAAAATATCATATCGATATTAGTAAATGATAAGATTATAAAAATAATTATGTGAAAGAAGTAGTGATAAAATCAACTTTTATGAATCTAGTTATGCCCTACATAATGACAGAGAAAATTCAACACAATATTAATTAATACACAAAAATTATAAATTGCTAAAAATGTCTTAAAACTGAAATCACGAGAAAAAAGTTAAAAAAATAAATTTTGTAAACAAATTTTCGGAAAAACAATATTTTCGAAAAAATGTTATCCGTCTTAATTCTCTTAAGAAAGAATTTTTAAAAACAGGTACAGGAACTATCTAATTTTAAAGGACCTGCCACTTTAACATCGCCCTAATCCTTTATTTTTTTTTTTTTTTTTTATTAATTAATAATCATATAATTATAAATTATATACTATTACCCTAACCGAGCACTAGCTACTATGGCCTTCGGCGCGTCTGGTGGGAATCGAACCCACGACCCCCGCACTGATAAGCCAGCACGCTACCAACTAGCCTACCGGGGCGCACTTAATCCTTTCATATAAATTGAACGGTTCTAAAATACCCAGTAAAAACATGGTAATGACTACTTATTATTTTATTATATACCTTCTGCATTACTTAATATAATAAAATAATGGGTTACCAATAAGAAATTTATAATACACTAGCTAAAGTGCCGGTGTTTCCCGGGTCAACTGTGATTTTAAAATGCAAAAAAAATGTTAAGCTAGGAAATAGACGACTTAATTCTGTTGTGTTTTGCAGAATCAGTTAGGACTTTTATGTTAAACTTGAAATTAAAGATTCCATTTGAAATAAGGTTACAAATTTAAAAATTATTTTATCTTTTCAGTAGCAGTTCACGACTATAAATCAATGTGCTTTATCAATAAAGATGTCTCATATTGATTTTAGAGCATGGTTTCGAAAAAGTTTATCCTTAAAGAAATTTTTTTTTAGTTTTTTTTAATGGACTTGTTATTGCCAAAAACGGTAAGGAAAAATAAAATTTTAAAAAAATGAAATCTCTTTATGATTTCTCTTTATGATTTTATTTTTTTTTAATTTTATTTTTCCTTACCGTTTTTGGCAATAACAAGTCTATTAAAAAAAACTAAAAAAAATTTCTTTAAGGATAAGGATGCGAAAAAATCAGAAATGGTTTTCCTAAAATGTTTTGATTGGATTTAATACTTTCAAATTAAAAAAAATAAGCTTTACTAAAATAGTGTAATTTTTTGATTTTGACGTTTTTGATCAAAAGTCGGTGTTGAGTGGGCTATGGTAATGAAACTTTTACTGAGGCCTTCCTCGGGTAACGTAGATGTGAGTAATTTCAAAGAAATCCGTTAAAACTTTCTTGGAAGTTTGTATTAAAAAAAAAAAAAAACTAAAAAAGTTGAAAAAGTTGAAAACAATTTTAATTTTACATTTTTTGTCAAAAGTTGGCGTAGAAGTGGGCGTGGTTGATGAAAACTGTACTACGGTCTAAGTTGAGGTCGGAGGATTATGCATGCCAAACTTGAGGAAATCCGCTGAGAATTGCAAATATGTATAGAGAACAAACAAACAGAAAATGAGTTTTATATATATAGATAGTGGAATTTTTTGATTTTGACGTTTTTGATCAAAAGTCGGTATTGAGTGGGCTATGCTAATGAAACTTTTACTGATGCCTTCCTCGGGAAACGTAGAATATATGTGAGTAATTTCAAAGAAATCCGTTAAAACTTTCTTAGAAGTTTTTATTCGAAAAAAACGAAAAAATTTAAAAAGTTGAAAAATATTTTAATTTTACATTTGTTGTCAAAAGTTGGCGTAGAAGTGGGTGTGGTTGATGAAAACTATACTACGGTCTAAGTTGAGGTCCGAGGATTACTCATGCCAAATTTGAGGAAAATCCGTTGAGAATTGCAAATTTGTATAGAGAACAAACAAACAGAAAATGAGTTTTATATATATAATAATTACTTTTATACAAAAAATAATTTGTGAACATTAACAGGTTATTCATCTTATTACTTCCGGGAAAATTATAATGACACACCATTTTTTGGGAAATCTATTTTTAGACTTATTATAATTAATCTTTTTGTAAGCTAAAGGTGTTAGTTTTGGTACATCTTGACGAATTGACATTAAAAAAATCATTTATGTCCTAAACTATCCTATGTTATATGCCTCGGTGGCTTAGGGTATAGAGCAGTCGCCTGTCAATGTGACAACCCGGGATCGATTTCCGGCTCGAACATGTTTTAAAAAAAATTAATAATATTTGTTTTTAAATTCTTATTTTTTTTTTTGCAGAATCTATTTTTAGATCCATTAGTATTTTACTTCTGGTAATGGCATACTCGTGTATGCAAAGGGGTAACCCAGTATAATTCATATCTACGTATGGGTGCCAGTAATGCATAACTAATTACTTTTGGAAAATTTTTACATCAAAAAGTTAGAATTATAATATAAAGGGTAATACGTCCAAACCTTCGAGTTCAGACTACTACACTCATTATTTTGTGAGGTGTGTTTTTATTGGGTAAGACTGTGCAAAAAAATAACACTTCGCGTTTTCTGAGCTTTTTAAAAAATAATCACATTGAGTTTTTCCATTTTTGCGAAAGTCTTACTTTGTACATATTTGTGGCACATTATCGCGACCTACACCAAACTGCACACAACTTTTAAGGTTTTATATACAAGTTTGCTATAACTTTTATTAAAAATAAAAATTATGTTCTTTCGACCTTTAATTGTGCAATGAAAATTATTCAAGTTCGAGGCAATACTCTATATTTCTTTATTAGGATATTGTCCTAACAAATAATCTATAGAGATTTTGTTTTCAAATTTATTATTTGACCACTTTCAGGAATGCGTTGATAGATCAATTTCGGGAATTTTCTAGGTTTCCATCATCAGAACACGTTTTAAAAGAAGTAACAATCCCATGCAAAACATCAAACATTCATATTACTTAGTTATCCCACTAAATGAGAAATAATGTATGAGCTCGAAGTTAAAGATTATCACCATTAACCAAAAATAAATTGAAAATTTGTTCGAACAAGCTCTTCCTTTAATAGATATACAATACAAGCTTTTTGTTTTTATTCTCCTTTTTATTTTTACACTTGTGTTGTTTTATTTAAAAACAAGATGTAAAGGGAAAGTAAACTAATACCGTACTTTGTCTTTTTTACAAGTTTGATATAATTTTTATTAAAAATAAAAATTTTTGTTTTTTATTAACACCTTATAAGTTTTCCATACACAAAGGGCCGCACTGGCTAAAAGAAACTGCAAAAAAGTGAAACTCGAACATATTTGGTTTCACAATTTTGACACCATATTACTGGCATTGCTTCAGATCAATACACATAGTGTAAAGTGCTTCAAGTGTTGTGAGTTCATATTATGCGACTTGCAATCCTAAATTGTAAGCTGCAACAGATATACCCTTAAGAATGAAAAATTTTGAGTCTAACTCAAACGACATTTTGAGAATTTTGAACTTTGAGCGTTAATAACTACGAAGCAATCATTTCAATTTTGCTAAAAACTTGTTTAACCTTTCCTATCAGCCGTTTTTTTACAGTTCAAAATTTAAGAAATGACTGCCAGATTTAATCCGTTTCATCAATATTAAAATGTCCATATAAATGTCCGAGCTGATCCATTACTACTAATCAGTTGCCAAACAAGACTGAATACTGTCTACGTGATAAAACTTGAAAAAATTTGTGAATACATTTAAAGTTAGGACTAAATTTAAAATTTAGGCATTGCTGAAATTTCATTACCATTGGTCTAATCAAAGCCAATTAAAAAGAATTTCATTGGCATGGAAATGGTAATGAAATTTTTTGGCATGGTCATTGACAGAAAGTAATGGCAATTAAATTTCAATGCCAATGAAAAATTCCCAAGTATGTTGCTTTCCGTTTTTAAATTATTGGTTCTCCTTTCTTGCAAATCTTGTTTAAACGCTATGGGGAATGGGACCGATTCTGCGTGTGGCACAGGATCGGTCCCTTCGTGCCAGAGACCGGTCTTCTGCTTAACCCTACCCTATGTAAGCAACTGACAACTTTAACGTTGGCTTGTCATAGGAGGGGGTCATTTGTCCTGCTTCAAAGCACGTAGTGGCATGCCACAGGACTAACCAAAGATAGGCATACTACAAGACTGTCGCAAAGGGGCCATGTCATATAAAATAAACGACATGGATAAATTCTGGCCAACTGGCTTTTTCTGGTTAAGTGGTATGTCCTCCCTCTACCAGTCACAGGATTGGTAATTTTAGGGCAATTGACACTGCTTAACCCACTTCAGTATTAAATTATACCAGTCCTGTGATAAGTCCTTCTTTAACCAGTCACTTTTAGGTCAATTGACTCCTCATTCCCCATAGGGAAGCTTAGCAGATATTTGGGCAGCTTTGTGCAAACAATTTTTTCCAAATAACCGATTTTAATAATTTTTTCACTGAAGACCACATATAAGACTTGAGGGAATATTTTGGGTACAAATTTATTTTAAAACTCAATAAACACAAAAATCGAATTTTTTCCAATTTTTAATTTTTTACAATTTATCTGATTTTGACGTTTTCTTAATTTTTGTTTCGAAATCTTTTATGTGTTTTCGAAAAGCCAACACTACAAAATATATTTGTTATTTTATGCAAACTCCGCTACACAGAGAGAATTTTCCTGCCCCAGTTTTTATGAAAATGTTCACTAAACTAATGAAGTTTTCTTCACAAAGTGAATGAAAATTTTCTTAAATCGCATGAAAAAGCTTCAGAATTTTTATGAAACAGTTTTTGATGAAACTTTTCATTATGTGTATGAAATTTTTAAAAAATAAAATGATATTTTTCATAAAATTGTATGAAAAACTGCATATATTTGATGAAAAGTTTCAATGAACGAGTTCCAGTGATATTACATAGATCTAATGCAAAAATTCATTGATATCATGCATACAATTCTCACAGTGTAAAAACTCTAATTTTTAATAACTAAAAATCGCTTTCCGGTATACACTTAGAGACTTCCTTGGACGAGTTTTAATGAAATATGTCCACTAAACTAATGAAATATGTTCACTCTTCATAGTGTGAATGAAAATTTCCTAAATTATAACAAAAAGCTTCATAGTTTTAATGAAACTATTTTAAATGAAACTTTTTTAATAGTCGTATGAAATTTTTAATAAATAATATGAAATTTTTTATTACATTTCATGAAAAACTGCATTTATTTAATGAAAAGTTTCAATGGACGAATTCCAGTGACAATTCATAAATCGTGTCTAAAAATGCATTGATATCATGCATATAGTTCTCGCAGTGTATGACTGTCAAAATAATAAGGTAGTGTACCCTAATGTGGCACTACACCGTTTATTTGGGCTATATAAGTTTGTTAGCGGTGTTAGTAAAAGTTTTGTCGACGGCGCCAATATATTTTTGCGGCAGCCTCTTAATGTTAATTTATAGTTGACTTTGTATGAGTTTTTTAGCGTCGCGAACCGAAATGATATAAAAACTCAGAGATGCACACGAATAGTAGTATGAATACAGAGTCGTTTAGAAATAGTAGTCAGATAAAAGATTAATCAAAAAGATAAAAACCAGTCACTTTTAGGTCAATTGACTCCTCATTCCCCATAGGGAAGCTTAGCAGATATTTGGGCAGCTTTGTGCAAACAATTTTTTCCAAATAACCGATTTTAATAATTTTTTCACTGAAGACCACATATAAGACTTGAGGGAATATTTTGGGTACAAATTTATTTTAAAACTCAATAAACACAAAAATCGAATTTTTTCCAATTTTTAATTTTTTACAATTTATCTGATTTTGACGTTTTCTTAATTTTTGTTTCGAAATCTTTTATGTGTTTTCGAAAAGCCAACACTACAAAATATATTTGTTATTTTATGCAAACTCCGCTACACAGAGAGAATTTTCCTGCCCCAGTTTTTATGAAAATGTTCACTAAACTAATGAAGTTTTCTTCACAAAGTGAATGAAAATTTTCTTAAATCGCATGAAAAAGCTTCAGAATTTTTATGAAACAGTTTTTGATGAAACTTTTCATTATGTGTATGAAATTTTTAAAAAATAAAATGATATTTTTCATAAAATTGTATGAAAAACTGCATATATTTGATGAAAAGTTTCAATGAACGAGTTCCAGTGATATTACATAGATCTAATGCAAAAATTCATTGATATCATGCATACAATTCTCACAGTGTAAAAACTCTAATTTTTAATAACTAAAAATCGCTTTCCGGTATACACTTAGAGACTTCCTTGGACGAGTTTTAATGAAATATGTCCACTAAACTAATGAAATATGTTCACTCTTCATAGTGTGAATGAAAAATTTCCTAAATTATAACAAAAAGCTTCATAGTTTTAATGAAACTATTTAAATGAAACTTTTTTAATAGTCGTATGAAATTTTTAATAAATAATATGAAATTTTTTATTACATTTCATGAAAAACTGCATTTATTTAATGAAAAGTTTCAATGGACGAATTCCAGTGACAATTCATAAATCGTGTCTAAAAATGCATTGATATCATGCATATAGTTCTCGCAGTGTATGACTGTCAAAATAATAAGGTAGTGTACCCTAATGTGGCACTACACCGTTTATTTGGGCTATATAAGTTTGTTAGCGGTGTTAGTAAAAGTTTTGTCGACGGCGCCAATATATTTTTGCGGCAGCCTCTTAATGTTAATTTATAGTTGACTTTGTATGAGTTTTTTTAGCGTCGCGAACCGAAATGATATAAAAACTCAGAGATGCACACGAATAGTAGTATGAATACAGAGTCGTTTAGAAATAGTAGTCAGATAAAAGATTAATCAAAAGATAAAAAAATTGTTTAATCGCCTTGTTTAGTGCTTGATTAGCAGTTAATCCCATTTTTAGTAGATTAACTTGTCTCTGCAAATTTCATATTATGCAGGATCGCTAACCTTGCTACCCTGGTATTTTAAACTGACAAAGTTAAACTTCCAACTGCCAAGTAAATTTTTTAACTGTCACAAATGTATATGTAAACGAGGAAGATTAAAAAAGATGATTAACTTTAATCAAGTGGATTAATTTGCTGCCTAAACTTTTCAGTGTTGGAAAGTGTCATTATAACAAAACGCAGAGTTGCAGAGTTCGTAGTATGAATAAAGAGTTGTTTAAAATAAGTAACCAAATTGAATATTATTATTTTTTAATCGACCAGATTAAAATATAGTTTAATCAGCTTGTTTAGCTCGATACACTTTTGCTAGTTGATACACTTTTGCTAGATTAAACTTTCTGTGTAAATTGGGTATAAAACTTTACACTTTAATAAGCAAAATCATGTGACTTACTTGATTTTAAATACAATTTGATTTTTTTTTTTTAATTTTATAATTATTGAACCCATTGTTAAGCACTATTGTAGAGATTTGAGTGGTCGGGTATGCACATTTTTCCCATATTAATACATTTTTGTTATTGCTTTAATAAAATGTTCGAACATAATTTAATTCTTATTTTATTTTAATAAAAAAGATAAAGCAAAAACTTATCATAAAACTCGTTTCATTAAAAAGACATACAATAAAACTCTGCGAATTTCATTAAATACTTATTAAAAATGAAATCAACCGAAATCTATATAAAACTTTTAATATTACCAATGTTATTTCGTAATTGATTACGTCTATTTTGACGCCATTCTCTACCACCAGTACTACCACATCCGCAACAATCCAAGATCAACCATAAAATAAACTACGAAGAGGAAAATAAATAACTGTAACTGAAGTTTCGTTTAAAATTTAAATTAATTTAATTACCCTTAAAACAAAGAACACAATGGGAAAAACCAAAAATAATATAAAAAATGTTATAATATAAACTCCAAATATATCCATTTTTTATAAATAATTTTAAACACTTATTCTTACACGAATTTTGAATCGAAAAATAGTTAAATTTTAAAAATTACTACATTTTAAAACGCACTATATTTTTTTTTTTTTAAATAAAATTCTTTACGTTCTATAATTTTTAAATTCTTGTTCTTGAAGCAAATAAAAAATTGTCAATAATAATGAAAAGTTTATAACAGTTTGCTTTAACAAAGAATAAACAAAACATGAAATATAATAAGTTTATTATTATGGTAAGCGTCAAGCTTTTGTCACAATAAATAAATTTTATCGCTCTAACTTTTACGCGTTTAAAGATAAGATTCCAAATGATTGAGAATTTTCTATATTATTCAAAGAGCATAAAAAATAATCAGAGATCTGAACTAAAAAAGAGAACTCGGGAAGTGCGAATACAACTAGGCGACAAGCTGTCGACTATCTTTTTTGACTTTTGTATAAAAAGAAGCATTATATTTTGGCAACATAGAAAATTGTACAATTGACTTTATATTGAATTTACACATAAAAGTTAATATACTAAAAATGGCATTAACTGCTTAATCAAACACTAAGCAAGGGGATTAAGAGTACAGACACAATACAAATGTCCCAGGTTTTTTCTATGTAATTTGAGATTTGATTTCGTGCACCGATTTCCGTGAGAGATAAAACTTATTTTATTTTGTGACCGGAATTTCTTATTCTCTCTAAAAATTTTTTAGTACTGTTGCTAAATTTCTACAAAATTATTCACAATTGTGAATGGTTTTAACAAAATTAAAAATAACACTACTCAACGGCCAAAAAACCTGGCTTTGAAGCACATCTTTTTTAATACACTAATGTACGCTGAATCCAAATTTCCAGTCTTTCAAATAACGATGTTTTTTATATTTCCATCATTCACTCTATTTCCATATATTTTGCTTAATTTTTCGAAATTGTATTACAAAATCTTGAAATTTTTTTTAAGAATTAAGAATCTACACAAAACTATCCGTAAACATGTTTTTTCAGATGTATTCAGATTTGTATTCACCGTACCTACGTCTATTAAAAATATATACTTCAAAGATAAGTTCTGCAAAAAGTTAAAAATTGTTGAGTAGTGTACTTGAGATGGATTTTCAAGTCGTCCGTTGCTATTTTTTTTTTTTTATTATTTTTGACGTGACGGATTTCCTATCCGTTGCAATATTTATTGTGCTAATTCTATAAACCATTTTTAATATTTTTGTTTAATAGTTCATCCAACTTTTCCTTTGCTTACTATTTATAAACAATTCTGTATTCAAACTACTAATTGTGTGCAACTCTGTATTTTGATATAATTTCGGTTGGCAACACTAAAAACATACATACAAAGACAGATGAAAATTAACGTTAAAACGCTGCTGCAAAAAACTGTTGGCACTGTCGACAAAATTGTTACTATCGGCGACATTTTCCGTGTTCCTCTTATTCCGGATCGCCATTGTCACTACCTTGTAATTTAAAACCGACAAAGGTAATATTTTTGCTCTCAAGTTAAACTTTTAACGGTAAAAAAATATGGCAACGGATAAAATTGAAAAGCTACATTAACGTTAATCATGTAGATTAATTTTGCTGTCTAAACTCCCTACTGCAAAAGTATGTTACCTAAAGAAAATTTAACACAAAATTTGTTAATTTTCACAAAAAAGTAAAAAGTGGGTTAACTCCTTCATCGAGCACTTAACAAGTCGACTAATCCATATATTAATATGGTCGATGACATGACATAACCACCCGACGCAAAAAGTTCGGATTTAATCATATATGATTATATATAGAATAAAATGTATCTAAACATCACATCACTTCTCATCTGATCCGAAAAATGGCATACATTATCTGATCTCATGATATCTCATGGAATTTAATCTCATATAGGTTGATTCGAAAAATAGGTTTTTCAAATATGATCAAATTATATATAATTTGATACAATTTTATCTAAGTTTTTTAATTAATATATTTTTAAAATGTCAAAATGAAAATGTTCTATAATCAGTATTTTTATGAATCTGAAGTTGGAACATATAATAAATTTAAAACGTTTGATAAAAAAAGCACAACAGTTACCGAGGAAAAACAACATTTTGTTCGCAAAATTTTCGAGCAGAAGACTTACAGAGCAGAAATAAACAGTAAACTTTATAATGGATCAATGGAACCAGTATAATGGATCAATACGATATTTTTTATGAAAGATAAATCTCCCTATTTAGTACTTCAGCAATTTCAGATTGTGCAAAACAACTAAAGGGTCCGCCAAATAACTTTTTTTTTTTTGAAAATGCTATAAAAAAAAACTACTGAATATTTTCTCAAATATCTTTTTTTATTTGAAAGTACAATCCTTCCGGTTAATAATGGAAAATAATTTCATTCAAATGGCTGCCTCGGCTGGCCATGCAGTAGCCTACACGATCGGTCCAATTTTTAAGCACATTATCGATTGTGTGCAGCTGTATTTCCTCCTCTTCAATTTTTGTGAACAAAAATTCGTTCAACATGGCCCGATAACGATCGTCATTGACTGTGACGGCCACTCCTTGCTCATTTTCGAAGAAAAATGGCCCAATTATGCCTCTAGACCAAAATCCGCACCAAACATTGACTCGTTTTGGGTGTATCGGCACACATTCTGCAACATTACCATGATTTTCAAAGTAATGTCGCAATATTTCCCAGCGTTGTTCAAGCGTATACACAACCATATTCGTTCAGCGGAAGGATAAAACTAATTATCTGTCAAATCAGACATGAGTTAAGTGTTACCATTCACGTAATAAGCACCAGTTGAAAAAAAACCTTAGATGGCGGACCCTTTATTTCGTTAACCACAAAACAGGATCAGTGGTAGAAAGTATAGTGGAACCAAACAACTATTTAATTTTTAAAATTGAAATTTTAGAATCCATTTTGGATGTTATAAGCGTTGGTTGTTTCACTTGTTTAAACAAGCCGTATCCAATGCTCTCTTCTAAAAACCTCTACTGGTTTTAGGAGAGTTACGAAAATATGCGTTAACAGTGGTACTTTTAATTAATTAATTAATTTATTTTCATGCTTTTAAGGAATTTTAATTAAATTTTAAAGTTAATTTGTATTGTCTAATGTATTCTCTGTTTAAGTTTTGTGTAATTAAAAAACTCTAAAAAATTGTTTCTCTTAAAACCAGTTGGAGTATATATGTAATTCAACAGATGTTGAGTAACTTAGTTCTTCTTTAGAGTATAAGTTCGTTGGTTTAAAACCTAATAATTATAACGTTGTTTTTAGTACTTTAATAAAAAAGTATTAATAATTACAAACCATTTTTTTCCAGTAAGTTTTGAAACTCATTTATATTCTAATTATAAATGGTGCTAAAAAATATATAAAAAGGACTACTAGATATAAAAGTGATACAAAGAATTTTTGATTAACTGTACCATATATACTTACATATGATCATATATGGTCATATTCAGATCTATATCTATTTAATATGATCAGATATACAAGATATACAAGAGATGCTAATGTATAACATACGATACTATGATATATGATGATATATAACGCCATATTAAAAAACTTTCATAACCTAAGTATAAGATATCGTAATATATTGCCACACATATTAGCATATATAATTTTATCAAGATGTATATGAGTATATAAAGAGTCCGCCATCTAACGTTTTTTTTTTCAACTAGTTCTTATTTCGTGAATGGCAACACTTAGCTCATGTCTGATTTGACAGATAATTAGTTTTATCCTTCCGCTGAACGAATAAGGTTGTGTATACGCTTGAACAACGCTGGGAAATATTGCGACATTACTTTGAAAATCATGGTAACGAGCAAGGAGTGGCCGTTACAGTCAATGGCGATCGTTATCGGGCCATGTTGAACCAATTTTTGTTCACAAAAATTGAAAAGGAGGATATTGGCAACATTTGGTTTCAACAGGGCGGCGCTACGTGCCATACAGCCGAAGCTACACTCCATGTTTTACGCCCTGTTTTTGAAGATCGCATTATCAGACGCAGAGCTGATGTCGTTTGGCCACCTCTGAGCTGCGATTTGACACCGTTGGACTATTATTTGTGGGGTGCCGTCAAAGATAAGTGTTACGCCAACAAGCCAGAGACAATTGACGCTTTAAAGGACAATATTCGTGAAGCCATTGGTGAAATACAGCTGCACACAATCGATAATGTGCTTAAAAATTGGACCGATCGTGTAGGCTACTGCATGGCCAGCCGAGGCAGCCATTTGAATGAAATTATTTTCCATTATTAACCGGAAGGATTGTACTTTCAAATAAAAAAAGAAATTTGAGAAAATATTCAGTAGTTTTTTTTTTATAGCATTTTCAAAAAAAAAATAGTTATTTGGCGGACCCTTATAAACTTTTTTCATCGGGAATACAGGTAAAGCCATTAGGGAGAAATACGGTTTTTATTTGACTTTCTATGGTTTTCTGTTTACTTTTTGTATGCATTTTTGTCATTTTGTTTTTAAAAACGAGAGAACATAATTCTAAATAATAAGTCCACTGTAGGTAAAGACCACTGCAAATGTAGTTGAAAACAAATGAAGTTTCATTTAAAGAAAGGACGACTTACATTACAGTAAATTCAACTAACATTGTCATTTGTTTTTTTAATGTTCACAAAATGACTAACAATTGTAGTAAAAATGAGCCACATGTTAGTAAAAAATAAACAAACATTTATTTTTTTTTATTTTTTCAATTAACAAAAAGTCATTTGATGTGAGTTGTTTTTTAAATGAACTACAAGGTTAGTCAAAAATTTAATTTGTTCTACAAATGACTGACATTTACATTAAAAATAAAGAAACTGTATTACAACCCAAACACCTACATATTTTTAAAGCAGAAGTTCCCTGAGTGTACAAGTAGTGCGATTCAGTAATTTTTAACGAACCGACAATCGCAAAATATATCGACATCTTTTGTTGTTTTTTGCACTAACGATTAAGTGAATCACTAAGTACACCTTAACGATAGTCGACAACTTTATTTTCCTATTTAAAAATTTAACTTTTTCTCGATTGAATAAAAAACACAAAAATTGTTGTAGTTTAGATAACGACGGCAGCTGACTATAACAATAGCGCATATCGTTTAAAAACTGTAAATTGAAAAAAAAATCGTTAATTTTGTTGTTTACTTTTTTTTAAACAATTCGATTATCGTTAAAACAAGTTACTGAATCGCACTATAGGTATTGTTTTGCCATGGCCAATTAAGAGTTAATCCAACATTTACTATTCTTAGACCGAGTTTTTGGGATGACAGTTAAACTCGGTTTAGCTAAACCGACAACGAACTTTGTCTGTCATTTCCATGTTTATTAACAAAAAATTGTCGGAACCAATTAATTTTGTTTAGAATTTTGGCCATTATTATAACAAAATAAAATAAACCGCAGTTCAGAAGCAGTATTCCTTTCAGAAACTGCGTTAATCTAAGTTTAAAGATAATCTACATCCCAAAAACTAGGCCTTAGTATTTCGTAAGCCTGCTTTTTTGTAGCAACTTTGGCAGAGGTTTCCTATTAAAAAATTTAAATTTTTTGATTTGAGTTTTTTTGTGCCTCTTGAAAAAAAGGCATCTTTATACCTCATATAGTGGAACAGCACAACACAAGAAAACGAAAGCATACAGTACGGAGCAGGCATGGCAGATTGAAGGTAACCTTTTTTTCTTTGTTCACAAACTTTGAACGCGTTTATCTCGAAACCATGTTTTTCGTACGAAATTTTTTATTTTTTGTATTTTTTTAAACTTGATTCGCTATCGTATGACACGAGCTTTTTTTAATTTTTTTTTCGTTTTTTTATGTATTTTTAAAGTCAATATTTTTTTCGAAAATACACACTTTTAAATTTGGAACATCACCAAAAATTGAAAAAAAAAAATTAAAAAAAAGCTCGTGTCATACGATAACCAATTTTGTTAAGATTTAAAAAAGTTATTTTTTTCCAGATCGGACAATTTTTGCGACTCCCAGCGCTGCATGCACGAGGTCTCTGTCTCCAGTTTGGAGCTCTATAAAACCATGTTGGAGTGAAAAATATATTTTTTTGAATTTTTTTTCTTATAATTTGTTCAATTCTCTACAATAAATTTTGGAAAAATGTTTGTTTTTGACTGAGTTATGAATTTAAAAAGAATGTCTGTTTTCTCTGACGCGAATGTAATGTCCCCCTTAACGACGTTTCCAACACTATAAAACACATATTAAATAATATGCAGCGTTTAGATAGAAAAGATAACATAGAGAAACGTCATTTAAATGCTTGATTTCAGTGCAAACCATGGTTGCAAGCATTATAGTCCATTCAGGCTCCGAAATTAATCTACTCGATTAGAGTCAATCCATTTATTAATTTTCCTCGTTTCCATATGCTTTCTTTTTGAATTAGAATATTTACTTGATAATAATAGTTTAACTTCTCCAAATTTGAATTAACGGTTACTCAAAAAGATTAAAATATGGTTTAATCGAATTGTTTAGTAATCGATCAATCCCCTCGTAACTTTTCTGTGTAAATTGGTTGTTTTTTGTCAAAAAGTTAATATGTAAACCATAGAAACGTAAATACAGATTAAAACAGTGGATTATTTTTAATCAAGTAGGTTGATTTCGCTGTCTAAACAGGCTATAATATGCCGATCATATTTATATAAAAAATCGCAAGAATTTAACATATAAGAAAATCTGAAATTCGTAATTTTAATTACTTTAACTTATCAACATCGCTAAAAACAACCGTTACAACAAATTTTTAAATAAGTTTTGTTATTTATTTAATTTTGAATTCAAAAGTTTTTAATTTAAATATTTGTTTAACATTTCTGGAATTATTAAAAAAAAAGTTTATTACCTTGTTGTGGTTCAGCAGTTTTCCTACATTTCATATAGGCCCATATGACAAGAACTATTAATAATATAAACATAAAACTAAACATTTTATTTGGTTTTTAAAAATATAGCAACTATAGAAACTTAATAAATAAATTATCAAATCAATGTTGTATCGACTTCTACACAAAATAGATTAAAACGAACTGTTGGCAATTTTCTTATTTACATTTATCAATCAATTCACACATACATGCTAATCTTGATAACGATTTATTTCTACGCAATTTTAACAGTTAAAAGTTTAAGTCAGACAGCTGAAAATAAAACAAGCCCACACAACAGCGGCACAATCAAATTATGATATGGGAGCGAATTTCCGATCATGTGCCCTTCTGTAGCAAGTTTAGACAGCGAAATTAATCTACTTGATTAACGTTAAACCACCTTTTTAATCTTTCTCGTTTGCAGCTTATAGGGAATTCAGACTGCGAAATTAATCTACTTGATTAACGTTAGTCCACCTATTCAATCTTCCTTGTTTACATATGCAGTTTTTCATTAACTTGACAGCTAAAAGATTAAGTCTGTCAGTTTAAAATCCGGCATAAGATGCACATGGAAAATGACGGCGCGCCAACATTTTTTTGCGGCAGCCGCTTGTCTGGTACACTAATGATTAAATAAACCTATAAAAATAGCAAAAAAAAAAGGTTCTAAAAATTAGTTAAAAATTAACTTGCAGAAAAATTAAATTAGCAGATTTTTTTTACTAAATATTAGTAATATAAGAATAACAAAAAAAAAATCTTTTGACTATACAACTATTTAGTTATATTTGAGCTAAATTTTAGTTAGTTGAAAGTAACAAAATAATCTGCTCAAATCAGAAAAAACATTTACTAAATATTAAAAAAAATCATTAAAAAATGTAAAATTTTTAAGGTTTTTTTTTAATGTGAATGAACACTTTTTTAGCAAAAATTTCTGTTGATTTTTGTATTCTACTAAATTTGAGGTAATTATAGCAAACATTTTGTTAATATTATCTAAATATTTAGTAAAAGTTTTTGCTAATTTAACAGAGTAAAATGCTATTTTCAATTAATTGAAATTCAGATATATTTTTGCTGTTCTCATTTTATTAATATTTATCAAAAAAATCTGTTAAATTTAGCAGTTTTTTCTGCAGGGTCATTTTTAACGAATTTTGAGTAGCTTTTCCTGCTATTTTTACAGGTTTATTTCTAAGAGTGTACAACTAAAAACAAACACTTTCACAGCGCTTTGTTTTTCGTACCGTCTCTAATTTCTATCTAGGTAGTGTTTCCGGAAAACCGACTTTTTGAGAAACCGGATTTTCGATTGTGAAAAAGATTTTGATGAGATTAGCAATTTTTTGCAAGCACCCTCCCGACTAAAATTGTGCTGAATTTACTAACTTTTTTTTGAGTGTTGTGATTATATATTATCTATTAAGAGTAGAGTTAACCCATATTGACCAGAGGTCAAAAATGACCCACAAAAATGTTTTCCTCGATATTCATATATTATCTATTAAGCGTATCTGGAAATCTGCAAAGCCTTGTTTAAGTTTTTTTATATACATTACTTAACCCTTTAATGCACACAATTATAGTATTAACACATTTACTTTATCAAATTTAGAAAATTTTTTGCATTTAATCGAATGCAATATTCGGTGGGTCATTTTTGACCTCTGGTCAATATGGATAAACTCTACTTTTAATAGACAATATATAATAACCAAATTAGTGCACTAGATGGAACTCAAGTGGTAAATAAAATATATAAACCAACCATTTTCCGAAAATTATTTACAAAAAAATATCCATACCAATTTATATATCTTTAAGTTTTCCACATTTTGAGGATCATTTTATACAAGACATAAAATAAACATTTAAGTTGTGCTATAATATCAATAAAATTTACAATTATTGCAAATTTAAGGCTTTTGGTTATATACAAAATTTTAGGGTGTTCTTTAGCGTCAGATTTTAGGTATCCCAGAAAGACGATATTTTCTATCTACATAACCCTGATCAAATAAAACCTGTTTAAAAAAATACATCAGTTTCACTTAATTTAAAGCTTAAAAAAATAAATTCACTAAGCTACATTTTTTTAAAAATAATTAAGTTTTTACAGGTTCGGGGGACCCTGAAGAAAATTTCACGCGTTATATGTTAAAGTCCATTTAAACCAATCCCAAATCCTATTGCCGAAGCCGAATTCGGTTGTTTTTTCTTTGCTCCACCCCCAAATGATTTAAATAAAAATTAACTGACAGAAAAAATTTGAGAATGGGGAATGGGTCAAAAAATCGTCATTTCCAAAACTCACTTTATTTGTAATTATTTAAATTTTTATTTTTGTTATTAGTTCCTTTGCAAACACCCCCCCAGTCTCAAGAACGAAACTCCCAATACTTACTTCGCGGAATAGAAATTTTAAATCTTCCGATTTTTTCTTCGCTCCATCCCCAAATAATTTAAATAAAAATGAAAAACCGGTTAACCGACAGAAAAAATCCTGCTTGTCAAAAATTGGTCCAAACCCGGGTTTTCGGCTTATTGTTTTTAGAAACAGTACATGTGATTAAAAAATACTTATATGTAGTGTGCCGTTTTTGTTTTTAATATCAAAAATGAGATAATTTCTCTCAAACAGCAAAGAAACATATAAACTTGAGCAATTAGATTTGCCAAATAACAATTTTTAAAAACTGTCTAAAAATGTCAAAATTTAAAAAAAAAAAAAAAACAATAATAATAAAAACTTTTTATAATGCTGTGATAGATATTTGATTTGTTAATATATAAAACTAAAATTTTTAAAAAAAGATTAACCCTTTAAGTGCGTACAAAGTGTAAAAGTTTCAATTTCAATTAATTATACCACCACTAGAGGGTGTGATTGGGCTACAGAATCTGCTGAAAATGCATAGTGGGAAACCAACGTGTCTTCCTACCCAGCTGTGTCAACAAATTCGCACGGACTCTATGCTTGGTAAAAAATGGGTTAATCCATTTTCTACTAGATTACCTTTGCGGCCAAAACGGCTTGTTAAATACTACTTTCTTAAAGTTAATCCACTTTTGATATAATTTTTATTAAAAATAAAAATTATGTTTTTTCGACCTTTAATTGTCCAATGAAAATGAAAATTATTCAAGTTCGAGGCCATACTCTTTATTTCTTTATTAGGATATTGGACCTTGCACATAACAAACAAGTTTTCAGTTTATTTTTTGATCAATGGTTATAATCTTTAATTTCAAGCTCATATATTAATTAGTTATCATGTAGTGAGTAAACTAGTTTATATGAATGTTTGATGTTTGACATGGGATTGTTACCGCTTTCAAAACGTGTTCTGATGATGGGAACCTAGAAAATTCCCGAAATAGATCTATCAACACATTCCTGAAAGGGTCAAATAATAAATTTTAAAACAAAAAACTCTATAGATTATTGGTTAGGACAATATAATAATAAAGAAATATAGAGTATGGCCTCGAACTTGAATAATTTTCATTTTCATTGTTAATCCACTTTTTTAATCTTCCTCGTTTACATGTGCATTTTTTTTTAAAGATTAACTTGTAAGTTGAAAGTTTAACTTTGTCAGTTAAACATATTAATGTGGCAATGATAACGAGCAGGCATAAGAGGGACATGGCGTTATGCTTTGTTTATTTAGACAGTAAAGTTAATCTGTTAAAAAATGGATTAACAGCATATATGTGCACCAAAATGAAGCAGTTAATCAATCTACTTTTTACTAGAATAACTGTTCAGTCAAAACGCAGCATAAGATAAAATTTTGTAGACACCTCCGAAGTGTTTATGTTTTTATCTGATATCGAATGTATGTTTTTTAGTGTTGAAAAGCGTCATATCAAGAAAAAAAACAGAGTTGCAAACAATTAGTAGTATGAATACAGAGTAGTTTAAAAAAGTAACCACCCGAAAAAATAATATGATATAATGTGAAGTTTTGTAAAATTTAATATAGTTATGTACGACATCATGTATAGTAAAACACAATTTAACTTGCCACTGTAATTTTTCGTAAAACGGCATATTTAATTGTATCTTACAATATGTTAGACCGTACGTTATTAGATGGGTAATATATAATTAAATTTGCAGAATTAATTATATATGGGATTATCAAAAAATATATGGGATTAAACAAAACAATGTATTGCCCCATGTAAGAATATATATGTATATATTTTTAAGTTGTGGAAAAGTGACTTTTTTGTTTTAAATTAACATAACATCCTACTCAAAATTTTAATAATTTGTTCACATATCAATTTGAAATATAAAACTTAAAAAATTTTAGTTTGACATACAAATTATTCATTGTTAGACACATTTTGACAATATCCCGTTAGCTACTAATTGGGACATTTGTTGTTGTTTCCCATATAAATTTTCAAATTAACTGTTTGCTAAATTTTAACAATTTAAAAATTAAAATTTTCATTTAACTGTACGTAAAATTTAAATTGGGCTCTTAATAATCGAACCATAATATCTAACCCCTGTATTAAATTTAACAAGTCTTATTACACTAGATTGAATCGTATCAAACTATATCAAAAGCAATGTAATCCATTTATATATAACACGATCCATCATTTTTCGAATCCAATTATATTTCAATTAGATATAAGGCTATATCAAGTTTGAAACATTTCTTTGTTGGTTCTCATACATTTTTTTTAATCGGGTAGATGAAATATTGAATTGGAGGGAGCTTAGACCGCGAAATTAATCTACTTGGTTAACGTTAATCCACCTTTTTAATCTTCCTCGTTTACATGTGCACTTTTTGACAGTTTAAAGTTGAACTTCACAGCTGAACGATTAACTTTGTCAGTTTGAAATACCAAGGTGGTGCCGATAGGGATTCGGCATAAGAGACACAAGAAAAATGTCGGCGTTATCAACAAATTTTGCCGACAGCATCAACATTTTTGTGCGGCAGCGTCTTGACGTTCATTTTTATTTAATTTTTTATATATGCTTTTATGCGTTGCCAAACGAAATTACACATAGTTTCGTACAAATAGTAGTATGAATGCAGAGTTTCTTAGAAATAGTAAGCATAGGAAAAGTTGGATTAACTGTTAAGCACAGAGATTAAGAAATTGTTGAATCGATTGGTATAGTGCTTGATAAGACAGTTGAACCAATTTTTAGTAGATTAACTTTTCTGTGTAATTTTCCTATATATATTGTGAATCACAAAGATACAGTTTAATGGGCTTGTTTAGTGCTCGATTATGCAGTTAATACCATTATTTATTACCAGATTTACTTTTATATGTGAATGCGGTATTACTTCTCTTTTTATATAAGTTCAAACTAAAAATCGTCAATTTTCACTCCTTGAGCTAATCGTTTGGATCAAGATACTTGAGTATCTATTTGGGTATTCAATCGGTTAACAGTTACTCGATTAATCGATGAATTTAAGTCGAACAATTGTTCGAGTAAATTAAAATGACCAATTTCGAGTAACGAATAACTCGAACTATTTTGTTCGAGTAATCGAGTTAATCGAGTAATTACAAATTTATACTATTTCAGTTAAAACTATAAAAATAAATTAAATATATATATACAAGGTGGCGCAAAAATAACCTTCCGATGTTTTTTGGCTGTAATTAAAAAAAAAAAATTAAAAACTTTGATTCTTCTTGTGGATTATTTTTATTTGGTATTTTAATTTTTTTTACATCAAGTCGGGAATATGATGTTATGTAAATGGCCGCCGCCACAGTTGATTGTCATTTGAGCCCTTTTTATGGCATTTTCCATCACTTTGGCCAAAACTTCCGGAGATAGGATCTCACATTCTTGACGGATATTGTCTTTAAGAGCTGCAAGAGTCTGAGGCTTGTTGACATAAACCCGCGACTTCAAAAAGCCCCACAAAAAGAAGTCTGGAGCGGTCAAATCAGGCGATCTTGCTGGCCAGTGCAAATCGCCAAAACGGGAGATTAGGCGCCCGGGAAATGCATCCTTCAGCATATCGGTTGTGGCACGTGCAGTGTGTGCCGTTGCACCGTCCTGTTGGAACCACATGTTTTCCAATCCCAATTCATCAAGTTGCGGCAAAAAGAACTCGTTGATCATTGCTCTATAGCGCTCACCATTCACAGTAACCGTTTGGCCCGCGACGTCTTCGAAGAAAAAAGGTCCGATGACTCCTCCAGCGAAAACAACACACCATACAGTGACTTTGAGCGGGTGTAATGGCTCTTCGTGGGTTACACGCGGATTTTCAGTGCCCCAGAAGCGTAAATTTTGCTTATTTACGTACCCGCTAAGATGGAAATGGGCCTCATCACTCATGATTATTTTTGATGAAAAATCATCTTCCTCATGGTGGTGATTATGGATGGCTCTGGAGAATGGTTCTGGAGCAGTGTAGCGTAACATTGTTTATTAACGTGTATTTCGCATGTGTTTACTACACAAATGTCAAAACAGAACTGACATTAGGGGCCAATCGCAAAATTTATAGCATTTTCTGATAGGAGGATTACTTTTGCGCCATAATATAAAATAATTTAAATTGTTTGTATAAAAAAAAAAATAAATTTTAAATATGTAGCCATTTGGCAGTTACCGTTTTAATTTAAATGTAATACTTTTTTTAGTAGGGGTATAACTTTTTTCGTTTCACCACGATATAGGCAACACTTTACTGATTAAAAAATATTTTTCTTTAGTTTCTTCCCCACCGATACCTATGCCTAATATATCACTTTTTTAAACATCCTTGAACAATTAGAGACATTATGATCAGAGAAGACAAAATATGACAAAATCCATTGTGTTTATGACCAAAAAAGTTTGGAGAAAAGCAAAAAAAAATAGCAAATCGGCAAAAAGGTAAAGAAAAAAAAATATTTATGAAAAAATCATTTAAAGCAAAGAATATATAAAAAGGCAATTTCAAAGCTTAAAAATCTTAAGAAAATCTTAAAAAATGTAAAAATCAAATATGGGTAAAAATGGCGAAAAAGCATATTTGTCTTCTGTGATTATGATACTCAAATATAGGGTTAGTTTATGTAGACTTCGAAACTAAAAAAGATGTAAGACCAAAAGCTCCGATTTGAAGAAATTAAGCAACATTTTGGTATATCTAAATATTCAACGAAAAAAATTGCAACAATCCTAAAACCATTAGATTGTAATGACGTTTTTTTTGCAAGGATTTAGCCGTCATTCCTTTCTTTCTTTCGGATCTTTATTCAACACACATATATTAAAAATTATATTTCGCAATGACTGTGAAAGAGTAATATAATTTTTCTTTATATTTTTCCAAGGCAAGGACTGCAATGCCATATTATTTTTGATATTTGTAAAAAACTTATTTTTAGTTTAAATTAATTAATTTTGATAAAAAATACTTTTTGGAACTCCTAATTTTTAATTTTTTTGTGTGTGTTTTTTTTGTATTTTTAACGAAAAATTAATAAAACAAAATTATTCAAATTAATCGAGTTACTCGAGTAATTTTAAAATCTTACTCGATTAGTCAAGTAACATAAAAACCTCTTAATCGAGTTACTCGAACAAAACCAAAGCCGAGTAATTTGAATACCCTAGTATCGATCTATTTGACGCACTCGATCAATCCGGATATTATCGTAGGCCCAGGTTTAAAATTGATTATATTTTTGATTGAATAAATTTGGTTTTATAAACAAATATTACCTCGATGTCGTTGTTCAGGAGATCTCCTAGATTTGGCATACGCCCATACGGTAAATATTGTAAATAACAAACAAAATAATACAAACGTTATAAAAAACATTATAATTAATTATAATACCGGTACTACAAATCTGAAACACAAATAACAAAATTATCAAAATTAACTTCTATTCTTACTATATCGACTTCTACACAAAACCGATTAATACTAACTGTTGGTTTACTTTATTACTCTTAACCAATTGTTTTAATCATAAAATAAAACAAAACTTTATCGGTTAAAAAAGAAATGTGATTAGAAATGTGAGTTTTATTTTGTTGGTAAATTTCCATATTTTTTTAATTTCGACATATCACAATTATTTTGTAAATTTGCACTATTTGTTGGAGGTGGAAGTTGTTGGGCCTCCAAAATTCTATTTCGCATATTTATGCGAAAACAACCACATGATACTACTACAATATAAATGGAAATATTAAAATTAATATTATAAATAATACTAAATCATTCATTTCATAAATGTTTTAATTTGTATTCTAATATATCGAGGGCCTATATTCAAAACCCTCTATCTTTGATTTTCACGAAAATGACTTTTTGATGGTAAAATGTTCAGTAAAACAGCCCTCATGGATGGTGTGAATTTCATAACAAAAATATTTTTTTTTGCTGTTTTATTTGCATTTTTGTTATTTCTCTATCTTACGCAATAAATTTTTCTGAATGCAAAACCCTCTATCTTTTCAAATAATAAATTTTCAAATATTTTTTTGGAATAATTTCTTCTTGCAATACATGTTTTCTTACTATTTTTTTTTTTTGCATGCTGAACATGAATTTTACATTTTTTAATCGTTTATTAAAATAGCAAAAGCCGATTGTGAGTTGAATTAAAATGAAAATATTTTACCTTTTGGTTTTTGGAAAATATTATGTCCATGCATAAAAATAAATGGTTAAACTTGCAACTTGCTTAAAAAAAAGTGTCTACTTTTAAAGTGTCATCTACGATATTTTTAATATCATATAAATAATTTATATGATATTAAAAATCATAAATAATATGTAATATTATTGTCGCGTGATAAACTTACATAATGGTAAGTTTAAAATAATTAGATTTTAATAATAAACTTTTGATATTTTGTGTGAACAAAAAAATAAAGTGGCTTTTAATTTCTTGCAACGTATAGCAGTCCATTATGCATCATCAAATGAATACAGGTATCCCTCAATTTACGTGGTACTTTATTTGCGCGGTTTCGATATAACGCGATTTAATAATAGTGACCATTTTTCTGTATAACGCGTTTTTTTACGCGGTTTTAGTAAATAGTGGCAACCCTCTAATTGCGCGCATTACACCATTTTTTTTAAACATTATCAGCTGTTTGCAAAAAAGTAGAGGTTAAATTTAATTTGCAGTGTAAAAAACTTTAAAGGTAGTAAAAAATAAACAATTTGCTGTGGTTTTGGTTTTCCTAATGATAATGTTGTTACTCCGTTAACAGCGGAAGTTGCTCAAATACTACAAGTAATTGAAACATCTGAATTATTTGAAAACATTGTGGATGGGGATATATTAGAGATGATAAATGATGTTCCAGAACTGACAGAACAAGATCTCATTGAATTAGCTACGTACCCCGATGAATCAACTGAAGACGAAAGTGATAGTGAGGATAATCCAGATTTTGATTCTTCTAAGTTAAAAACTTTTATACAAATGGCTCAGGATTTGATAAAATTTTCCACTGATAATGACCCTTGTACAAATCGATCAGATTTATTTCAGTGTTTAATAAAAAAATCGTTGGCATTATACGAAACAACAGGAACAGCAAAAAAAAACAAAAGCGAATAACAGACTTGTTTAAATTGGACGAAGACGTTAATTGTGACCAACATTCTGAAGACGTTAACTATGACAAAGACTCTGAAAAAGTAGTCTTTGACGAAGATACTGAAGATTTTAACTATGACGAAATCTGTAAAGATTAGCAATATGTATAATATTTTATATTTTTTATGAATTTTTTGTTTTGTTTTTATTAATTTATGTTTTGTTGATTTAAAAAGCCGGAATGAAGTTTTTTTTATAAATTTTTTGTTATTTTTGTTAATTAAAAATTTTGAATTTTTTTTCAAAGCTAGTTTAAATATACTATTTTTACAAATAATATTTTGTTATAACTATTGAAAAGTACAAATAAAATAAATTTAATTTAAATTATGTTAATAAGCTTTTCTTTTAACACGGATTTTCGGTTCCAAATTTGAATTTTGTATGAAGTTAGTGTTTCATTTTGCGCGGTTTATTATATTGCTGGTCCCAAAACAGAATTTTGTATTGATATAGAACCTTTATTTATGCGGTTTTGAATTACGCGATTTTTTTTCGGTCCCAACGTGCCGCGTAAATCGAGGGATACCTGTATATGGTGGATGGGCGGATAACATACACATAACTAATTACAACAGCAATAAAACAAAATACATATCTACCCAGATTCCGAAGACGAGAAAATCAACAATAATGTGATCGTTTGCAAAAGAACTAAACGGAAACATAATCCAAAACCTCTATATTCTGGTCCACTATCAATTCAGCCAAATAAGTGGAAAAACTTGCAAGATTTGAAGAGCGTAATACCACCGGAATACCATTATTTTTACGATAATTTACTCCAATCAAACTCTAAAAAAACTTAGAAAAAAGCTAAAAAACAAACATAACTTTTTGTTTCATATTGATTATTATTAATTTTTTTTATCTTATGTTGTATCACTGGCCGTTATCTTAAATAAATCACCTTAAAAACTGACAAATGGCATAAATGAAATCAAAATAATTTATTTTTATTAAAATGCAAAACCCTCTATCTAATCATTTTCATACATAAACATTGAATATTTTTCAGAAGCAAAACCCTCTTTCTATCATAAAGTCACCAATAATGCAACATTTTAAAAACCAATTACATGTGAAATTCAGTAGTTGCTTTAAAAAATACCGAATTTTAATAACTCAAGTAATACGCGAAAAAAAACAGTTTTTGGCTCTCCTGAAAAGTTGTGTTTTTTAAGATAGAGGGTTTTGAATATAGGCCCTCGATATACAGAAAGAGTTTTACGTCTAAATTAAAGAAAATGTTAAATATGCGAATATGCTTGAAAAAAGCAATACTAAAAATAGTTTGTATTGAGAGGTGTTTGTTTGCTTATCGCAAATATAATGCTTATTAGTGTTTTGTTTTGTTTATTCAATTGTTTTAAATATCTTCTAAATTCAATTAAGTTGGCCTATTTTTTTTAATGTAGAAAGACATTAGATATTGTTTTTATAATACATAAATTTTCAAGCTATACTAATCATACAATTTTTAACATATAAATATATTATCGAATAATCAATAGCAAATTTATATTGAAAAAGTTTAATTTCACCATTTTGATAACGGTTAAAAGATATAGAAATCAGGGGAAGCACGGTCTCACTAAAAAAAATTGAGCATTTAAAAATTAATAACTATTAATTTAGTGTGGTTAACTCTTTTTTTTTTTTAATCCGCTTAAATCGTTTAAAACCCGCATAGTTTTATAAACAATTTACATAGAAAAGCTAATGCAGTTAAAAGTGGATTAACTCTTTAAGCGAGCAAGTGCTGCCAATAGAAATTTAAAATTACCGTTTTTAAAATCTGCAAAATTCCATGACGAAATGTTAATTTTAAAATTTTTTCCCGATGTTTGGTTTTACAAAATTTGTGAGTACAAAAAAAAAATGGCATTCAAGAAAAGTTTTGACTAACAAGGGGGTTATTCTTACATGAACTCGAAGATTTTAATAAATTTTGGATATGTTGTAAAGGAGCAAAAAAAAGAGGCACGTATTTTTATAAGCTGCCCAACTTCACGTTTAATGGTTAAAAAGTAGGGTTAGATTAGATCAGAAGGCACTATGCACCGCGACCAATGTAGGTCTTTTGTGCTGCCTAAAGTTACCTACAGATTCAAGCTATCTACCTATAAAGCCAATTATCCTATTAGGCAAAATGTTCGCGATGTCGGAAGGCGTAATGAAGCGATCGCCTAGAAACCTAAGTCTCCTATCACAAAGCCTGCGACATTCGCAGAGAACATGCTCCGAGGTCTCAGACACCATCTCACAAAACCTACACATATCCGTGTCCGATTGACCCTTCTTGTGCAGATGGTATCTGAGATTACAGTGTCCAGTTAAGTACGACGCCAGGGTCCTCAAACCCCCCCCCCTTTCAAGTGACAAGAGTCGCCTCGACCCCCTACTGGAAAAAGAGATCCTGTAGGGGGTCCTGGCGCTGACCAAGAGAGTTTTCACAGTAACCAGAGAATTCAGACTCTCTCCATGCCCTGAGCCTTTCCCTAACATACCCCGAAGGTATTCCACAGAATGGTTCAGGACCAATAAAGGGCCCCTCATGACCAGGAATCCACCCCAAGGTTAGAGAGTTGCCCCTACCGAGCCTATTGAGAGTCTGAATGCATTCCATGACCAACCCGGACGACACCTTATAAGCCATTAAGGCCCTCAGTGCAGCCTGACTGTCAGAAAGAATGTAGATGCGAGATCTGCGAGTTCCCCTTCGTAGGCATTCCCCTGCACAGACACAGATGACCCAAATCTCCGCCTGAAAAATGGACGGATATTTTCCCATAGGTAAAGCACGCTGGAAGCCTTGTCCAAAGACGCCCGCACCCGTGTTAGGGTTAAAAATTCATTGATTTTTGTATGAAAACTCGTCTTTAATTTACGAAAACTAGAAGTATTTGTACGCAGGATTAAAGTACTATAGAAAACAAAAATTTTGATACCCATATTGCCTATATGGTGGACCGAGAGTTGCCACATCTTTGAATTATTTGAAAAATAGGAGAAAAGTCGCATAAAAGCCGAACGGTTTCGAATATCGGAAAAAACTCAGACACTCCCTTAATTAAATTTAATAGGCATTGCTATGCATTATTTTTAGCTTAGTACAACAAAAATTCTTTAATAAAATTTCAGATTTAATGTTACTCAAAACACATTTTTTTTAATAACAAAAATACTTGAAAATCTTTGGGCATAATTTTAACACCGTCTTAAAAAATACCATACTTGTCCATAGTTTTTTTTTTAATAGAACCAAATAAATTAACATTTTTAGATTTTCCTTCCTAAAATATTTTAAAAAATCACTTCGGTTTTGTTTTTTTTATAACTCATGTCATGTCATAGATCTGCTGGTAATTTTTTAACCAAACTTTCCAGATATATAGAACCATGCTTCATTTTTGTATTTTTTTTTCCTTAAAGTTGATACTTCGACAGCATATACATTAGGGCGGGTCGATTTAAAAATCGCTCAACGTTCAAGGAAAATCGTATTCTAGGGATCAAAATAAGAAACTTTGCCGAAGGAACCATACGAATTCTGCTGTCCCGAGTTTTGACCCGTAGGTTCAAATTTTAAAAAAGCCCACTTTGATATTTCAGAAAGTAGGAGGAATCTCTCCAAGATTATGGGAGCTACTTCTTCTCCGGGAGACGCGCTAGCAGATTAATGCATAAATCATCATTCTAGGTGACCGTTAAGGGGTTAAAATTTAAGTTGAAAAAGGGCCTTTTTAGCCGTGTTTTTATAGCAAAATGTACAAATCTCGGGATAGAGATATTTAAAAAAGTAGGAGGAGTCTTTCCAAGATTAGGGTCTCTATTTCTTCTCCGGAAGACGCTCTAACAGATGAATGCATAAATTATATTCGATTGGGTTGGATTCGATTTGGGGCACTCTAAATGGGTCAAAGGGGAGTTTTTCAAAATTTTACCCTACGAGTCAAAAGTCGGGACATCAGAATTCGTTTTAGAGGTATGGTTCCTTCGGCAAAGTTTCTTATTTTGATCCCTAGAATACGATTTTCCTTGAACGTTGAGCGATTTTTTTGCCTCCATACAAATCGACCCGGCCTAATATACATCCTAGACGGTTTAGATTACTTTACAAAAATTTTAATTTTGTATAATTTTGTGAACAAATCTTTATTCAAATATATATGAAAAGTTATCTATTAAGATAACTGATTTTTTAAAATAACCGGTAAGTCCTGGTTCACACACGGCAATTATAATTGCTCAATTTTTCTTCAATTCTCCTTTGAAATTGCTTTTGTGTTCACACAGGAAAAGTTTGTTTCACCAATTTTCATATATCAACCTGCAGTGTTGAAAATTGCGAATAACAAAGCAAAACGGAATTGGAGTACGGGCAAGTCTGTACCCCCTAACATTCTCTTTCCCTCCCTCTTCTATAAACTCAAGAATTGCGCAAGTAAAATTGCCGTGTGTGAACCATGTCTAACGAAATTATAAACTTGCAACCACATATTTTTTTAATTGCTTGTAAGCATACGACTAACTAATAAGTTTGAATAACTTTTTTCTCAGGCATGGTATTGATGGGGACTATTGATATTTTATTTGTAATGGTGTACCCAAGGTCTGTACCAAAATTCAGCTCTGTCTCTGTTATTTGAAATATCTATTTTGACCCGACTGTTGTGTTGTTTGCATAGAAAGTTTTCACATCTAATGCACCGTTTACACTACATTTTACGAGTTTACTTTTTCTTTATAGGTACAACACATTTTTAATATGTATAACGAACTTGTGTGATAGTGTGAACTGATCTTTAATACTCTGTTACATTCAGACCTAGCCTGTTTTAGTAGCACAAATATTTACAACAGGCTTCCTTGCCGAATCTGACTGCATTTTGCCAAATATGCTTTAAAGGCACATACATTTGAATTTAGCTTTGGGGCATTCTTTTTATATGACGTCATATTATATCACCCAAAAAGGTATGGCAACCAAAAGTTTACGTTTTACGGGAGAATTTGATTTGATCTCAAAGAAACAACTTCCTCATATTTTTGTGATTTGTCATAAATACCTGTTTGCAATGGAGATGTCCTTTTAGGACTACAACAAATTAAACGACAACAATGCCAACAACAAAATGCTATTAACGGAGATATCAAAAACAGTATCAGTGTCATAATTGATAATAGCATTGTGTTCGATTTAAAGCAAACAAAAAAAAAAAAACTCGTAAAAAGAACTTGACTACTGTACCGACTTGAAACCGAAGGTAAATGATATTTTTTTTGCCTTTCTCTCTGTTTTTTTGTTACTCCGTTTTAACTTTTTGGTATTGATAATCCATCAAATTATGTAGCCAATGAACTAAGCAAGCTTATCGCATATAGTCTAAAAATTTTTGATAGCAAAACTGTGAAATGCTACACTGAAAATAATACAAGCCAATAAGTTTTCTTATCCAGTGACTGTTTGAGGTATGCAGAATACAAATCTGACCTCAGAATTTCTAAATTGCATCTTCAATTTAAGAAACCCATTTTTTTGGAATTTTCAGAACGTTTTTAACATCGCGAATTAAAAATTATTTACAAAACGTGTTATATCAAATTCGCTATATTCGGGACCTTATAATATCGCCAATTAAGCTTTGTTCGCAAAAATTTTTATGCCATCTCGAAGTCCTATATGCTGGCTTAAAATCTAACCTTTCTAATATCTTATTCCATCTCGAAGAAATCGTTCGTTGAAGTTTATTGGTATGGAATTTTGCACCATATTAATTAAAACAAATTTCAATATTTATTTTTTTTTTATTTATAGACCAATCATACTTGGGACATACCAATCATACTTAGGACTAGTTTATTAAATGGACCAATTAATTTACCATTTAATTTGCATTGTTTGATGTCAATGGTAATTCAAATTTTTGGCATTACAATTACTTAAAAACAATGAAAATTAAATTTTGTTTTAATTGGCATTGATCAATGACAATGCCTTAAATAGACAATTATAATTGATTATTATAATTGTTTGTTACAATTGTCTACAAGAATTTTCATTTTCGAATTTAGATAAAAAACCTTTATATGCGAACTAATTTTATAAATTTTCGGTATTTTATCAAGTATATATTATCAAAAGCTGACTAATTATGACTAATCCGTTACCAAACAAGACTAAATGTGTGTACGTGATAAAACTTGCATACAAAAGCGAATACTTTTAAAGTTAGGACTTAAATTTTGATAGTTTTTTTCCAAAATAAAACACTTTTTATAAACAATTATGTTTTCGTCAATTACAATTGGTTAATGCCGAGAAAAAATATGGTTGCAATATGATTGTGGCCACAAAACTATGTGCAGCCATAAATGGTTAATTTAATTAAATTATTATTGTATCATTTGCTGGCGTTGTGTTGTAGTGGTTAGCGCTTTGGACTGTTACACAGATGGTCCCGGGTTCGATTCCCGGTGCAGACAACAACAATTTAGAAAAATAATATACAGTGCACTCGCGATAATGTGAACACTGCATTACGTGAACACCGCTTAATGTGAACACATTTTATTTTACATTGACTACTCTAAAAGGTGAACAAAGTACGAAACCCCTATAATGTGAACAGAAAGAAAAGTCAATGTGTTAGTTGGAAATGCGTAAATACGTTAAGAATTAAATTTGTTCTAAGTTTTGGGATTCCCCTATTTTAACTGTTTCACTGCATTAAGGACAGAAGATACAAAGAAACAATTTTAGTTGCTATTTTTACTTATTGCTGAAAGGTTGTTTTTTCGTATTTACATATGTAGTATTTTTACATAAATCTTCATACAAATGTATGTAAATAATTTTCTTAATAAATTCATTTACTTCTTTTATTCTAATAAAATGTCAATTATTATTTTAATACGTATAATTAGTCTAAACTTATGGCATTATTGATACATTTTGCCTTAAATTTTTGGAATTCGGAAAGGTGAACAGCTCACAAACGTGAACCCTCCCGGTTTTAATTAGTTCACATTATCGCGAGTGCACTGTATATGAGTTATCTATCATTTATATGTATCGCAGCGCCCGCCTTCGGTGTTCCCATAGCACTTAACCCCACCGAAATAAAATAATGAAACAGGGCTATGGATTAACAAAATTCAACAAGTTCACCAACTCTCTCCATCACACAGAAAAAACTAAAAACAGGTTTCAATTAAAAATTTTATTTTTATTTTTATTTGCAGACAGTTTATTAAAACTCTTTTAATTAAAATAATAATAATATCAATTAAAAGAGTTATTGTTTTTCTTTACAACCTCAATTAAAAAGTTTAGTTAAATTGATTAAAACTTTAATTGAAACTTGAGAAGAAAGCAATGGTAGTTTTAATTGAAAACTCGTATTTTTTTATTTTTGGTTCATGCCCCGCATTAAATAAAAAAAGAAATGTAGGTTTGTAAATTAAATTTACATTTTATTTATAATAAAATTAAAGCTTTTTAATATAAAAATGTATTATAAGAAAACAAATAAGAGTAAAGCAAAATTTTTTTTTTGCTTGTCTTGATCTTTTTCTTGTAATTGAATTGCTTTCTTAAAAAAATCACACACAACTTTAAAATGATAGTTTAATGACACTTATACTTATTGAAAATTTAATTATTTACAAAAATAATAGTTTAATTGTAGTTTTTAGATAAGGTTTATTCAAATCCAAATGTGCACTTTTATTACCACAGATAAAACACGAAACTAAATTAAGTTTTCGTGCGTACACGAATATCTCAACAAAAAAAAATGTTGCAAACTCTAGTGAAATAACTGCGATTTTGCGAGTATTTGAAATCGGTAAACTATTCAACTTATTAAAAGTTAATCATTTACGATTTTTTTTCTTTTTATTTACAAATTAAATAATATATTGATATAATTAAACCTTTGTTTGATTATTGAATCTAAATAAAATAAAAAAAAAAAATAGTTTGCCAAATTTTTAAAAATTTTGTTTACATGCTGTCAACACTGTATGGATATATTAGAAAATTCAATAAATTTTTTAATTGAATCAATTAAAAAAATTGTTTAAATTGCCATTGATATTCAAACAATCGATTAATTAGATATTTTTGGCCCATAAGTTTTTCTGTGTCAGTTGGCGAGCAGCAACTGTTCTAAGACTTATTATCTCGCGCAATTACAGTGTGGCCATGGTTGAAGCCCTTCATCTTTCCCCACCTTTTACCTCACTTCTAAATCTTTCCAAAGAAAGCAACACATTAATTAATAGGAAGAATTTCCTGAGTATTGCTTTTCTTTCAAAAAAAAAAAAATATTCCTCTTTCTAACTACAGCCATATTATAGTTTCGCCAACAATAAGATGATCAGTCTGTTTTTTTATGAGCGTCTTTGCTCTTTTAGTGTCATTCTTGTTGGAGATTTTGTGAATAGAAGTTGTGAGAACCAGCCAGTCCCAACAAATTAAATAATATTAAATAAAAACACATTAAAAATAGACGAACAATGTAGTGGTGCTAATTGTAATGGGGATTTGTTTTCTGGAAGAAGGTCTACCCTGGAAGTCTAGGCAAAAGTTCAATTGTCACGCGCCACTTAAATATAGTTTTTATTCATTGTATGGACATAAAACTGTATAGAGTGATACATAAGTATAGAGTGATACAAAATTGATTTATTTTTTAATTGTTTGCAATTACGCAAAAAAAAATATTTTCTGTGGATTCACCATTGTGTAGTTTCCGTGTATGATTATTTTTTTATATACACTCAAAAAAGTTTGGCAGTAGAATCTACTAAGACAGTAGAATCTACAGTTAAAATAAATAAAAATGTAGTTCTTTTGCACTGTTGAAAACCAGCTAACGAATGTAGTAAAAACAACTCACAATGTCGTAAGAACAACTGAAAATTTTTTACTACAAAAATTGCAAACCAACTGTGAAAACAGTTATTTTTTCGGTATTTTAAAAAACATTTTTATAATAATTTTTTTTTTTTTCAATTAAAGGGTCCGCCAAATAACTTTTTTTTTTTGAACTCTTGAACCAATTGGACTTTGTATGGCGTCATACCAAGGTCTTTATGCAAAATTCGTCTCAATGATGTCTCCGAAATGTTCAATTGTTGAGAACGACGGTGAATTGATGTTGATGGCGCTTCAAGCACACTTTCTGCCACAGCAGCAATATTCTCGGGTGTACGCACTGTTTTTGGCTTTTCAGGCTTTGGTTTATCGAAGCCAGCTTCTTTCACTTTTTTCACAAGATAACGAACATACGGACCATATGCGTTCAGCGGAAGGATAAAACTAATTATCTGTCAAATCAGACATGAGCTAAGTGTTACCATTCACGAAATAAGCACTAGTTGAAAAAAAAAGTTAGATGGCGGACCCTTTATAATAAAAATTTGTATGGGCTACTAGGGTGGGCCAAAGTTGTATTGGTAAAAAAAAAATCATGCTAGAGATCGGCACTCCACCCAGAAATATTCGCTTTTATATCAAAATACACTATGCAAAAAATTATGGTTATCGCTTAAGGGTAAAGGGTGCCTCAAACGCCTTGAAAATAGGGAACTATGTCAAATTGACCATTAGATTAAAAAAAAAAAATTTTTTTTTGTTATTCAATTTTTTGTACTAAGTTTGATGACAACTATTCACTAAAAAAAATATTAGCTTTCCATGACATCGTTAACCTATTTTAACTTCCGATACAAAAAGTGCAGTTATTTGTAGTTGTACCCAAAAGCAACATTTTTACAAATTTGAAAATTTATAGTCATTTGAATTTAGCGGATTTCAAGGAAATTTAATTATTGGCTGTATTTTCTACCAAAAATCCAAACGGTACTCCAGTTATAACGTTTTTATGCATTGGAGATACAATGTAACATTTTTTTGAGTGTAGCCCAAAAACCAGATGTTAGGGAACATTCCCTTATTAATATTTAAAAAAATAGTATTTATAAATTCACCCCTATTACCACACTATCGCAAAATCCCCTAGTTTTGCAGATTTTTTTACAGACTCACCATTGTTTTGTTCTTTTCTGGATCACTGGTGGCTTCATATTTAAAATTCGTTCATAAATACCTGTTCGTTGTGGAGATATCCTCTCGAAAATAAAACGACAACAGACACAACTGAATAAAAACATTAACGTCATGAAACATAATATAGCTAATAGTAAATCATTCATTGCTCGATATTTGCTTAAAAAAATATTAACAAAAACTCAAAATAAACTTCACTACTCTAACAATTTGAAAAGTAATGTGGGAAAACAAAAATGCATTTTTTCTTATTAACATGCAATTTCTTTTCTTTTAAACTTTTGAGTTTATCAATAATTCATAATTTATAGCTTATCAAACAGTCATAAAAGCTTGCCGGATATTTGATAGCGATCATAGATATATATGTTGCTTTCCAAGCCAACTGGCCAGCTAAATATCGCAGCAATGACAAACTAACAGTACTTGTTCTCCTATAAGAGACAAAAAATAAATGGAACAACTTTTTTAATTTTTGCTAAAACAAATACAGTAGAAACTCGATTCTTGCACGTAATGAAAACCGGGCTCGGTGCAAGTTTTAAGGTTGTCACAAGTAGCGAGTATTAATTTCCCATACATAATAAAAGGCACATACATCTGTTTATAATCTAAGTTTAATATTTCAATTCAAAACACTTATTTTATGTGGAATTAAAGAAATTTAAAATTTTTGTTTGTTTTGTACAAAGTCGCTTGTTCAGTACTACACTGCTTCTTAGTCTCTGGAGCATCATAATATCTTCTAATGAAGCATTGTTTTTCTCCGCCCATTCTAAGCAAATATTGAACGCTGATATATAATATACATAATACAAAAATGTTGCAAGTATCGAGTTCAAAATTTTCGGATGTCGCAAGTACTGAGTGCGTAATGAAAAATATTCCTATGTTGCAAGAATCGAGGTGTGCAAGTATGAAGTATGTGCAAGAATCGAGTTACTACTGTATAGGCAAAGTAGGCGTGGTTTAATATTGACAAATTTTGCGATCATTTTTAATTTGTTACTGGAGTTTGAGCTGAATTAGGCAAATGCTAGAAATTTGACTATATAAATTTGACTACTAAAAGTTCTATAATTGTCAGCTACCTGATTCAATTAAAAAAAAAAAACAAGAAGCTTATATAATTTTTAGATTTCAATTTTTCAATTTTTTTCATATATTTTTTTGTTTAAAAGACTCTCATTTTTATTTTTAAATTTATTTTTTTCAACTTTTAAGGCAAGGTGAAAATTAAAGTACAACATGAATCAATTTTACAGATCTATAAAGGGAGGTGACAAATCAAGCATACCGACATTTAAAGTAGGTGACAATTATAGAACTTTTAGTGTAGATATTTTTTTGGAAAATTTGATAAAAAAATGTATTTTGTTTTTAAAAATTCAGAACTACATCTTCTGAAATAGTAATTCAGAAAATATCAATTGAAATTAAGAATTTCCATTTGAAATTTAAAAAATATCAATTGAAAATCAGATTTTTACATTGAAATTCAGAATATTCATTTGAAATTAAAAATATATCATTTGAAATTCAAAAAATATCATTTGCTTTTTCAGTAAGTTGGTTGATATATATGATGATTTCTTTTTGAACTCTCCACCCTATTAAATATAGGAAATACATGGAACAACTTTTTAAGTTTGTCGAAAAAATGGACTAAGTAGGCTGAGTCAAACTTTCAAAAATTGGCATATCGGCAATTCCACGGTGTCGAACATGACCGTTGTACACATTCAAAGCGAAAAAAAGTTCAGAATAAAACATATTTTAGATTCATCTTTTACATAATCGTACAGATCCTTAATAGTACTATCACTTGTGGTTTAGTCTTTTTTCAGCGAAATATTGATTACAAAATAAGGACAAAAAAGGGAGCGGTTCGAACGCGACAAAAACAGAAGTAGATTCCGTGAACATCTTTAAAAACATGAGAATGAGCGAAATTAAACATGATATGCTATAGATGAAAATTTTAAAATGTTAAAAAATAACAAAGTTTTCGAATCCTCTTTACTTGATAGAATTATCATGGGTAGTTTTTTTTATATTTAATTTTTAGGTTGGTTCGAACGTGACATGTCGAACGTGACATTTTTTCTTTGACTGTCTCTATATATATATATAGAACTGTATGTGTATTTGATTTTAAATTATATATTTAAAGAAAATTCTTAAATCTATGAAAAAATTAAAAATGTATTACATTAAATTGTTTGTTTTTTTTTTAAGAATATTCAGTAGCAGCTGCTTCTATTTGGCGACCATCGCAAGAAATGCTGTGCAGTCGGGAAACCTGGAATGCTTCTTACACTTTTCCACTTTTCATTTAATATTAGGGACTTCTTCTCTATTTGCTCTGATGATATGAAATATAGTTGTATACCGTGAATGTTATTTGGTGTACATCCAAAAAACGATTGAGCGTCCGATAAAACCACATTTTTACACTTTGTTATTTGCCAAACCTTCCTTTTTAAAACCGCACCCACTCCGTCAACAGCATCTTTTCTATGCGATGTTGCGAAAAAATTCCATTGCATAAAGTTGCATTCTATTTTTTGCATAAAGTCAGGAAGGCTCGATAAAATGTATTTGTTTTTAAACTGCGACCGCATCCGTCAGAAAATATGTAAATTTTGGATGGCTACCATACAGGACTTTAAACTCCGATAAAAGATTCATCAAAAAACAAAAAACATCGTCTTTGCTGGCGAAAGACATTGCCTCTCCCAAAAACCAAGTCACACAGGTGAAAATTTCGGTAATTTTCTGCGAAATCGATTTCAACTACTAGCTCGAAAGGCTGTAACCCTTTCTTGATATCCATTCTTTTAACAAAAAAATGAAACTTAAATGAAGACAGCTGTGCTTGAAGTTCGTACATGAGGTCTCATAAAGTGCCAACGATTTTTGATAAGGCTATACGATTGTCTATTTTGTCTAGATATAAACACATCTATATAACTATATACATTATGGTGGAGCGATTTCGACTTCATGAATTTCAAATTCGGGCACAGCGAACAATGCTCTACATACTTTAATTTTTTTTTTCGAATTCAATGGGCTGTTTACCGATGATGAAATTCGTAACACCCCGAAATCTCTCTATTTATGCGTACATATCAAAACCAAATTTACACTTACGGTGTCGAACGTGACAAACTTTAATTCGCTACCGAAAATTGTGTATATAATTTTTCAACCCGATTTTTTTCTTATATTGTTATTAACTTCAAATGCTATTTGTACCACTACTTTGATGCACTTTGTTTGAATATTTCTGGTCTACTGATAACTAATGCTTCCTTACGGTGTCGAACATGACAATAGAATTTGTAGTAGAGATAAGCCAAAAAAGTACCGTTATTCTTCATTCCTTTGGATTCGTCTCTTCTATTTAAGATTACTTATGCTCTTAGAAAGATTATTTATAATAAGCCTCTTTTTTCATAAGCCTCTCTTTACGAAGGAAATTTAAAAAAAAAATGTGCGATGAAAAATGTGAAAATTATCCAAAACTACAATTTGCCACTTTGCAATTGTTTTTCGTAAACTGTTGAGTAAATACATGTGAAATTTTTTCATTTTTATTAAAATTAGAATAGTTTTGTATAATAATATATTATATTAATGTGATTTTAATAACTTTTAATTTTTTTATCACGGTAGACCTTTTGGTGGAATTACCCATATTTTTAAAAAAGGTACTAATATATTGGACATTTTTCTGCTGAGCTGGATAATTTTAAAAATTTTAAATAAATAGTTATCGATAGACATTTCTATGGGCTACCGACTTTTAATATTTGTTTTTGAAAAATTTCAGAACTTAGTCTGAATTTATCCATTTTAAACCAAAATAATCTTTATATCTCAAAACATGCAAATTTTTTTTTTTTTTATTTTTAAATTAAAGACTATATTATTATCAATAGATGTGCAAATTTTCAGAGAGTTATATTTTTTTTTTTAACGAGATATTAAATTTTAAATATAGGTGGCCGAATTTCTCTTTTTATATTCCTAATGTTTTAATACACCTTCCACACAAACATACTGCTTGTTGTTGTTAGTTCAGTATTTGAGGGTGGAGAGTTCAAAAAGAAAGCGTCATATACCTGATCAAAATATGAGTTCTTGTGGGTGGGGTATTAGAGTAAGGCTGAAGATGACCTAGCCGGCACCCCTCTAGCTCTGATACTCACAAAATGTTGTTCCTCTCTCTCTCTCTTACATCTATTTAAAATAGTAACATTTTAATTATGCTCTCAAACCTGATAATTCAAAATGAAATATAAATTGAAGTTCAGAAACGTAATTTAAAATTCAGAAAATATTAATTGAAATTCAGAAGCATAATTTAAAATTCAGAAAATATCACTTGAAATTTAGAATTTAGCAAATGAAATTCAGAAAACATGTCATATCAATTTCATTTAATAATTTCTGAATTTCAAATGATATTTTCTGAATTTCAATTGATATTTTCTGAATTAAAATTGATGAGTTTTTGAATTTAAATTGATGAGTTTCTGAATTTCAATTGGTATGTCCTCCATTTTTTTTAATTTTAATTTATATTTTCTAAAATTCGAATGATGCTTTCTGAATTTCAATTGATATTTTTGAATATCAATTAATGTTTTCCAAATTACAGTTGGTAAAGGTGTAGTTCCGAATTTTTAGAGTAATACAAAAATCAGTTTATATAAAAATCGACCAACATTTTATTTATATTTTTTTTTTTTATTTCTAAAATAGTTTTGATGTTTTTTGATCGATCCAGAAAGTTTCATGTTGTAAATCGTATTAGTTTTGAGGAAAATATTCATTGAATATTGTCCTTCTTACATATTACATAGCCAAGTGTATGTGGTGGCGTATGAGCAATAAACAATACATTTAATGAAATTACACAGAAATATGAAGGACAATATTCCACTGATATATTCTCCACAACTAATACTAGTTAAAATATGAAACTTTCTGTGTAAAGAAGCATAATAATTTTTTTTTTTAGTAAAAAAAAAATAATGTTGGCCGATTTAAAGATAAATTGAGTTTTGTATTCCTCTGAAAATTCTAAACTTGTTTTGATTTTTTTTACAAATTTGTACTTTTCTCAAATTCTCCATAAAAAAAACTTCTTCTCTGATTTGCGAAATTCAATTTAATAACAAACGGGGAAGCGACTTTCATGCACTAAAAAATCGACAATATGCGCTTCAAATATGCAGAAAAAATGTTAAATATGGGCTTAAAATACACTCAGAATATTCTAACAGTAACTACACAGAAAAAACTAAAAATGGGTTTCAATTAAAAATTTTATTGAATCAATTAATATTTTAATTGATTTTGTACCTACCACTGAAATGATAGTATTAACTAAAAAAATTTGCAGACAGTTTATTAAAACTCTTTCAATTAAAATAATAATAATATCAATTAAAAGAGTTATTGTTTTTCTTTACAACCTCAATTAAAAAGTTTAGTAAAATTGATTAAAACTTTAATTGAAACTTGAGAAGAAAACAATGGTAGTTTTAATTGAAAAATCGTATTTTTTTATTTTTGCTATATGCCCCACATTAAATAAAAAAAAATGTAGGTTTGTAAATTAAATTGACATTTTATTTATAATAAAATTAAAGCTTTTTATTATAAAAATGTATTATAAGAAAACAAATAAAAGTAAAGACAAAATTTTTGTTTTGCTTGTCTTGTCTTGAACTTTTTCTTGTAATTGAATTGCTTTCTTAAAAAATTCACACACCACTTTAAAATGATAGTTTAATGACACGTATACTTATTGAAAATTTAATTATTTACAAAAATAATAGTTTAATTGTCCTTTTTCGATAAAGTTTATTTAAATCCACATGTGCACTTGTATTACCACAGATAAAACACGAAACTAAATTAAGTTTTCGTGCGTACACGAATATCTCTCAAAAAGAGTGTTGCAAACTCTAGTGAAATAACTACGACTATTCAACTTATTAAAAGTTAATCATTTGCGATTTTTTTTTTTTCTTTTTATTTACAAATTAAATAATATATTGATATAATTAAACCTTTGTTTGATTATTTAATCTAAATAAAATAAAAAAAAAAAATAGTTTGCCAAATTTTTAAAAATTTTGTTTACATGTTGTCAGCACTGTATGGATATATTAGAACATTCAATAATGTTTTTAATTGAATCAATTAAAAAAATTGTTTAAATTGCCATTGACATTCAAACAATCGATTAATTAGATATTTTTGGACCATAATTTTTTCGGTGTACATGTAGGTTAATCGGGTAGTAAAGAGTTTTAGTTGTTTTAACTGCTATTGTAGTAATTTTTCTATGAGAAAATGAAAAACGACTAATTTAGACAGTCATTTCAAAAAATAACTAACCAAAAATACTGTACTTTCAGTAGCAGTTGTTTTGAGTACTTATTTTGGTATTTTAATAAACAACTACCAAAACAGTAATTTTGCAGTAAAAATTAGTATTTAACCCATTAATGCCTGACCCCCGATTCCATTGTCCAATATCGATTAAATTTCACACATTCTTTACTTAAGGTCTTGGAAGTTATTTGATATAATTTTCTTTTCGATTTTCCATACTTGGGACTTATTAATTAACCACTGATATAAATTAATTCCTCTGTGGTTTTTTAATTAAATTATTTTGTTATGCTCTTTCATGTAAAACTCTTCATTTTTGCTTGAAAATAATCGATATTTCAAGCAAGGTACTTCATAAAACTGTAAAATACGTATTTTAATGGTCATGTCATGAAATCATACCTGTTGCCCAAGTGAGTGGTCCTACCCAGCTACAAATTTGTTGCACTTTAAAGAATACCTAATACTATTAGCCAACAATAAAGTTTTCCGATGTGTCGCTTTTCCAATTTTTCAGAGGCAATTTCAATTCTTTCTTTCAATTTTTCAGAATATGCAAATTTTGCAGACAATTGAACAGATAATTACCAACCCCCAATTTTTACCAACATTTTCCTAAAGTATTTTAATCCTTTCTCCACCTACCTGTAAAAATCAATTTGATGCAACTCTTACCTGGCTTTAGCTATAATTTTTTTAAGATGGCTCCTTTTTGGGTATTTAAATACCCAATAGGCAGGAATGGGTTAAAAATTGAAGATTTCGTAGAGTTTTTAAAAATTCTCATTTAGTTTATATTTGTCATTATTGATATGTTCATAGTTTGCAAATAATAATTAGAAAATTTACAATATATAAAAACGTCATAACTCGAATAAAGTTTGGAATTTTGACTTTGCATTTTAGATATGATGTAGGATAAATTTTAAAGAAAAAAAAAATTTTTTTTCATTTAAAATTATTTTTAAAATACCGAAAAAATAAATGTTAAAAACAGTATCTTTTAAAACTTATATAGTCATTTTATGTTCATTGTTTTTATGGTTTTGTTGCTCGTCTTTAAAGTTAATGCATTCATTTAAGGGTATTAGTTTTTGACCGCTTTGATAATCGTTTTGGTCATTGTAGTTGTTTTATCAATAGTTAAAAATTACTACATGGTTCGTCATTTTTATCACAAATACAATCATCGCCTTTTTGACTACATTTGTAGTAATTTTAACTGTCAGTTTTAGTAATTTCTGCCTTGTTAATTTCCTGGGTGTATGCACTTATGAGAAAATATGCACTAAAAACCATAAAATATGCAATATAAATATTAATAAATATGAACTAAAACTCAAAAAAATGTGCACTTAAAATTTTTCATTTTTAAAAATTGATTTATTACACGAGAGCGTTGCACAGTGCGACATTTGGCCAATCTAGATGGACAAAAATCTAATTTACAAGATCCTGGCTTGAAATTTGGTTTGATAATAATGTAGGACATAACTAATATTGACAACAAAATTTGGAACAATCGAACAATTGCCACGCCCATTTTTGGGAAATTAACTATTATTTAAGAAATTTTGTAAAAAAAAATATTATTTGTGTACCATTTTGTAAAAAAAATTGTACACAATAACCTCGAAGATAATTATTGATGGGCTTTTTTATAACAGATATTTAAGCTGTGTTGGACAACCTTGGGCTAGATTTCATTTTTTGACTTATGTACATTGTAAAATTAACTCTATACTGTAACAAAAAGGGGCGTGGTCCACCCACTATTTGCAGTTTTATAAATTTATTACACACAAAAAGATTTTAGATTTTGTAATTCATTGTAATTCTTATGCAAATCAGTAATTTTTTGTTATCAAAACCTTAACACAAATTGAATAAAAACATTTATGTAAATGCAAAAAAAGCTCAGACTGAAAACTTGACAGCAAACGCGTTGCAACTTTTTAAAATTAAAATAGAAATAGCAGTACAGTAATTTATTGAAATCGTGTGCTTTGTATCACTCATATTTTAGAATTTCAAACCAAAAAAATAAAGTTATTTGGTTTTCATTATTTTAATTATATTGCGAATTCTACGAATTTAACAATTATCAAATTTTCCCATATTTTATACAGAAACTAAACATCGTTAAAAAAATGTAATGCCGTTAAACAAGGGTTGGGTGTAATAACACATTACATTTTATATTATAATGTATTCTTACATAATCATTCAATTTTATGTGCAATATAAGTGTATTTTTCATATAGTTTAAAACTAAAAGTCTCTGGAATTAAAAAAAAAATCAAGCAAAAAGTCCATTTTAGACGTTCACTAAACTTTAAAATTCTCTATAAATCGCAAAAAATCGCCAGTAAACAAGGTTTAATCTCTTACTAGAGACATTCCAACACCTGCCAGATGTATAGGTTGTGTGAGAGAGTGTGAGGATACTATAGTTTTATTCCAACGAATTTTCCGTTTTTTTTTTTAATTTTTAATTTTTGTTTTTATAAATTACAACAATAAGTTTTCGATTAAATTGAAAAATGAGCACGGATTTAAAATGTAGATTAAAAATGCTGTATTAAAAAAATGGACTTATAACTCCAACAACAAAAAAGTTAAAAGTGTTTGAAGTTGGGATGGTGCTCAAAAATATATTTTATTTCTCAAAAGTCTATTACAAGATGTGACTTTAAACTCCTGTATCAAATGAAACAGCACTTTTTTCGTCATATTATGATTATTTCCATAGTATATGGATTGTTTGCTGTCACATTCATTTAAATTATAACAATCCGCCAACTTTTATTTTTCGATTTTTGTCCACCTAGATTGGCCAAATGTCGCACTGTGCGTTGGTTTAAAAATAAAAAACCTTAGAAATTTATAAGTAGATGGCACCATGATGTTCCACTATTAAGTTTGGTGCTGTGTTGAGGTCTTTAAGTTCTTAATTTTCTTTATTTTTTAAAGAAATCTTAATTAAAAATATGCATCAAAATCGATGGCATTTTGTTGCAAATTCTTTAATTCGGAAAAGTATTTGGTCAGAATCGATTTTGAGCAACTGGCTACAAACATATATTTGCATGAAAGTTGCTGCCCTGATAATCAATAAAAAACTAAAAATATTTGCAAAATTTGCCAATATTTAACCACGCCTACTTTGCACATTTTTTAGAAAAATTTAAACAAGTTGTTCCCATTTTCTTTTGTCTCTTATAGTAGTTCAAATACTGTTAGTTTGGCATTGCAGCGATATACTTTTTCCTATAGCTGGCCAGTTAGCTTGGAAAGCAACATATACGAAAATACTGTAGATACCAGAAATATACTGACCGATACTGGTTTAAGATTAGAAATATATAAATACCTCTCAAATTACCATTAACTGTATTACGATGTTCTTGTGGTGCAGGTCTTCTATAATTCTTAGAAGCCCAAAAAATTACACGAATACAGACGCAAAATAACATCATTAGCGGTAATAATAAAAAAAAGAATAAAAATACTAAAACGTCTTCCATTGTATTGGATTTTTTTTTTTTTTGTAAAATTTAAAAACACAATATGAACTTGACACTTTCAACGAAACATTTAAAACACAATTCGAAAATACTCCACATTTAATTTTCAATTGGCTTTCACCATTTTCTGTTTATCAATTTGTATTATAAAATTATAAATTAATAAAAACAAAGCAAATACGTGAATGATTGATTAAACATTAATTTCTTTTAAATCATTAAGGGAATGTTCCCTAATGTGGGCTGTTCTCTAAAGTTCCATTTCTGTCCTGTTGTATGAGTACGTCAAAATTGTCGATTGTCATCAAGTTAAATTTCCGCTATATCTATTTTTAAAAAGTTTCAATGTGAATGCACACGTTCTCCTGGTCGTTGCAGAGAAAAAAACGCAACCTAAAGTACAATTTTTCATAAAAAGGAATAACAAACAATTTTTAAAGAAAATTTCCAAGTCGAATTTATGCAAACGGTAAGAATTTTATTCATTATTTTAATAAAACTAATTAATTCCTCAAAAAATACAATTAATAGTGTCCGACCGAACAGTTCGGCCAAAAAAACTATATTTTGTCGGTTTTTTGATATCTAGAGGCAATGATGACAAATTTTGGTATTGGAAACATGTTTGTTGAGCCGATTTAATTCGATTTTGTGTATAAAATTTAAGAGAAAAGCCGAAGTTTAGCTATAAAGTTAAAAGTTCGGCCGCCGAACTATTTTCGATTTGGCCGAACTTTCTGAGGCCGAACACTGAATTCATTGCTTAACTACAGACTTTTCTTCAGATTTGACACTCAAAATAGCATCTAATCAGTCCAATAAACATTTTTCCATCCCCCAAATTTGTCCATAATGCTTTAAAATACCGAATACAGACCAAATGCATTTTCTGGCCGAACTGTTCGGTCGGACACTAACAATTAATAAAAGCAAATTGAAAAATTTTATTTTCATGATGGACCATAGATATAATTTTTTATTCAAGTTTTAGTCTTTTTTAACATTTTTGATTGTAGTACTAAACAGTGTTGTCAAGTATTTTTTTACAAATCCTCCCCTAGAGTTACTCTACTACTTAAAAATCACCCTTAAAGGAATTTTTCCTAAAATTTGCTAAATTTTTTGGTTTTTATTTAAAAGTTTTTGAATAAAGATTTTAAAATATATTAATTTATAGTGTCCGACCGAACAGTTCGGCCAAAAAACTATATTTTGTCAGTTTTTTGATATCTAGAGGCAATGATGAAAAATTTTGGTATTGGAAACATGTTTGTTGAGCCGATTTAATTCGATTTTGTGTATAAAATTTAAGAGAAAAGTCGAAGTTTAGCTATAAAGTTAAAAGTTTGGCCGCCGAACTATTTTCGATTTGGCCGAACTTTCTGGGGCCAAACAGTGAATTCATTGCTTTCATTGAATTCATTTCTTTAAATTTGACACTCCAAATAGCATCTAATCAGTCCAATAAACATTTTTCCATCCGCCAAATTTGTCCATAATGCTTTAAAATACCGAATACAGATCAAATGCATTTTCTGGCCGAACTGTTCGGTCGGACACTATTAATTTAGTTAGGATTTTACTGTTTTCATCGTCAAAATCTGAAATTTTACTTAACAGCGCAGAAAAGGGACTTAAATTTTACTAACAATCTAAAAAAAGTTAAAATCATGATAAAAATCGTAATTGAACTGAAAATTTAATTTTTATTATTGCCTCTTTCAATCAGATTTTAAACCCCCAAAAATCCCCATGATAAATTTTTACCCCCTAGAATGCCCCTAAACGACTAAAAAACTCCCTAAATCCAGGGGGAAACCCCTTAACTTGTCAACACTGCAGCTGATTGTGTACAGTAAGTTCTCTGTCATAGAAATGTCGGCCGCCGAACATTCGGCCAAATACAAAAAACTTCGGCTGCCGATTATTTAACTTAGCTGTAAAGTTCGTTTTCGTTTTTTTTTCCTTAAATTTTTTTTCTCAAAATCGAATTAAAACGACTCAACAAATATGTTTTCAATATCAAAATTCGTCCACATTGTCTCCGTATATCAAAAACCGACCAAATATCGTTTTTAGCCGAATGAAAATTTTTTTAAACTTTATGAAAAAGCTTTAAAATTGTTATGAAACTGTTGTAAGTGAAACTTTTTCATTGGAAGTGTTAAATTTTTAATAAATAAAATGAAAACTTTTGATAAAATTGTATGCAAAACGGCATTAAATTAATGAAAAGTTTGAATGGACGAGTTCCAATGACATTTCATAGATCTAAGGCAAAAATTCATTGCTATCATGCAGATAATTCTTTGAGTGTAGTCTAAGATTTATATTTCGTCAAAGTATTACCTTTGGTCGCTAACATTTCCACTATTTCCACATAAATTTAGCAGAGCGTAATTTTCAACTTTAGTTATTTTTTTGTGAACTTATAAGAGTTTTACACTATTAGAACTCGCATTTTTTATAAGTGTAAGTAAACATACATACAAAATATAATTAACAGGGACAGGAATTTCATGCACTAGGAAAGAGTGTTTTAGGTGCCTACAATAGGCATGAAAACTCTTAAAATATGCACTAAAAACTTAAAAAAATATGCATTTACATTTTTTTCTAAATTATTTTTTTTCATGTTTTTTTTTAAGCTATTTTAATTTAACTTTAAAGGTAATTTGCATTGTTGAATACATATATATATTCTGCCCACGTTTCGCATAATTAACACAAAATTTTAATTATTTATATTGAAAAACACGCATTTAAAAAACCACTAAATACTGTCCCTCTTAATAATAGTTTGCAAATAAAATTTAAGAGAACATTTTAAGGGGCTTGAGTAGCTTGTGTTCTCTTTAGTCTATATGCTCGTTGATTACACATAAAATAATATATAAAAAGTGTTTTTTTTTTTTCGAAAAACTAAGAAAAATTCAATAAAAATATGCAAAACAAGTAAAAATATGCAATGAAAACATGGATTTAAAGCAAAATAAGTAAAAATATGCAATGAAAACATGCATTTAAAGCGAAATATGCAAAAATATACATTTATAGCAAAATGTGCAAAAATATGCACTAACAAGTCGAGGAAATTTTAACGCAAACTCTCTGATATTATGTTTATCCTGTTCTGAGACTTAAGGAAAAAAACATGCATTGCATGAACTTCCGGTCCCTGGCAATTAAACACAAATTTATTATAAATTTAAGTTTGCAATAACATACCAGTTTCATTAACACTTTGATAGTTTTCTTCAACAAATTGTTCCTGCTGCCTCTGCTGTCGCTGTTGTTTCGTTCTTTTATAAATCAGTATCCTGTCGCTTAAACAGGACCACAATAGAAAACATAACGGTATAAAGAAAAAATTTGAAAATTGTAAAAAATTATAAGAACTTCCCATAGCGGTTATTAGTTTTAAATATAATGAATCACAAGAGTCATTAATAGCAGGGAGTTATCATGAGGCCTGTTTGAAGAGCTGTAGTTTTCTTGCAGAAATTCCCTTAAGAAGATGAGTTAATCTGCCATAATGCAACGATAAATGAGAGTCGATAAAGGAAGTTGAAAAAATTCAATACTAATAAAATCGTGTTTAGAAACAAAAAACTAAAATTTAAACAAAAAAACTAATTATTTATCAATAATTTAATTATTAAGTTGTTTTTTGTACTGATTTATTAAAGAATAATAAGAAGCAATTTGTTTTTATATTTTTTAATTTTCTTTTACGTTCTCTTTCGTGAAGGAAATTCACGGCACTGAGTATGCATACAAATTTTAAGAGCGTAAATTTGCAGAAATTGAGCTAATGAATCCTCTTTAGTCTTTACCTCGTTGTTAATAGAAAAGAACTGTAATAAATATTAAAACAACAGGTGATTATCAAAAAATATTATTGGTAACTAAACTTTTACCAAATGGTGGTGATTAAATTGATAATATAAAGTTATAGGTAAAAAAAATACGCTCAAAAAAAAAAATAATATGTGAAATTTGTTAAAAATTTAGCTTAGTAAGCAAAAGTACATATACACTAGTTAACAAAATTTAAAAAAAAATTTTGTGCACTACATGCGACGGTTTTTTTTATATGTTGCTTTCTAAGCCAATTTTTGGGATATTATTTTTTTTTATAATTGTTACATATTTTTTACCAACTGTTCGTTATATCGCGTTTTCGTTATAACTGCCCAGTCTGAAACTGCCAGTGGTACGAAAAATCAAGCACTGGCATAGTACTAAAAAGTATATACAAATAGAGAGTCTACAATTCCTACGGCTCTCAGCAGCAAAATACCGAACTAGGGCAAACAAATGAAAACATTTTTTAATACAAAAAAATGATTGCAACATGTTGATAAAAAAATTGTTGCTTAAAACCCTTTTAGTTTTGCTCATATTTTGTTATTTTCTATCAAAATTAATATATTTTAATATATTATTGTTAAAATTTTTGCAACAAATTTTTTAGATGTGCCCACATATTATATCAAAAGTATAACTCTGAGGTCAACTTGGAAAGCTATGCTGCCATATAAAGGGTGTTTTTTATAGAGGTATATAACTTTGAAATGGATTAAAACAAAAATGATTTTTTTAAATTGACATGAAATTTACTTTATTCGAAAGATAATCTTCTGGCATTATAATTTAAATATGACTTCTGGCATATGACCGCCACGGCTGGCTCGGAAGTAGTCTAATCTGGAGGTCCAATTTTCGATGACGTTTTGCAACATTTGTGGCTGTATATTGGCAATAACGCGGCGAATTCCTTCAAGTGGACAAACGTTTCGGGCTTAACGACGTAGACTGGCGACTTCCCATTTCCCCACAGAAAATAGTCCAGCGGCGTTAAATCGCACGATCTTAGAGGTCAATTCACGCGTTCAAAACGTGAAACTATGCGGTTAACAAACGTTTCCTTCAATACATCAATTGTGGCAGGAGCTGTGTGACATTTTGCGCCGTCTTGTTGAAACCACAGCTCCTGCACATCAGGGTTGTTTAATTGACCAACGTAAAAGTCAGTAATCATGGCTCTATAGCGTTCACCATTGACTGTAACGTTCTGACCAGCATAGATTTTAAAGAAGTACGGACCAATGATTCCACCAACCCATAAAGGATTTAACGGTGTCTTAACATACACTTGAGGATTATCATCACTACAAATACAGCAGTTTTGTTTATTGACGTATCCATTTAACAAAAAGTGAATTGACTGTAAAATGGACGTAGTGCGCGATACTTTTTTCGAACAGAACCATGATTTTCAAAATAAATTTTTGCACAATTTGGAAGCTTTGTTAGGCGTCAGGCTATTCATGTTGAAATGCCAAACCAAACTAAACATAAATCACTTGACAGCTGACAAAATGGCCGCCAGTTAAAAAAGTGTTGCCAACTTAAAGTTCTATACCTGTATAAAAAACACCCTTTACAACTTTTGAAAAATTGCGAAAATATAGTATAGCCGCTATATGCAAATACATTTTTTTTAATATTTCCCATTAATTGCCTCTTTTTAAAAAACTAACACTTATTTAAGTCAATTGATCATTAAGCGTTCATATTCGCTAAAACCGTAGAAAACGGTAAAAACCTACATAAAACGTGAAGCAGTGGTTTGAATATAAAGCTTTGTGCATTAAATATGAGCCATAAATATGAAAACAGGTCTTCTTATTTAATTCCGTCAAAACAAAAGCAAATTGATTGCTTTCTACAAATTTTAAATGCAAAAAAACTAAATGCAAAAACCGCTAAACTTTAGAGACATTTTTCTCGAAATCTGTACTACACACAGGGAAAATATTAGTTAGAAAATTGTTGTATTTACCATGATTTTACAATAACAGCATAAATTTGATTAAAATTGCAAAATATTTATTATATTAACAAATCGTTGTCCTCAGTAACTAAAAATTTGAAGTTTCAACTAAATTTATATGTTTGCACTAATCAATTCTATGTTCCTAACCAATTCAGACAAAAATATTTTCTTTTCAAATATTTTGATAGTGGCAACTGCTTCAAAAATGCAAAAAAGCTAATTTTTCCCAAATAATTAGACACTGCGATTACATGTTTGTTGCAATAATCAAATTTATATAACTAATTTTTACTAATGCTCTACTAAATAATATCTACTGAATCTTAGTTATATTTACCGATTTTAAAATAAGGTTTAAGGTTTTGTGGTGATTTTTCAGTTGCGTCACCAAATATAAAACATATCTAAAAAAATTTTTGAAATTTTTGTTGTCATACCCATAAAATCAAGACCATAGCTAAAAGAAAATAAATTTGTATTAGTTGTCAAAAAAAAAAAAAAAATACAAACATATTAGAAATAAAATTTATTTTAAAATATGTATAAGAAGAGTTTGTTTTAAGCAGTTACACGTTGTAAATTAACGGCATAAGTTAAAATGGCGGTATATTATATGCAATAAGCGATATTATACATGAAATTGACGTAGCAGTAATAGGGGTAATTTTGTTTAAACAAATTTAAATGTATTTTAAATCAATTGTTTTTTTTTTTTTTTAAGAAAAACTTTCAGCCGTAAATTTACCTTAAATAGGGATGCTGTGGCCGATACGTTTCAGTAAAAATATCATGGATCCAAGCAAAAGAAAAACCTCGACAAAATTAAAGAGTTTTGGTAATTTGTTTTGAAACCTAAAAGAAAGTGTTGTTTAGTAAGTTTAAAGTTCGCTTCTTTGTAGTATGCATTACTATATTATTCCATATGTGTAAGCTGAGTTACTGAAGGAACAGGTATACACTTTTTAACCACCTATTATTTGAACTAAACCTTTAATTCCTCTCTCATTAAGTTTCATAATGCCAGTTGTTTTTCTTGTGGTCTTTGGTGATACCCTTGCAGAGTATGTCTAATTGTTTACCATAATGGATGGAGCCTATATATAAGTTATGCGGTTATTTTGTAAAAGTAGCAAGTTTTATGTGGTTTTTTTTAATTATAACCAATTTTGTTAAGGCATACGTGTATATAAAGTCACAAACGTTTTGGAAAGATTTGTAAAAATCGGATAGAAACCTAAATTGTTAGGGCAACTTAAACATTATGTATTATTCTTAGTTTTTTTAAAATTATCGAACTTTTAGATGCTTTAGAACGCGCACTACACCGAACTAAGAAAAAACTTACTACAGCATATATATCACAGAACGTTGAAATGTGCTTACTTTCAATAAAATCCAAACAGATTCATTACAAACGACTAAAATCTAATTTAAATTTTTGGAATGCCTCATATAAAACTTTAGCTGTTCAAATATCTTTAACCGTGTAAGTTTTATATTATTTCAAAGTTTCAACTTTGGTTGATAATATTTCCACTAAAGGGCCTTTTAAAAAGATTAGAAACATGTTTTAATGAATCTCATTAAAATGTATCTCTTAGTAACCTTGCAGATTCGAACGCTATTTTTTCAGGGAAATCTCTGAAATTATGCGTTATAAAAAGAAAAACACTTTAAGGAATTTTTTTAACATGTAAATGCTATTAGACTTTAGTTATATATCTGTAATACCTTATCTTCTAACTATTTTTTCTATATTTTATTTATTTATTGAAATAAAGTTTTCTTCAAATAAAAATATAAAAAAAAATTATTATAACTGAATGGAAACGGTGTATTATTTTAATTAATTTGATAGGTTCTACAAAATAATTTCGACTGGTCCAACAATCATAATTTTCTGATTCGGTAGGTACGGTTAAAAGTTTCAGCTAGTCTAATAGAAATTCAGTTACAACAACCAAATCAGCAACAATATTTCAACATAGTACACATGACTACAAAAATTCGGTTGGCAAAAAATTCGGTTGTAGCAATGAAACTGTTTTCTGTGTGTATTGATCAAAAAATTAAGTACACAATTGAAATCGACATGTCCGAAATATATATAATTGATGGTTAGATCTATATTAATTTTTTCTATGTCATGCCGTGTTATTTAATGCAGACAAAGATTTGTTTTTTTTTTAATTTTCGTATTCTAAAATATGAATAATTTTTTTATTAAAAAAATGCAAACTAAGCATTGCGACTTGTTTTCTAAACTGTTTCATACTTACGGAACGCTTATTATAAAAAAATAAAACACACCTAGATGAATGAGTGATATACTATAAATATTTCGTATAATTTGTATTGCTTGAGTGTTAGTGGTGCAAACCAAATTTTTTATTGCATACTTTCGAGAAACATATTATGAAAACAATGAGAGCCAGACGTATGAGTGATATTTAAGTTTAAATAAAAATAAATAATACAATTGTATGTGTTGCATTTTTTAAACTTGCTGTTGTATACTTTTGGGGGACTTAAGACGACTGACAATGAGTGATATTAATAATTTTTATAATTTATATACAGAGAAGACAAAAAATAGCAAAATTCCAAAAAAAAAAATGGAAAAAAGCAAAAAAAAGAGAAACTACAAAAAATTTAAAATAATTAAAAGAATAATTAAAAAAAATTAAAAAAAAAAAATTTTAAGGCGAAGAATATCTGAAAAAGGCAATTTTAAAGCTTAAAAATCTTAACAAAAAGCTGTTTTTAAGCGCAAACATTAAAAATCAAAAAATGCCACACAAAAAGCTGATATGAGTAAAAATGGCATAAAAAGCAAAAAAAAAAAAGATATTTGTCTTGTCTGTTTAAAAAGTTTACGCCTATTTTTAATTATGCTATTTCTAACAATGAATTTTTTTAAAATAAATCAAGTTTTCTGCATGTAAAGATAAGTTTCATAAAAAAATCATTTTCAAAAATAAATTCACTAGATATTTATTTACGGAAATTTTTTATTGTATTTTATTAAACAAGCCTCATATATGTTTAACATATGTTTAACAACGATTTCACTTTCGTCTACGTAGTTTATTTTATTCCAACACATAAAATAAATCGAAGAATTGGCCTGCAAAAAGCATAATTTCAATGATTTTTTTTTTTTGCTTTTTACAAAACTATTAAAAATTTAAAAAATAATTTTCTGTTATGTTATTTGGTTGGGCATATTTCTTCTTAATTCTTGACGACCATTAAAGATTCTTGTAAATCAAGGCCGCCTGGCAACCCTAATCAACCATAACATTTATTTTTTAATGCAATACCCTTTATCAACCAAATTAAGGTTATAGACTTATTAAAAATGTCTTACTTATTACTCCATAAATTAAACGAAGTTGTTTCAAACAACTGTACTTAATATATCAAAGTCATTGAAATGCTTGTTGAAATGTTAGGTCATTGAAATGCTATGTTATTATTACCAATCATAATATGCTCCGAGCAATCATATTGGACTCGAGTGATAAATTGATTTTTCAAAATCAGAAAATTGCATATATTTTTATTCTTAGTGCATATTTTTGGATTTTTAGTGCATGTTATATGGTTTTGGGCATATTTCAGCTCATGGTTGGATACTTTACTGCATATTATAAACGCCTATTTTCGTTTTTTAGTTGCATAAAATTCCTTGCCCTAATCATTGCTTTTATGATCATTTAATTCATATGAAGTCAAAATAATAGTAAGATTTGTAAACTCACAATATTTTTACAGTAACTGATTGTAGTTTATTTAAAAAATAATCAGGAAACATTGTTTTTTAAGGAATATAGATTTAAACTACAAAGAAATATTTTTTTAACTTATTTTACCATTTAGTAAAACACAAACTACACATAAATACTGCCTTTATGTGCCAGTTATTATTTTTATTTAAAATTTTCTCTTTACAAAAAAATTCTTTATTTGAATCAAAAAGATAATGATAGTTAAAATTAAAAAGAAACTTCTGTTTTTATAACTTGTGAGTTAATTTTTTTTATTTTTACGGATATGTTAACTATATGTTTAGTGGTTTTGACTATATATTTAGTACATATTCATTTGATTTTAACGACAAAATATTTTGAGTATTGCAATGTCCAATTCGAATTATCCCGTTTCTTGTTAATTGTTTTGTTATTTAGTTGTTTTATGTTGAGAAAAATGTTAAAGAAAACGTTGAAACTTGAATAAAATTGCAAATTATATAATTTGTTTTACCGTGCTACACCCTCTATTAGCCAAAAATATTGGAATTTTTAAATTTATATACCCTCTATCAACCATAGCGCCACGAATAACGCAAAATATTATATTATTTGTATACATAGGATTCAGTAGTCATATTTAACAAATATTGTAGAAGATATATTGATTCATACTTTAAGTGTTTGGCCATAAATCAGTTTTTTGCCTCTCCTGAAAAAAATGTGTTCTGGTTCATAAAGGGTATTGAATATAAAAATAAATTTTCTTCAAAAAAGTAAAATTCAAAATTTAATCTTTATTAAAATTTTATATTTGATAAACTTTTGCATTAAAACAATTTAAAATTTTTTTGAAAGTTTTAATATTCGCAATGAAAACCAAATTTTAAGATGATTCCATAAATTACATTCAAAATTTTTTAAACCCAAAAAAGTAAAATTTTTATAAAAGTTGTAAAAAGTAAAAAGCACTTAATAACTTTTAAATTTGTATTACAAACTTAAAATTTTTTTGAACACCAAATATTTTCCATAAAGTTTTAAACATTTAGTAACGTTTTGTCTTACAACAAAACTGAGAAAAACTAAGTGTGTCGCGAAGTAAACAATAGAATTAGTCAAACTTGTTAAACTTTTTGCTTTAAAATTATATTATATTAAATATTAAAAAATAAAAATGAATAAACAAAAAAAATGGATACTGGGTAAATGCCACTTGTTCCGGCTGAACGTGTTCAAAAATGGCTAAATCTAGCCAGAAAATGGCTGAATTGGCAACACTGTTGATGGGAGCTGTCAAATTATGGTAAATTCTGTTTTGAAAATGACATTTCGTATCGTTAATAATAGTACAATCAAAAAAATAAGTTAGTAGATAAGTTAGTAAAACGTCTTGTAATTCAAGTATACTATTTTTCAGCAAATTTTTTGCTAAAATTACGTTTTCACCTAATATTTTAGTTATATTTATTCAGCTTAGCTGTGTTGAACTTATGTTTTACTAATACTTAACTAATGTTTTAATAATGTATTTCGCTAAAAAATTATGCTGCAAATAGTGTGGACGACAACCAGATTGAAAAATATACGTAGAATGAAGTAGATGTCGCGGCATGTCAAGATGTAGTAGAAACGAGGTAAATGATATTAAAAAACACAACTCTTGTAAGACATATAAAAAATCAACCATGGAAGATTTTTGCATTGGTTTTTCATACATAAAACAAAATTGTGGATTAAGACAACTTAAATTTTGTGTTGTCACCGGCTTTTGAAAGTAATTGTCTATTAATTAATTAAAGACAAAATAAAGTATGTAAATTTAATAAAGATGAAATGTGTCTGTGTAAACTATATGTTTATAATGATTATTAATGTAGTGTGGTCAAATTGGCAATTTGAAATAGCAAACAAATATACGTTTAGGTAGACAGGCTCTTATGTAATTTATTATGTTTCCTTTTTCTTATTGCAAAACATGGTTATATGTCATATTTTGTTATTTTTTCGTTTCTAGAATTATCTAAGGCATTTTTGTCTTTTAAAAGATGTCATCATTTAGACAACCATTAATGTAAGTAAAATAAGTATTTTTATACAGGTATAAAACTTTAAGTTGGCAAAACTTTTTCAACTGGCTCCCATTTTGTCAGCTGTCAAGAGATTTATGTTTAGTTTGGTTTAGCATTTCAACATGAATAGACTGACCCCTGAACAACGCTTCCAAATTGTGCAAATTTATTTTGAAAATCATGGTTCTGTTCAAAATACCTAGCCCTAGTACAAATGATGCTGAACGTTCTGGACGGCCAATTGAGGTCAATACACCCGAAAATGTCGAAAAAATCCACGATATGGTGTTGGCCGATCGAAGAGTAAAAGTGCGCGAGATTGTTGATGTCATAGGCATTTCATATGGCAGTGTGGTTTCGATTTTAAATGATCAGTTGGGTTTAAGAAAACTGTCTGCAAGATGGATGGCGCGTTTGCTCTCAATTGACCATAAACGTAATCGTTTGACAACTTCAAAGGATTGTTTGGAGTTGTTTAACCGCAATTCGAATGAGATTTTGTGGAGTTTTGTAACTGTGGATGAAACATGGATCCATTACAACACTCCGGAGACCGAGCAGCAGTCTAAACAATGGGTTTCTCCGGGTGAACCGGCTCCGAAGAAGGCCAAAGTAAGTTTGTCGGCCATAAGGTGATGGCAACAGTTTTTTGGGATGCACGCGGGATAATCTACCTCGATTACCTTCAAAAAGGAAAAACAATAAACGGCGAATATTATGTCAACTTATTGGACCGATTTAACGAGGATTTAAAAAAAAACGGCCCCATATGGCCAAGAAAAAAGTTCTTTTTCATGAAGACAATGCACGGGTGCACACGTGTGCAGTCTCAATGGCTAAATTCCATTAATTGGGCTTCGAATTGGTACCTGATACGCCATATTCTACGGATTTAGCCCCCAGTGACTATTTCCTATTTCCAAACCTAAAGAAATGGCTCGGTGAAAAGAGATTTAGCTCCAACTATGAAATTATCAAAGAAATGCCTATTTTATGGACCTCGAAAAATCATATTTTTTGGAATGGATACAAAAATTGGAGATACGTTGGACTAAGTGTATTGAGCTAAAAGGAGATTATGTTGAAAAATAATTTTTTTTTTTTGCAAAAAAACTGGGTTTCATTAAAAAAGTCACGGACTTATTGAGCCGCCCCGTATATATATCAACCAACCACAGAAAATCGCTAATGTTAACTGATTACGCGAACAATATAAGTTATTTTCGTATTTTCTTACAAGTTAAGCCAACAGCTTTAAATCTGCAGGAAAATAATTTTTTTATTTTTTTTTTAATAGAAAATAACAAAGTATAATCAAAATAAGAGTGTTTTAAGGAACAATTTCTTATCAACATGTTGCAATCATTTATTAGTGTAAAAAAATGTTTTCATTTGCTTGTACGAATTCGGTATTTTGTTGCTTAGAGACATGGGAAGTGTAGTCTCTCTATTTGTATATACTCTTTGATAGTATGTCTTTAATCGACTAGAGTTTGTAAAATACACATGGGAGTTTTGTGCAGCTAATTATGGCCGACACTGTATATGTTTTTTGTTTTTTTTTATTTTCAGTTATTTTTTAGTTTGGGTTAACTTTAGGTGATTAGTTTTGTATTTAATATCCCTAAAGCATTTGATTACAGTTTTGATCTGGAAGAACGAATCATTCTCTTTTTTGATTATAATTTTATTGGAAATTCTTCACAGTCAATTAAAAATGATAATGACTTAATGCGGAAGTAATTCTTTAGTCTAAATGTATCGTGTAGAGCAAATAAAAAATATTTTTATTATAATCATTAAATTATAAAAATATGTTAAAGTTAATTTTGTGTGTAGAGTATTGCTATTAATTTATCAAGAAATACTCTATTGATTTAAAGTCTATTAGACAAAGTAAATGTTAAATACAATTTAATTAAATTGGCTACTGTTTATAACAATACACAAATAAGGTCAATATTTAAACACGCAGATCTTGAAAAAAATAGGAGGGATCTATTTAAAACCCAAAATTAAGCAAATCAAAAGTGAATTAATAAAATGAGTCATGAAAAGAATGGTTACTATGGTCAAATAAACAATAAATCTCAATTAGTTTAGATTAACAATAAATTAAACTAATTGTGTATGTCAATGTTCCACAAATATAGATAAGCACGCAAATTAGATGCTATTTGGAACTCTTTTACCTCAAGTTGTAAAAAAAATTGCTTGTATCGAGGTGTCAAATAATGATCATCATTACATTCAATTGTACTCAAAAAAAATTAAAACTAGTTTTAATTACGAAATTGATAACATCAATTAAAATATTTTAATTGATTTTGTATCTATCATGCAAAACTTGAGCTATAACATCAAAAAAAAAGTACCTAAATTTGTTGCAGCAGAATTTTCAATGAAGTTGAGAATTACAGTCTGATAAATTTGGGTGACCTTAATTTTAGAAGAACTAAATTTTAGTTGAAAGTTGTAGTTAAATTATCTAAGATTTCAGTTAAATCAACTGAAGCCGAATCAACAGAAAATTTCTGCTAAATAGGTCTTTCCGGATCTGACCAAAGGCAGGTCCATATTTGTTTCTAACACGGTAGGTATACTGACCAGAACTTGCAGATTTTAATGAAATTTGGATATGTTGTAAAGGAGCAAACAAAAAGAACACGTATTTTTTTAGCTGCCCAATCTTACGTTTAAGGGTTAAAAAATTTCGTTAAAAATTAATTTGTTTTTGAACGAAAACTTGTCTTTAATTTACGAAAACTAGATTTATTTGTACACAGGTTTAAAGTACTCAAGAAAACAAAAATTTTAATGTCCATATTGCATACATAGTAGACCCAGAGTAGACACATTTTTGAATTATTTGAAATATAGGGGTAAAAGGCTCTTCGGAAAAGTCACATAAAAACCGAATGATTTCGAACTTTTGAAAAAGCTCAGACATCCCTCGATTAAAATAAATAGTCATTGCCATGCATTATTTTTACCTTAATGCAACTACAATTCCTTAATAAAATTCCAGACTTAATGTTACTCCAAACACATTTTTTTGAATAACAAAAACACTCGAAAATCTTTAGAGATAACTCTGCCCCAGTGAATGTATCTTCAGAAAACCGTCCATTTTAAGATCCGCCTGTAGAGCTGATGAGCTTGCAAGGCTAGGAACCACCCTGCAAGTTCCTGCGGAATTTGCAGGAGTTGGTGTTCCCCTAGCAACCTGTAAGCTGAAAAATCGGCGCTACTTCGAGAGGGCGACTGACCTTAGGTGGGCTAATGGCGTGACTTGTGTGGTGACAAGGCACATCTGGCCGGCTCTGGATCTGGGGCGAACGAGGGCGCTCCTGTCGCTTTCCAGGGGGGAAATCTCTGACATGGTGGCGGTGATAACCGGCCACTGTCTTATTGGCAGGCACGCTCGTAGGTTGGGGGTGTTATCGCCTGACTTCTGTAGGAGCTGCGGGGACGAGGAGGAGAGTATTGAGCACTTTCTCTGTTCATGTCCTGCGCTGGCGCTACGTAGGAGGGCCTCACTTGGATCGGCGTTCTTTCACGATCTTGGGGATCTTTCAGGTGCTGGTTTTCCGCACCACCTTAGCTTCGTAAGGAGCTCTAACTGGTTCAACGGTGCAGTCTGATCGGTAATCCGTCAGTCTCGTGGCATCACAACGGACCTCAGAGTCTAAGTGTGCTGGTGCTCTCGGAGCCGGCTACCACTCCGACCTAACATAAGATCCGCCGGTACAGGTCGAGATTCTTCCCGTGTAAGTGTATAGGTGGTTAATAATTACTAATTAAAAGTTCCAGAGTAAAGATGTTTTGCCTATTTTTCTCTGTTTCGCTTAGTTTCCGAGATATTGACTATTTAATGATTATAAAACAACACATGAGAAAATAACGCCAACTACAAGTGAGATGGCTAGCAGAGACTAAAGAAATAATGGTTTTAAAACACCTGATCAAAAAAAGTTATATTTCAAATACTAAATCAGATCTCATTAAATATATATCGGTATTTATTCTTATCCAAGTTTATCTCAAAATTGGGGTATCCAGTAATATCCGATTAGATGCCTCAAATATATAACAAGATTAAATTAGATGAAAATGTATCTCAAAATATCTAAATTAAGATCCTGATGGATTCTAAAATATCTTTTGGGAACTATTTAGATCTAATTGGATCTACTTATATCCAAAAATATAAGTAATATTTGGTAGATCGAATAAGATATTTTGAGAGTAACTTGGATTTACTTAAATATATAATTTTCAATAAAATTTATAAAAAAAATTTAAGACTTCTAAGCTATGACGTGCAAAGTTTCACGTTGAAACGTCTTCACCAAAATAATTGATGCCAATTTAATAGTTGAAAAATTAAAAAAAAATACTTGAAACTTAAAATAGTTTTTTTTTATTCATTTTATTTTTTTACTCATGTTTTTTAAATTTCAGAGCCAAACCAATACAAATTGGACTCACTAGAATGGAGAGTAGAATTCAGTAGAAAAGTAATTTCCATATCGCTGCTTGGGGAAAGTTGTATGGTGGTTTTCAAAGGAAACCGAAATTTTCCGATTTTTAATCTTTCGAGCGGAATATAAATGGTTATGGCCAAAAGATCTTTAAGAAATTTGTCAGATCTTTTGATCTGATTGGGGACACTAAATTATCATATTATGATCCTAATTATCATATACATGATTCTAGCTGATCATATTATGGTGATACACTGGTTTAATTAAAATTTTTTAAAATTTAGTAACTTGTATTTTTGTTTCAAATTTAAATTTGTTAAATTTTTTCAGTTTATGTTTCATTCAAAAAAAGTGTAATTTTCAATTTATTTATTCTTGTAATTTTTGTTTTAATATTTTTAATAAATTTTATAAAAAATATAATTTGATTCTGTGTCCAGTTAATTTGGCATTGTGTCGTGATCCATAATATTATGATTACCGACAACGATTTTGTCGTAATTTAGGATCATAATATGATTACTGTGATCATAATATTATAACTACGATCATAATATGATTATTTGGACATTGCAATCATAACATGATGCTCTTAGACGATCATAATGGGATGCTCTTTTTTCTGCGTGAAGTGTTCGAGGCAACTCAACAAAAAATGGAATTAAATGTAAGAATTCAGAATTATCCAAATCCGAAACTCTTTACATTTAAGCAATGAATGTGCTTAAATTAAATTTGTTAGATATGTAGGTCTTTAAAATACCTTTCAATTAATATTTACATTCATTATCATAAAATTTACATACTTATTGTTCAAATTTCATGCGAAATACGAAAAGAAAACTGATTATGAATTAGATTTTATAATTTAAATAATTCAGAATTTTTAATTTTATTAATTTTTATTCAAAATAAGTGAAAGTGTTTTATACAGTTTTGTGAAATAAATGTAAATATAAGAGCAAAAAATATAAAAAATTCTATGCAGTTTTTTGATTCATAAAAAATCAGCTAAAAAAAAACAAAAAATCCCCTTCAAAAACCGAAAAATAACTATCAATAATGTATTGAGTCATAGGTAAGAAAAGTTTTTTTTGACATTTGCCGTTAAATACCACTTTACCCATAATTTTATCAAAATTTATTGTTGTTGATGTATTGCCATAACAACCCAGTCAGAAAAATACAATCGGCACAATGTTGGCAAAAAAACGTGGGATTAACAATCTTGACAATACTGTCCTGTTACCCGATTGATAACAGTGGCCAGCCATTGCTTTGAGCAAACTTACCACCGTTGGCATAACGTTGGTAGTTCAAAAAATTGTATGCTTTTAAAAGGCTCTGTGCAATTACTCCCAGGTGAAACAAGTCCCAAAAAAAAATGAAATAAGTCCCAAAAATGTTTCATACAAATTTGGGAGTAATTTCAAATGAAATAATACCCAGTTCTTTTGCAGTTATTTCATTTTTTAGAAATTATTTAATTTTTTTTATTAGGTGCTCTTTCATAATGCAGTAATTCCGAAATGATGTCTTAAAAATATAAGATTTCAACGGATTTGACATCTGATTTGAAAAACAAATTCTTCTGGGTGGCTCTTAGGGGTTTTTTTCCTCCGTAGAACGCGGCAGGCGGCTTCGCGAAATAAAGTTTATTCTGCGTGCGACACAAAAGACGTTATGTCTTATGACATTTAAAAAAAAAAAATTATGATTTTGGGCAATAACTTCTTTTTTTTACCGTCATAGCGCCCAAAAAAAAAGTTTTTTCAAAATAAAATGCCATAGCACCCAAAAAAAAGTTTTGGATTTTCTGTCATTGATTTGGTCGTTATAACAGATTAACATCCACAATTTTGATGGATATGCGGACATTTGGGCAATATGTCATTTTGGTTTTTGGGCAATACGAATTTGGGGAATATAACGGTACGCCCTTACTTCATTTGTGTTGAATGGACTATTTTTGGGAGTTATTTCATTTTTATTCTTTGGAAATTATTTCATGATGAAATAACAACCAAAACCTACACTCAAAAAAATAAGTTAGTAGAAAAGTTAGTAAAACGTCTTGTAAATCAGGTATACTATTTTTTAGCAAAATTTTTTGCTAAAATCGTGTTTTCAGCTAAAATTTTTGTTATACTTATTCAGCACTTAACTGTTTTATACTAATGCTTTACTAATATACTAATGTTTTACTAATTAATTTTGCTAAAAAAAAATTGTGCTGATAAGCACATTAATAGTGTGTACGACAACCAGATTGAAAGATATACGCAGAATGAAGTAGATGTCGCGGCATGTCAAGATGTAGTAGAGAAGAGGAAAATGAAATGTAGACAGAGTAAATTGAAAGACAAAGACACACAGACAGAGTAAATTGAAAGACAAAGACACACATCTTAGGTAGATTTTTTTATGGTTCCTTTTTCTTATTGCAAAAAGGGTTGTTTTTTCGTTTCGTTTGTTTTTGTTTATTTTTTCATTTCGTTTCTATAATTATCTTCGGCAGTTGCGATAGCATCATTTAAACGATAGCATCATTTTGACAACCATTGATGTAAGTAATTGAAAGACAATTTTTGTTATGTTATATATATTTATTTCTATATATTTTCAGATATTAAATAAATTCATGTCGTCAATGTGGAAAATGAAAATTTTTATATTTCGTTATTATAGTTAATTATTTTTAAAAGAATCACAAAAATATGTTTTATGATTTTCAGCAAATAAATTAACTAAATTACAATTTTTCTACAAATTTTTTTGCGTTTTTTTCAGTCTACTAAAATTCAGCAAAAAATTTATTAATTTTTAGCAAGGCTTTTGTATTTCTAATCTACTAAGTGTTAGCAAAACTTTTGCTGAATCTACAAATTTTGTTGCTAAAAATCAGCTCGCTGATTTTCAGCAAAAGATTTTGCTGACATTAGCAACTTTTTTGCAAGCATCCTCCTGACTAAAATTTTGCTGACTCAGCAAAATTTTTTGCTAACTTTACAAACTTTTTTTTTGAGTGTAGGATTTGTTTCATTTTTGTTTTGGAAATTATTTAATTTTTTTAGAATTTATTTCACTTTTTCGAGACGGGACTTATTTAATTTTATTAGAATTTGTTTCATTGGGAGCTTTTGCACTGGGACTTATTGCATAGAGCCCTTCTAAAATATGTGAAATTAAATTAATTTTGAGAAATATGTATAATAAAACACGTTTAAAAAGCAACAATGCAGTTCTGTCTTAGTCTTATACATCATATTTAAATGTGTGAAAAATATAAATGGGACATTTCCTTCTGGAATGACTATATACAGTAGGGTGGGGCGATAAGTATGGAAGGAACAAAATCTTAATGGGCGCTTCGCGTTTCTGATTCTTGGGATTGTACTGAGCAAAAAAGTCCACTGAAATTAAAAATTAACCCCTTAAACCCCGCCAAAAATATGATTGATGCATTAATCTGCTAGAAAATCCTCCAAAGAAGAGATTGATACCATAGTCTTGGATAAGCTCCTCCTACTTCCTGAGATATGTTCATCCCACACATTGTTACTTTCACAAAATACGGCTAAAAAGTCAAAATCTGGTAGCTCGATTTTCAGCGTAGACGTATGGTGTAGTGGCCTTTTTTGCTCAGTACAAACCCAAGAATCAGAAACGCGAAGCGCCCATTAAGATGTTCAAATTGCCCCACCCTAATATAGAGTTTATGAATAAATTATGTACTAAATAAAAAATGTACTGAATTGTTTAAAAGTCAATTATAATATTAATTAAATCAATTTAATATATAAATTAAATTAAATCAATTTAATTTTATTTAAATCGAATCTTTAACTAGATATTTTGGTTAATAATTTTTTCTCTGTATTAATATTATTAATAGTTTTTTTTTTATTAAAAACACTCACCATCGGCATTGACAGCAGATGAATTGGGGGGATCAATTCGTATACGTCTTATGACCCGACCTGGGATTCGAGGTGGTGGTGGTTCTGAGGTCATATTACGACACATTATTACACATATAACCTTTATTTTTTTTTTGAGAATTTTATTTGAAATTTTTGTTGTTATTGTATAAGTTTTCGCTAGTTTTTATCTCAAAATTCTACTTACTCGTATGACTGAACACACAATTGTTATTAATATGCATATTATTAAATAAGTAGCCCAATCCATGTTAATAAAATTTTTTAATGCAGTCTTTTTGTTTAATAATATTCTATATTCTAAAATAAATTTCGCCGATAGGTTTACCCAATAGCACTTGACTATATTTGTAATTGGTGTTAGTTTCTAAATTAAATTTGTTATTTTGTTTAAATTTTTACTAAAAACAAATTGATAGACTAAATATTTCGAATTCGATATAAGCCTGCGAAATAAATTATGACGGATATTTTAAATTTCATTATTTTACTTGGAATACAAAAATTATCAGCGAATTTCTTTTATAGATTATATTCTTTTTTTGTTGATAAATATAAAACCAAAAAATTATTGTTTTTGCAAAAACAATTAAATAATAAAAACAACAACAACTGTACGAGTAATAAACCAAAAAAAAAAAAAGTCAAGAGAAGACTCAAAATAACACAGGAAAACAAAATCATAACTTCTAAAATTTAATAAGGTTATGACCAACTAAATCTATATATTTCAGGCACTCTAATTTCAATGGCGTACATTATTTTTCGATCTATGGTAAAATTTTTTTTACAAAATTACTTTAAAGTTTGGCGCATGTAAATGAAGTTTTTTACTTTCACTCAAAAAAAAAAAAAAGTCAGTAAAGTCAGCGACATGTTTGCTGGGTGGATACTTGCAAAAAAATTTGTAATATCAGCAAAAAAAATAGTAAATTCAGCAAAATTTTTTCCTGATATTAGCAAATTTTCTGCAAGTATCCTCCCAGCAAGAATGTTGCTGACTTTGCTGACTTTTTTTTAAGTGAATGTAAAAAAAAACTGCATTTATCCGCTATTTAGTGGTTCTTCTTTTTATTTATTTTTTTTTTTTTATTAATTTATAATCATATAATTACAAATTATATACTATTACCCTAACCGAGTACTAGCTACTATGGCCTTCGGCGCGTTGTAGCGAAAACAGACCAGTGCCTCTGGTGGGAATCGAACCCACGACAGCCGCACTGATAAGCCAGCACGCTACCAACTAGCCTACCGGGGGCGCACAAGTGGTTCTTCTTATTTTTCCCAATTTTTACGGATTAAGCTAATTTTATCGCTAAACTAGCAATTGACCTTAACAAATGGTCAATCAGTAGAAAGAGCCTATTGGGAAGAGATGTTTCCTCAAAAAATTATTTTAATATGGTGCCTCATATGCAAAAAGCGCGATTAGTCAAAAATTTTATATGACGGCATAGCTTTCCGAAATGCACTCAGAGTCCAACATTTAGTATAATCTATGAATGCTTTTGAAAAGTATATGTGCAAAAAATCAGACAAAAATTTTATATCTGAAAAAGTTGTTCTAACAAAAACCCTACTTTTATTTTATTTCTAAAATCAACATTTTTAAATCAATTTGTCAAATGCATATTAATTAAAAATTAATTGTGACTGTCTATATGACGTTAATATAACACTGTACTAAAATACATTATAAAATTTGCCCTGTGGCGATGTCTCAACTTAAAACGCAAAAGTTGTCAATCCTGTAGTGCGATTCACTAACTTTTAACACATTTAGCAGGTGTTATCTTTAACCACACATTTTGATGTTTGCACTAACCACTATGCGATTCACTAACTTATTTTTAACCACGGTAAACAGTTTTATATTTCTGTGCATTCAAATTGACTGTAGGAGCACTATTAACTGGCTCATTCTCCAATAAATTGTAGGCTAAATACTCCAAAGCCATTATATTTATTTTATATATGGCACAACGATAAATAAAACCTTCTAAAAAAAATTAACCACACCAAAAACTCTGCTGTTAATAAACCACAAGTTGTGTTGTTAAAAATAACAGCTGACTTTAAACGCCAGAAAAAATCGTTTAAAGTGTTAGTGAATAGCAAACTGGTTATTTTTGTGGTTAACATTTTTAAACGAAAAAAAATTATGGTTTAAAAAGCGTAGTGAATCGCATTACTGAACGTAAAAACCATACGTCAATCTGGTAACATTGTGAAATAGAGACGGAGGCAGTATTGCCAGGTATGTTGAGCATAAAATCGTCCAATTTTCCAATAAAAATCGTCATTATATTTTCAAAAATCGCCAAAAAATCGTCAAAACAAAAAAATATTTGTTACAAGTGGGATAAAGTTTTAATAAAATAAAAGAATAATAATGTAATTCACATTTGAAGTGTTCATGTACTATCGGTGTAATATAATACGATTTTTTACACTTTTCTGTAATTTAAACTTCGAAAATCATGATATTTTATAACGATAGCGCTTTACCGCTTTAACTGTTAATTCCTTTTGGGTTGGTTTCAATATTGCTAAAAATTATTTATTATTTTATTTATTATTTATATTATTATTTATTTTTATTTAAATATTGTTTATTACTGCATGTTTTTCCATTTTCAAATATAAATTGTTAAGCACCGGATTTATTTTTGGATTTATAAATGAGAATATTCGAACTCGATGTTTGTTTCGCAAAAACTTGGATGTTTTTTTTTTAATTTAAAAAATATTTTATTTTTATCTCAATCTCACACTAATTAAACTTTATAAAAATATAAATATTATAAAACGCAGGGTTGGCATTCAATAACTTTTCATAATAACGATTGGCTATCACAGTAACACTAATAGCGGAATGGAAATTTAAAAAAAGCGATTCCATTAAAGACATGTTTCTTCTTATGTAAACGGTTTTAGTTTTCTATTTAACCTGTTTGATTTTGAAATATCTTGAACTAGTTAAAGTCAAAATAACGCTAAAATACCGAAACGACGATTTATAACGTTATTTTGTTGATGTAGCAAAATCTAATGGGTAGAATTTTGAAATAAAACCTTTAAAGACACATGCCACTATTGGAATCGTAGCTTTAAAACGTTCATAACGTCATTGGTGTGGTCGTGGCAGGCAACTGCCATTGTAATGAAGAGATAGTGTTTGCCAACCATGGGAACTTCTGCTGTAAATATTTGTCGTTGTTTCAGTATCTTTATTTTTAAGTGAAAAAAAACAGTCATTTGTAGAAGAAATTTAATTTTTGACTACAATTGTAGTTCATTTAAAAAACAAACCACATTATATTACAGTATTATGATTTTACATTCATTTTATACAGTATTTTTTTTTTTATTTAAAAAAATAAAACAAATTAATGTTTGTTTATATTTTACTGCACTGATTGAACCACTTATTAATAATACAGTTGTAGTTAAGTTTTTGAACAGTAAAAAACAAATGACTATGTTAGTTGAATTTACTAAAATGTAAGTCGTTGTTTTTTCAAGTGAAATTTCATTTGTTTTTAGCAGTACTCTTTACCGTTATTAAGTGCAGAAAATAAATTAAAATAAACCTAACATGAATCCATAAAATAACTTTTTTGCTAAACTTTCAATAAAAAATAGTTTTTAATTTTAACGAAATAATAAATATCCAAAAATAGATCCAGTGATTTTTTAATAATAGCAAATAAGCATGTTTTGCTGACATATTAAACGTTTGTCAAAAAATCGTCATTTTGGAAGCAAAAATCGTCATTTAGTAATTTAGATACTAAACATCGTCAAAATGACGAAAAATCGTCAAACCTGGCAACAGTGGACGGAGGAGATTAGAAAAATAAACAAAAAAATCTAAAATTAGAAAATTTGTGTTGTTAGTGTTGTCACTTCTGAGTATAATATACAATAACAGAAAAAGCTAATAGGAAAGAAAACTGAAATTTAGCAGCATTAGATTCGAGGCCATACTTGGGTGTGATCGCTAAACGGTCATGACTTGGTATTGTTACGTTTGTAATGTAAGATGAGCGCAGGTTTGATTCTTACAGCCGCAGGTTGTTTAAAAATTTATTATATAGAGACAATCTGACAATTATAAGACTCAAATAATAATACAATTTAAATGGAAAATCACTGATGAGCCTGTCCATAAAAAGGCAGAAACTAGTCTAGTCTGATTTAAGAATTAATAGTGTGTATAATTTTTAGAGAAAAACGTTTATTCTTCTTCTTAACCTCAACATTTCTAAATAAACATTTTTAGTTGAAAAAGTGGAAACTACTTTTGAAATGTATCTACATATTATACAAAAAGTTGGACGATGGGTTCATCCCGGTAAGCTATGGTGCCATGTAAAATCTTAGACAAATCTCGAATTTTGCATAAAAAAAACGCTTTGATAAAATAACCTTTTGCTCACTAATAATACACTGCGTTGTAAAACTACAATTACACATTAATTTCACTAAATTTCGAAAGTTAAAAAAAAAGTTGATGAGTTTAACCCGCATAAATGTAAAACCAATGAAAAATTTATAATATTTAACAAAAAAAAAAATTTATTTTTCTATTTCAAAAGAAATAACAAAATCAAATAGTGAGACACTATTACTATAAATACACTTAACTTCATATACCAAAATTTTCAAAAATTAAAGAAACATATTTTAAAGCGTGAGGTCTTCTTTTATTGAAATCAACTCGAAAATTCGATCAGACATATAGATCTCCACGCATCAATAGCTGCTTCTTTTAGATGAAAAACGCTTTTATATTGACGGTTTTCTGCGTAAACTCGATGGATTTATACTCCCCAAATATTCTCAGTTGGGTTTTGATCCGAAGAACTTGAGGGCCATTCCAATACTCTTAAGTTTTCTGATTGTAGCCATTCCATCGTCTGACGACTTACATGTACTGAGATATTGTCTTGCTGGAATTAATTATTGTTGAAATTAATTGTTCTTCGTTGCTATTTTCAATAAATGGTACTAATTTCTCTTCTAATACTGTAACGTACTCAGAAGAATTCATGCTGGTGCTTGGAAATGTCACATTAAATTAAAAAAGCGCCCCAAACCTTTAAGGATCCGTCTCCGAAATTTCTTTTTGAGAAATATCGTGGTTCCTTACGTTGGTATCTAAATAGCTGTTTTTATATTTTGCAGAAAAAAATCACCTTTAAAAGATATTTATGTTTAAACAGTCCTATTAGCAACAGCGATTATTGACTTACCTTTCTTTAGTTGGTTTGTAAATTCCTTTTAGCGAATTCAAATGAAGCAGTTTTGTGGCGGAGTAATAACCTTGGCACAGACATCAGCTTTTGGCGAGTAATACTCTGGCAATCCTTTGTGAGCCTACTTATGGTTGATTTGGACACAGTTACCTTACATTCATTGATTATCTGTTTGAGACTCTTCATTGTGTTGCTGGCACAGTTGATACGCCGGTCCAAATCAGAAAGCTTTTTTCGGGCCGCGTTTTTTTTTTACCGTAAGCACTCGGATTATTTGCAAAATTTGTGAGAACCACGTTTGAGCGGTTTATTTTTCTAACAGTTTCCTGAAAACTTAAGATACTTTTTAGATAAGCTGAAACTTGCCCTTTTAAAAAATTACTTAGATACTTGGCACTCGGCATTTTATAGCAAATTGATTAAAATTGCACAATTCTTTAATTTTTCATTATTTATTCTTTGTTTGCCGTTATATGTAATTATAATTATGAAACACTAACAAAATATTAGTACACAATTTTTTTCTTAAATCTATTAAATTTTACACAACAACAGATCAGTCATTCCACTCTTAAAAACAGTTATCAGTTTTGTGAAAATGTTTACAATATTTGAAGAAATATCAAAAATCATTTGTAATTATAGTTATGGAACTGTACCACAGATCAAAAAAAAAGTATACCATTGAATTCAGCATGCCCGAAATATATAGAATTGAAGGTCAGAACCTTATTAATTTTTTAATGTCATGCAGTGTAGTCAAACTTTGTGAAACGGTTTTCCCAAAAGATTTATTTTCTTCATAAATACAATTAGAGCGGTAAGTTTCATAGTAAATTAAATTGACCTATTCTCTTAAGATCTGTGTTAGGTTTTCAAATTCCCGCCTTTTTCAACTCCCGGCAAACAGGAAATTTTTTCGAACATTCCTGGGAACTCCCGGGATTTTCAAAATAAATATTCATTAAGGTTTTGATAGTAAAATATTTTTTTTCTTAGGACATAGGAAAATATTTAAATTAATTTAAGGACCACTATTAACAGAGGAATGTTTTTAACATTTATTTCACTAAAAACAACTCTTAAATATTTTTTTCAAAACTTTTTAAAAATTTGTTTTTATATGTTGGATGTGCTTTATTTCTTAAAAACTAGATAAGAGAGATATCGCTTTAGATTCAAATGCCTAGTTATGGAATATTTTCATCATTTATAATATTAAGAGTAACCTGCCATCTATTCCGTTTTTGGCGAGATTGTCTCGATTTCAAAATGCTGATTTTTTCCGCTTTTTAAACCAAAGTCACGTCTTTCCATATTTTAGAATGTATTAATATAATCATAAAGAATAATAAAACATGACTTTATTAAATAATTGAGCTCTAGGTCACGTTTGTATTTATAAAATATCCTTTATTATTTTATATATCTCCAATATTTCGTCATTCTTTGAATGACATCTTCAGGGAGTATGAACAACAACAAACAATATTAAAAACAAAAACTTTTTTGCCGCTGCCCTCCACTCTGGTCAACACAACATTTACAACCAGAGTGGAGGGGCAGCGGCAAAAAAGTTTTTGTTTTTAATATTGTTTGTTGTTGTTCATACTCCCTGAAGATGTCATTCAAAGAATGACGAAATATTGGAGATATATAAAATAATAAAGGATATTTTATAAATACAAACGTGACCTAGAGCTCAATTATTTAATAAAGTCATTCATTTCAAAGGTCGAAAAACTTTTCATAATTTATAACGAATAATAAAACATTTCAAAACCGCAATTTAATTTGAATTGTCAGGTTTGAGATCATAATTAAAATGTTACTATTATAAATAGAAAACACTAATTGTTAATAAATGTAAGAGAAAGACTAAACAAATCTTGATCAGCGCTACAAGGATTGCCGCACTTTCGACCTAAGCGACTAGGTCATCTTCAGCCTCATTCTAATCCACCACCCACAAGAACTTATGGTTTGGTCAGGTATATCAGATGGCAGGCAATAACGCAATACCTTTTAACTGACTATCGTTATCCCTAAAATACCGTTAACGAAATAATCGAAATACCGTTACCGATATAACTAAAATACCAATATCGTTATAATACCGATACCGAAATAATTGAAATAGCGTTATCCTTAAAATACCGTTACCGAAATATTCTGACAAAATCAGAAAAAAAATAGATATATCGCTCATTTACTTCAAGACTGTCCTAAGTCAAAAAATGCGATTTTTGAGTTAATGATGCAGATTTATTAGTAATATCATGCTTTAAAATGTGTAAAAAGTTCATATTAATATCATGTATACTTTTCGAAGTAGAGGATAATATATTATATTTTTTCTTTAAAGTGGGTGCAAAGAGTATATACTACATATAGAAAATGTGATACTCACGGGTCTCTCGATAATTAGCGAAGTTGCACACAACTCTCACTAAGAGAAAAATGCATTAAAACTAGCAAGGCAGATATGGATTGAAAACTTTAAACTCGTTTTCTGCAAACATGTTAGTAAAAAATAAACAAACATTTATTTTTTTAAATAATAAAAAACAACTGTAACAAATGAATGTAAAATCATAAAACAGTCATTTGATGTGGTTTGTTTTTTCAAATAAACTACAAGGTTAGTAAAAAACTTAATTTGTTCTACAAATGACTGACATTTACATTAAAAATAAAGAACTGCATTACAGTCCAAACAACTACATATTTTTAAGGCAGAAGTTCCCTGATTGTATTACCGAAATAACTGAAAACCCGCTATCCGTAAAATATCGTTACCGAATAAAACGCAAATCGTGTTACCGCTAAAATACCGATACCGAAATAAGTAAAATACTGTTAACGCTAAAACCCCGTTACCGAAATCACTGAAATGTAGTTACTGAAAATAGCGTTATCCTTACCGATACCCGCTTCGAATCGGCTAGCATCCATAATAAAAACTGAAGTATTTCAGAATATGAGGATTTTTCTGTTTTAAAGATTTCCCCAAATTCCATAGAGTTCCAATTCAAAAACATCCTAAGCGTCGTAAAGCATTTTTCAGAAAGATCTCTTTAGTATCAAAGGGATATAGTAAAAATAATAAGCGTAAACTAAACATTTTTCTATACAAATTTCTATAAATTGACTTTTAAGACTCATTTACACAAATTGTTATAAATATGTTAGTTTTAGATAGTCTCCTAACCAGACATGGGCGGCGTCAATTACATTTCACAATAATTCACTTGTGAAATGTTTCAATATCATTAACAGTTTCAGACCTAAGCCCACACTTTTCGACTTAAACACTTCCTTAGAAAATTTCTAAAATGTTTAGTACCAAACATGGAAATTAGCAATTAGTATTTAATTACAGAGCAATTACATAAAATCACATGTAATTAGACATAAAAAAGTAATTGCCCTGTACACAGAAAAAATTATGGGCCAAAAATATATAATTAATCGATTGTTTGAATGTCAATGGCAATTTAAACAATTTTTTTAATTGATTCAATTAAAAAATTTATTGAATTTTCTGATATATCCATACAGTGTTGACAGCATGTAAACAAAATTTTTAAAAATTTGGCAAACTATTTTTTTTATTTTATTTAGATTAAATAATCAAACAAAGGTTTAATTATATCAATATATTATTTAATTTGTATATAAAAAGAAAAAAAATCGCAAATGATTAACTTTTAATTAGTTGAATAGTTAACCGATTTCAAATACACGCAAAATCGTAGTTATTTTACTAGAGTTGCAACACTCTTTTTGTTGAGATATTCGTGTACGCACGAAAACTTAATTTAGTTTCGTGTTTTATCTGTGGTAATAAAAGTGCACATGTGGATTTAAATAAACCTTATCGAAAATGAACAATTAAACTATTATTTTTGTAAATAATTAAATTTTCAATCAGTATAAGTGTCATTAAACTATCATTTTAAAGTTGTGTGTGATTTTTTTAAGAAAGCAATTCAATTACAAGAAAAAGTTCAAGACAAGACAAGCAAAACAAAAGTTTTGTCTTTACTTTTATTTGTTTTCTTATAATACATTTTTATAATAAAAAGCTTTAATTTTATTATAAATAAAATGTCAATTTAATTTACAAACCTACATTTCTTTTTTTATTTAATGGGGGGCATATAACAAAAATAAAAAAAATACGAGTTTTCAATTAGAACTACCATTGTTTTCTTCTCAAGTTTCAATTAAAGTTTTTATCAATTTAACTAAACTTCTTAATTGAGGTTGTAAAGAAAAACAATAACTCTTTTAATTGATATTATTATTATTTTAATTGAAAGAGTTTTAGTAAACTGTCTGCAATTTTTTTTAGTTAATACTATCATTTTAGTGGTAGGTGCAAAATCAATTAAAATATTAATTGATTCAATAAAATTTTTAATTGAAATCCGTTTTTAGTTTTTTCTGTATAATTAAATACTCAAATATTGGTATTATGTCCCATGTCTGGTATTGACAAAATGAAAAAAATATTCCAAGAAAGCGTCTAAGCCAACAACTGTGAGCGTAGGTCTGAAATTATTAAAGATATGACCAATATTATAAGTGTATGATTGTGAAATGTAATTGACGCCACCCAAGTCTGCTCCTAACCTTTTGCCAAACCATTTCAACAAAGAAATGCTGTATTGATAAAATAAGGATTTTTACAAAAAAAAATTAAATATAAATATTTCCATTTTTGCACCAAAATTCCATTGTTCCGTAAGAGAAATTAAAGCTTTGCTAGACTTTTTCCATTCATTTGTTGTTTTGTAATAGAGTCTAAAATTTTAATTCCAGAAAATGTTAATTATTAAATTAAAACAAAATTGGACAAAAATAGTTAATCAAATTTTAACATTTCTAGGATTATATGTTTTTTTTTTTGTTTTTTTACGCATTTTTAGTTAAGCTAACATGGTTATTTAAGTGTTTTTTATAATTCCCGGGAATTCCAACAAAAAATCCCCGGGAATCGGGAAGTAAAAAATCGTCGAAATTCCCGCTAATTTTTTCCCAGCAATCCCCAAGATCTGTGTTAAGATCAGAAGTGTTAAAAGAAATGTTCAATTTGGTGAAATTATTTTTAATAGAGAATTTCGTCAGTTGTCGCCTGTCGTTTTCATTAAAAACACTCACCTGTTGCAGTTATTGTAGCCGTTGCTTCGACATTGATTTGTATACGTCTTATGTCCCGGCGATGTCTGTCATATGTTTCTCGATCGTTTACTATTTTACACCACATGACTACAAACTAAGTTTTATATTTTATAAAAAAAAAAATACATTTTAAAACATTTATTATAATGTCTGTTAGTGTAGTTGCTACGTTTTACTACTTTTACTACTTTTACTCTATGACTACGTTTCAATAGTAGTAAAAATAATAACATTTTCGAGTTAACAAATAGACTTACTTTAACGACTAAACATAATGCCGCTAACATTATGAAAGCAATAACATAAGAAGACCAATCCATTTTAAGTTTTTAAAGAATTTAACAAAAAGTACCCGTTAATTTAAAATTAAATTTTAATTTGTTTTGTTTTTTTACCTCCCCCTAAAAATATTTCTTTTTTTTTACGAAAACCCGCTTAACAAATGTGTATAATATGTTGTTGAGTATTATTTTTACTAAAAAAAAAAATCGATTTGAAATAGCCCTGCATTATAACGAAGAAATGTTAAACTTTTTCAGGTGCGTTAATTTGCTTATGAAAAATGATTTGCACAAATATTATCAGTATATTTGTTTATCGATAAGTCTTTCGAAGTTGTGATATTGTAAAATTATTATTGAATATACTACCATAAAAATGGGGGCTGGTCTTACATGTTACCCCTCTAAGAGCGACTCGGGGCAGTTGTGGGGCTTTTTGTAGATTTTAACCTTCAACGCTAACTTTGACCCAGATGCGGAGCCATTTGCCACCATCCCACCTCCCCCATTTGTTGGCTCTTACATTAACAATTAGTGTGACGTTTAGATTAACCCTTAAATGCTCACTACACCTTTAAAGATACAACCTTGAATAAAAATCTGAAAAAATTTTGAAATTTGAGAAGATGTTGAAATGAAAAAAATTCTGAGAAAATGTTGGAATTGATGATGTCTCCGAAATGTTCAATTGTTGAGAACGATGGTGAATTGATGTTGATGGCGCTTCACGCACACTTTCTGCCACAGCAGCAATATTCTCGGGTGTACGCACTGATTTTGGCTTTTCACGCTTTGGTTTATCGATGAGGATGCCAGTTTCTTTCACTTTTTTCACAAGATAACGAACATACGGACCATATTCGTTCAGCGGAAGGATAAAACTTATTATCTGTCAAATCAGACATGATCTAAGTGTTACCATTCACGAAATAAGCACTAGTTGAAAAAAAAACGTTAGATGGCGGACCCTTTATTTGTATGGGAGCCTCCTTCGGGATTACAGATAGAGGGTAATATTGGGATCCTCTAGGGTTAATCTTGGGACATTTAGATCGGTGGGAGCACATTTTATAAAAAATGTAATTTTTGTATTCGAGCCCCTTTAAGGAGTTTAGATAGGGGGTAGTTATGTTCTGAAAAAATGTTGTGGTTAAAAAAATATTAGAAAATGTTGGAATTGGAAAAAAATGGGGATCGGCCACACATTTGGCTCCTCCCGGGAGGGCCTTGGAAGAGTTAGAGCGGTTGGAGCAAATTTTATAAACCTTTAATTTTTCTATGGAAGCCGCCTTAGGTAGTGGTGATAGGGGGTAATATTGGGATCATCTAGGTGCATTATTGGGACACTTAGATCGGTGGGAGCCCATTTTTTAAAAATGTAATTTTTGTATTGGAGCCCCTTTAAGGAGTGTAGATAGGGGGTAGGTATGTTCTGAAAAAATTTGGTGGTTAAAAAAATATTAGAAAATGTTGGAATTGAAAAAATATGGGGGTCGGTCATACATTTGGCTCCTGTAGGGGTACCCTTGGAAAAGTTAGAGCAGTTGGAGCAAATTTTATAAACCTTTAATATTTGTATGGGAGCCTCCTTAGGGAGTTAAGATATGGGGTTACATTGGGATCCTCTAGGGTTAATCTTGGGACAGTTAGATCGGTGGGAGCACATTTTTTAAAAATGCAATTTTTGTATTCGAGCCCCTTTAAGGGGTTTAGATAGGGGGTAGTTATGTTCTGAAAAAATGTTGTGGTTAAAAAAATATTAGGTGATCGGTTATACATTTGCTTGGGACAGTTCGAGCGGTTGGAGAAAAAATTTTTTAATTGTTATTTTTGTATGGGAGCCCCATAGGGTGTTTATATAGGTATGTTTAGAAAAATGAATGGGGGTCGGTCTTACATGTTACCCCTCTAGTGGCGCAGTTGTTGGCAGGGCACAGTGTTAGCTAAGCGTTGTCGACGATCGGGTATGCGTTGGCAGATCCCGCGTTCTGCCAATGCATAACAATCTTGACAGTATTGTCCTGTAACCCGATTGATAACAATGGCCAACCGTTGGTGTGAGCGAACTTTCCACCGTTGGCATAACGTTGGTAATTCAAAAATTTTGGTGCGTTAAAATAGCTTAACTAAAATAATTTTGAGAAATATATATGTTTGCTAAAATACATTTAAAAAACAGCACAGTTCGGTCTTTGTCTTATACATCATATTTAAATGTGTGAAATATAATTAAATATTAAAAAATTATTCTAATTGGTTGAAATGTTGGTAAAAACAATATTGGCAAAGAACTTTGCGGGTGGTACTGGCAAAGCACATGCTTTGTAAATAAAATAGTGTCTTCCTAGTACAATATTAGTTGTACATTTAGTAATTTTTAGCACGGTATGTTTTACAAAATTAGCAGTGGTTTGCCAGTACTATTTTTTTTCTTTTTTGGTACGGTTGGGGATTTCTACCTACTTCTGGTAATTTTTAGCACGGTGGGTTTTACAAAATTAGCAGTGGTTTGTCAGTACTATTTTATTTTTTTTTTTTGTACGGTTGGAAAATTCTACCTAGGTTGTCTCAAAGACTTTTTAAATCATTTTACAACCTTCATAAATAATTTCGCCATAATCGGTTTAAAGAACGCATTTTTGTATCGATTATAAGCACGTACAACTCTAATTATTACTTTAACAAAATTGTTTCAGTTTATTTAATAATATATAAAATATATATTTTTTTTAAATAATTAAGAAAACTCCGCGTGTTACACAAAATGACGCCGCGTGCCACTAGTGGGATGCTTTTCAAACAAAATAGTGTCTTCCTAGTACAATATTAGTTGTACTTCTGGTAATTTTTAACACGGTGGATTTTACAAAATTAGCAGTGGTTTGCCAGTACTATTTTTTGGTACGGTTGGAAATTTCTACCTAGGTAGTTTTTGAGACTTTTTTAATCATTGTGTCATTTTGAGATTTTTTAATCATTGTGAAGATTGTAACTTTACAAATAATTTCGCCATAATCGGTTTAAAGAACACATTTTTGTATCGATTGTAATCACTTACAATTCTAATAATTACTTTAACAAAATTGTTTCAGATTGTTTAATAAAATATAAAAAAATATAAAAAAAATATATATTTTTTTTAAATAATTAAGAAAACTCCGCGTGTCCCCAAAAAGACGCCGCGTGCCACTAGTGGCTCGCGTGTCATAGTTTTACAAGCCCTGGTCTAGCATATCAAAAAAAAATGTTGAGGAAGACAATAAATTCTTAAATTTTATAATTATATGAAGTTAAAAAAGGGGCTTTAATACAAAAATTTTACTTTACACGAATTTTTAATGGCGAATATTAAGCAATATTCTATTATTTTTTTTGATTCACATAAATAAGTTAATTTTTTGTAGGGCTGTGTAATTAATGCCATTTAATTTACTAAGGATCATCAACAACAATATCAGTAAATTTAATGTATAGTTTTATAAAGGGTCCGCCAAATAACTTTTTTTTTGAACTCCTGAACCAATTGGACTTTGTATGGCGTCATACCAAGGTCTTTATTCAAAATTCGTCTCAATGATGTCTCCGAAATGTTCAATTGTTGAGAACGACGGTGAATTGATGTTGATGGCGCTTCACGCACACTTTCTGCCACAGCAGCAATATTCTCGGGTGTACGCACTGTTTTTGGCTTTTCACGCTTTGGTTTATCGATGAGGATGCCAGTTTCTTTCACTTTTTCACAAGATAAAGAACATACGGACCATATTCGTACAGCGAAAGGATAAAACTAATTATCTGTCAAATCAGACATGATCTAAGTGTTAGATTTCGTCCTCATTTGCATGGACACTTTAAAAGTCTACCCAAATTCTGAAAACTGATCAAAACGGACACAAATTTTAAATAAGATTTACTCCAATAAACGTCCCTGAGCCGTTTAATAACATTTCAAATAAATTTTTGTCATTTTTGGTCACGTTTTGTTTGAATTTTATTAAAAAAAAACACACTAACCTCCCGATGTTGTTGTTGATGTTTCAACGGTATCAATTCGAATACGACTTATGACCCGACGTCTGACACGCGGTGTTGACTCTGGCAAAGGGTCTGCAGTCATACTGCGACACATCATTACACATAATACCTGGTATAATTAAAGTATTTATTAAATATGTAAAATAATTTCTAAAATATTAAAATATCATTAAAATTTACTTACTCGTATTACAACGCCCGATATTGTTATAAGCATAAGAACTATAATATAAGTTGCCATATTCATATTTAAAATTGAATTTTCTTTAGTTCGAAACATATAAATTTTATTAGACCCGAATAGAAAGTTTATTTTGGTTTATATTTTAACTTTAAAACAATTCCATAAATACTTAATATTTGATTTAATATTAACCGTCAAAATACGTACATTTCGCAATACATCACAAAGTAGATTTTAATGTATTTTTATATTGACAACTTGGAAAGCCATATTTATCAGTAAATTTATTCATATATATTGTATTCGGTGATAGATAAAGAGCGAAAAAAAATGATTATTTTCGCCCTATAAATGTAATTAAATAATAAAGTGAATTAATGAATATATTGTACTAAAATTACACTAGTTTACAAAAATCACAGTTTTTGCACAAATTTCTAACAAACTTTGTTTAATATTGAATTTACGATTTCACGAAATTTAGTTTAACCCTTTCACCACCGACTTTTTGTATGTTGATGTATTTATATTTTGACTTTTGATTCTTGTGTGGCGCCTTTAACCTACGAGTATACATATTTTGTGCTGCTTTTAGCGCCACCCCCCCCCCCCCCCTGTCGGAGAAATATAGTACTAAATCTAACTCGTCGATGGGCTGTCGCACCTTAATGGGCTAAGATTTTCTCAAAGTTTAAATTTTGTATTTTGCTTTTAGTTATGCCTAATCCAAAAATAATAACCATTTTTGTATAAACTTCAAACTGAGACTAAAAACTTAAAACAAAACCTAAAAAACAACTCATAAAAAAAATGTTTTGAATTCGGGTAGTCCTTGTAAGGCTCTGAGACTATTAGCCTACCATATATAGGTATCGCTAAAAAGTCACATCTATATATTGTCGATCACAACAAGTTTTGTTAAAATCGTCCTCCAGGTTTTCCTAAACTGCCAAAAAATAAAAATGGAACAACAAAAAATAAAAAAGGTCAAAGAATAATTTTAAAAAGAAACACGTTTAAACATTTACGCCCTCCTACCTACCAAAAAATGACTCCAAATATCGATTTTTGTAATCTTCTCATTCGAATGTAAAAAAATAATTTGGTTGGTTTTGCTCTCGTCATTAGACAAAGCTGCGCACAAGGGGGATTTACAAAAAAAATTGTAAATAATTCGGCCATTTCTTGCTAAGTAGTTCGAAGTTTTTGAAATGACTCCCACAGTCCCATCCGGAGCTTTGTCATAGGGCCCCAAAGTGAGGCTCCTCGAGTATAAGAAAACTTTTTAAGCTAACCGATGTTATACATGTGATCTGATTTTGAAGATTATAACATATTATTTTTTCATCTAATTTGTGGGAACATTGTCCTTAAAGCAGATGCAATATTGAAATCAAAACTTCTTCCTTCTCAAGTATTTTAACGTTTTGACCAAAAAATTTTAATTTCTCATATTTCAGATATATATAGCATATTTTCAAAATCCTTTTTAACGCCTAAATTTGTGATTGGGCCTAGTTGCATAGACTAGATTTGGAAAGATTAAATTTTGTTCAAAATTACATTTTTGGAAGTTGTGAAAAAGAACTTCTTTAGAAGCGGGAAATCAGGAATGAATTGGAAATCAATGAAAAATTGATTCTTTACGACTCCCTTCCCTTTATGATTCTTATTTACTGCATCTTAAGCAATTCTTATGGCTTAATGAAAGTTCAATTCTGTTCACAAGGAAACTCTCCTAGTAGAAAATCAGGATGGAGCTGGAATTTACATTCTCTTTTTAACTTTTCCGAAAGCATTTTTTCACCTAATTTGTAGGAACGTTGTCTTCAACGCAGATGCAATATTGAAACCAAAACTTCTCTTTTCGCGAGAATTTTAACCTTGGGTGCAAAAAATTTTAATTACTCATAATTCAGAAATGCTCCTTTACGTTGTGAAAAACAACTTCTTTAGAAGCGGGAAATCAGGAATGCATTCGGAATCAATGAAAAATTGATTCTTTAATAATCCCTTCCATATTTTTTGCTCGGACTATATGAACAAAAAACATGCTTACATGTATGGTCTAACTCATATACTATCTGAGTCATTCAATTTTGAAAATTAAGGGGTATTGCAAACTCTGGCCTCAAATATGGTCCGATTTATTTGAAAAGTTTTTGCAAAGTACAAATTTTTATTAATACACTAAAGCAAATATAAATGCAAAATCTTGATTGGTTAAAAAACGGTACCTGTTTAAAGTTGAAAATTGCAAAAATCCTTATTTTTATCGTTATTTTGTCAATAAGGCACCAACATTCTTTTGGCGTTGTGGTGTAATGGTTAGCACGTTGGACTGTTACACAGATGGTCCCGGGTTCGATTCCCGGTGACGACAACATCAATTTAGAAAAATAATATGTTTGAGTTTTCTATCACTTATATGTATAGCTGCGCCCACCTTCGGTGTTCCCATAGCACTTCACCCCACCGAAGTAAAATAATGAATCAGGGCTATGAAACAAAAGCTTCAATAAATTCGCAAACTCTTCATCAGGCGGCGAGCAACAACAGTTCTAAGACTTATCATCTTGCGCAATTATAGTGCTGCCATGTTTGAAGCCCGTCATCTTTCACCACCTTTCATCTCCCCACTATCCCCTTTCCAAAGAAAGCAACACATTAATAAAAAGGAAGAATTTCCTGAGTGTTGCTTCTCTTTAAAAAAAAAAAAAAAAAAAAAAACATTCTTTTACCACCGGAATTTAGTTTATTTAAAAACATACAAAGTATTTATACTTTTCTGAAATATAACGTAACATAGATGAAATTAATGTAAAAACACGTCGCCGATTTTTCAATAGTTCTCCTTCACCGAATTCGGGTAACTTTTTTCAAAAATATTAAGTTTAAACTATAATTTCTCTGAGTGCATGTCTTGAATTGGACAATTAAAGCCATATATATCTTAATAAAAGTCTTAAAATAAGCTGTTCTTAGTCCCGCCTGATCGCGTATAAAATGTGACTGTGTCACACGAAATTCAGCTGAACTTCGAAAAAATACCAATTTTGGAAATTTAATAAAAATTTTTGCGAATTGTCGGATAGTTTATGAAAAATTTCAAGAATTTTTTTTAACTGATTTTTTTTTTGGTATGAGCTTATTACGTTAAAAATTTCATAGCGAATCAAAAATATATAGATATAACAAAAATTTCACAGGTAAATAAAAAATTAACATCCCAACAAAAATTTAGTTTTTCACATTATTTGGAGTTTCCAAATTCTGATCTGCCTGCAGTCTTTTATTATTTTTTATGTTTGTAATAAGCTAGAGGAATTTTTAATCTGGAGATACCAAAAACTTATATAATAAGGTTATTACTTATCAAAATGCAATCTCACAAAGCTAACCCGTCATCCAAAAGATTTTTTTACTGTATGTGTCCGATTTTAATAATTGGTGTTTAAAATTCATTATCAAACAGATTGTTCAAATGCAACATATTACGATGAAATTTTGCATATTTGATTTGATATTTTTAAATTTGATAAACACAATCTTGCACTTCCCAAAAAATTAAACAATAACGGTATTTTTATATAAATTTTACCTATTTTGATCACATTTAGGGCGATGATTAGCCCGCATTTCCACATGTTATTTATTTTCCAATCGCAGGTATGCACTTAGAGAAATAATTGAATAAAATTTATATTTGTTAAAAAAATTGGCTAAATTCGGAGAGGGTCTGGGGGAAGAATAATTTAAAAGGAGGAAATTTTTTACTTTTCATTTATCTGTGTTATATTATATTTCAGAAAAGAACAAACATTTTAATGACGATTTTTTTTTTTTCAATGACCCATAATGGATAATGGATAAATTTGAACAAAAACATAAAGTTTTATTACAATATCATATTTGTTTAAAAATATGTACACTAGAGTGGGGCGATTTGAACATCTTAATGGGCGCTTCGAGTTTCTGATTCTTGGGATTGTACTTAGCAAAAAAGTCCACTAGACCATACGTCTACGGTGAAAATCGAGCTTCCAGATTTTGACTTTTTAGCCGTATTTTGTGAAAGTAACAATGTGTGTTGGATGGACATATATCAGGAAGTAGGAGGAGCTTATCCAAGATTATGGTATCAATCTCTTCTTTGGAAGATTCTCTATCAGATTAATGCATCAATCATATTTGTGGGTGGGGTTTAAGGCGTTAATTTTTAATTTCAAAATAGGGCTTTTTTGCCGTATTTTGTGAAAGTAACAATATGTGGGATACACATATCTCAGGAAGTAGGAGGAGCTTATGCAAGATTATGGTATCAATCTCTTCTTTGGAAGATTCTCTAGTAGATTAATGCATCAATCATATTTGTGGGTGGGGTTTAAGGGGTTAATTTTTAATTTCAAAATAGGGCTTTTTTGCCGTATTTTGTGAAAGTAACAATGTGTGGGATGGACATATCTCAAGAAGTAGGAGGAGCTTATCCAAGATTGTGTTATCAATCTCTTCTTTGGAATATTCTCTAGCAGATTAATGCATCAATAATATTTGTGGGTGGGGTTTAAGGGGTTAATTTTTAATTTTAAAATAGGGCTTTTTTGCCGTATAGTCAAAATCTGGAAGCTCGATTTTCACCGTAGACGTATGATCTAGTGGACTTTTTTGCTCAGTACAAACCCAAGAATCAGAAACGCGAAGCGCCCATTAAGATTTTTTTCCTTCCATACTAATCGCCCCATCCTAATGTACACTCTTGTGAGCAAGGCTACTGAAAAGATTAAAATTAAGTTAAGTCCAGTTACAAATTACCCTCGTTTACAATATAAAATTTTGCAGGCAAACTGGTTTTCGTTTTGACAACAACAACATTTTTAAACAAAATAAAAATCTAACCTCAAATTAAAAATGTTTATAAAAAGTTAATAGCAGTACAAAATGTGCAGCTGAAAATTTTACACGTTTACGGTCAAAAATACCGATTTTATTAACGACAATCAAAAGGCCGTAACTGCAATTTCTATATATTTGTTAACCAAAAAGGCGTGTAGTGCAGTTTTTTACCTTTTATGTAATGATTTAAAAAGGGTTTTTTTTTTAAACAGTTTAGTTTTATTTTATTTTCTCGAAAAAAATTAATTAATTTTATCAATTTTTCCCGAAAGTTCTTAAATAGTTAAAATGTGTTTAGTTTTAAAAATACTCACAAAAATAAAAAAAAAAAATACATAAGTTGACTTAAAACATTCTTAGCTACTGTCGAAAAGCATTTTTTTTTTTATCTAAAACGTTTGTTTTATTTTTTGCATACATTTTTGTATTGTAGTTTCGGCTTTTTGTTTTCAGAAAATTTAGTACAAAATTTCTATTTTTCTATAATTTTTTTTTTTTTAATTATAATTCTAAAACTTGGATACTAAGCTTTAAGTAGTTTTTTATTTATAACGTTTTTTGTCTCTCCTGTAAAAAAACAAAAAAGTGTACTTACGTCCTTTTATGTTTTAGGTGACGATATGTAAAATATGTTTTTTGAAATTCAACAAAAAAAAATTTTAGTGCGTTTCGGGTTAATTAAGGTCAAAAGAACAATGGTTGTATCTTGAATAATAGAGTGAGCATTTAATAATTGTATTGATAGTCGAGACCTTTGACTATTACATGGTTTCTACTATGGTCTTATATCCACAGAGAGATTTTTTTGGACGAAACACAATAAAAATATTCAGTTAATTATATATTTATAGTCAACACCTTTAACTAGCACATGGTTTCTATAGAGGTCCTATATCCACAGGGAGAATTTTTTGGACGAAAAATAATGAAAATATTCATTCAATTATTAAACTTTTTCTCACAAAGTAAAAAAAAAACAGTTTTTATGTAGAAAATTTATAATAAATAATATGATACTTTTCATACAATATTATGAAAACTTGCATTAACTCCGTGAATAGTTTCAATGGACAAGCTACAGTGTAATTTCATTGACTTCATGCAAAAATTCATTAATATAATGAAAATAATTTTCTCATTCTTGTTGACTCTCTATCTAAAGTTTTACGGGTTTTAAAGTCGACGTGTTTTTTAAGTCAAGTTTGCAAAATATTGGTTATCCCCAAAGATTTTTTACAAATGACATTGTAAAGGGTTTCAATGATTCGGCCCTGCTGAATTTACTACTCTGATGAAAATCTCTTCATTATATTAATGAATTTTTGCTTTGAATCAGTTCCAGTTGGACTTTAACTCGTCCATTAAGACGTTTCCTTATATTAATATTGATTATTAAAAGTTTCATCTACTTTATCTACTACTACATATATCGTTGAAAATAATCACATCGACCTACTCAACGTTCCTATGATATAGTTATGTGCTGTAAGGAGTGAGATCGAATAATTCCCGACACCGATTTTCACTTATAACTTTTTTAATGTTTAAAAGTGAACTCTTTTTGGGTCAAGTTATCTTTCCAAAAGTCGTCAGATTATGTAGACAAAATATTAGCGAAATCGGATCATTAGTTTGTTTACAAATGGACTTTGAACAAAAAGTGTAGCATTTTTACAGACAAACCTAAAATTTTTTACAAAAAAAAAATATGCTTAATTGTCCGGAACTCAGAACAATCAAATGATATAAAGATTATTTTTAAATTACGGATGAAGGCCATAGAACAAGTTCCCAATACTGTCACTTTTTTTGGAAATTGTTTGCTCCTATCAATTAGGGCACTAAAGATGTCAAGAAAAACTCCATTACTTACTTTTTGTTCTGATTAAATTTGTAAGCGAAATAATGAGCCGACCGCTTTAATATTGTTCACACATAATCTGACAACCTTCTTAAAGGTAACTTGACCCAAAAAAAAAGGTCAGTGTGATACACAAAAGCAGTTGTAAGTGCAAATGTGTGCCGGGTTTTTTTCAATCTCACTTCTTATTAAATTCTTAAAAATACGGTGCAGTTCTAGTTGAATAGCGGTTCAAATTTTAGTATTTTTTATCAAAACTGAATGAAATGCCTCATGTTTAAACTTCTGTAACTTTTTAAGTTTTTATCCGATTTCTACAAATCTTACCTCATATAAAAGAGTGTATCTTCTACTTTTAAATGTTTGTTAGATAACACAGGTCAACAGCAAAAAAAGGCTTGACTAACCACTATATAGATTTGATGCATCATGGCTGCCTAAGTACAAAAATGGTAAAATTTTTCAATTCTATGGATAATTTTTTTTTTTTAAATTTTTTAAGTAAAATTGACAATATTTTGAGACATTTCTCCACTTATGTTGTCATAACTCAAAAACAACTAGTCCGATTTTGTCAAATTAAATTTACAAAAATTAAGGTTTACAATATCTTTAAAGAACGTGTACAAATTTTTTTAATGCGATCAATAGTTTCAAAGTTATGAAACAAATTGTTAGCAAAAAAAAAAAAAATGCTAAAAAAAAAAAAATTTGAAAAACAAAAATCTGGAAGAAATCGAAAACTGCAAAAAATATTACTTTTTATTTTTTTGTAGTAAAGCTACATATCATGCGAATTAAAATAGATATGGATCATAAAAATCGATGCATGCTTTATATTTTTATTTACAATTAATTGAAGGTATCGCATATTTACAAGCACTGTAGAAAATTGTACCTACTATATAATGAAAATGCAGAACATAAAAACTCAGGTGCATTTTACGACACGCATTTTGGCAAAACCCCTTTGGGAAAAACCTCTATGACATTTTTATGATTCTAATAATTAAAAAAAAATAAGTAATAAACAAAAGATTGTTTAATTTTTACGATTGCGGTAGTATAGTAATAAAACGCTCATAAATGTGCGTGTACGCTGAAGTGCTCTTATTTTCCGTTAGCTACCTGTAACGGATGATTTTTTTTTTTTTCATAAAAGTCCTTAATGTTTTTTAGGATTCTTGGGAATAATAAAAAATTTGCAGCACACACAAACTGTATCCACACAAAGGGTTATCCCAAATTATAGTATCAGTATTTATAAGATCTCCTTGACCCTTTTTATTTCATTCAAGAAGTGTTTGCGATAACGCAAACATCATTTAATACCTACACAAAAATTAGAGTCATACAGCTTAGAAGTTAAAAACAATTTTCAAATATTAATAAAAATGAGCCAGAAAGCCAGAACATTTTTATGTAAAAACGATCCAGATTTATTTTGTTATGTGTGCGGCCAATATATCACCGGGAAAAAACGGAAGTGCTTCTTAACTTCATTGCAAAAGTCATATCAAGATTGCTATAATATCTATCCGCACAATTTGAACCAGCATTGGACACCGAGTACTATATGCATTCCATGTCGATTGAATTTATCTATGAAGTCTTCTAACGTAAAGTAAGTATAAATTAATAGATTTGGAATATACAATACAATATTTCTTAATTAAAATTTGAATTCTTCATATTCCTGATTTCAATTTTTTTTCATTTTACAGACGACACTTGGAAATTTTGAAGCCTATGCTATGGAGAGAAACAGCGAACCACGCATCCGAGTGTTATTTTTGTTTAAGTACAAAAAGCGGTTTTGGAAAACATATGCGATGGTCTTACAACACGAGGTCTGCTGATGGGTTTACACTTGCAGTTCAACATTCACAAGAAATAGAATATGCTCAAGATCGGGGTGCAAGCTGTAGTCATGTGCTTTCATCTTCACCAGGACACTCAACCTCAAGTATGTCTTACCAATCAGATATGTCAGATCCAGCACTACCATCTACAGCTGAAAATGACGAGTTCATCCCACACAAACATTTCTCGCCGAGACCATGGAATCAAGATCAGCTTAATGATGTAATTAGAGACCTTGGATTGTCGAAAAGATCTTCTGAATTACTTGCGTCCCGGATGAAAGAAACAGGTCTCATAACTAAAGAAACTAAAGTTTCGTATTACCGTACTCGAGAAAAAGACTTACTTCATTATTTTGCTGACGAGGATGACTTTGTGTACTGCACAGATATTTCTGGTTTGATGACTGCCATGGGCTTACAGAGATATGATTCAAACGAATGGCGTTTATTTATCGACTCATCAAAACGCAGCTTGAAGTGTGTCCTTTTGCATAATGGAAATAAATTTCACTCCTTGCCGATCGCACATTCAACCAAAGTAAAAGAAGAATACTCTGTAATTGCATTGGTCATGAAGAAGATAAAGTATGATGAACATAAGTGGGTAATTTGTGTTGATCTTAAGATGGTAAATTCCTCTTAGGCCAACAAAGCGGCTTTACAAAATATCCTTGTTTTATATGTTTATGGGACAGCAGAGCTAAAACAGAACATTGGAAGAGAAAACAATGGCCTTCTAGGGAAACACTAGTTCCAGGTACGCCAAATGTTATAAATGTGGCTCTAGTGCCCCGAGATCGCATCATATTACCCCCTCTTCACATTAAACTTGGTCTGATGAAACAATATGCTAAAGCACTTAACAAAGATAGTGAATGTTTCCAGTATATTTCAAGGAAGTTTCCCAATCTAAGTATGGAAAAACTGAAAGCAGGCATATTTGATGGCCCACAAATTCGCAAATTGGTGAACGATACTGAATTTGAAGAGATGTTAACTCACTTCCAGAATCTTGGATGCAACATGAGCATCAAAGTACACTACCTGCACAGTCACTTAGATCGTTTTCCTGAAAATCTAGGAGACTTGAGTGAAGAACAGGGCGAACGATTCCACCAAGATATCCGGACAATGGAGGAACGATACCAGGGTCGCTAGGATGCACACATGATGGCTGATTTTTGCTGGAGTATTCAGAGTAACACTTCGTTATTCAACAATAGTAGAAAATCGACTAAAAGAAAATTTCAGAGTTTGTAGTTTATAATACATATTTATTTATTTATTTTCTTGTTTTATTTATTATAATAAATGTGAATAATAAAATATAAATTTTCTACTATTTAATTTATTTATTTATTTACATTTAAGCTCATCCAACACAAATGTCTTTCCGAAGAATAGAATCAGTATATTCTAGGTAGGGTTTTGCCAAAAAATACACGAATGTTACTATGTAATGCATTTTTGATGTGAAAATTTGTACATAGCATGGGGAAAATGTTTTCAAAATTCAATCAATCGAAAGAAGAACATTAACTACTCAATTTTATGTATATCAGACAAAAAACTAAAATTTGGTGAAAATGAGCAAATTCACTTAATTGTGAATAAATTCGAAAAAAATCAATCGATTTTTATGATCGATATCTCATTTTGTTCCAATTACATGTGGCTTTGCGATATAGCAATAAATCTGAACGATTTTTGCCGTTTTCGATTTTTTATGATTTTTTTAAAACAAAAAAATTTGCTATTTTCACGTAAAAAAAATATTTTTTTCCCTCAATTTTTTATTATAACTCCGAAACTACTGAGCCGATTGAAACGCAATATATTAACGGATTAAAGGCTATGTAAATTTCAGTTTTTCTATATTTATTTGAATAATATCGGACTAATTTTTTTTTAGTTATCATTAATTATGTGGAGAAACGTCTAAAAAAATGTATAATTTTACTTAAAAATTTTTAAAAAAAAAACCTCTCCATAGAATTTCAAAATTGAACCATATTTGTACTACTGGGACCACAATACATCAAAATTGTATAGTGGTTTTCAAAGCCCCTAAAATTTTTTCAAAATTGTTGCCTTGTGTAATCATACAATCTCATAATCATCCAGACATAATCATCTATTTCAAAAACGACTAAAATCGAATCGAAATTTTTTGGAATGTCCCTCTATATTCCATACATTAAGACATACAATTTTCTAGTCTTAAAGACTCACCATCTGCGAATCGAATTTGTGTTCCTGGTGTTGTTTCTTCAAACGTACGACCATGCCTTACTATGCAAAGCAGCTTTTAGTTTACGTTATTTTGAAAATATGAAAAATGTAACCGTAAATTAAAATAAAATCGGTATCAAAAAAACACACTTACTTTTAATACTATAATCACACTTGCCACAAATGTAAAATAAGAAAGTAAATTACGAACATCATATTTATCAAGTATTCTTTGAATTAAACTTTTTATTTTATATATTATAAAAAAAATAAAATTTCCAGACATTTACACTAGCGTTTTTCGAATTAAGCAGTGAGCGAAATACAATTTGCAATCGATAAAAATAAGCAATTAAAAAAAAACACCTTTTTGTGCTAATATATTTATTACCTCTTTCAAGTACTTAAATAATCTATTAATTTCGTAGATTATATTAGTAGACAGTAGCAGTATTCTTGCCTTAACGTTTTCACGTTAACTTATTAAAAAAATCAAATACATAACTAACTCATATACCCGTTTACTTTCAACGTGTATTTAAAAACTCAACGTGGATTCATTTTTATCTCTACCGTAAATTTTTCGTTTGAAATTTATACTAAAACACAAAATTAATAATGTAATTTTTGAAGTTAAATTTCGTTTAATAAAAATGCAAAAGAATTTTTTACACAAAAAAAAATGCTAAAAATAAATTAAAAGTTTTTTTTAAAAAAAAATAATCCTCTGTTTTAACAGAAGGGCTTAATTGTATAAAAGAATTTCTCATGCTCCCTACGTTTCAATAGAAATAAAAAAAAACTAATTTATGTGTGAATAACTAAATGAGAATTACATGCCGGTTTAAATTCTTGTTATAAAAATCAAGCTATAAAAGAACATTTGTTATGGTAATAACACTTTATCCAATTGATTTTTGCTTTTTGAGAAGGTCTACAGTATTGATTACTTTTTAATCAAATGAGTTATTATTATTATAATTATTTAATTGAGGAATAATTCAATTAAAGAGCTATCAATTAGAAATTTTTATTTTTGGCGGAATTTACGAAATTAAAGATACTAAATCGGTAGTTTTTGTGATTGAAATGAGTTTTTATATTTTTGTGTATACACCCCCCAATTTTTTTGCGCAATGAATTTTGTTTCGGCGTCAAAAAGATATGCATTTTTTATGCAATTTGTTTTTAAACGAACTTTTCAAAATTTTGGAAACTCGCGATTTGAAAAAAGATGCATATTTGCAAAATATGTGATTTTTTCCATAAAACAACACTTTCGTTTTTTGGGTTAATGATGAATTATTGAAAAAAAGCTTGCGTCAAAATTAAGAACAATAAATTTAAAAATGTAAAATTAAGAGGTGCATATTAATGGTAGCGTACAACGATATTCATATTAGATTTTTGAATATTTTGGGTGTTGCAACTAAAATTCAATTGAATTAACCGAACTTTGTTGTGAAAACCAATGGTAAGTTGTGCCAACCGTCTGAAATTCGTAATTACCGAATTTGAGTCGTAGTAACCGAATTTCAGTTAACAAATATCAAAATTTGTCTCTGTGTGTAGAATTTAATTTTGTTGAATCGGGCAGATTTTTTAAGCTTGTGTACTTTAGAATAAAGCACCTTGGATAAAGCAAATTGCATAATTCTTCTTCCTAAAACAAAAAGTCATCTTGGCCAAGTGAAATTTAGTACACACTTTTGGACAACTCTGGACCTAAATTTAACAAAAAAAAAAGTAATTGCCTAGATTATGACCGTTTTTGTCAAAGAGGTTGCGTTGGAGTCTTAAAGTATGTAAAGTGTCATACCAGAGCACAAATTGTTTTGCATTATTTCTTCATAATTTGAAAGCAAATATTTATTAATTATATGGATCAAATCAAAAAACACTTTCAGCGCTGAATTTTTCAATAGTTTGTTGTTTTTTGTATTAAAATACTTCGATTTACGACTTTTTGCAATAAATTGCATATTTCCGTTCATAACAGAACGCTGCAAAATAAAAGTGTGCTTAAAATTAATGGAATGAAGTTGTAAAGTACGCGAGTGAGGAAAAAGTAAACTAAAATTAAAATATTTTGCTGAAAAACTGAGTATAACATGAATGAAATTTATATATAGTTCGATGGCAGGCAAAGAAAACTTTTTAAAAATGCAGCAAAAGGGTCGAACGGGGTTTGGTACCAAGTAATATTATTGTTATTTTTATGTGGTAGCAAAAACTTTTAAATGTTTGAAATATTTTGGAAAAAATTCACATTTTCATGGGTGAACTTTTTAGCCGTATTTTGTGGGTGGGGTATTTTGTAACAGTATGTGGAGGAGGCGCTAGCCTCCTCCACCGGCTTTTTAGCCGTATTTTGTGGGTGGGGTTTAAGGGGTTAATTTTTAATTTTAAAATAGGGCTATTTTTGCCGTTTTTTGTAAAAGTAGCTATCCGTGGGAGGGGCATATCTCAGGAAGTAGGAGGAGCTTATCCAAGATTTTGGTATCAATCGCTTCTTTGGAAGATTCTATAGCAGATTAATGCATCATTCATATTTGTGGGTGGGGTTTAAGGGGTTAATTTTTAATTTCAACATACGGCTATTTTTGCCGTTTTTTGTAAAAGTAGCTATCCGTGGGAGGGGCATATCTCAGGAAGTAGGAGGAGCTTATCCAAGATTCTTTGGAAGATTCTATAGCAGATTAATGCATCATTAATATTTGTGGGTGGGGTTTAAGGGGTTAATTTTTAATTTCAAAATAGGGCTTTTTTTGCCGTTTTTTGTAAAAGTAGCTATCCGTGGGAGGGGCATATCTCAGGAAGTAGGAGGAGCTTATCCAAGATTTTGGTATCAATCGCTTCTTTGGAAGATTCGTTCGCCCACTGTGTATTCAAATGTTATTACGATTAGTTGACCTTTATATGGGCTGATTTGCATGTTACTGTATATATTAAAATTTTATTATGACCATTTGATCGTTACTGTTCGAATGTTATTATAAAAATTTGAATTTCACACTCTCTAAAACTAAATTGAAAACGCCGAAATACATTTCACTGTGTCTCATTGACTTTTACAATAAAAATTTACAATTTACTAATGCATTTTACATTTTACTGTAGCAAATTACAATTGACGGTTTCTTAATGTCGGTTATAACTTCTGATTTATCAAATTTGTTTCTCATTTACATTTACTATACAAATTTAACTTTGTTAAATGAAATAATTTTGAAATGGTGTAATTTCACGTATATATTATATGTATCCATGTGTGAAAACTACTGTTGCATGGTGTATTCACAATTATAAGAAAATCAAAAAAGATTTTTTGCACTTACCTGCCCTTGTAAAACAATGTCGATTATAATATATAGCATCTCTAGTTGAATTAAAAGTATTCTCTTGTTGTTCATCAACACTTGAACCAAATGAGAATCCTTTATAAATAATCTATTAAAAAATATTACGATATAACAGTTTATTTTATAAGTATCCTAAATATTTGTTGTTAAAGCACATTTAGACGTGACAGAAAAGCCCTAAAGTATAAAATAAAATCTCAAGATCGTTGACAAATTTCTGCTTTATACAATTTCTTTCATAAATTTTTTATGAAAAATTTATTTTTTTTAAACAAATTAAGGAAAACAAGCCCATAATAGCCATAAATTAGTATAATTTTGCATAGATTACATAGATATCAAACTCTTCTTCTTCTTTTATCTATAAAAACATTTTTTCATACACATTCAGAAATTTTTTGTACAGGTATACCACCTATGTCCAACAAATTCTCGTGAGTTACGTGCACTGACAGCTAATGTCAAAGAGTTTGAGATCTATGTAATCTATGTATGTACTTGTTTGTGAAAACAAAAAAATGTGTTTTCACAAATGACATGTTAGAAATGACAAATTTTGCTTTTCAAAATTTTGATCACGTTAAGATGTGAATTAACGCTTAGTACTTACGATAAATAGTAAAACCATTAGAAATATTAAATATATTATATCACTGATAAACATTTTATTTTTGTAAAATAATTGTAACAACTCTAGCAAATTTTTAACAAATTAATCACGCTTAAATTTAAACAAAATTACTGAGATTTATTTTTTCGTAAATAAATGAAAAAATAAAAATAAAGACACAAAAATAAAATTAATTCACTATTAAAACTGGTTAATATTATCTAGAAAAATAAATACAATAATAAGATGTTATCTTATCATTTTTAATTGCTTAGGCAAAAAAGCTTTTTCTTTCTCAGATGTTATGCTCGATGAAAGAGTAGAAAAAAAAATTAAAAAGTTATCGTTATCGTTACCGCTACCGCTACCGCTACTATTAACGGTGTCGGTATTAATCTTATTTCGTTATTTATCGTTATTTATTTATAAAAACATCCGTTGATATTGAAAAAGGTTTTTTTGTATAGAAATCTTTTTCAGAAAGACTTAAGGCCTCATTAGTTGTTACTTTCTGTTGCCGTTCTGTGTCGTTCTGTTCTGTAGGTAATATTTTGTAATTACTTTTTCTGTGAGAGGAATCAGCTGTTTTAATAAGTAAAAGAAACTCAAACCAAAAACATTCAAATCAGGGATGATAAATGCGATTTTAAAATAGTACCAACCTGTATATAAAATAGTACTTTTTCGGCAACACAAGTATAAAAACAAACTTAAATATAAATTAACAAACAAATCTTTGTACCCTCCAAAATGAACAATTACAAATAAAACAACAAAAATATATTTAAAAAAATATGTTAAGGGGTGAAAACAAAATATTGAGGTGAAAAACTTTTTTGGATGTAAAAAAATAAATTGTGTCGTGAAAAACATTTTTGAGGTAACAAAACTATTTTTGAGGTGAAAAAAAAGTTTTTGTGGAGAAAAAAGAATATGCGGTGAATTTTAAATATTATACACCTCTTAGCGTCTGATGGAAAAATATGACGGTATATTTTATACACCAGACACTACATGAATTCTAATAATATACAGTCCATTATACACCAATTTGTATTAAAAATTTAGAGGTACTTTATCATTGTCACTCATTACTTTTGGACCACTGGACCGATCTTGCTCATTTTTAATACCAAACTTTTCGGAAAAATGTACATAAAGCTATGTAAAAACGAGCAGTGCGTACTTAGAAAATTAGCCGATATTGATTTAAAATTTTTTTAAAATTTTTTCTTAAATTCAGCAAATTTTTAATATTTTTTAAATGTGCTATTAATATATTGCTGTATTGAATTACATTTCTCACAGTTTTTTGCGAATTCAATCCTTGTGATTGGTAGCAAACCAATTTAATTTCACATTTTTATAAGATTATTATTATTTACTTTTTGAAAATCAAAATTAGTTAATAATAATTAAAACCCTTAGTGATTGAATTCAATAATTGGTTTAATCGATTAATAAAACTCTAATATAATCATCTGTAATCAGTCGCACTCAGTGAAATCATGTGATTGAATTCAGAGCGTTTGGTTTCGAATTAATTCATTGTTCATATGGGACTGCAAATCGAATTAATAATTATTGAATTCATACATAGAAAAATTTGTAAATCGTACTAAATGCGTCAGGAGTATCATGGTACATCTGAAGTTCAAATAGTACCATAAAAAGTACTATAGTACCAACTTTATCATCCCTGATTCAAATATTGAGAAAAAGATTTCACAACAAACCAATACATACGCACTTTAGGCTGTAACTTAACGTTGAATTCTATTTTCAATAGATTTGTCCGCAACAGAACAGAACGTAAAAGTGAAAACTAACCACACACACAGACTTTCAATTGAACAGAAACAAAACAGCTGATTCGTAACAGAATAGAACGTACAAACTAATTCTGCCTTTAGAAAACCAAAAATTGAAAATTTCAAAGCACTTATAATAGTTTATGGCAGCAGTTGCCATGACACTGAGAATTAAGAGTAAAAACTTCTTGTAAAATCTTATTTTATTAAAATAAGCCTTATTTTTATTTTTAGTATTTTTTTTTTATTTAATTTTCTTTTTATACTTTTTAAAGTTTATTTATTTTAGTTTTTTTTCTAAGTACTATGCTTTTTCCTAAACTTTTTTGTGCTTTTTTTTAATTTTTTGGTGCTTTTTTTCTTTGGTGCTGTGTTCCTTTTTTTGTCTTCTCTGATCATGAGTTCTAGTAGAAACACAATAAAATTTTAAACTAAAAGAGAAAAAATTTGTCAATACATTTCATATGAAACATGGATGGTAACCGATTCGATGCGGGTATCGGTAGGGGTAACGCTTTTTTCCTTTATTTGGGTAACATTTAAGGGTAACGATATTCCAGTTATTACGGCAACGGTTTTTAGCGTTAATACTATTTTACTTATTTCGGTAACGGTATTTTAGCAGTAACGTTATTTTAGCAATTTCCGTAATGTTATTTTAAAAATAACTGGTTTTCGGTATCGGTATTTTAAGGGTAACGTTATTTTAGTTATTCAGGTAATGTCAATGCACAACGACATTTTAGGCCCATTATGCCCGAATAACAATTACTGGCCAGTTTACGATGAACATTTGGGTTGGTAGCGGGCTGGCTTATCAGTGTGGGGGTCGTGGGTTCGATTCCCACCAGAGGCACTGGTCTGTTTTCGCTACAACGCGCCGAAGGCAATAGTAGCTAGTGCTCGGTTAGGGTAATAGTATATAATTTGTAATTATATGATTATTAATTAATAAAAAAAAATATAAATTACAGCTTATATGTTTTTGATCTTGTCAGATTATTTCGTTAACGCTATTTTAAGGATAACGCTATTTCAATTATTTCGGTAGGTTCGGTAGGGATTTTTAGCGATAATAAAGGGTCCGCCATCTAACGTTTTTTTTCAACTAGTGCTTATTTCGTGAATGGTAACACTTAGCTCATGTCTGATTTGACAGATAATTAGTTTTATCCTTCCGCTGAACGAATATGATTGTGTATACGCTTGAACAACGCTGGGAAATATTGCGACATTACTTTGAAAATCATGGTAATGTTGCAGAATGTGTGCGAAAATTGCGTACGGATTTTGGAAGAAGAGAAGCACCGTCAGCTCCGTTCGTTATCTTGCGAAAAAAGTGAAAGAAACTGGCATCCTCATCGATAAAACAAAGCGTGAAAAGCCAAAAACAGTGCGTACACCCGAGAATATTGCTGCGGTGGCAGAAAGTGTGCGTGAAGCGCCATCAGCATCAATTTACCGTCGTTCACAATCGATAATGTGCTTAAATATTGGACCTATCGTGTAGGCTACTGCATGGCCAGCCGAGGCAGCCATTTGAATGAAATTATTTTCCATTATTAACCGGAAGGAGTGTACTTTCAAATAAAAAAAGAAATTTGAGAAAATATTCAGTAGTTTTTTTTTATAGCATTTTCAAAAAAAAAAAGTTATTTGGTGGACCCTTTAGTATTTAAGTTATTTCAGTAACGGTACTTTAAGGGTATTGGTATTTTAGTAATATCGGTAACGGTATTTTAGGGATAACAGCGTGCGACAGTAGCTCTCACACATAGGCAAAGCAATATATACGTGAAACTAAAAACATTATATAGTAAAACTGCGTTTTCAGTTTATCGAAATCACGTAAAAATTTCTATTAAAAGGACTATTACTTGTACTCGTGATATGACATTGATATCAAATTGAATGTGAAAACCTCTGATTTAAAATAAAAATATTGATTTTAATTTTGTTTGTTCGAAATTTTCAAAAATTTCCTTTCTTTCAATATCCTTTGTAATTTTTTATAAATTTTTCCGAAATAACATACTTATACACTCTAAAATAAAATGAAATGAATAAAATGAAGTGAAATGAAATGAAAAAAAAAAAAATAAGTTAGTAGAAAAGTTAGTATTTTGCAAGATCTAAAATTTCAAAAATATTCTTTAAAAAATTTAATCTTTCAATATCCCTTGTGATTTTTCATAAATTTTTCCGAAATAACATCCTGCTATACTCAAAAAAAATAAGTTAGTAGAAAAGTTAGTAAAACGTCTTGTAAATCAAGTATGCTATTTTTAAGCAATTTGTTTGCTAAAATTGTGTTTTTAGCTAAAATTTTTTTTATACTTATTCAGCACTGAACTGTTTTGAACTAGTGCTTTACTAATATTTTACTAATTTATTTTGCTAAAAAAAAAATTGGGCTTATTAATAGTGTGGACGACAACCAGATCGAAAAATATATGAAGTAGATGTCGCGGCATGTCAAGTGTAGTAGAGACGAAGAAAATTAAACTAAAAAGTACAACTCTTGTAAGACATATAAAAAAAATCAATCACGGATTATTTTTGAATCTGGATTTAATCTGTATCCATAAAAATTATGGATTAAAAACTTAAATTTTGTGTTGTCACCGGCTTGTCAAAATAAAATATTTGATTCTAATATAAATGTGGATATGTAAACTAAATGTTTATAGTGACTATTAATGTAGTGTGGTGAAATTACAAATATACGTTCAGGTAGACAGACTAAAGCTAAATACAAGGACACACATCTTAGGTAATTTTTTATGATTCCTTTTTCTTATTGCAAAGGGGTTGTATATGTCATATTTTGTTATTTTTGGTTTCGTTTTAAGATTTACTGCATTTGTCGTCCTTTATGTTAGACAACCATTACTGTAAGTAGTTGAAAGATAATTTAATTAATTCATGTCGTCAATGAACATTTTTATATTATGTAACGTATGAACATTTTTATATTTTGTAACGTATTGTAAACTATTTTTATAAGAATCAAAAAAAAAATTTTAAGATTTTCCGAAAATAAATTAACTAAAGTATAATTTTTGTACAAATTTTTTGAGTTTTTTTTCAGTCTACTAATACTCAGAAAAAATTTTAACAAGGATTTTTTAATTTTTAATCAACAAAGTATTAGCAAAACTTTTGCTGAATCTACTAAATTTGTTGCAAAAACCCTGCTAGCAGATTTTCAGCAAAAGATTTTGCTGACATGATCAATTTTTTTGCAAAAATTTTGCTGACACAGCAAAATTTTTTTGCTGACTTTACTAACTTTTTTTATTAGTGTATATTTATATATTTATATTTTTTGATAAATTTTAACAAACAAATTTAAGTTTTTTTACAGAAACAAAAATCGAATATTTTCCATAGGAAGTTTTGAACTAACACTAAAAAAAGTAAATTCTTGATGTAATTACACTCATAATAATCTATGCATAAAAATACGAAATTATTGTCAAAACTACAAAAACTTTCGTAAAATGTACAAATTTTCGTTTATTTTACGAATAATTTTGTTATTTTGACATTTTTTCGTAATTTTACGCATGGATTATTATCAGTGTAGTAAGCAAGAAATTCTTTATTCAGTGAAACAAATTTTACGTTGAAAAAGCATTTTTGTGGTGAGAAACAATTTCTCTGGTGAAAAAGAAACTAATGTGGTAAACAAATTTGAGGTGAAAATAAAATATTATTGACCTCTTGCGGCTAATAAAAAAGTATTTTATTCACTTGACGCTTAGAGATGAATTGTACATCAATTTCCCTGGAACATTTAGAAATACCTCCACATTCTTACTCATATCTTTTTAACTATTGAACCTATTTTTGTTAATTTTTTTACCAAAATATACGGAAAGTTGTCAATTAATTTAGGTAAAACTGAGAAGAACGTTTGTTAAATTTTTATTCACGAAAATTTATAATCAATATTTTTTTAAAATATCAAAGATTCTCACCTTTCATTTGATATCCATATTAGCATCCTAAAAGAAGTACTAGAATTTTAATACTTTTTAAAAAAATTTAAACTTTAAAGACCTTTTAAAACGACTTTTGACGTGTTGCCGAAAAACTGGAAACGCTGTTTAACTATATGTGGGCCACTCGTACATATAGAAATTTTCACGTGCGAAAAAAAATTTTAATTCGTTGCAGGTTGTAACGCTAGCCAGTTTTTAATCGGTAACGGTATTTTAGCGGAATTGCCTGCCATCCCCGGTATTAAATGCAAAAATGCACCAGGCTACTGGCGAAATTTTGCTTTTCATACAACATGTATGATTTTTTTTGCCGTTTTTAGTTTTAGCTTTAATTTAGTTTGTACAATTAATTTGGGAAATGGAATAATGTGGGAATTCAAAATTGCTTTGTAGGTTTAGTTAACTCATTAAAGGCACGTCATAGATACACTGGACATTTTTTAACCAAACTTTGCCGGAATAGTAGCACAATGATTCTTAAGACATTTTTATAATATTTGATTGCCTTATTTCCCCTCTAGTGGAAATATTAGGAATCAAAGTTGAAAATTTTACAGAATACAAATCTTTGATTATTAAAAATATTAGAACAAAAAATTGTTTGTATAATTTTGTGAACAAATCTTAATTCAAAAATATGTGAAAATAATTTTTTTTAAATAAACGATTTTAAAAATTTGTTGGTAGTATATCGTGGTTTTTGAACATTTTTCAAATTGTCGTACTTACTATTATAATTTTTTTAAGTGTAGCAGTATTTTAATAAAAACCAGTCATTATTCAAATTTTGGGTGAAAATGGAATACATTTTGGAATACTGTAAACTTTGTGCAATTCAAAATGATTCCGATCGGTCAGATTTTTAAAAATTCTATACAATCGATGAAAATATAGCAGTTTAAAAGTTCTAAAAACGGAGCAGTTGGCCAAAAATAAGTTGATCAACAAATATTTTAATAATTTGTATTTGTCATCAATTGCTCGCTTGAAATGGCCGAAAATATTTATTTCAACTTACCATCTAAAACATTTGTTTCTGGATTATCCCAATTTCGTCCCGTACAAAATATAGCCATGAACAACTACAAATAAAAATTTTAAATTTAGTTATTTTATCGTAATATATGGCGCTTTTCAAGACAACAGAATTAAGAATATCGCAACAATAACAGTATTTGATCTCTTATAAGAGACAAAAAATGGAACAACTTTTTTAATTAAAAAAAAAAATCTGCGAAGTAGGCATGTTTAAATATTGACAAATTTTTCGATAATTTTTAGTATATTATTTATTATTTAAATGAATTAGGCAAATGCTAGAAATTTTACTACATCAATATATTTTTAATGGAGAATTTAAAAAAAAATAAAATTTGAGCTAGTTCTGAATTTTTAGAGTAATACAAAACTCAATTTATCGGTCCAGAAAGTTTCATCGTTTAACTCGTATTAGTTTTAAAGAACATTTTCGTAGAATGATGTCCTTCATATATATATGTATATTAAAATATCTTCAAGTTAAAACCACATGACGTATAATTAAATTTATTATGTGTATTATTTATTACTCATACGCATACCATTTTTTTTATTTTTTTTTTTTGGGTTATTAAGTGTTAATGGCGGTATAACAATACACAAATTGCCAAGTTATAGTAAGCGTTTTAACCCGAAACGCATGATATTTATAAGATGATCAAAATCAGACGAACAGGAACATCAGCAACACATACACAACCATTGCCCTCGCAATGGAGGCTCAGCGAGATGAGGCACCAATTCGCCATAAAAAGAACGAATTCCATCAGACCAACACGCGCACAAAACAACCATTGCCTTTGCAATGGAGGAGTGAACGATGTCTCCAAAGGAATCCGAACGGTTTGCACATGGCTAGACTCAACAGTCTAGCAGCATGCCGTGACACGCCCGTCCAAAGCCGGAAAAGGAAGTGATACGCATACCATACATATAGAAATATTAAAATATTTATGAAGGACAATATTTAACGAATATTTTCTTCATAAAGGTGGGTGTACAATAGGGTGATAACTTTTTTTGGACAACATTATCCCCAGGCGTTTTCTAATGGCAAATATTGTATTAATGATAAAAAAGACTATTTCAGTTCAATTTGGTTAAAAAAAACCTTACGCACCGACAGCGATTTCTAAAATGCCTTTAATATATTAATATTTGAAAACAGATTTTTTTTATATAAAAAACTGCAAAAAAAATAGCGGAAATTAAAAGCAAATTTGGAAGAAAACTATTTCATTGACTCGAAAACAGACTTTATTATTGAAATCAGCATGCCTTAATTATATAGATGTGAAATATATATGAGGCATCAAAAAAAGTTTTTTTTTTAACTTTGTGTGATTTAAAACTTTAACGCGTTTGGTGCGTAACCTTTTTTAACGATAGCGAAAAACTAAAAACGCAGTTCTTAATATTTGTCCATGCCCTACACGATTTTGTCTGGGGAGATTTGATAATTGCAAAAAGTTATTACCCTAGTGCACAATACTGGAGTACTCTACACTACACATTGGATTTTGTTCCTTTCTCTTTTGTACGAAAAAAAAAACTATAAAAATGTAAACAGTTGTCATTTTCATGAAAAGTGTTACGTACGCAACTCATCAAGATCGCATTTGAAAGGTTATTAAATTATCTTTGATTTGATATACAACACAATTTTTTATTTGGAAAGGTCAAAGGTCAATTTTATTGACCTTTAAGTCGGGAGGCTATATTTTTTAGAACTTCGTTTTCAAAAATTTGAAAAAAATGTATGTTAAAGATGGTTTTCTTCTCTACATTTCTGAGTGGAGGTATTCTTGGATCCAGAAATATAGATCATTTTAACGGTATATATTTTACAACGAAATTAAAACTATGTAATAAAAGGAGTCCGTTCATGGGTTACCGTCGATAACGATGAAGTTTGGATATGTTATAAAGAATAAAAAATTAACAGACCCATGTTTTTGTTTAACTGCCCAATCTCACATTTAGTTGTCAAAAAGTGGATCAAATATGAGCCAATTTTCAGTTTTTTTTTTTGCATATTTTTTCTAAGAAACTATACATAAATTTGGTAACTATCCGGTTATCAAATCAACATATATGCATCCATTTATGAACATGTATGAACTCATTCATGCTTATATATGAAGTGATTCGAGTTCATACATGTCCATATACCACCATAATTTGTGAATGCTAGTATTCAGTTGCCTAACCCTATATAACATTCCAAATAAATATTGCTACGTTCCACAAAATTTTATTTTCTGGTAGTGAACCGTGGCCTCCAGATTAATAGTCGTCTCTCCCACTGACTGCAACACAATCACTTTTAATTTTCATTTGTATAACAAATTTTCGTTAGTTTGAATTCCAAATATAATTACTCTTATTTAATTTTATTGAGGGACTGTCTGGGCTTTTATCGATTTTTACTATCGTTCGGCTTTAACACAGCTTTTCCCGAAGAGATCTTATAACCTTTATTTAAAATATTCCAAAAAAAAAAAGTGGCAGCCCTGCGCTCACAGCATATGGATATTAAAATTTTTCTTTTCTCGAGTACTGTTATGCTGTGTACAAATTCTTAGACATGTTTCCATGCAAAAATTTAGTAATTTTTGAACCCCTGAATGTGCGATTGTCTAGCTCAAAAAAATGCATGTCTTGTATGGAGCGACACACCTTGTAAAAACAAAAATTCCACCACGCGCTTTTTTTGCTGCATAATTTTTTCGCCAATTCAAAGCTTTACAAAGTTTTATGTTTTATTCATAACTTCTCAAAAATAAAAAAAAAGTTATTTTAACAAAATAAGTCGATAGTGAAGTGTTCAAAACATTTGCAACTCTTAAAGTAATTAGCAGGAAATACAAACGGTTTTAACGCTCAGTATTTTGTAGCATAGCCATTATTTTTTATAACTTCTGAACACCTCTTAGGCATTGAGGCAATGAGTTTTTTAATATAATCGTCAGAAATTACATTCCACTTTTTCTCCAACTCTATGAACAGTTCCTCACCATTTCGGAATACTTTATTGCCGATATTCCGTTTTACAATCATACACATGTTCTCAATCGGGTTGAGATCGGGAGATTGAGCCGGCCACGACATGATATTAATTTCATTTTCCTGCAGCCAAACTTTTACAACCCCCGCCGTGTGTTTTGGATCGTTGTCGTGCTGGAAGGTCCATGAGAGTGGCATTTCCCATTCAGCATACGGAAGCATAACTCAACTCAAAAGGTCTCTATAGATTGTGGCCGTCATTGTGCTAGTAATGCGGTGAATTGGGCTAATCATATTTCCTGAAAAACACCCCCATACCATAATGTTTCCACCTCCGTACTTCACTGTGGCGATTGTGTATCTGGGACTAAACTTTTCGCCTCGTGGTCTTCGAACATTGGCTCTTCCATCTGATCCCTGGAGGTTGAATTTAGACTCATCTGACCACAATACATTTTTCCATTGCTGTTGAGTGCAGTTCAAATGGGTGCGTGCAAAGTCAAGCCGAGCTTTTCGGTTTTTTTCCGACACAAACGGTTTTTTTGTACATCTATAACTTCTAAGGCCATATTCTCAGGCTCTTCTTTTAATGGTGGGAAGACTGGCATCTATTAAAAGTTCAGTTTTAGCTTCTCTGGGAACTGCTTTGGAATATTTCGTAAAAAATTCTTGATTTTCCGATCTTCTCTTACATTTGTAATACGGGATCTTTCACCTTTATGAGTTGTGTGGATGTTACCACTATTAACAAGGCGGCAAATCGTTGATTTTGGAACGGAGTACTTTATAGAAATTTCTTTTTGGGAAAGTCCATTTTGAAAATCATTTAAAACTTTTGATTTAAAATCAGAATTGTATTTATTTCCTGCCATTTTTCTACAAAAATTATTTTTACGATGTTTATGCTTCCAACATCTTATTACAACTATTAAAGAACAATAATTATAATAAATTTGTTTAGAAAATGTAACGTCATGAATCTCCTATTAAAAAGGAATGCGATTACCAATATATCCTAGCATTTGTTAGTAAAAATTGTTTCGTTAAGAGTAAGAATAATGAGAGTTGCAAATGTTTTGAACTCCCGCATTTGAATACATCTATTATTATTAATTTTTTTGTTGTTTTAATTTAACGGAATTAATTTTTTTTATTTGTTTAGCATATAACCTTCTATGAATAATATTTAAAAAATAAATTTTAGTAACTAAGTGTGATTTGAAGAAAATAAGTCAATGAAAACAACAAATGCGATCTCAGTTCCAAATGTTTTGACCACTACTGTATATAAAATTAAGAAATTGCATACATTTTTCTAATTCGCGAAAATAGTTATGCCTCAAAAACAACTTGTGTTGTATTTTTTCTCCTAAGTTACATTTTTATCTTTAAATCAACAACAAACCGAATACATTTGCAGATTGGAAAAATTACAAAATTTTTCTCAAAATTTGGTCCAGAGCAACGAGGAAAATAAACTAAATTTGCAAAATTCCAAAATATTTCCATACATAGTTGATGTATTTGACCAAAGAAAAATTTTGATACCGATATTGATATGACTATAACATAGTTTTTCCACCATATTGCATTTTTGTTAAGACGCGAACTAGTGCGAATTTCAAAAAAAGCTGAAACACGTATTTACTTAAATCGACTAAGGATTGAAATCAAAGAGTATATACAATTAGAAAGACTACACTTCTCACGACTCTCAGCAACAAAATACCAAACTCGGGCAATTAAATGTAAACCTTTTTTTTAACACTAAAAAATTATTGCAACATGTTGATCAAAAATTTGTTGCTTGAAACACTCACTTTTATTTTGCTTATACATACATATTTTGTTATTTTCTATGAAAAATTAATATATTTTAATTTTATATTGCAGATTTAAATTATAATTTAAAACATGATAAAAATTAATTTAAACTTTTAAATTTTTACTTCATGTTTTCATTTGCTCTGTGCGAGTTTACGAACAAATGAAAAGAGAGCAGATTGAGCGACACTGAGTATTATGGAAACCCACCATTGAAATATGTCTATTTGACATTTAAATGACAAAAACCTCCGAACAAAAAACCCCAGAAAATAATTTTTTTTACAGAATATCCCTGAAAAAAGAATATGTCTAGACATGCGTTGACATGTTTTATATACTGTTATATACGTTATCTTCAGATTAGACTAGAGTGGCACTATGCACCGCGACCAAAAGTTGGTATTTTGTGCTGCCAACGAATACACCATATAGGTTCAGTCTCCCTACCAGGTAAACAATTCCAAACGTCCGATGGCGTCACTATTCGACCACCAAAATAACACACCCTCCTGTCGGAGAGCCTTGGACATTTGCAGAGAACATGCTCTGAGGTCTTGGGTTGCAATTCACAAAACCTGCACGTATCCGTAGAGGATCGTCCCATCTTGTATAAACAGCCTCGCCTGTCGCTGCCCAGGCGATCTGGCTCAATAGGCCCCAAACTCCGACTCCCTCCATCTTCTGAGCCTCTCTCTGACATACCCATTGGGTACGCCACAGAAGGGTTCAGGGCCAATGAATTGTCGACGAGCTCCGCAGTTGGCCAAACAGTCAGCCCGTTCGTTGCCCTCATGCCCCTCATGGCCAGGAACCCAGCCCAGTGTCAAGGAGTTCTTAAGTCCAAGACGAATTAGAGAGTCGATACATTCCTTAACCAGACCCGACGACACATCTTGAGCCCTCAAGGCACCAAATGCCGCCTGGCTGTCAGATAGAATGTAGATCGTGGACCCACGTGTCCTCCTCCGCAGACACTCTTCCACACAGATACAGATAGAGAAGACCTCCGCCTGAAAAAAGGAGGGATATTTGCCCATGGGCAGAGCACGCTGAAATCCGGGTCCGACGACACCCGCTCCCGTATCCATGTACATTTTGAGGTGTGGACAAAATAAACTTTTTTTCGTGAGTTGGTCTAATGTCTAATATTCGTTTGTCATCTATATTATATATGAGCTTCATTCACACCGAGAAATAAAGTTATAACAAATTAATAAAGTGTATTTTAATGGTAACAAGTCATAAATTCTGTTAGTAAAACGATATTTACATTAGATTTCTGAATAGTTTGGGTGTTACAACTAAAATTCAATTGAATTAACCGAGCTTTGTTGTAAAAACTAATGTTGAATTGTATCAAACGACTGAAATTCGTATTAACCTAATTTCAGTTAGCAAACAGCTAAAATTATCTCTGTGTGTTAAAATCTGCTATTGACCACCAATTTTTAATTTCCTTGTTAATATTGGGATGTTTCACCAGTTTTTCATTTTATATCTCACCCTTAATAAGAAAGCTATGGCCATCACCAAAAATATATAATAAAATAAACTTAAAACCATAATTTTAGTTTAGTTTGTTTATTTTAAGATTAAGTTATACGTTTTGTTTTGTTTTGTTTAATTATTTTATTTTTTTTAATATATTTTTATTAAATATTTATTTCTATGCACACAATGGGATATTTCAAATATTAAATGGTAACTAACTACCACTGGTTAAGTTGATATTAGAAGAAAATATGCACAATTCGGTTTAGCAATCTTATCATCTATCGTATTGACGAATTGGGGTAGAATTAAAAATTTCAAACGAACAAACAAACAATAAATTTCGTAGTAAGATAAATAGCTTATTAATTTAACCCCTTAAGATACTAAATTAATCACACAAACTTTTTCGAGTGTTTTCAAAAAGCAAAATATATCATCTATTAGAACCACTGTTCATTCAGGAATGTTTTTAAACATTTACATTCCTGCCAGCAAGCTAGCTCCAAAATGAGTGAGAAATGAGTTAAAAAAATATTATTGAAATTTCAAATTTTGTATGAAAGTTGTTCATCCAAAAGAGCCTTCCTTTTTGATACAATAATGACTCAGAAACTATAAATAAAAAAAATTCTATAGGCTCAAAAATCAATCATTTTTGGAGCCTTTTTTGAATTGTTCACAAAATATTTAAATTCAATTACCCTTCTGAGTCAGTTCTGAATCATTTTTTGGATTAAATAAAGGGTCCGCCATCTAACGTTTTTTTTTTTCAACTAGTGCTTATTTCGTGAATGGTAACACTTAGCTCATGTCTGATTTGACAGATAATTAGTTTTATCCTTCCGCTGAACGAATATGGTTGTGTATACGCTTGAACAACGCTGGGAAATATTGCGACATTACTTTGAATCATGATAATGTTGGAGAATGTGTGCGAAAATTCAAATCAGCCGCAGAGCTGATGTCGTTTGGCCACCTCGGAGCTGCGATTTGACACCGTTGAACTATTATTTGTGGGGTGCCGTCAAAGATAAGTGTTACGCCAACAAGCCAGAGACAATTGACGCTTTAAAGGACAATATTCGTGAAGCCATTGGTGAAATACAGCTGCACACAGTCGATAATTCGACAATATGCTTAAAAATTGGACCGATCGTGTAGGCTACTGCATGGCCAGCCGAGGCAGCCATTTGAATGAAATTATTTTCCATTATTAACCGAAAGGATTGTACTTTCAAATAAAAAAAAAAAAATTTGAGAAAATATTCAGTAGTTTTTTTTTATAGCATTTTAAAAAAAAAAAAAGTTATTTGGCGGACCCTTGAACTTTCATTAAATTTTTGTGTCTTTTATGATTTTTTTTTGGTAGGCTCATATTTTAGTACAAAAATTAGTAATTTTTGACAATAAAATTTTGAAATTTCAAAAACATATGCTCTATTTGATTCAATTTTGACTCATGGAATAGGCATCCTCAAAAACGTATCCAAATTTTTATGGCTACGATTTTTAAAAAAGAAAAAGAAAAGAAAGAACGAAGAATGTTGATGAAGACCGTAGTGGGTCAGAAAATGCATTCCATTCATGCTAGTGTCTAATAACTTTTTCTGTGTTTTTTTCTAATAGTCAAAGTAAATTATCATATAAAAATTATAATTTTTCTGTTAATTTAGAGAAAAATTTGTCATGATCTAAAACCGAACAAATAAAATCTCACACATAAATTTATAGATCAACGATAAAATTCACTATTAAACCACTCACCAGGTACAGTGCAAAAATCATTTAATGTATTTGCTCGTCAAATGTATTAATAAAAAATCTTTAATGTATGTTGATATGCTTTGCTAATGTAAAAGGATAGTATATGATGACATTAGAGAAAAAAACTGCCATTTAAAGTTTTAACTAAAAGTTAAACTGGCAACTATGATAATGACTAGAGAAAAAACAAACACTCTATAAATAGAAATCGTTCGTGGTAAATTTCATTCTAACTCAACACACAGAGTAATGTGGGATTTAAAAGTTACCCAATTTCTTTAACATGTGAGTTAAATAGATGATATTTACGATTAACACTAAAATGGCACGAAGAATGTTGATGAAGACCGTAGTGGGTCAGAAAATGCATTCCATTCATGCTAGTGTCTAATAACTTTTTCTGTGTTTTTTTCTAATAGTCAAAGTAAATTGTCATATAAAAATTATAATTTTTCTGTTAATTTAGAGAAAAATTTGTCATGATCTAAAACCGAACAAATAAAATCTCACAAATATTTTAAATATTATTGTTTTTTTTTTTTTAACATAAAGAGAATTTTGTTGGACGAAAGGTAATGAAAATTTTCAGTAAATCCATGAGACTTTTCTTAAAACTAATGAAAAGGTTCATACTTTTTATGAAACTAGCTTTTTAATGAAATTTCTTCAGTTGATGAATGCAACTTTTAATAAATAATATAATATTTTTCATAAATTTTTTTATGAAATTCTACATTAGTATTGTGATAAATTTCAATGTACGAGTTTCAGTACAACTTTATTGTTTCTATGGAAAAATTCACTAATATCATGCAGAAAATTATACCAATGTAGAGGTAGCGGAAATTAATGACAGTTGACAATTTTGACAATTTCTTGCAAAAACAGTGATATAAATGAAAGGTTCAATTTAGCGAACAGCCCACATTAGGGAACATCCCCTTATATATTTTTTTAAACTTCACCAAACTTAAGTAATTTTAGGATTAAAAGAAGTTGGGTTTCAAAGCAAAACAAAAATAAATATTTTAAAAGGAATTTTTTTACGTTGGGTTGTCCGATTTCAATTAAATTTTGCATTCAGAAATTCTATGGGGCCACTTAAAAATTGGAGTTTTTAGTTTTTCAAATATCGAAAAATCCACTATTTTATGCGCTAATTATTTATTTTTTTTTTTGAAAATGAGAAATATGCAAAAATTGTGTTAGTTTGAATATTCGCATTTTCTTCAAATTGCGGAACTCAAATTTTCAGCACTGAAGTTTTAGACCTAGTGTCACAATAATATTCCGACCAGCTCACCTTGAAATTAAACAAAACAAAATTGCCTGTCAAAACATTAATTGACATTGACTTATGCTCAACATGTAGCATGGAATGATCAACATGTCGCAGTCCTGGAGATGTTGGTGGAAGTTTTGAATCCCATAAGAGACGCACTATGTCGACGAGATTCTAATATTTCAGCAGCTGATAAATATTATAAATATACTTTTTGACAGAAAAAGTTAAGCAAAGGCGTTATTACATTAACATTAATAAATTATTTAAAAACTCCCGGTAATTTTGATGCAAATTCTAAAACATCAAAAAGTTCTTTAAAATTGTATGCTGGACCAATTTATAAACTCCTAATTGAAATGTCCAGCAGTGACAACGACATTTAAATAAAACAAAGCATTTTTGAGTACTCATATGTTAAAGTGGTAAAATTTGGCTGAGAAATTTCAAAAAATTCGATTTTCGGACCCATTTTTTGGTGGGTAGGAGGAGGAGGGGGGCATATATGTGATTCGTTTTTGTGTTAATTTAAGGACCCCTAACAAGAATCTGATGCCAAAAAAGAAATATATCGACAAACAAAATTTCGGTAGTGAAAGGGTTAATAACATTAAGAACAAAACATAATAATTCTTACATACATGTTACAATGTTATATTCCACATAAATATTACAATGTTCTACAAAATTTTATTGAAATTAAAAAACTTTTTTGTTTTTCAAGTATTGAACCGTGGTACTCATATTAATAGTCCTCTGTCCTACTGATTGGGACACAACCACATTTAATTTGAATTGGCTTATTTGCTATTTAAACATTTTAGAGTTATATTTTTAATAAAAAAAAAAACTTTTTGAGTTTGTCTCTTCCGGGATTTGAACTCGGAAACTCTTAGTAATTGGTTGTCGCTCTACTCATTACAACACAAACGCTTATAAATGTTCAGTGCTAAACTTTAATTTGAATATTTTGTTAGAAAAACAAACATATTCTAAAATTTGTTTACCAGTACCAATCATTAGTTGCTTCTATAAACTATGCAATCCATAATTCGGTTGGTTCTACTGAAACTCCAATTTAATGGCATATTTTATTGTGAAAACCGTATTTACATTTACCACTTTTGATTACCGACACTTTTCTTTAATAAATTTGATAGATGATACCAACTTTCTAACAATTACTAACCGAATTTTATTTGAAAAGTTGATTTGAAATGCCAACAGTTGGATAACTCGTTTGTTTGTTTGTCATATTGCTCGATTATTGGTAGTTCCAAATAAAATAACGTCCTATTAAAAAAATGTTAATGGTTTTGACCAAATTCCAACCGATATTTGATTGTGTGTAGATTTTAAGTTTTGATGTTAAATCTCCCAAATCCTCCGGGGCGGCAATATGACATCCCAAAGTGGGGCAATTTTTGCATAAAAATTTATGAGTTAGTTGTCTAACCAAATAAATTCCTGAGTAAATAAAAAAGAAATTAATAAAATATCTTGTTCCACTCAAAAACTACATTCGTTTAAGGGGGGACATTACATTCGCGGCAGAGAAAACAGACCTTTTTTTAAAAATTCATAACTCAGTCAAAAACAAACATTTTTCCAAAATTTTTATAGATTACTGTAGAGAATTGAAAAAATTACAAGAAAAAAATTCAAAAAAATATATTTTTCACTCCAACATGGTTTTATAGAGCTCCAAACTGGCGGCAGAAAAAAAAACGGGGCCTCGTGGTTGCAGCGCCGGGAGTCGCAAAAATTGTCCGATCTGGAAAAAAAAATTACTTTTTTAAATCTGAACAAAATTGGTTATCGTATGACACGAGCTTTTTTTTAATTTTTTTTCAATTTTTGGTGATGACTTTAAAAATTCATAAAATTCATAAACGGAAAAAAAATTAAAAAAAAGCTCTTGTCATACAATAGCGAATCAAGTTTAAAAAAATACAAAAAAAAAAATAAAATTCGTAAAAAAATGAACCCGCTTGTGCCGCAACCAGTACGAAAAAACATGGTTTCGAGATAAACGCGTTCAAAGTTTGCGAACAAAGAAAAAAAGGTTATCTTCAATCTGCCATGCCTGCTTCGTACTGTGTTGTGCTGTTCGTTATCTTTTGTTGTGCTGTTTCTTACAGTTTTTTTGCAATCGTTTAGCAATTCGGGCTTCTTTTGAAGCTTCATATGCCTTCACTCTGGCGCATTTAGGTAGCAAGTAAAACAAGTATATACCAGCTGCCGTACGTAGGTAGCGCGAAAATTAAAAATGCGCTCTCACTAATCCAGCTGTAACTTTGAACCCGTAGGAATTTTTCCATGAAATTTTTTTTCTTAGAATCATAAGAATATTTACTAAAATACAAAATTATAAAAAAAGTCGATTTCAAAAACCGGTTAATGTCATGTCCCCCCTTAAAGTAATACAATAATTAAAAAAAAAAATCAAATTTTTTTCGAATTTTTCCGAATTTTTGCCTCCAGATAAATATTTTCTTTCAAAACATATAAAGTATGCATACTATTCTGAAAAGTTTTTTTTCAAATAAAAGCGAGTTGTGCTAAAAAAATCTTTGATTTGAATATACTTTGCCCCGAAACGCTTCTAAATTGCCACATTTTTAAAGAAAATATCAACTTTAAAATAACTATTCAAAAATTTGCACGCCTCCAATTAGGTAGCGGAGGCGGTTGTAGATTCTCCAACATATACTGAATTTATGGGATAAGTCCCTTCCAATCCCCGCTTTAAATATAGACATGACAGCAAAAAATGTAAAAATCCCATTTTTGTGTTTTTTTTTATTTTTGAGAATTGTGGGCTTATTCTTTACAGAAAATCAAAAATTCTGACATCAATTTTATATTGTTTGTACTTTAAACCAGTGTTTCTCAACCTTTTTTGGGCCGTGTCCCACTTTTGGGTTAAAAAATTTTCTATGTCCCCCCTCATTTTTTTCTGTATAATAGAGAGTACTTTAAATAAAAAACACACCTAACAATTTGTTTAATTCAATGGATGTATGTACATATGTATATCTTTGTTATAAAGATAAAATTAATAATAAATACTCTAAAAATTAATGAGATCATTGAGCTTGGTGCAGGCTGCAAAGGGTTTTTAAAACAGGTTTAATTTTGTTAATTTTAATCGTAAGTCTCCGTGATTTGTGATTTTTCCAGACGAGATCTTTTTTTTAATAACAAATCACTTATGACACTAAATCCGGTTTCTACTAAATATGACGATGGAAATGGTATATAAGTAATTATATAAAAATACAGATTTTTTTTTATTCTACAGAATTTTAATTTTATATATTAAAAAAACATGAAAAGTTAAATAACTTACAAAAATTAGCCCTTTGCCCCCCTAAAATGTTGAAATTGCCCCCCAGTGGGGCGAGCGACCCACGTTGAGAAACACTGCTTTAAACGATTGTGGTTTTTGAGTGGAAGAAAATTGGCCTCGATTTAGTACCGGTATTCGCAAAAAAAAAAAACTGGTCCTAAGTCGGACAAAATTTGGAATTTCACATTTTCAAATGTGGTTATCTTGGGAACTATAGGAGATAACCCACACAGATACCAAGGTTTTTACAGTTATATACGTTTTTTGTTTTTATATACATCGAGATTATTTTTATGTTATTTTCCATTTATAACGAGCTTTCAAACTTCGTATATTTACAAAAATAAAGCAAATCAAACATATTAGCTAGGTTTTTCGTTGATCTCTACTAGCAGATTACAAATGTGTTAAATTTTTGAAAATCGGATGTAAAAACACAAACATGGCGAGCGCTCTCATTATTTTGGCGCCCCACGGGTCTGGGAGGTTCAACAAAAATCCATATTACTTCACTCACGTCTGTTCCAAATGGCTGTATTATTTTCAAAAACTATGTGATATATCCCACTGTGTAAAATAGTAAAGAGTTAAAAAAATCTATGTATGCATTGGAAAAAAAACTGCCCCAATTAACTAAATCTTGTTGAAATAAAAAATTCCATTAAATTTGTTTAAAATAAATCAAAAAAAAAAAAAAAAAACAAAAATTAATTGCAGGGACAACATACACGAAAATGAAAACAAAAAGTTGTTAACAACTGGTAAACATAGTAATTTGTTAAATAAACAAAACAAAATTTAATAAAAATTAAACAAAAAACTATTTTGGGAAATGCCCTAAACAAAGGTCAATGCGATTTTTTTTTTGACTATTAAAACAAGTGACCAAGATAATACAAAAAAAAAAAAAAAAAACACTGAATAATGTTAGATGTACTTGCAATTTAATAAAAATCTTTAAGACATAAGTAGTAACTTCAAAAAACATGCTGGTTTATTGTTTAAGCCAAAAAACAAACAAAAAACACAATGGTACAATTCATTCAATTGAAAATATAACGTGTGTAAGAAATGTAAAGCATTTTAGATATGATTATTATAAACTTTAGGGTGGATCAGTCACAAGCGTAGTCTCCCGATGGGTTCTCTCCGAACTTAATGAAATTTGGATATGTGAAGAAGAGAAAAAAAATAAGGGAGCTGTATTTTGTTCAGCGGCCCAACCTAAATTTTAAGGGCCAAAGTTAATATATTTCTGAAACTAATGAAATTCAGATTTTTTGAAATTATCTTTGATGTACTCGAGAAAACAAAAATGTTGATACCCATATTGCCCATGTAGTGTGTAAGGGTTGCCATTTATTTAAAATATTTTAAATATATATAAAATACAATGTTTGTATGTTTGTCCTCTATAGACTCTAAAACTATCCAACCGATTTGGCCCAAACTGGTTTCATTTGAAAGGTTATAGTCCAAATTAGGTTTTCGGCTATATATATTTCAAGTGGGCATGGCCCCTCCCACATAAATTGAATAACATCATATATCTTGACTATTGTGATAGCAAGAGTTTTGAAACATTGCAGTATCCCATATGTTACTGATTTGAATAATCAAGAAAAAAATGGGCGGGATCGGACCAGTGGGAGTGGCAGCTCCCATACAAAGTAAATATTTAATATCATATATCTACAGTACTATAATAGCCATAGTCTTAGAAATTTGTGCACGTTGATTATTTGTTCATGTGAATAGTCATGGGAAAAATGGGCGTTAGCTATATAGCCTTCTAATTTTGTACGAGTCCATCAATTACAAATATTAGTAGTCGAACTGAAAATGAGATATCAAACTCTTAAATCGGTTATATAGTTCCGAAGATATTTACAAAAAACCTATGTTAATATTTACAAAAAAACTATGTTAATCTTCAAGTTATGTTACACGAACACAACAGCCTCATCCGTCTATTCAAAAAAGCCCCAGACAGCGGCTGGTGAGCATGAGCGGCGCTTTAATGCACCGGTAATAGGTGACGTCGCAGTTGTTATGGCAGTTGTTTTCAGCTATTCATTTTATATACTTCAGGAAATAAAGGCGATAGAAGGACAAAGAGGCGTTGAGCTTCCCATGAAATTACAAATTTTTAAATGATTTACTAATGTGAATTTATTTTTTTAATTATTTATTTGCGTAAAAGAAATTTCTTGATTTAAAGAATTAATTACAATTAAAATTTGCAGGCCTCCAAAACAACGTTTGCGTGGTCAGCTATTTTAAATATAGATTAAAAAGCTCTTCGGAAAAATACGCATAAAGGCCGAACAATTACGAATGTCGGAAAAAGCTTAGACACCCACTTGATTAAATGGAATAGGCATTATTAGAAATAAGTTTTAGCTTAATCCATTTTTTAACAAAACGCCATTTTTAATAGCACTTAAAATATATTCTTTTTATAACAGAAATACTTGAAATTTATCAGACATGTTTCGTATACCAGTTAATGCTTCGTCAAAAGCTCTTTCATTTGGTGACCCATTTGTCTAAAATTTCTCTGAAACAATTCAAAATAAGACGAAAAACAAAAAATTATGTGATTTTTAACCCCACTTTTTAACTCTGAAACATAAGATTGGGCCGCTCAAAAAAACCACTTGTCTTATATTTATTTTCTTAATGACATATACAAATTTCATTAAAATCGAAGAGAACCCATCGGGAGACTCCAATTGTCAGTAAAATTGACTGACAGTTAAACTACTACTCACAGTTACGTAAACAAAATATTTTGTTATTATGTACTAAATAAAAACTTAAAAATGCAGCAGTTGACCAAAACTGTTTTAAAAAAATGTAAAAAATATTTTTCTTATAATATGCTCTACATAACGAATCTTTTGAGCCCTATTTCGATAAAAAGTAAGACATATCTTTTTGTACAAAACATATGTATCATTTTTTGATATCTTAAAACCCGTTTTGGAACCTAAAAGTACCCTCTAAAAAAAAATATCGTTCTATTTTTTGTATTTAGCTCTTTTATAAGTTTGATAAAATTTTAATAAAAAATAAAAATTATGTTTTTTTCACTTTAATTGTGTAATGAAAACGAAAAACTTGGCTCTATGAAACAAGACCCCAATGAAATAAGTCCCCAAACCAAAAATGAAATAACGCCCCATTTTTTGGGGCTTTATTTCATTATGAAGCAATACCCCAAAAAAAAATTAAATAAACCCCCAACCAAATGAAACGAAACTCCAAAATAAAATGAAATAAGGCCCCAGTTAAAAAAAAAAACAAAATTATATATTACTTTAAAATATTTCTTTATTCCTAATTAATACAAAGTAAAAAGGCTGAAAAAAATCGCGCGATTTTTTTCAGCCTTTTTAGAATAAAAAGATTAATAATATTTAGTATATCAATACAGTTTTTTTTTTAATTTTTTTGGAAGTATATCACAAAATAAAACTAAATTTATAAATCGTATAATCGCATGCAGAAAAAACTTTATTTCGCGAAGCCACCTGCCGCGTTCTACGGAGGAAAAAAACCCTTAAGAGCGGCCGAAGGCCGCCACACAGAAAAACTTGTTTTTACAAATTACTTGATGTCTTAAAAATATAAGATTTCAACGGATTCGACATCTGATTTGAAAAACAAGTTCTTCTGGGTGGCGGCCTTCGGCCGGTCTAAGGGGTTTTTTTCCTCCGAAGAACGCGGCATAAAAGCGACATAATAGTCTCACTTACTATAATCTCACTTACTAATAGCAAATAACTATTTACATTAATAACTTAATAATTCATGCAGTAATTATAACGGTTATTTGCTTATATTACTTAAAAATTTTGATTTTTAAGAAAATGAAATAACACCCCAAAAATATTATTTGGGGACTTATTTCATTTCTCATATTGGGGCCTTATTTCATTATGAAATAAAGTCCCAAAAAAAAAAATGAAATAAAGCACCAAAAAATGAAATAAGACACCAATTTTTTTTATTAGAAATTTTTGGGGCCTTATTTCATTTTTGGTTTGGGGACTTATTTTATTGGGGTCTTGTTTCATAGAGCCGAAAAACTTATTTAAGTTCGAGGCCATACTCCAAATTTTTTTTATTAGGTTAATGCCCCAGCAAATAATCAGTAGAGTTTTTGTTTTCAATTTATTAATTGACCACTTTCAGGAATGTGTTTTTTTTTTTCATTTTAATTAAAAAATATAAATAATATAAACAAAATTGTGAACTCATTTAACTTGATTTTTGTTAGTAAAAATTCGAATTGCTAACTTAACGTTCGGTTATCAATTAGTAAATTTAGTTGGCTAAATTTAGTTTTTCTTTTTGAGTGTACAGCTAAGTTGGAACTCACACTTTAAGTGCCAACGCGTTATCGTTGTAAATTTACATAATTTTAAAAGTTTTTCCCACAGAAAGTTGTCAAATTTACGATAAATGCTTATTTTCAATCCACTAAAACCGGCGTACTGTTTTAAGTGTGAATTGAGCAATTTTGTTAAATTCGATAGATTTGTAAATTTTTTCACGTGTAATTGGGAGTTATTTCCTTCAAATTAATTTGGAGTTATTCTATAATGAAATAACACCCAAATAGAAAAATTAAACAACTTCTAAATAAAATCAAAAAGTCTCCACCCACGCTTTGGAAGTTATTTCATTATGAAATAACTCCCAATTTTTTATGAAAATTTTTGGAAGTTATTTAATTTTTTTTTTGGGATTCATATCATTGGGAGCTATTTCACAGCGCCATTATTACAGACATGTTTTGCTAAACTTAGATAAACGGTCTGCTGACCTAAAAATTGTATTTTTTTGGCAAAATTACAGACTTTTAAAATTGTGACTTTTAAGATATTCTTGGTGGCTCTGTGCAATAACTCCCAGGTGAAAAAAGTCCAAAAAAAAAATGAAATAAGACCCAAAAATTTTTCATACAAATTTGGGAGTCATTTCAAATGAAATAATACCCATTTCTTTTGCAGTTATTTCATTTTTTTAGAAGTTATTTCATTTTTGTTATTAGGTATTATTTCATAATGCAGTAATTCCGAAATGAAATAAGTCCCAACAGAACTTAGCGTGGAACTTATTACATTTAATTTTCTTGTTCGGTGTTATTTCATTTGCTGTGGGAGTTATTTAATTTTCAAAAATTCATTACTTTTTTAATATTATTAATATTCTAAACGGTTCCTATAACGGGATCTTTCAAAATATTTTGATGATCTTCTTAAATTGACCTAACTTAATCTGTTCTTTAACAAATTTTGAAGGCGAAACGTTATATTCCCCAAAGTCATACTGCCCAAGAAAAAAACGACATAGCGCCCAAAAAAATTATATGTAAATTGTTGTTGTAAAAATTTTCTTGTTTTTGGGCAATACGACATTTATTTGGACGAAATAACATTTTTTGTTGGGCGCTATGCCGGTTTTTTGTTTGGCCAAAATAAATTTGGGCGCTATGACGGTAAAAAAGAAGTTATTGCCCAAAATCATAATTTATTTTTTCATAAGACCTTAAATGTCAAGGCTGCTTCATGAAATCAAGCAAAAGAGTTTTAAGGAAACTTAAAAAAATTGCTTCAATTTTATTTTTGTGTGTCGCACGCAGAAAAAACTTTATTTCGCGTAACCGCCAGCCGCGTTCTACGGAGGAAAAAAACCCTAGCGGCCGAAGGCCGCCACACATGTTATTTGATGTCTTAAAAATATACTATTTCAACGGATTCGACATCTGATTTGAAAAACAAGTTCTTCTGGGTGGCGGCCTTTGGCCGCTCTTACCGGTTTTTTTCCTCCGTAGAACGCGGCAGGCGGCTTCGAAAAATAAAGTTTTTTCTGCGTGCGACACAAAAGACATTATGTCTTATGACATTTAAAAAAAAAAAATTATGATTTTGATCAATAACTTATTTTTTTTACCTTCATAGCGCCCCAAAAAAAAAAAGTTTTTTTAAAATAAAATGCCTTAGCACCCAAAAAAAAGTTTTGTAATTTTCTGTCATTGATTTGGTCGTTACATCCACAATTTTGGGGGAAATGCAGACATTTGGGCAATATGTCATTTTGGTTTTTGGGCAATACGACTTTGGGGAATATAACGATACGCCCTTACTTCATTTGTGTTGCATGGACTATTTTTGGGAGTTATTTAATTTTTATTCTTCGGAAATTATTTCATGATGAAATAACAACCAAAAACCTAGGATTTGTTTTATTTTTGTTTTGGAAATTATTTAATTTTTTAGAATTTATTTCACTTTTTCGAGACGGGACTTATTTCATTTTTTTAGAATTTATTTCATTGGGAGCTTTTGCGCTGGGACTTTTTGCACCTGGGACTTATTGCATAGAGCCCCTCTAAGTAACTCAAGAAATATATAGAAATGGGAAAGAAAATCTCTAATTTGTTGGTTTTTTTTCTGTTTAGACAAATGTCTAAAAAAATAAAAGAAATTCGAAATCTTTTGCAAACTAATGTTGTAAAAATGCTAGCATATGCAAAATCGATCCACCCTATTTATATAAAGACATGTACGAAGCATACAAGAAACCGTAAATTTTTCACGCAAAATTCATAACCTTGAAGTCAAATGTGATGAATGAGCAATAAAGACGTTAAAAATTTCGCTAAAAAAACGCTATGAAACCAAAATGTATTCCTGACTTAAAATGTTCAAATTGTGGTCTAAAACAACATGATACCCATCTGTGGTATGTAATAAAACTATGATATGACTACAAATAACAGTTGGGGTTAATAGAAACAACGTTTGAAAATGCTCATCATCATGTTCAGTGTTTAGTTGCCCCCCACAAATTGGTAACGCATCAAAAAGTGTTAAAGAAATTTGTTTAAATCTCCATACATCAAAGTTTAACTGGTGAATTTCAACAAGACCACCTTTATTTAATACGTAGCAAGTGTTAAATAGACATGATTTATGTTATGATTACTTAATTAATAGTTAAGTTACTTGTAATTTGTTAAGAAAATTTTTTTTAATTTTATTTAAAAAATTGTTTGTAAATTTTGTTAAATTTATAGGAAAAAAAGTTTGCATAATTTCGGTTTTATTTTCTAACCCTTTTCTTTTGTTTCTTCTTTTAATGTGGTCATTGTGTGACATAATATATTAACTAAAGTATGTAGTACCCTACTTATTACACTCAAAAAGTTTTACAGTTACTACACTGCGTTGCAAAACTATAATTACACATTAATTTCACTAATTTTCGTAAGTTAAACAAAAAAGTAAAAGAGTTTAAACGGCAAAAATGTCAAACCAATGGAAAATTAATAATATTTAACAAAAAAATAACAATTAATTTTTTATTTTACTATTTAAAAAGAAATAACAAAATCAATTAGTGTCTCGTTTTTAAAAATATACTTAACTTAATATACCAAAATTTCCAAAAATTAAAGAATAATATTTTAAAGCCACATTTTTAATAATGCGTGAGGTCTCATTTTTTTTTAAATCAATTCGAAAACTCGATCAGACATACTGTCTACCAAATTTATTCGAAGTTCTTCCATTAGAGATTTTCACGCATCAATAACTGATTGTTTTAGTTGAAAAACGCTTTCATATTGGCGATTTTCTTCGTAAACTCGACAGGATAATACTCCCCAAATATTCTCAATGGGGTTTTGATCCGGAGAACATGCGGGAAATACCAATACTCTTCTATTTTTTTGATAATAGCCACTCCATCATCTGACGACTTACATGTATTGAGGCATTGTCTTGTTGGTAAATGAATTCGTCTTCGTTGCTATTTTCAATAAATGTACTCAGAAGACTTCATTCTGGTGCTTGGAAATGCCAAATCAATCATACCGTTAAGGATACGCCTCCAGAATTTATTTTTGATAAATATCGTGCTTCCTATTAACACCATCTGGACTATCAACAATGAACTTTTCCTCATCAAAAAAAAATCACCTTTGAAAGAAATTTGTGTTTAAACAGCCCTTCCAAAAAGAGCGTTTATTGACTTACCTTTCTTTAATTGGTTTGTAAATTCCGTTTAGCGTATTCAACCCGAGCGGTTTTGTGGCGGAGCATAGGCATCAGCTTTTGGCGAGTAATTCTCTGGGAATCCTTTAAGAGCTTACTTATGGTTGATTTGGACACATTCACCTTACATTCATTGATTACAATGTGATAGTTTTTGACCCGAAAAAAAATGAACTACGATGAATCCTTTCGAACTATTAGGGGGAGTCCCCTGAGTGCGAAAGTACATTTGGAAGTGTCAGATTGGCTCCAGTTTTTGAGAAATCGGTATATATCCATTTTTCATGGATACAGCTAAGTCTGCGCTAATTAAAAAAATTTTATTCGACTGTATTAGTTTTTTTTTGCCTTCTTAACTTTCTTTTACGGAATGTTTTGACTTTTTTCAAAATTTCACGTAATTTAAACCATTAATGTCGATCAAAAGTAACGATTTTTGACCATTTTTAGCTATTTTTTCAGGTTTTTAGGTCGTCTTACCAAAATGTTCCTAGCATAGGCCTCAAGTTAAGCTTCGAAATCAAAATATTGGACTTTTATTTATTTGTTTCGTTTTTTTCTTAAGTTAATTAATTATAATTAAAAAACTTAAATAAAATATCTCTGTATAATAACTATAATATTTATTTGTTTAAATTATACATATACCGATATACCGGATATATACCAATTTCTCAAAAACTGGAGCCAATCTGACACTTCCAAATGTACTTTCGCACTCAGGGGACTCCCCCCTAATAGTTCGAAAAGGATTCATCGAAGTTAATTTTTTCGACTATCACAGTGTTATCTGATTGAGACTCTTCATTGTGTTGATGTCACAGTTGATTATTTTACGCCGGTACCGATCAGAATTTTTTTTCGTATCGCCTGTTTTATTTTTACTACACTCAGGGAACTTCTGCTTTAAAAATATGTAGTTGTTTGGGTTGTAATACAGTTTCTTTATTTTTAATAAAATTATTAATATAAATTATTTTTAATATAAATTAAATTTTTTACTAACCTTGTAGTTCATTTAAAAAAACAACCCACATCAAATGACTGTTATATGATTTTACATTAATTTTTTACAGTTGTTTTTGTTTTTTAAAAAAATTTAAAAAAATTAAATGTTTGTTTATTTTTTACTACCATGTGGTTAATTTTTACTAAAATTGTTAGTCATTTTTTAAACATTAAAAAACAAACGACAATGTTAGTTGAATTTACTGTAATGTAAGTCGTCCTTTCTTTAAATAAAATTTCATTTGTTTTCAACTACATTTGCAGTGGTCTTTACATACATAGTATTCTAAGTGTATAAGCACTCGGATTATTTGAAAAATTTATGGCAACCACCCAAAAAAAATAATTGTAAAATTGTATCAAATTATGTCTCATTTTACATAATTAGATACATGCAGATGACCCATTTTATATATAAAAACTTGTGAAATGAGATATCATTATATTAGACTCCATATTAAATTTTTTTCCCGGGTTAAGGAAAAACACAAGCATTTGCATGAACTCACGATTCCTGGTTATTATTGATATGCTTATAGTTTGCAAATTATAACACAAGAGGACGAAGTCATTACTTTTAAAAATTAATACGGTGATGACCACCAATTCTATATATTTCAGGCACGCTGATTTCAATGGTATACTTTATTTTTCGATAAATGAGTTGTTCCACAAAATGACTTTAAAGTTTGGAGCATGTAAATGCAGTTTTTTACATGTAACGTTTTCAAAAAGTAATCAATCTGGTTCATTTCTATTGAAATGTATTTTTCTTTGAGGCACATATTTAATTCACAAAACTGTAGATTAAAAACGATATTTAGAGGTTTTTCTTATTTTGCCCAATTTTTATGGTTTAAGAAAATGTAATCGCTAAACAAGCAAATGGCCTTGACAAATGGTCATGCAGTAGAAAGAGCGTATTTGGAAGAGGTGCTTCAGCAAGAAAACAATTATTTTAATATGGTGCCTTACATGCAAAACGCGCGATTTTCAAACATTTTATATGGCAGCATAACTATCCGAGATGAACTCAGAGTCCAACTTTTAGTATGATATGTTAATAAATTTGAAAACATATTTGCAAAAATGTTTATATTTGAAAAAGTTTTTCTAACGAACTCCCTACTCTTGTGACAAACATGTACCAAAAGTATGTTTTTGTTAGAAAACTTTTGCAGATATAAACATTTTAGCTCAAAATTTGGAAATGCACTTTTAAAATGTATTTGCATATTATGCTAAAAGCTGAACCTTGTTGTCATCCTGGAAAGCTATGGTGCCATATAAAATTTTTTAAAAACATCGAATTTTGCATAAAAACGCTTTGACCAAATAATTTTTTTCTTACTTATATAACTCCTATTAAATTACTCTTTCCATTGCGTAAACATTTGTTTCGCTCGATTAATTATTTAGCAATAGAATTCGAGAAAACCTTAAAAACCAGAGAATGAAAACGATTAACAGCGAGTTTAATTTTAATATATTGCATATTAATACCGTTTTTGTCCTTAGATTTCAACAGAAAGAAATCAGATTTATTGCATTAGCAAATTTTTGTATATAAAAAACAGCATGAAAATGCGACAAACTTAAAATCATTTTGCGGAACACCTGTACCATACATCAAAAAATAAAGTACGAAATTAAAATCACGTCATTATAGAATTGATGGTCAGAACTAAAGTTGGGATTAATAGTTCTGTAGGTGACTTAGTCATTATCGTTAATTAGAGTCAGTGAACTATTTCGTTCAAACCGTTCTTTTTGTTCTGATCTGTGACTGAACTGCGTGTTCTGTAATGTGACGTTCGTTTGACAATTTTTTACGCATTTATTACATTATTCATATTCTATGAGTGTTATAAAATTGCAACATTTCTAACAAAAATTTATTTATTTTGTGTAAAAATATTTTCTTCTTATGACTTTTATTGTTTTTCCTAATTTGGAATTATATTATTACTATTTGCTAAAAACAAAAAAAAAATGCTCTTTCAAGCAATTTGATTGAATAGAGATGCAATTGTTCTATGAATAAAAAGAAAGAAATGATCTATTGAACGAAATGATCGAATATTGGTGAACGAATAGTATCGTTCAATTGAGTGAGTCGTTCAATTGAACTATTTCGTTCATGAACGACACAACTCTAGTCAGAACATTATTCATTTTTTTGATGTCATGCCGTGAAATAAGAAGTTTCATTGTATCTCCAACGCATAAAATGTTATAACTGGAATACCGTTTGGACTTTTCACTTTCCATTTTAAGTAGGATGTATGAAGTAATAATTGTTATTGTAATTGAAAAAAAATATTTATAATAAAAAATGTTCTTATTTTAAACGAGCTTAAGATCATTTATGTATTAAATATAATTATTTATTTCCAATATTTCGTCTCCACATTGGGTGACTTCTTCAGGAAATTTAATTTAATAACTTTTTTAATTTGCAAAAAAAATATGCCGCCAAAAAGTTGTGGATCATTTTTTTTTTCTATCTTAGTCCTATTTTCATCCATACATGATCTAGAAACTAAATCTGCTATCATATTAGAGTTACCACAAAATTGCATTTATATATATTCCAGAGCACCGTGTAAAATGCATCTAATTTGCAAAAATCTAAATTATTTACATACAAAGATGATGTACTTGGCAAAAGAAAAAAATTGATATCCATATTGCCCTATTTAAAACAAAGAGTTACCACCAAATTGCATTGTCAAAACGCGAACTAGCACGAATTTCAAAAAAAGCTGAGTCCCGTATTTAATTAAATCGACTAAAGATTAAAATATGTTAATTTGGCATTTTTATTACAAACAACCCCCAACAAAAAATTCAAAAACCGTTTTTTTTACAGAATATCCTTTAAAAAAGTACAGGGATGATCGTCCTTGGACAAATTGTATATACAGTTGGACGCGCCTTAAAAAAACTTTCTTATGATACCCATATTGTATATGTTGGTAAGGAAACAGATTCTCAAATTAACAAAACATGCAAAAATAGACCCATTTTCAAAATGGTCCAGCTCACGAGAGGTCAAAGCTGGAGCCGAAATATTTTAAATGTCATCTTAAAAAAGTCCAAGCTACATTTTTATTAGGATACATCGAGCACAAGTTTTATCAATCAAATTGTAATAATTGTTTCCTGAAGAAGTCACAAAATGTGGAGACGAAATATTGGAAATAAGTAATTATAATTAATAAATAAATGATCTTAAGCGCGTTTAAAATAAGAACAATTAAATAAAAGAAGATTAAAGAAAACTTAACATTTTTAAAAAAATATTCTTTAAATACCGAAAAATAACAGTTAAAAACAAAAGTTTTAACCAATTTTTACAGTTGCTTTCAAATGTTTGAGTAAAAAATTGTCAGTTGTTTTTACCACATTTGTTAGTTGCTTTTAACGTTAAAAACGACTACATTTTTATTTATTTTAACGGTAATTACCTTTTTAACTGAAATTGCAGTTATTTTAACTGACATTCTATTGTCAAACTTTTTTGAGTGTGTGTTTACACTTGTGATCACAGTCTCATACATACATATTATTGCATATAATCTAAAGTAGTACTTACTACACTTATTACACAGGCCAACACAAAAAATGTCTGTAAAAACTGTTTAAACTAATTTACCTAAATGTTAAATGTTTCTAAATGTTAAAATGTTATTCTCTCACAATATGACAATATTTTAAAATATAGGGAAAAATTAGTGAAATAAAAATTGGAAATTCACAATTAAAGTTTTTATTAGGTTACAATTTTCAGTTTACAATGTTAAAAATATTTGCTATACATTTTGGTTAATAAAATTAATTTTTCTTTAATAAAGGGTCCGCCAAATAACTTTTTTTTTTGAACTCCTGAACCAATTGGACTTTGTATGTCGTCATACCAAGGTCTTTATGCAAAATTCGTCTCAATTATGTCTCCGAAATGTTCAATTGTTGAGAACGACGGTGAATTGATGTTGATGGCGCTTCACGCACACTTTCTGCCACAGCAGCAATATTCTCGGGTGTACGCACTGTTTTTGGCTTTTCACGCTTTGGTTTATCGATGAGGATGCCAGTTTCTTTCACTTTTTTCACAAGATAACGAACATACGGACCATATTCGTTCAGCGGAAGGATAAAACTAATTATCTGGCAAATCAGACATGAGCTAAGTGTTACCATTCACGAAATAAGCACTAGTTGAAAAAAAACGTTAGATGGCGGGCCCTTTACTAGCTATTTGAACCCGGTCTTGCTTGGGACTCAAATATTTTTAAAACAAAACATATTTAAAACAAATTTTTGTTGAATACTTGAAGACTACAAAGAGATGCAGATTTTTCTCCGATTCCTTATCTGTACTATTACTTACGCCCTGGAGCCCCCGCTTCCGACTCGCCCTCGGCCGACGCGGCCACCTCACGCATTGTAATGTGCCCCATTTTATAATACATACATTAAAAATTATTAAAGCATAAAACTATTTTAATTTACTTTCTAGTAAAGTACATGACTGTTTATCGTTTTCAAGTGATTATTAGAATTTTATTTAAAATTTGTGCAGAATTTTTATAAAGTGTTAAATATACCTAAATGCCTTGACATACAGTTAATCTAAAAATGTAAGCCTATCATTTTTTTAAGGCTATCTTTTTCAAATTTTAACGGAATCTGTTTGTTTAGTGTACATCCAAACTGGACTTTGTAAATTGTCAAACTTAAAGGACAAAATTCAAAATTCGTTAGAAAATAAAAAACTTTAAAGAGCATCAAATAAAAATAAAATATTAGAAATGTGTGGGCGTAAAAGTAGGCGTGTACAATGAAAAGTATGTAGCGATCTTCCTTGGGGTTGAAGAACTATTGTGCAAGTATAGAGGAAGTCCTCGTGTGGATTTTTTTTTTCCTAAAGTAAAATAATGCATTCTAAATTTATTTTAAATGTGGTCGTAAATGTAGGCATTTTCGATAAAAAAAAAAAAATATATGGTGACCTCGGTTGACGTATAAGGATACCAAGTTGGAGCGAAATCCGTTGGAGAATAAAAATGTTATTATTAAATAACAATTTTAACTCTTTTTTTAATAAAGTGGGCTATATACTTTTCTTTCGACCACGTCTTATTTTAGGGCGTGGGCAAGAAAAGAATATGGCTACCTTCCTTGGAGTAATAGGATCAAGTGTACCAAATTTCATATAAATCCGTTGAATATTAAAATTTGTATAGCGAACAAACACACAAACAGAAAATGAATTTATATATATATATATTAGAGTTCGTTTTCAAATTTTTTTTTGATTTTGATTTCTGGATATTATCACTTTTTAGAAGGTTTTTGGATCAATAAAAATAATGGCGTATTTTTTTTTTTTTAATTCCAACTCCTTCCCGTGCCTATAGGCGACTCAAATCGCGGATTTTGGGTCCCTTTCCCATACAACAAAAACGGCTAAATATATGTCAAATCTGACTTCAGTATTTGATTCTACGGGAAAACTTAGGCCCATAAGCTTTTTTTAGTTTTTGGAATGCACCTGAATGCATAATTAGAGTTGTCCAAAAAAATAATTTTTGAAAAAAAAAATTAAAATATTTTTTTTTGTTAATATACAATGAAAAAATACTTACATCCGGAAAAAATGGTCCAAACATTTTAATGTTGTAGTTACCCGTTCAAAAGTTATTAAAGTTTAAAAATTTAATTTTTTAGTGAATACAAAATAATTTATTGGTGTTGTAATTTCTATTTAACAACAATTCTAATTAATTCTATTCCTTTCCACAGCAGATAAAGCTAAATAATTTAAATTATCTTTATTTTTAACTAAACACGAGTTGTTCAGGCGCGAAATTTTACCAACAAGTTGTTCGGTGTAAATAGTTGATGATTGTATAGTTTTAGCTTGTTCGATTGCATTAAGAAAACTTTTATTATTTTTTTGGACCACTCTAATTATGCATTGTGGTGCATTCCAAAAACTAAAAAAAAGCTTATGGGCCTAAGTTTTCCCGTAGAATCAAATACTGAAGTCAGATTTGACATATATTTAGCCGTTTTTGTTGTATGGGAAAGGGACCCAAAATCCGCGATTTGAGTCGCCTATAGGCACGGGAAGGAGTTGGAATTAAAAAAAAAAAATACGCCATTATTTTTATTGATACAAAAACCTTCTAAAAAGTAATAATATCCAAAAATCTATTTTTCAAAATTAACTCTAATATATATATTGAAATGTGAGAAAGTGGTGCGTGATACGACTTTTTCATTATTTTTTTTTCGGAAGCAGCACATCAAATTACTCAGAAATTAGCTAAAGTTATTGAAAAAGTTTTTTCGTCGTTGGTCTGTGTTATTTATTTATCTGCAGTATTGCCAAATCGTTGTTGGAGGTATTGAAATTTAAAACCCTTTCGATGTATAGTATTGTATTAAAATTAAAGTATGTGAAATACAGTGAAAACTTTAATTGTTAGATAGAATATGCAAAAAAATATTAAAGATATTTAATACTACACTTAGAATACTATGTAGGTAAAGACCACTGCAAATGTAGTTAAAAACAAATGAAATTTCACTTAAAGAAAGGACGACTTACATTTCATTAAATTCAACTAACATTGTCATTTATTGTAGTAAAAATGAACCACATGGTAGTAAAAAATAAGCAAACATTTATTTCTTTATTTTTTTAAATAACAAAAAACTACTGTAAAAAAGGAAGGTTAGTAAAAAATTTTATTTCTTCTACAAATGACTGACATTTACATTAAAAATAAAGAAACTGTATTACAACCTAAACAACTACACACAGAGAAACTTTTAGTTTTTTGCCAACTGAAGTTCGATTACTACGACTCAAATTCGTTTATTACGAATTTCATACGGTTGGCACAACTTAACATTGGTTTTGGCAAAAAAAATCGGTTATGTCAACTGACTTTTTGTTGCAACACCCAAAATATTGAGAAATCGAATGTAAATATCGTTGTACTAACTGAATTTATGAGTTGTTACCATTAATATACACTTTTTAATTCGGTTGGCACTTTATTTCTCTGTGTGTACATATTTTTAAAGCAGAAGTTCCCTGAGTGTAGAGGCCCAATACTTTGTTACCAGCTGTTTAGAGTATCGGAATATATTTAGAAGAACATTTAATTATTTTTATTTATTGAAACCCTATTTTGACCACATTCACATAACCTTTCGGGTGTGACAACCGAATTTTATCGAACCAACTTAAATCGATTGCTGCAACCTCTTAAATTCAGTTGTCACAAGCGAATTCGTTTAGTGCAACCGAATTCGGTTGTGAGAATCAAATTTAAGTCGCAGCAATCATTCGGTTGGATAAAATAGTTGGAAATTTTATTCTATTTCATTCCTTAAAACAATTCCGAAAATACCGTACCAGTGAATAAACCCACAAATTTTAGGTAAAAAAGTTAGTTAAATTACAATAATTTGGCAGAAAAGTTATCAAATTTTATTGTAAAATACTCTACACGCAGAAAAAAATACACTTTTGAATATGTTTGCAGGAAATTTATTTATATGTTTACAATGATTCAAAATTTTCAAACAAAGTTATATTTGCAATTGGAAAATGTTTAGATATTATGTTTGGCGCAAGCAAACATACATATAATAAACATATATATATTTGCAGCCAAACATATATATGTTTATATGAAAACATAATTACATTTGCAAACAAACATGTTATATTAGAAGCATGGGACACGGAAATGTTTTCCAAACAAAAGTATATTACCAGCATTTATATCTCCAGCAGGCCGTTTTTTTCAGCGTGTATAAATGCCCTTAATATTTTTTTTATTTTCCACTTTTTTTCTATCATCCTTGCCTATTTGGGTTTGATTTGTTTCTTCTTTTCTCTATTAATGCCATATAGGTAGAATTGTTTGAAAATATTAAAGGGTGAAAGAAAAGAAAAACAATATTTAATCATATGCATATCATAAGTAAAAATATTTTTTATATTAAAACTAACCGTAACATTTTAGAAATTTATTTCTATTTTCTTCCTACAAAAAATAATATTGACGGATACACATTTAAAAAAACAAACAACAGCGTTTAATTTTCTCGATCATTTTTGTCTGTTTGTTTCTTTGTTAATGTCAAGTATGAAAATATTAACGGGTGGAAGAAAAACAATACTTAAGGAGTGAAATCGAAGAATTCCAGACACAGATTGTAACTAAAAACTTTATGTTTAAAGTCCCTTTTTTGGATTAAGTTATCTTATAAAAGATTATGTGTACAAAATATTACCGAAATCGGATTATTAGTTTGTTTACAATTGGACTTTGAACAAAAGTGAGAAAATTAAATATCTGGTAACATTGTGAAATAAAGACGGAGGAGATTAGAAAAATATACAAAAATCTAAAAATAGAATATTTGTGTTGTTAGTGTTGTCACTTCTGAGTTTAATATACAATAACAGAAAAGGATAATAGGAAAGAAAACTGCAATTTAGCTGCATTAGATTTGAGGCCATACTTGGGTGTGATCGCTAAACGGTCATGACTTGGTATTGTTACGTTTGTAATGTAAGGTGAGCGCAGGTTTGATTCTTACAGCCGCAGGTTGTTGAAAAATTTATCATATAGAGACAATCTGACAATTTGTAAGACCCAAGTCTCCACTTTTGTCTACTATTTTGTTGACATTGTCAACTAAGCGTCTAAACTTTTTACTTTATTAACTCACTAGTAAATTTTTGGTTCCAATGGTGGGATTTAAAAGAACGCTCGGTAACAGAGCCCTGTGCTACCAGCGGGTTAGTACAACCAGGGTTCACCCCGTCCTGGAGGCCTCCGTTCAAAAACACACTCACGTAGTGCTACACATCCCATGGGCACGGGTCGGATGACACCCGGGATTACGGGTTTTTATCGAGTTATGCCACTCTAGAGCCGCCATGTTCTGCGAAAGTAGGGGCCACCTCTAACCGGGTGTGGCTCTTCACCACGCATGGTCGGTCTTGATCCTTGAATTAAGCTAAGGCATTATCGATAGATTTGCTGTATTCGCATTCAAGGACCCTGTGGCTCACACTCACTAACCAACCAGTGAGCAGGCACCACTGCAACGCCCCCTACACCTACATCCATATAAAGTCCAGCTCACACAACAACTGAAGCCAGCTGACCATTCACAACGTCGTAGATACGTGGAATGCGTGCTTGAACAACAGGCGGTGGACGGCGATTTTTCGAACAAAATTTTCTTCAGCGATGAAGCACATTTCTCACTCGGTGGATATGTTAATAAACAAAATTGTCGTATTTGGGGTTCTGAGAATCCTCAAGTAATTGATGAGAGGCCATTACATCCACAAAAAGTCACTGTTTGGTGTGCCCTTTGGTCCGAAGGTGTGATTGGACCTTACTTCTTCGAAAACGACGATGGGACGACTGTCACCGTCAATTCGGAGCGTTATGGTCGTATGATAACCGACTTTTTTTGCCTGCTATTGAAGAATACGACTTGGAGAATAAGTGGTTTCAACAAGACGGTGCCACATGGCACACAACTCTAGCGAATATGGCTTTATTGCAAGAGACATTTCCTGGCCGTGTAATTTCTCGTCGTGGCGCCCAATATGTGTCAAAAAGTGGTCCAAAATTACCTCAAAAGAATCAATGCTTGCAACACTTCGCGTGGTGGTCATTTAAATGATATGGTGTTTCACACATAATGTCAACGTTCAAACTTTATAATAAAAAAGAAATATCATGAAAAAAAATATTTTATATGTGTTTTATTTACCTTTACTTTTGAAACCGCAAAATGGATAACCCTGTACTTATCACATTTAATTTTATTTTGTAGTTTTATTTCTTTCTGTTACTTTTTCTATATAACATTTATCTCGTTAATTATCATCTAATAAACAAGAATTACCGTTAAAACTATTGTTTTTTTTTCTTAATTTTAGTATATTTTTTATTTATAAAATATTGCTAGAAAGTTGTTTTGCAGCATTAAAAGGATGATTTCTTCCTATGAATAGTCAATGTTGAGTTCATCGGTGAAAATGCTCGATTAGAATTATTTCTTGGCAGAGCAGTTTTTGCTGGGGAAATAATGACCGTTTAAATCTTTTGCACACATAATCTGACAATTTTTTTTGTGGTGGGGTAATAACCTTAGCACAGACATCTGCTTTTGGCGAGGGAATCCTTTAAGAGCCATACAGGGATACATTTGCCTTACATTCATCGATTATCTGATTAAGACTACATTGTGTTGCTGGCACAGTTAATTATTTTACGACGGTCCCAATCATTAAGCTTATTTTTCGGGCTGTCTGTTTTTTTTTGCTGTAAGTTAGTTTTTTTTTAAACACGCAGGAAATTCTTCCTATTAATTAATGTGTTGCTTTCTGTGGAAAGGGGATAGTGGAGAGATGAAAGGTGGTGAAAGATGAAGGGCTTCAAACATGGCAACACTGTAATTGCGCGAGATGATTAGTCTTAGAACAGTTGTTGCTCGCCACCTGATGTAGAGTTGGCGAATTTATTGAAGCTTTTTGTTTCATAGCCCTGATTCATTATTTTACTTCGGTGGGGTTATGTGCTATGGGAACAACGTAGGTGGGGGCAGCGATACATATAAGTGATAGAAAACTTATACACATTATTTTTCTAAATTGATGTTGTCGTCACCGGGAATCGAACCCGGGACAATCCGTGTAACAGTCCAACGCGCTACCATTAAACGTCTAATTTATATATTTTAAATTAGACTTTTAACAAAATGTTCACTTAACTTTTTTTCAGTATATGGCAACACTGATCACAACTATTATTCGGGTTTCGCAACACTATTTATATTGTCTTAATCAAAATAATAGGAACAACTAAAACATTGTTATTTTTACAAAAATTGAGTACTTTTTTGTAGTTTTTGTTGTCAACTACTTACATCAATGGTTGTCTAAATGGTGACATCTTCTAAAGAAACACAAATTCATTGACTCTAGATATGAAGCAAAAAATAACAAAATATGACATATACAATCCTTTTTTGCAATAAGAAAAAGGAAATATAAAAAATTACCTAAGAAGTATGCTCTTGTCTTACGCTTTATTCTGTCTACTTGAACGTATCTTTGTTTGCAATTTGACCACACTACATTAGTAAACACTACTAACATTTAGTTAACAACTACTTATTTAATCTTTATTAAATTTAAATATTTTATTTTGTTTCTAATTTAATTAATAGACAGTTACTTCCACTAGCCGCTGACAACACATAATTTTAGTTGGTTTGATCCACAATTTTGTTTTATTTATGAAAAACAGATACAAAAATCTACGATGGTTGATTTTTTATATGTCTTACAAGAACTGTACTTTTTAGTCTCGTCTCCTCAACATCTTTACATGCAGCGAATGATCTACGTCATTCAGTGTATATCTCTCAATCTGGTTGTCGTCCACACTATTAATGTGCTTATCAGCACAATTTTTTTAGCAAAATAAATTTGTGAAACATTAGTAAAATGTTTGTAAAACGTTAGTTCAAAACAGTTAAGTGCTGAATAAGTTTAACTAAAATTTTAGCTGAAAACACAATTTCAGCAAAAAAAATTTGCTGAAAAATAGTATACTTGATTTACAAGAAGTTTTTCTAACTTTTCTATTAACTTATTTTTTTTTTTGAGTGTACTAAAAATCTTATAATACGAGGTATCATCGTATATAATGCAATATTTGTAATACATTTGTTACTTCTTTGATCAAAATACAAAAATATTGTAATAAGAAATAATATAAAACCCGTTAATAACAATGGATTTAATAAATAATACTACAATAACAATAATAACTAAAAACATCTGGCATGATACCAATTAAACTCAATGCTCTATTTAATGTAATTCACTCACATAAAGTACCAGCGAAAAACAACAAAAACCAAAACTTTTAAAGCTTACGTCACTTTCTTCTTAGCGTTCGAATTTATAGTCCGCCAGACCGACCAATTGTTGTCCGTCCATCGATCTTATACATCTACGAGTCTGCTGGGTATTATTTGAGTTTTATTATTTGCCTTAAGAAATGATCTTTGGCACTTTCAACTCCAAACACGCCTTTATTTAATGACCGAAAAAAATCACAATAGGCCCCATTTTCACAATGTCCCGTTAGTCACTAACTGGGACTTTAACTGACACATTTGTTGTTGTTGTGGGAAACATAAGTTTTCAATTTAACTATATGTTAAATTATAACTGGACATTCAGTAATCGGGCCTACATCATATAATAAAACAAAACTTAACTGAAAAATGATTTTGCAAGTAATTTATATTATTTTTTTTTTTTTTTGAAACATTAAATATTTAAATTCAGCCATATACGAAAAACGAAAAAGTAAAAGTACAAATTAATTTAACTGCTGCTGCATACATGGGTTTTACCCACCGAGACGATAGAAAAAAAAAACAGAAACATAATAATATAAATGATAGTGCATTTCAATTGAATTAATTAAAGTTCAAGGTTATAATAACAAACAAAAAATTTTATTACCAATTTTTTTTTTTTTTTTTTTGTAATCTAATTAAATATCATAAAACTTTATGTTTTTTGGCGTTGTTTAAAAGAACACCGAAAACAAAAGCATTTATTTAATGATTTTTAATAAATTAAAAAAATATATAAACGACGTAATTTATTTAGTTTTATTAATTTAAAATTGATTAAATTTAAAGCGTTAAATTGCTCCCTTTTCGTTACGCTTAAGTAGGGGATATATTAAGTTAACACTATAAAGCGAACAAAAGAATCATAAAATTATATTTTGAAGAATATTAGATATTAACCCTCTAATGCACAAATTTTTGTTTAAAATTAAATTTAAACTACACTTAAATAAGAAAGATTACTAAAACTTGTATGTCCCAATTTAAGGAAACAAACTATTATCCAGACGAAACATTTCAATTGATAGACTTTCTTCATCTTTTGAAAGCAATTATTTATTATATATACAGTGGTGTTCAAAACATTTGCAACTGAAATCATGGTTTAGGTAATTATACTTTTTTTTAGCATATTATTTTACAAATACAAAGAAATTATTCATAACTTCTCAAAAATAAAAAAAAGGTAATTTTAACAAAATAAGTCGATAGTGCAGTGCTCAAAACATTTGCCACTTTTAAAGTAATTAACAGGAAATACAAACAATGGTTTTAACGCTCAGTATTTTGTAGCGTAGCCATTATTTTTTATAACTTCTAAACACCTCTTAGACATTGAGGCAATGAGCTTTTTACAATAATCGTCAGAAATTTCATTCCACTGCTTCTCCAACTCGACGAAAAGTTCATCACCATTTCAGAATACTTTATTGCCGACATTCCGCTTTACAATCATCCACATGTTCTCAATCGGGTTGAGATCGGGAGATTGAGCCGGAAACGACATGATATTAATTTCATTTTCCTGCAGCCAAACTTTTACAACCCCCGCCGTATGTTTTGGGTCGTTGTCGTGCTGGAAGGTCCATGAGAGTGGCATTTCGCATTCAGCATACAGAAGCATAACTGAACTCAAAAGATCTCTATAGACTGTGGCCGTCATTGTGCTAGTAATGCGGTGAATTGGGCCAATCCCAATCACTGTGGCGGTTGTGTATATGGGATTAAACTTTTCGCCTCGTGGTCTTCGAACACTAGCTCTTGCATCTGATCCCCGGAGGTTGAATTTTGACTCATCTGACCACAATACATTTTTCCATTGCTGTTTAGTCCAGTTCAAATGGGTGCGTGCAAAGTCAAGCCGAGCTTTTTGGTTTTTCCGACACAAACGGTTTTTTTGTACATCTATAACTTCTCAGGCTCTTCTTTTAATGGTGGGAAGACTGGCATCTATTAAAAGTTCAGTTTTAGCTTCTCTGGGAACTGCTTTGGGATATATCGTAAAAAATTCTTGATTTTCCGATTTTTTCTTACAGTTCAGTTGTGTGGATGTTACCACTATTAACAATTCGGCAAATCGTTGATTTTGGAACGGAGTACTTTATAGAAATTTCTTTTTGGGAAAGTCCATTTTGAAAATCATTTAAAACTTTTGATTTAAAATCAGAATTGTATTTATTTCCTGCCATTTTTTAAAAAAGTTATTCTTACGATGTTTATGTCTCCAACATCTTATTACAACTATTAAAGAACAATAATTATAATAAATTTGTTTAAAAAATGTAACGGCCTGAGTCTCATAGTAAAAAGGAATGCGATTACCGTTATATCCTAGCATTTGTTAGTAAAAATTGTTTCGTTAAGAGTAAGAATAATGAGAGTTGCAAATGTTTTGAACACCTGCATTTTGAATACATCTATTATTATAAATTTTTTTGTTGTTTTAATTTAACGGAATATGTAAAAAATAAATTTTAGTAAGTAAGTTTGATTTAAAGAAAATAAATCAATGAAAACAACAAATGCGATCTCAGTTCCAAATGTTTTGACCACTACTGTATATGGATAAAATCATAAAAACACTTTTAGCTCTGAATGTTCCAAAATTTAGTCGTTTTTGCATTAAAAATATCTATTTATGACTTATAATAAAAAATGAATAAAGTGCATAGTTTGTTTTGGAAAGTAATGCTGCACAACTAAATTGTACTTTAAATAAATGGAATGAAGTTGTAAAATACGCCAGTGAGAAACAAAATTTAAATATTTAGCAAAAACTGCAGCAAATAGATCGAAAGGGGTTGACATTAACTGCCATTATTGTTACTTTTTTGTGGTAGCAAACAATTTTAAATATTGCAAATATTTTAGAAAAAATTCAAATATTCCTAATAATTATTTCGTCCACTGTATAACTTGTGGATATAAGAAAAAACTTAAATATTGTGTTGATGCCGGCTTGTCAAAGAAATTAGTTATTAATTAAATTTAAGACAAAATAAAGTATTTAAATTTAATAAAAATAAAATGGGCATTTGTAGCAAAGTTGTTATAATGGTAATTTATGGAAAATGTGGTTAAATTGCAAACAAATATACCCAGTAGGGTGGGCCGATTTGTAAGGACAAAAATTTGTCGATATTGTGCCATCGATTTTTCGATAGCTTTCATTTCGAGGGGCCCAAATTTCAATTTTTTTACTTTTTCTCAACTTCTATTTTTATTGCTTTTTTAGTACACAGAAAAAATGACCAACCTAAAATATCTAATTAAAGATTTGTTTTGAATTGAATTTGTTTCTAAACAAATATTTAATTGAATCAATTAATATTTTAATTGATTTTTAAATATATAAATACATATTTTATTTTAGACGCAATTATCATATTATTTTTTCATACACTGTATGCATACAAAGAAATTTTTGAATATAAAATACCAAATACATTTGAAGTTAACAAACAAAACATGCACACACACAAACAGACTCAGCATTGCAAAAACACACATACCAACGTATAGATCACACACTTTTTTTGTGAGTATCATATTTTTTTTTTGTAGAAGTTATTTATAACTTTTATTTCCTTCTTAATTTTAATAAAAGGTTTAATTGATAGTATCATTGCCGTGATAGGTGCAGAATCAATTAAAATATTAATTGATTCGATAATTTTTTTAATTGAAACCCGTTTTTAGTTTTTTTTGTGTAGGTAATAAAAAAAAAATCTGCTGATTTAATTTTTTTTTTTTTTAATATTAACTTTCCAAGGTGACATAAAATCCTAATAATTACGAAAAGAGCATCCAAGAAAATTGATCACATAAGGAGTGATATGCATACGAAGCCTTAATTCATAGACAAATCTAACAATTCTGTTAAAAATTTTGGAAAAAACAATAAAGTATATGAGGGATTAACAGAGCTTTAACAATGAGTACTTTAATGGATAGAGGAAGATACAAATCCAGAGAATATCGTCGTCTCTTTAATAAAAATTATATTTTAGAAGATACACTGTTAATATATATAACAACTCCAAGACATTTCATTCTATCAACAAAATCTACTCGCATACCATCAAGAGTAACCGTCACATTATCCGTTGCAAATCCAAAACCCATAACTTTCGTTTTTCTCGGATTGACAGAGAACCCATTGACAGAAGTCCAATCTAATACATCGCTAATTATAAAATTAATTATAAAATTTTCTCAATTACAAATAGAAATTCTCAATTACACTGGCGAGCAAAAGTGAGTGCATGTTCAGCATATTTTTACTTAAAGTGTCATAAAATGGTAAATAATAAAGGAAATTTTATGAAACTTTCAGTAATTATTCTTTTTTCTATTAGCAACAAAATTTTATATTACGAATAATAATAACATAGCAAACTCAAAAAAAAAACAAAACAAAAACTAATGGAAACACTATTCACTCAGTTTTGCACGTTTTGAACACGTGAAATCATAGTAGGCTTTACTTTTCTGAGCAATTCCAAATTTACCGTTACATATGTCTTGTAGCTTGTCATCTACTTTAATAGTCTTGTAACGTGCGATTGCTTTTTTACTGTTTGTTATCAGTAATAGCGCTTTTACATAATAAAATAAAGAAAAACTGAGAAAAATCCACATAGACACCGAAAATAGTATAGTAGCTTTGACTGAAAGTGGTCACTCATCCAGAGTAATTGCAGAAAAAATAAAAGTGAGTCATTGCTGTACAAAAACGACGAAATGTAGCATCTATGCCGAATACAGGCGGTAAGTGAATGGACTGCTCGTAGAGCGCTTCAAAGAATCAGTTTAGTGGCAGCAGTTAAAAAGAAAAAACCAGCTCTGTCCGATAAGAATATTAAAGCGCGTCTAAAATTCTGTAAAGAGCATGAGCATTTGACCGTAGATGATTGAAAAAGGGTTATTTGGTCCGATGAGACAAAAATTAACCGATTCCAATCTGATGGAAAGGAATACTTCTGGAGCAGACATAATGAATCTATTCAAAAGCATCATGTGAAACAAACTGTCAAACATGGCGGAGATAGTTTGATGGTTTGGGGTTGTTTCACTTGGTGGCATTTGGGACCGCTTGTAAGCATTAATGGAATAATGAAGAAAGAGGACTACCTCCAAATCCTTCAAACCCATTTACCCGAATTTGTTGACCACAGCGCTTATCCCGAGGAAGAAGTCATTTTCCAACAGGACGGAGACCCCAAACACACGGCAAAGGTTGTCCAAAATTGGTTGTCTGAGCAAAAATTTCAGATCATGAAATGGCCTGCGCAAGGCCCAAACCTCAACCCGATAGAAAATTTGTGGTCTATATTGAAGAGGCGATTGGCACAACACAATCGAGCGCCTACTAACATAGAGGAGCTTTGGAACCGTGTAAAGATAGAATGGGAAAATATTCCGAGTGAATTTAAAGAGAACTTGGTGGAAAGTATGCCAAAGCGTATGAAAAACGTTATTAAAAACAAGGGATACCGTACTAAAATAAATACTTTATAGTTGCATCAGAGCAACGTGCAAAACTGAGTTAATTGAGTTGCCTTATGTTTTTGTATTGAATTTTTGTTTTTGTTATGTTATCAGTATATTGAATATACCATTTTTTCCAAATGGATTAAATAATAAATGATGAAAGTTTTATAAAATTTGTTTTACTATTTATCAATTTATGGACCTGTAAGTAAAAAAAAAGCTTAACATGCACTCAATTTTGCTCGCCAGTTTACATATGAAATTATCTCAATTTGAAATATAAAATCTCAATTTCAGTTGGATTTTTCCATATTTAAAATAAAAAAATTTCAATTTCGTTTGAAATTTCTCAATTTCTCAATTTCAATTAAAAAGTTCTCAATTTCAGTAAAACTGGTGTGGTGTAGTTTGTTTAAATTTTCAATTTTTTTTTATTAAATGCACTTTCTATGTATAATTTTTAAATTAAACAGATTCAAATTTAAATCAAAATAATATAAACATTAAATGACAAGTAATTCCATATAGTTTTTTGTTTTTGTTTATAATTTGTTCATGGCATCTTCCGGTTCTTTATTTCCGTGCATTGTATTTATACTCTCCTATGGTTGGTAGTCTATGACTAAATTTCATTTAACTTAAGGAAAGAATATATTTTAACATTATTATTAATTTAATCTAGTTTAAATTCTTAACTTCCTATATCCGCTTCTTATATAAAAAGCAAATGTTTTTAATAAAATAAAATACTTAAGTATTTCACACAAAATTAAATTATCATAATTTTGGCATTTGTTAATAAAATATTTTATACGGAAGTATTCTAATGTAAATTATAATTCGTGTCATTTAAAAGTAAAAAATATAAAATATTTAATATTTTTTAATCTTTAATCTTTTTTGTTATATTATAAACTTGAGTGTTTTTACGACAGGTTCATACAAAAAAAATGATTGACGTCTTTGTTGTAAAACAATAAAAATTATCTTGCGCATATGGCCCACGTTGTCGAGTAGTAGCTCGAGTTGTCAGCGAGTCGACCACATCGAGTAGCTCGAGTAGTGAAAGTGCATTTTTTATTCGTTTAAACTCATGTAAAAAGGTAAATATTGTGCATACTTTTTGAAAAGGCAAAGTTCCAAAGAATATTCCGAGCAAATCTCACCTCAATCGAATGATCATTGTGTCCTTGGCCAACTACTAATCGAAAAACACTCGATAAGTTTCCAAAAAAAATTTCTTTGAAATCTAGATTTTTCTTTGAAATCTCGCACTTTTATGAATTGAATGTATTTATAGATAGCTCATTTGAAATTTTAAAGTGTTTCGATAAAAATTGGGCAGTCGGGGAACAACTTCTCGTAAAAGCCATACAAAATTGTAGAAATGTGCTATTTTCAAAAAAATTTATGTCCTTTTATAAAATAAAATTTTAAAAATTTTGCACAAACTAGGGACCGTTATAATTATTCCTTTTTTCATAAAAGTCAGATGATAAAAGTTATTTTTTGATTTTTATTTTTTCGAGCAAAAATAAAAATTATTTTTTTATTTTTATTTTTTCGGGCAAAAATAAAAGTTATTTTTTGATTTTGATTTTTTCGAGCAAAAATAAAAGTTATTTTTTGGTTTTTATTTTTTCGAGCAAAAATAAAAATTATTTTTTGATTTTTATTTTTTCGGGCAAAAATAAAAGTTATTTTTTGATTTTTATTTTTTCGAGCAAGTGTAAAAGTCATTTTTTGGTTTTTATTTTTTTTTTTTACCAAAAATAAAAGTTATTAGCTTTGTTATTATGATTTTTCAGTGATAATAGATATACAGCAAATATTTTGCAATGTTATTTTTTGTGATAACTGTATTAATATATATTATAATACATTTTTTAAGTATCTAACTACAAGACAAACATCTATATTTGTACGAGCAGTGAGCCAATTTTTGGAAACTAAAATCGTCATATTTAAAACAAGAATTCTTCAAAAAAATCGTCATATTAAAAATAAGTTTTACTGTTTATTAAACTCGAAAATATTACAAAAGGCAACCATAAAATTTATATATTTCGTTCATACAAATATAACAATATTATTTGTTATTTATTCGTTATAAAAATAATAATTTATAACTTATGGAATTTCAACTCAAGAAATATCAAAAATAACTTTTATTTTTGCTCGAAAACATAAAAATCAAAAAATAACTTTTATTGTTGCTCAAAAAAATAAATATCAAAAAATAGCTTTTACTTTTGCCCGAAAAAATAAAAATCAAAAAATAACTTTTATTTTTGCTCGAAAAAATAAAAATCAAAAAACAACTTTTATTTTCGCTCGAAAAAATAAAAATCAAATAATATTTTTTATTTTTGCTAAAAAAAATAAAAATCAAAAAATAACTTATTTTTGCTAAAAAAAAGTAAAATCAAAATTTTAAAAAGCAATGCATTTTATTATAGACTAGTTCATAAGGATCAAAATGGTATACTTGAAACAGTTTTCCGACATTTACTTCTAGTTGCTTTTTTTGTTTAAAAATTTGAAAATAACTGTTATTTTTGGTCCCTGGCACAAACTTATATATTTTAGAGTCGAATACTTCAGCAGAATCAATGTTTAAAATTTCGTGGCAATCCGACGAAAATTGTAGGATAGGCCAACTATTACTCAAAAAAAAAATCGAAAACACTCGAATACTTCCATAAAAATGTGTGAAAATACGCAGCGCCTAAGAGTCAAAAATGTATTTTAAAAATTTAAATGTGAAAGGCGTGGTAGAGAAGAATGAGAGTAATTTCTAAAAATCATAACTACATTGTAAATTTTCAATATTCTGAATCAGACTGCGCAGTTTCTGGTATTGAACCTTCGTCAGTGACCCTGTTTATTTTTTGAATAATGTAATATTTGTTATGTTTTTATTTGTTCGATTGCGTCTATATGAAATTTTTCTGTGCAATCACTGACCATGGTATAGATAAACTGCCACATGCACTCGCACTACACGTTAGACAGAGCGCTTTAGCTCACTGAGCTATCGTCAGGTCGAGTTTTGTTGTGATTAAAACTAGTTGTATTCAATACACGGTGTTTTTGTTCTTGCATACATTATCTCAGAAGTACAACTCCAACAACACAACAGTTCTATTTTTAGAAACTTACCTCACTCTAATATCCACTGTTTTCCCATATGTTGTAACTAAAAAATTTTATGAACTTCTCAAAAATTTTACGAAATTTAATTATTTTGTTTCGCATTTATTTAAAAAAAAATGGTATGGTAGTTAGGTATTTACACTGAGAGAATTATCTTCACTTCGGCAATGAATTTCTTCATAGCTTTAATGAAAATTGTCACTGAAACTCGTTCATTGAAACTTTTCATAGAATCTATGAAACACCTGTTTCATTAGAGTCAATGTCTATGAAATGTTTGTAGAATTAATGAAAATCTTCATAAAACTAATAAATCATTCCTACAATGAAGCGTTTATAGAATTTATGGAACAGTTTCATAATTTTTTTTTTAATAATAAGAAGTTCTTTGAATTACTAGAACTCTTCATGCATGATTTGAAAAATGCATTGGAATTTTAGTTATACTTAAAAAAAAATTTTTGTTAGAACTTTAAGACAAAGAACTTTAACTTATCTTAAATATTTGCTTCATATACAGCAGGAAAACTTTTTCTTTAAACTTTTTAAATACAACAAGTTAGAGTGTATTTACAAAATGTTCTACAAGTTGTGGTTAAAACCTGAAAATTTAATTATTATATTTATAAATTGCGCCTAACTATTATTTTAAGTATAAGAAAATATTACTAGCATCATAAGAAAAAAATATGTCTTATGCATAATTATTACAAGGCAATGAAAAAAATAAAAATTGGATAAAAATAGTTATGGGCAACGTTTTTATTGAAATGTTTCTCATAATTGCAAGTTTGATATAATTTTTATTAAAAATAAAAATTATGTTTTTTCGACCTTTAATTGTGCAATGAAAATGAAAATTATTCAAGTTCGAGGCCAAACTCTAAATTTCTTTATTAGGATATTGTCCTAACAAATAATCTATAGAGTTTTTTGTTTTCAAATTTATTATTTGACCCTTTCAGGAATGTGTTGATAGATCTAGTAATAGTTCTAATAATTATAAATCAAGTTTTTTTAAATATTCATTAAAATTAAGCAATTTTTTCGATTCCCATAATTTTGATAATAATAAATTTTTTGAAGCTTAAGAAAAACAATTTCGTTATTACACTTTTGTTTGACTGACTTAGTTCCAAGGAACAAATTTTATTTGTATCAACAATTTTAGTAAAATGTTAAGAAATTTAACGGTTTATTTTTTTTTTTTTAATTTAACGGCTTAGTTTTCAATTTAGGGTTTTTTTTAAAGTTCTGCCTATTATGGAGGCTCTAACTTTTCTAAAACTTCGGGTTCTGACAAGATCTTTAGCCAGATCGAAGTACTAGTATCAACCTAGCTAATATGTTTGATTTGCTTTATTTTTGTAAATATACGGAGGTTGGAAGCTCGTTAAAAATAAAAAAAAAACGGCTTAAATTACTTGTTTTTTGGTTGCCCTAAAGTTGAGTTTAGAAGGGAAATATGTGTTGATATGTGTTTCTGTTTAAAATGAGATATTCAATGTTGTCAAACTACACAGTTCAACAAAATCAGAAAAAGTTGATGCATCGGGGTTGCGACATATCATTTCTTAAAGACTTTTGGATAGGGATGACGAATATTGTCTTAGATGTTTAAAGTAAGCTTTAGCTAAAGAAATATTTGCAAAACACTTTTTTCAGGAAATTTAAATGTTTTGATAAACTTTTTATAACATAATACAAAATTGAAAATAATAACGCAACTTTTTTGCAACATTCAAATAGTTTAAACTGTGGTCTTGCAAGTTTTGAAAGGGGTGATAATATTCTCTATGATTCTATTTAAAGTTGAGATTTATAATTTTTCACGATTTCGTTAATAAAATATCTAAAACGGAAAAAAGATCCAAGACTTTAATACGTACATTTAGTGACCATCACAGGTTACTTAATTTATGAAAAAATTTGCATGCTTTCTATTTAAGCTTATGAAAAAAATTGCTTTAACTACAAAAATTTTATATATTATAAAGGCATATTAAAGCATAAACTTAAAAATATGGAGTATGTGACAAATCTTAATTAATAAAATTCAGATAAAAACATTTAAATATATTTAACACATGTTTTCTAATCAATACCAACCAAGTTACAGTTAATTGATGTGCGTTTTCTTAAAAAATAACAATTTCAAATGATACATGTTTAACCCTGCAGTACTATCGTCTATTCAACTTACGCCATTACTATCGATGGGTGTAATCCACATCTGTCATTCATATCAGTTAAATTCAATTATGCAAATAATATTTTTTTTTTTCAATAATGAACTCCAAAATACAGAAGAAAAATTTAATTTTATAAGTTTGGCAATTCATTTATTTTTTAAAAATATTTTGTAAATGTACATCTCTCTCGAAAAAAAAACAAAAATTCAGCCTTATGGGTGGATTTCACCCAGACGATAGTACTGCAGGGTTAAAAATGTATTTTTTTTTTATTTTCCACAATTATTTTTAAAAAATATGTCAAATATTTTGAACTTCAGATTGAATTTTTGGAAGATTTTGATATGAAAGCGATGGCTCTTTCGCTGAAATTAATTAAGTGGAATATAAATTAACATCATGTGCTAAAATTTTGCAAATTCAATTAAAGGATTTTATAATATTCACAAAAAACAGAAATAAGTGATATGGTTTTTAATGCTCAAAGTGCCATATTAAAAGTTACTTGTAGTTTATTCAAGTATATGAATTAATAGGAAATTTTGAAAGATTTTTGTAAAAGTTTAAATCGGGAATTACAGTTTTGTTAGTTTTTTGTTTTTATATACATTCGAGATTATTTTTATGTTGTTTTTAATTTATAACGAGCTTCCAACCTCCGTATATTTACGAAAATAAAGCAAATCAAACATATTAGCTAGGTTGATACTAGTATTTCGATCTGGCTAAAGATCTCATCAGAACCCGAAGTTTTAGAAAAGTTAGAGCCTCCATAATAGGCAGAACTTTAACAAAAAACCTATTAATCATTAATTTTGCTCCATTCTCGTCTTCTTAGTAATCAAGCACGTGGTTAGAGTATTTTCCTAACAAGCATCATGACGTTACTAAACTTTGAAGGAATATTTCGAAAAGTGGAGCGTATATTAAAATTTGGTGTTTACATTTCTGCTCGACGTTCTAAAATCTAACAAAATTATTAAGTCACATCTTCGATGCATTTTTAGTGTTTAACAGTGTTGAATATAGGGGAAGTATGTATAATTGTTGATATATTTTCACATAAAAACACTTAAAACGCGTTTCACCGTAATGTTATTTCAATGAACTTTTTACAAAACTTTGTTAAAGATAAACTTCAAAAAAAAAATTTTAAAAATTATTTTTTATGGTGTTTTTTGTTTAAGAGTTAAAAACTCTTGACAAAACATATTTTTTCTTGATTCTTAAAGAGCATTAAAAAATCTTGTAAATCAAGCAAAATCACGGCCGTCTGGCAACTCCAGACATAAACGAAATGTATCACAACTTTTAGATAATTTTTTATCTTTTTTATTTTTATTTTTTTATTTTATTAATTAATAATCATATAATTACAAATTATATACTATTACCCTAACCGAGCACTAGCTACTATGGCCTTCGGCGCGTTGTAGCGAAAACAGACCAGTGCCTCTGGTGGGAATTGAACCCACGACCCCCGCACTGATAAGCCAGCACGCTACCAACTAGCCTACCGGGGCGCACTAATTTTTTATCTATTAATAATCATTATCAAATCCGCGGTCATTCTTTTATTTTGTTTGTAAAAAACATTTAATTTTGAAACAGAGCCTTTTTATTTTTTAACATCTTCGAAAAATTGTTTAATCGTGTTGGTCTTTCATGTAGATGATGAATGTGGGAGATACTCTACTTTATCGACATGCGTTTTTACAGTATTCAAGAAATACAATTAAAGTGCTGTACATGAGCAAAGATATTTACATAATTTTATTTAAAAATTTGTTAACTTTTTTACTTATGGACATGAGTAATACTATGTTTCCACTCACGTGTTTTGAGCAAAAACATATGTTTTGGTGAAAAACAATGCATGGGAAAACATGTACAGAACATGTTTTATTTCAAAACATGTCCAAAACACGTTCAGTGGAAACGTAGCATAAAGTAGTAACACAAAATATTTCAAATATTTGGTATTTTACACAAAAATATGTATGTCATGTTCCGATTAAAAATACAAGACTTTAAAATGTTTTTAAAGTATGTCAAGTTCTTATTAAAAATACAAGACTTTAAAGTTTTCTTAAACATTTTTTTAGTGATGGGCATTTGTGGAGCAGAATATTGTTTTTTAATCAAAGAAAAATTTAGCGATTTTGGTAAGATAGTAAAGATGCTGTAGTAAATATTTGAAATTTTATTTGATTATTATCCAAAAAAATGAAATCGTTACCGCGAATTTAACAAAAAGTATCAATCGAGAATATAATTATCTTTCATTTGAGATATAATTCGTTTGCATCCCACAACAATATCAATAAAATGGAAAGTTCGCTGATTTTGACGATTTATGAATGATATAAAATAAATTAATTTTAAAAATCTTCCATAAGGATTCGATCTAACATTTAGTCAGTTATTTTTTCAAATTCGTTTAAAACTGTGGTTTATAGGCAATTTTTTTCAACAAAAAAATCCAATCAAAACCCCTTAATAACTGTTAAAGGTTAATTTTAGTTTCACAAAATCACATAACTAATGATGTATGATTGCCAAGGACAGTAACTTCATGCACTAAAAATTAGTGTTTTGGGTGCCTATAATATGGCTGAACAATTTTAAAATATGCACTGAAAACTAAAAAAATGTGCACTTAAATTGCTTTAAATTAATGATTTTCATGTTTTTAACCAATTGTACCCAGCAAAACTTTGGTAATGGGTGCGATAAAGTAATGCATTACCTTGTAATGTGTACTCCTTACCTGTATCATTGTTTTCCAACAAGAAGTAATGAGTTACCGATAATTGAACACTCATGAATTACCTTGTAATGATACCTCATTACATTTTACATTACTTCAAAACATAAAATAATGACTTACCGATCATCAATTACATAATGCAAGCATTATAAACGTAAAGTAATTATTAATATATATTTTTGAAAATCTATTTATAGACACATTACTTTGTGATGTTTTGTAAGCATAATGGTAAGGTGTATATTTTTGATATCACGAACGAAAACACGAAGCACAACAACTCATCTACATTTTAAGCATCAAATATTGTATGTATCGATGGCTCACTTGGTAGAGTTCTCGCCTAACTAATTGTTAAATACCAGAGACCCCAGGTTCGAATCCCAGCATGCCCAAGTTATTTATGTAATAAAAAAAAAGTTATTTATTTAATTAAAAAAAATTTTTATGCATTTTTTTTTTATGAAAATCTATTTATAGACACATTACTTTTTCCCACCATGTAACACTATAAGTTACCAGTTAATTTACCCACTACAAGGTAATGAGTTACTTTGAGGCTCATCGCCTGTAAAATTCATCAGTGAAGTAACGTGTAAAGTAATGCATGAAGCCCTATGGCGATACATTACTTTACAAATGATTTGGTAATGTGTGGTTTTGCTGGGTAATTAAATTTTCATTATTAATTTGTATTATTTAATATATTTCTTGCAAACGTGTTGCACAATTTACACAAAATTTTTATTATTTTGATTGAAAAATGAAATTTAAGAGAACACTTAAAGGGGTTTGGGTACACTTTAGCCTATATGATCGTTGGTCAAACAAAAAATGGACTGTTACACAGATGGTGCCGGTGTTCCCATAGCACTTAACCCCACCGAAGTAAAATAATGAACCAAAAAGCTACAATAATTTTGCCAACTCTCCATCAGCTGGCAAGCAACAGCTGTTCTGAGTTTTATCTCGCGCAATTACAGTGTTGCCATGCATATTTTATGCTTTTTATCTTTTCCCACTTTTCATCTCTCCACTATCCCCTTTCCAAAAAGCAACACATTAATAAATAAAGGGTCCGCCATCTAACGTTTTTTTTTCAATTAGTGCTTATTTCGTGAATGGTAACACTTAGCTCATGTCTGATTTGACAGATAATTAGTTTTATCCTTCCGCTGAACGAATGTGGTCCGTATGTTCGTTATCTTGTGAAAAAAGTGAAAGAAACTGGCATCCTCATCGATAAACCAAAGCGTGAAAAGCCAAAAACAGTGCGTACACCCGAGAATATTGCTGCTGTGGCAGAAAGTGTGCGTGAAGCGCCATCAAAAAAAAATAAGAAAAATTTTTATAAAAACATGCATATTAAGTAAAAATATCAATAAAAATATGCATTCAAATCAAAATAGCTAAAAATATGTAATAAAAATATACATTTAAAGCGAAATATTCAAAAATATGCATTCAAAAATCAATGCCATTTTAACTCAAACTCTTTGATTCGCAAAGATATTTTGTTTACCCTGTTCTCAGACTTAAGGAAAAAATATGCAATTGCATGAACCTTTGGTCCCCGCTTATTACGATGTTACCTACACATATAGACTACTAAAGACGTGTTCTTAAAGATTCCCTATTAAAATTTTTTTTTTTATTTATTTTATTAATTAATAATCATATAATTACAAATTATATACTATTACCCTAACCGAGCACTAGCTACTTCGGCGCGTTGTAGCGAAAACAGACCAGTGCCTCTGGTGGGAATCGAACCCACGACCCCCCCCCCCTACCACTAAACTAACAAAACAAACTTAACTAAAATTTAAAAATATGTATAGTTTTTAAAAGAGATACATTTAAACGGCCCCCTAATACTACTTTGTTAAATTTAATCTTTTTAATTTTGAAAAATAAAAAAATAACAAATTGTCGTTTTTTCTATGGAAACATGATGCAAGCTTTTTTCAATATTTCAGTAATAATAAATAAACCCGGTACCCAAAAGAAAACGAAACTCTTGTTTTATAGTAAAAATCCCATATTTTGAAAATATGCATCTTTTTTCAAATGAAGAGTGGACAAATTTTTTCAAAAGTACATTTAAAAAAAATGCAATTTTTTTTTTTATATGCACTTTTATTTCTTTTTGGCGATGAAAAAAAATGATTCCGCAAAAAAATTTCGAAAGTATACCATTCCAATGCAATTTAAATGGCGATGATCCGACTAATATAAAAGAAAATACGAATATTCAAACTAACACATTTTTTGGATAATTTTTAAATAAAACTAAATCACGCATAAAACCGTGGCTCTTTTAAAATTTGAAAAATTAAAAATGTTAATTGTGAAAGGCGTGGTAGAGAAGAATGAGTGTATTTTTCTAAAAATCATAACTACATTGTAAATTTTTAATTTTCTGAATCAGACTGCGCAGTTTCTGGTATTGAACCTTCGTCAGTGACCCTGTTTATTTTTTGAATAATATAATATTTGTTATGTTTTTATTTGTTCGATTGCGTCTATATGAAATTTTCTGTGCAATCACTGACCGTGGTATAGATAAACTGCCACATGCACTCGCACTACACGTTAGACAGAGCGCTTTCGCGCACTGATCTATCGTCAGGTCGAGTTTTGTTGTGATTAAAACTAGTTTTATTCAATACACGGTGTTTTTGTTCTTGCATACATAATCTCAGAAGTACAACTTCAACAACACAACAGTTCTATTTTTAGAAACTTACCTCACTCTAATGTCCACTGTTTTCCCATATGTTCTAAGTGATGCCACATAAACCGTTAAAAAGATATGGGCAATTATGTGCAACTGCTTTTGCAAAACTTTTATTTTTATTTTTTTCAAAAAATATTTTTTTATGTAAATCTTTTTTCTACTATATTTAGTAATTTTTTTTAGATTTTTATAAATAACTTTGAATTCCGTAAGAGGTTCACACGTTAATTTGACAACGGCATAGTGGAATAAATTATAATTACCATATATTTTTTTGAAAATTATAAAAAACGAGTTTTTTTAAATACAGCGGTTTAAACCGCGGATATTGAATATAATGCATTTTACCTTCAAAAAATCATTGTTTTGCTTATTTTATTTAAAGAACGACAGTGGCTTTAAAATTAAGTACGTCTGTTTTTGTTACATTTTTGATTCTTTTCATATTTCCACAACCGTTAGGACAAACAACCCAAATCTTGCGCGATGACACTTGCCAAATTATGTTAAAAGTGATGGGGATAGATAGAGCTTGAAAATTATATATTTACGTTACAAACTTCATTTTTTTCTGTTTGTATAAAATTGTCTTCTTTTCTAAATATTTCACGATATATTCATTGGATTTAGAATTTTAATAAAAAAAGTGATTTAAGTTTAATATTAAGTTTAGGCATAGTGATAAATAAGGACAAAACTAGAAATGCAAAATGTTCAACTTCCTTGCAATACCATTTTAAAAACTGAAAATGAGAAGAAAAAAAATTGTGACAGATTTGGGTTTATTAAAAATATGTATTTCAAAAAAAAAGAGAAATTTGTTGAGTAGTGTACTTGTTTTGTTTAAAAACAAAAATAAATCTACTTTGTGATTTTTTAAAATTAAATTCATAACTGTTAGGGTCTCTGATTTCAATGTGATGCGGTGTTGAAACTTCTTTTGTAATTACACAAATAGCGTGTTATTTTGACTCGTTTGTGTAGTCCATGTGTAATGAGTGTAATGAGTGTGCAATTTTAAATTTATATTTCAAATACACCACGTTTTTTGATAAATTTCAGATTCTGAGTAATTTTTTTTATAGAAAGCTTAACTCATTATTGACACAGTGTTCCCTTTTCGACCCAGTACTTTTAAACAGCTATATTTTTTTACTGGATAAAGATAATTCAGTGGGTTAAGCATCCTAAAATAATTCAACATCTTGACTGCAATCGTGAATAAAAAAAATTGTAAATATTTTTTATCCAGAGTTGCCAAATAATTATTTAACAAAAAATCGATTTTTGCACCTTTTTGATGGAAACTTTTCAAAAATTATTTAAAAACATAAAAGCCTAACAATTTCTATTTTTGATTGAAAATGTATTTCTCTGCTAGAAATTAGTTTATAGATTGTATATAACTTTTGAAAATCTGACAGATCGGACGATGAATTTTTCAAATACACAAAGTCTAAAATATTCCAAAATTTATTTCGTTTTCGCTCAATAAAAATAATAGATGGTTTTTATTAAAATACTGCTATACTTATAAAAAAAAATATATCTCCATATGGCAATTTTACAATATGGTCAAAGACCTCGATCTTTTTCCCAAAATTTTTAAAATTCGGTTAAATTTAAAAAATTTTTTTTTTTTTTTTTTTTTTTTTATTTTAGTTAATGTACTTATAATTAATATAATTACATTACTCCCATTGGAGCTTCTAGCAACAAAAAATAGGTTATCATAAATTTTTGAAAACAGATTTGTTCACGAAACTATGCTGATTTATATGCTGTCAAAGTTAAAATTTTGGTTGCTAATATTTCCACTAGGGGGCGTTTTAAGCCAACAAAAATTACAAAAATTTCTTAATGAAACAAGAGTTTAGTTGAAAAATTTTCCAGCAGATCTATGACGTGCCCTTAATGAGTTAAAGTTACAAAAAACTAAGAGAAATCGGAATACGTGTTCAATAGGGCGGGTCGATTTAAAAATCGCTTAACGTTCAAGGAAAATCGTATTCTAGGGATCAAAATAAGAAACTTTGCCGAAGGGACCATACCTCTAAAACGAATTCTGATGTCCCGACTTTTGACCCGTAGGGTCAAATTTTGAAAAAGCCCACTATCAATTCAAAAAACTTTCAACTGACTATCGTTACCCCTAAAATACCGTAACCGAAATAATTGAAGACCCATTACCCGTAAAATTTCGTTACCGATATCCTTAAAATACCGTAACGGAAATAACTAAAATAATGTCATCGCTAGAATACCGTTACCGTAATAAATGAAACAGCGTTACGCTTAAAATACCGTTGCCGAAATAATCTAAGAAAGCATTTTGTTTAAAACAGCAATATCTTAATTTTTTTATTAATTTAGGTCGTATTGTCAACTTTACGTACCCGTTTTATATCGTTACGTGATAAATAATTAAAAAATAATATAAATAAGTGAAAAATTGTTCGTATGTAAAATAACGTTACCCTTTCAATACAATAGCCAAAATAACTGAAAAACCGTTATCCTTAAAATATCGTTACCGAAATAACTAAAATACCTTTACTGCTAAAATACCGATACCGAAATAACTTAAATATTTTTGATCAGTGGTGATAATCTTTAACTTCTCATATATTAGTTCTCATTTAGTGAGAAAACTAGTTTATATGAATGTTTGATGTTTTGCATGGGATTGTCACTTCTTTAAAAACGTGTTCTGATGATGGGAACCTAGAAAATTCCCGAAATAGATCTATCAACACATTCCTGAAAGTGGTCAATGAATAAATTTTAAAACAAAAACTCTATAGATTATTTGTTAGGACAATATCATAATAAAGAAATATGGCGTATGGCCTCGAACTTGAATAATTTTCTTTAGTTAGTCTCTTTACAGGAAGAAGAAGAAGAAAACATTTTTATTGAAAAATTTTTACGGACACAAGGGATACACCAGACTGCCGCAGTTTCGTCCCCCTCCTGGGACTCGTCAGTGGTTAATTTATGTGTCAATTGAACAAAGTATTTTATATTTAATTTTGCTCTATATGAAAAACTTTTTTTATTTTTTTTTTGGTGTCGTACTGTGATTTGAACTCACGGTCTTAGCATCAAGCTATGCATCGTAATCTCACCTCTTAGCGAGTTGAGCCACGATCGACACAGCGTTGACTGCGACTAAATTGGAGTTTGGTCACACTACGTACACACAAGTATTGTTTTGATCAGAAAAGACAGAATTAGCTAATACCAATGCATCTCTTTTTCACAAGTAATTATCACGTTTTTATGATGCGCTTTATTCACATACAATTTTCATTTTCATTGCACAATTAAAGGTCGAAAAAACATAATTTTTATTTTTAATAAAAATTATATCAAACTTGACTTAAATATCGCTAAAAAAAAAAAGACCCGTTACCGAAATAACTGAAATATCGTTACCCCTATATAATTTGTTCTTTGGAACTTCGTCAGTCAAACAATGTTGTACTACTAAAGTAGTTTTTCTTAAGCTTCAAAATTCAAATTAGTTTAACCTTCGCACTCCCAAAGCTTTTTACATAACTTTTTACATACTTAGTAAGAACCCACCCGACCCGGGTTGGTTCTTACTATTTTACACATATTTTAAATAAAAAAAATGCATTTACTCCAACATTTCATAATGGGTTAATGAAGGATAGATGAAAAAAACGAATAATAACAAAAAATTATAGCAAGTACCGTTAACCCATTCTTGCCTATTTTGTATTTAAATACTGTAATGTGGCACATAACCCCGAACAGATTTGCTACATAGCATACATATGTATTTATTTTCTATAACCTACAGTCTTTCCGTTTATTCCATTTTGCTAGCTCTAATTTAATTTATAGTTTTCGTTTCAGTATGTAAACGCCCTAAAACTCAATCTATATTTTCTACCACAATGTCAATGACTCACAAATACCGAAGAATATGTTGGTGTGGTTGCCGTATATACAATTCACTAGTAATGGGTACTATCACCAAAGAGTATGTATTACTAAGCTTCGAGGTAATAATAACTACACTTAGAAAATAAATCCGTAATGGCTACTGAAAATGTGGCTGTTATTACGGGAAATTTAACTTTTTTGAGCGTTGCGGTATTTTTTTTTTTTTGCTTAATTTAGCATCATATGTCTGCTGAACTGTAGTAAAATGAAATTAGTACACTCAAATAAAAAAGTTAGTAAAATCAGCAAAAAATTTTGCTGAGTCATCAAAATTTTAGTCAGGAGGGTGCTTGCAAAAAAATTGCTAAATCTTTTGCTGAAAATCAGCGAGCTGATTTTTAGCAATAAAATTAGTAGATTTAGCAAAAGTTTTGCTAAAACTTAGTGGATTAAAAATTAAAAAACCCTTGCTAAACATTAATAAAACTTTTGCTGAATATTAGTAGACTGAAAAAAACTCAAAAAATTTGTATAAAATTTTTAATTTAGTTAATTTATTTTGCTGAAAATCATAAAACATATTTTTGTGATTCTTTTTAAAATAATTTACAATACGTTACAAAAAATAAAAATTATCATACTTCCACATTGGCGACATGAATTAATGTAACATCTAAAAAATATAAATAATTATATATAACATAAACAAAATTATCTTTCAACTATTTACATCAATGGTTGTCTCAAAGATGCTATCTTTTAAAGGAACGCTAATGCCGCAGAGAATTATAGAAACGAAACGAAAAAATAAACGAATAAAATAATTAATAGACAATTACTTTCAGAAGCCGGTGAAAACGCAAAATTTAAGTTGTTTCAATCCACAGTTTTATTTTATGTATGAAAAACAGATACAAAATCTTTCATGGTTGATTTTTTTATGTGTTTTACTAGAGTTGTACTTTTTAGTATAATTTTCCTCGTCACTACTACATCATGACATCTAATTCGTTCTGAGTATAACTTTTAATCTGGTTGTCATTCACACTATTGTTGTGCTAATCACCACAATTTTTTTAGCAAAATAAATTAGTAAAACATTAGTAAAATATTAGTAAAACATTAGTTCAAAACAGTTAAGTGCTGACTAAGTATAAATAGAACTTTACAGAATAAAAATTAAAAAGTAATAAATAAAAATACTTTTTTTCAGTCCTTTACACTTTTTTCCGAATAGATGAAGGAGCATTCTTTTAATTTTAACGCTGTAATAAAAAATTTTATTTATTTAAAATAATTTTTTTTTTTTGTGATGAGTAAAATTTTTGCTAAATTTAGCAACTGGTTTTCAAAAATGAGTAAAATATTTTACTAAAACCAGCAACAAAAATTAGTACAAAATTCAGTAATTTGTAAAATTGCAAAAAATGTTACTAAAATAAAAAATTGTACGAGTACTAAAAATTAGTACAGAAATAGTAAAGTGCTATTGAGATGTTTTCTGAAAACTTTTTTTTCTGAGTGTACAGGTGCATGTTTGTAGTTTAAACGAAAATCATTTGTAACATTCGTTAGAAGCTCACTATTTTATTTACTGCAGTTATTATTTGAATTCAATATGGAATAATTAAGAATAGGAAATGACATAAATTTTTTGTTTTTGTACTTTCATATAAGACAATTAACTGTCTAAAGAACATTTTACTGCATTTTATATGGCACAACAAAAGTCTATAAATTCAGAAACTAATTACGTGTATTAGCCTAAAAATTTATGTATATTCACCACTTAAAAAATAATAAAAATTTTATTTTTTATACTAAAGGCATTCATTATGCAATACATTCACTTAATGTAAAGAAAACTGGAAAAAATAATAAAATAATAAAATAATACAAAACGATGGAAAAAACAATAAAATTATTAAAAAAAGAAAGGTAAGTTACATTGCACAAAGTAATGGAAAATATTAAAATATTATTAATAAGACAAACAAAAAAATAAGCAAAGCTGGACACAAAAATATTGAAAGGAGAAACATCAAGTGACATTAATAATACACAAAATGTCTTGCAATTAAGGTAAATCTCAAATTAATATAGACAATATTAAAGTTATTGATAAGAAATTACAAACATTGATAAGAAATTGTAATACAGTTTCTTTATTTTTAATGTAAAAATATCCTTGTAGTTCATTTAAAAAAAACAAACCACATCAAATGACTGTTTTATGATTTTACATACATTGGAAAAAATAATAAAATAATACAAAACGATGGAAAAAATAATAAAATTATTAAAAAAGAAAGGTAAGTTACATTGCACACAGTATTGGAAAATAATAAAATGGTATTAATAAGACAAACAATAAAATAAGCAAAGCTGGACACAAAAATATTGAAAGAAGAAACATGAAGTGACATTAATAATACACAAAATGTCTTGCAATTAAGGTAAATCTCAAATTAATATAGACAATATTCAAGTTATTGATAAGAAATTACAAACATTGATAAGAAATTGTAATACAGTTTCTTTATTTTTAATGTAAAAATATCCTTGTAGTTCATTTAAAAAAAACAAACAACATCAAATGACTGTTTTATGATTTTACATACATTTTTTACAGTAGTTTTTTTGTTATTTAAAAAAATAAATGTTTGTTTATTTTTTACTAACATGTGGTTCATTTTTACTACAATTGTTAGTTATTTTCTCAACATTAAAAAACAAATGACAATGTTAGTTGAATTTAATGAAATGTTAGTCGTCCTTTCTTTAAATAAAATTTTATTTCTTTTTGACTACAATTGCTGTCGTCTTTACCTACATAATATCCTAAGTGCAATAATGATTTATCATTACTTTAATAACGGCCTATTGTATTGATAGTTCGTAAATAAAATAATGGGTTAAATATGCACTATTAAATGGCGATTATCATTTTTCGAAAAACGAAAAATCTCCTTTTGTAATTCCTATATGTCCTTATACCGCAATTTAAGTTTTTTTTAATATATATAAGCTGCAATCTTACTTTGTGTTTAGTATCAATGGTTTCCCGTCAACATAAATATGTTTTCAAGATTTTTGAAAATTGTGTTCATTTCAAAAAATTTATTTTTTGAAATGTTACGAAATTTTAACTTTAACGCTTTCTCGCTTCCAAATCGTGCCATGCACACACAAAAATATTTTGTAAATTGGTTTTCTATCGAAATAGTTTAAATTCTTATAAATAACTCATATCAAGCACGTATGTCTAATTTGAAATACCTCGCCTGGGGGCGGGCTTGCTGGTTAGAGGGTTAATTGATAGTATTCAAGATTTGGTATTGTACACGATTCAATTTAACACATTCTCGGCTAATATTTTTATTTGTTGACACTATTGTGAATGTGAAACATCTTATAAATTTCATTGATATTTAGCGTCTAATGATGCACACAGCGTACTTATAAAATCACTAATTTACTTAATTGTATTTTGAAACAGTATGTCTGATCGAATTATTGAGTTGATTACAAAAACGGAAACCTCTTGCATTATTGAAACTGCTGCTTTAAAATATTTTTCAACATTTTACTTATAAATTTTAAAGAATTAAAATAAAATATTAATTTTTTGATCTTTTATCATGAATTATGATGTGAGCAAGATTACTCAAGTTCAATATCGTTTGTTGTCCGTTAAACAAAAAACCGTGCAATATTTATTTATTAATTAAAAATTCTTTCATCCACTAATTTAATGCAGACTTTATATACTGACAGGTCCTTCCTAACATGATTCATTTCGCTTAACCGAATATCGTCAGAGGACCAATTTCGAAGGGGTAGAAGATTTGCCCAAATTATAATTTTAATAAAACGTTTAACGCTTTACCCGCATTGTTTCATTTACTTGATGAGAAGTAAAAATACAAAATCGGATGAACTGATTACAAAAATATTACAATTTTAACTAACAAACATTGTTCATGTAAAGGCTCGAATCTCTAGTGATAATACACTGCGTTCTTAGAGTTTATTAAATAAGCAATAACACTTTTTGACTACATCATTGGGGCCAAAAGTCAGTTTTTGAAATTTTCAAACACATTACTTTTAAATTTTCAAAAAATTAAAACCAAAAGTTTATTTTTCCGTCTGTTATCATAAATGATGATGTGAGAAAGATTATTCAAGTTCAAGATGATAAAAGATTTTTCTTAAATTTTTGTAAATTTTGATATATTAAGTTAAGTGCATTTATAGTTATGAAACATAAATTGATTTTGTTATTCCTTTTTAAATTGTAAACTAAAAAATAAATTAATTGTTTTTTGTGAAATATTATTAATTTTCCATTGGTTTTATAATTATGCCGGTTTGACTCTTTTACTTTTTTTTACTTACAAAATTTGGTGACATTAATGTATAATTATAGTTTTTTAACGCAGTGTATACCCACTTATTTGGTAATGAAAGTTTTTCTGGGAAAATAAAAAAAAATTAAACTATCTTTTGTATAAGTTACAAATAAATTAAGATAAATAAAGATAAATAATAGTTTGGTAGTTGTAAGAGTAAACGAAAGACTTAAGAAACAAACTTCTTAGTTATACATAAACCCTCTGATACTCTTAATATTGTTATAAATTTAAATCTCAAGTCAATAAAGAACAATTAAGGTTAATGATAAGAAATTAAAAAAATATTAAAACTTAACGAAACATATTTTTGGGGAAAATTAAGCTATATTTTGTTTAAATTGCAATTAAATTAAATTTATAATGTGTTAAGATTTTGTAAAAACTTAAGATAAACTTTTGTTTAATATTGTATAGTAAAGAAGGGTTTGTAATATAAATAATAGTTTGGTACTTGTTAGAGTAAACGAAAGACTTAAGAAACAAACTTCTTAGTTATACATCAGCACTCTATTGTTCTAAATTTGCAATGAATTTTAAACTAAATACTATGCACAATGAATTAAAAATACAGTTTTAATAAAAATCAGTATTGCCATTTTTTTAAAACTATTCAATCGATTTCAAAAGTTTTCAAGGATTTATAGCACTAAAATTACATAAAAAAAATGTATCAAATGATGTAAATTAAATACAATAGTTTACAAAGTAATTAAATATTTTGAGCGTTAAATGGGACTAACTATATTTTTTTATTATAAATTTACTTTTATTCTAAAACTTATTTAACATATAGTGAAATTATTTGGTTGTTGTTTGGACTCTAACCGGATTTCATTCTTGCCCAAGAAAATCGTTTTGGAAGACGTTTTGAGAATTTCAAGAAATATTTCATAGGTTAAATTACAAACTCAATGAGGGAAGAGAGCCTTTTCTATTGAAATTTAGATTTTGTTTTTTTTTTTTTAAATTAAAAAAATTACAAAGAAATTGGGATTTTTCATTTCAGAAAAACACAATTTCGTTTGAAATGCATGTTTTTTGTCAGTATCACCCGCAAAATACTTTGCACCTATCATTAAAATTTTTTATATTTCATTATATTTTACTCGCTCAAACAGTAATTATTTGTTTAAAAGACTAAGCCTGAACTGGGTGGCTGGTTTTAAAAAGGGCGTGTTTTATAAACACTCCACAAAATTAATTGAATTTAAGGTATTGAAAAGCACTAAATTGTTTGCTGGTATCAATCGGCTAACAGGACAATACTCTCAATATTATTAACCCCACTTTCCGTCCACGCATAATCTACCGTCGCCGACGCTTTGCCAGTACTGTTCTGATAGTATTATTCTACCTGGATAGTTAAAGAATAAAATAACAGTGAAATTTATTTTGATGAAGAAACAGTGGTCAGAAGAGTTTATAAATCGCTAATACACCCCCTACACAGAAAAAATTATGGGCCAAAAATATCTAATTAATCGATTGTTTGAATATCAAAAGCAATTTAAACAATTTTTTTAATTGATTCAATTAAAAAATTTATTGAATTTTCTCATATATCCATACAGTGTTGACAACATGTAAACAAAATTTTTAAAAATTTGGCAAACTATTTTTTTTTATTTTATTTAGATTAAATAATCAAACAAATTTTTAATTATATCAATATATTATTTAATTTGTAAGTAAAAAGAAAAAAATCGCAAATGATTAACTTTTAATAAGTTGAATAGTTTACCGATTTCAAATACACGCAAAATCGTAGTTATTTCACTAGAGTTTGCAACACTCTTTTTGTTGAGATATTCGTGTACGCCCGAAAACTTAATTTAGTTTCGTGTTTTATCTGTGGTAATAAAAGTGCACATGTGGATTTAAATAAACCTTATCGAAAAAGGACAATTAAACTATTATTTTTGTAAATACTTAAATTTTCAATAAGTATAAGTGTAATTAAACTATCTTTTTAAAGTTGTGTGCGATTTTTTTAAGAAAGCAATTCAATTACAAGAAAAAGTTCAAGACAAGACAAGCAAATCAAAAATTTTGTCTTTACTTTTATTTGTTTTCTTATAATACATTTCAATATTAAAAGCTTTAATTTTATTATAAATAAAATGTCAATTTAATTTACAAACCTGAATTTCTTTTTTTATTTAATGGGGGACATATAACAAAAATAAAAAAAAAAAGAGTTTTCAATTAAAACTACCATTGTTTTCTTCTCAAGTTTCAATTAAAGTTTTAATCAATTTAACTAAACTTTCAAATTAAGGTTGTAAAGAAAAACAATAACTCTTTTAATTGATATTGATATTATTTTAATTGAAAGAGTTTTAATAAACTGTCTGCAAATTTTTTTAGTTAATACTATCATTTCAGTGGTAGGTGTAAAATCAATTAATATATTGAATTTTTTCTGTGTAGATAAAAATTATTCCAGTTCTTGATTTTGTTTTAGTAGTAAGTTTGTTGCTTGAGTCTTTTGTTTTATCATTATCAAATTAAGCCTTTTTACTAATTTAGCTAAAACCTAAAACTTGGATTATGTTTATTAAAATATATTTATTTGATTAAACACTAAGTTTTGTTTAATAAATCTACTGTCTAATTTTAAAACATTTATTAACATTTTTTTCATTTAACCATCCATAATTGTTAATTAAAGATTATTTATTTCATAATTTATATAACTGATATTTATAATAAAAATAAAATTTCATAATATATTGTTACATTAAAAAAAAAAAAACTAATTCCAATTCACTTTCAATATTAATATTACAACAACTATAGAAAAAAACCACAAACCAATACAGAAAAAAGCTAACACCAGAAGTCATGGCAAACATACAAACCACCAACCACTTTCTTCTATCGTTACGGTATTTTAATTTTTAAACTCATATTAAAACTATTTATGTTTTAGTTGTTAAATTGCAAAAATAAAAAATATATTAAAAATAAAAGCAAGATTTTCAACAATTCATCCAAAACAAAAAAAAAAAAAAAAAAAATTAGCGGTCAGTGTTCGACCGGTATAAATGCAATTTAGAAAGAAAATACAAGTGTTTTTTTTTTTTTGTTACTATTAAAAGAGTTTATTTTAATGAAAATCATATTAACAAAAAAAAACCGAAACTCATGCAATTTTTTTTTTGATTTTCAAAAATAACATAACAAGTGCAACAACTGTCAGTGTGTGAAAAGCAGACGAATGAAAACAAAAAAAAACTTTTATTACAGAAGCATTACCATCAGCATCATCATCAACATCATCATCTTTATCATCAATAGCAAGTTGGAGTTAAAATTTGCTGCTGAATTTAAAATTTAACAAAAAAAAAAAAAAAAACAACAAACTAACTGGCTGAGTAACTTCTTCTAACATGCTTCAATGATTATGATTATCGTTTCTAAAGTAAATACATTTATTTTTGTTGTTTTTCGTTGTCTATTGTATTTGTTTTTAAAAAGCGAGAAAATAAAAACCAAAAAAAAAAATATTTTATCAAGTGTTTAAATACAAATCATTTAATATTTTTAAAGTTCATCAAACGTTTTAATTTTTTTAATTTTCGAAAAAAATATGCATTTAATAAATAATTGTTAAAAAAATATGTGGATTTATATGTAAATATTTACAAATGAATCAGTAGCAAAATTGTTAATGATTTGCATTATTTTTTTTTTTTTTTTCTTTCAATAAAATTTTATTGTGGGAGAATTTTAAATTCAATTTCTAAAGCATCTCATTGCAGCTAAAATGCAAATGTGGTTTTATTCAGCATATTTATTTGAAATTATACACCAGAGACGAACGACTGCCAGAGAAGTTTGAAAAATAATTACAAATACAGCAACAACAACAACAAAGTCTATTAAGCTGAACAAATCTTAAACTGAAGGCTGGGAAAATCATCAAACAAGTTTTTAATTTTAATATATCATTCATTCATTGAATGATCACGAAAAAGGTGTAATTTTTGTATCTTATGTCTTACGATTTTCTTTATACTAAAAACAGATATTCTCTATGAAGCCTATGACACATCTCCATCCCAGCAAAAAATAGAGCTTACCAGAACCGCTTCCGGAAGGCATTATTTAATTACGAAGCGCTTCTAAAGCAAATAAAGAAGGCATGATTTTTGTTCGCGATGTCCCACTTGGTATGTCTCTTTTAATGAGCTTCTTTCTTGTGCTCTTAGAAGCAATAAATTCATGCCTTCTTAGGCACTAAGAAGCGCTTTTGTATGTTGACAACATTTGCGCTTCATGGAATGCATACTTTATTGCTTCATTTTAAGCATTATTCATTGCTTCAACGAAGGCATTCTGGGAAGCACGACAGAATGCCTTCCCTAATTGCTTTATAGTATGCAAGGCGGTGAAGCGCTATTTTGGAAGCATACAAATGTAGTTACTGCATACCAAATCCAGGTTATTTTTTGCTGGGATATTCAGTTTTTTTAAAATTTCATTTCAGATTTATTTCACGGTTTGAATTTTTACGAAAATGTAAAATGTCCCAAAAGTAATGGATGTAAACGAAATTTTTATTCCAAATATAAACGCGTATTGTGAATGTTGTCTTAAAACCATTATGAAAATTCAAAGGTTTTTGGGTTCTCTGAACTTTATACTTAAAAAAATGTGATCACTAAACGGTCATGACTTGGTATTGTTAAGTTTGTAATGTAAGAAGAAGCGCAAGTTTGATTCTTACAGCCGACAGGTTGTTGAAAAATTTATCATATAGAGACAATCTGACAATTTATAAGACTCAAATAATAATATAATTCAAATGAAAAATCACTGATGACGCCTGTCCATTATAATTATAAAAAAAAAGACAGAAACTAGTCTAATCTGATTTAAAAATTAATAGAGTTCATAAATTTTAGAGAAAAACGTTTTTTTTTTTATTTATAACGAGCTTTCAACCTCCGTATATTTACAAAAATAAAGCAAATCAAACATATTAGCTAGGTTGATACTAGTATTTCGATCTGGCTAAAGATCTCATCAGAACCCGAAGTTTTAGAAAAGTTAGAGCCTCCATAATAGGCAGAACTTTAACAAAAAGCCTATTAATCATGAATTTTGCTCCATTCTTGTCTTCTTAGTAATCAAGCACGTGGTTAGGGTCTTTTCCTAACAAGCATCATGACGTTACTAAACTTTGAAGACCAAAAATGTTCTATTTATATAAAAAAATTTTAGTTTTTACTCTGGCTCAAGTAATATTTTTTACAGTTTTGTTTTTGTTTTTATATACATCGAGATTATTTTTATGTTATTTTTAATTTATAACAAGCTTCCAATCTTCGTATATTTACAAAAATAAAACCAATAAAACATATTAGCTAGGTTGATACTAGTATTTGATGTGCCTAAAGATCTCATCAGAAACCGAGGTTTTAGAAAAGTTAGAGCCTCCATAATAGGCAGAACTTTAACAAAAAACCTATTAATCATAAATTTTGCTCCACTCTTGTCTTCTTAGTAATCAAGCACGTATTTAGGGTCTTTTCCTAACAAGCATCATGACGTTACTAAACTTTGAAGACCAACTTCTTCTTAACCTTAACCTTCCTAAAATAAAAAAAAAAACCCTTTTTATTAGAAGAATTTCCTGAGTGTTGCTTCTCTTTAAAAAAAAAGTAAATAAAAATAAACATACTGTATTACAACTCAAACACCACAACTATTTACTATTTACAGCAGAAATTCCCTGAGTGTACAAAAATTTAATTTTTTGTAGTGTGCCCCGGTAGGCTAGATGGCAGCGTGCTGGCTTATCAGTACGGGGGTCGTGGGTTCGATTCCCACCAGAGGCACTGGTGGGAATCGAACTCGTTACAACTCGCCGAAAGCTGTAGGAGCTAGTGCTCGGTTAGGGTAATAGTATATAATTTGTAATTATGTGATTATTAATTAATAAAAAAAAAAAAATTTAGTATTTAAAAAAATCTTTTCTTCTAAAAAATTAGATGTTATTTGCGTCACAGAAAAGGTGAAATATATGTATATATTTTGTCAATCAACTGCGTTGATCACATCACCTAAACTTCACATCACTCACCTAACGCGGGAATAAGAAAATTGTATTTTCTAAATCCCCACGTTTTTTTATTGATTCAGTTTTACGTTATCACTTGTCAATTATTTACATTTTGTCGTCTTTGTGTGAAAACGTAAAAATTTTTTGTAGGGATTCATATAATTTAAATATATATATAATTTAAAAATATAATGAAAATGAAAATGAAAACAAACAAAAAATTAAATATAAGTATTTAATTTATAGTAATTAAATGTGCTAAAATCCCAAAACTTATTTAACAAATTGTGAAAAGCAATCTGATGTAGGCGTTTCCCTATCCGGATTTCATTCCTGCCTAAGGAAATCTTGGAAGATGACAAAGCCAATTGTGACAATTTTTTGTTGTTGTTTTGGTTTTTCTTTGATATTTTAAATTTTAAATTTTGAATCTCGCTCCTAGACGAGGACAAGAAATTCTCATTGAGTTTGTGATTTAACATAACAAATATCTCTAGAAATTCTAATAACAAAGTCCCCTGAAGATTTCCTTAGGCAGGAATGAAATCCGGATAGGGACACGCCTACATCAGATTGCTTTTCACAATTTGTTAAATAAGTTTTGGGATTTTAGCACATTTAATTACTATAAATGCAATTAATGTTTATCCCGATGAAAATAAATTTAAATAACAAATATGCAGGTGCTTGTGCAAATTTAAATGTAACTGACACTAATAGAAAACATATGATTTTTTATTGTTGATTTACTTGAATAAACGTCACTACATTGCTAGGTCTGTCAAAAAAACAGAGTAGTATTTGGAAGATGACAAAGCCAATTGTGACAATTTTTTATTGTTGTTTTGGTTTTTCTTTGATATTTTAAATTTTGAATCTCGCTCCTAGACGAGGACAAGAAATTCTCATTGAGTTTGTGATTTAACATAACAAATATCTCTAGAAATTCTAATAACAAAGTCCCCTGAAGATTTCCTTAGGCAGGAATGAAATCCGGATAGGGACAACGCCTACATCAGATTGCTTTTCACAATTTGTTAAATAAGTTTTGGGATTTTAGCACATTTAATTACTATAAATGCAATTAATGTTTATCCCGATGAAAATAAATTTAAATAACAAATATGCAGGTGCTTGTGCAAATTTAAATGTAACTGACACTAATAGAAAACATATGATTTTTTATTGTTGATTTACTTGAATAAACGTCACTACATTGCTAGGTCTGTCAAAAAAACAGAGTAGTATTTGGAAGATGACAAAGCCAATTGTGACAATTTTTTGTTGTTGTTTTGGTTTTTCTTTGATATTTTAAATTTTGAATCTCGCTCCTAGACGAGGACAAGAAATTCTCATTGAGTTTGTGATTTAACATAACAAATATCTCTAGAAATTCTAATAACAAAGTCCCCTGAAGATTTCCTTAGGCAGGAATGAAATCCGGATAGGGACACGCCTACATCAGATTGCTTTTCACAATTTGTTAAATAAGTTTTGGGATTTTAGCACATTTAATTACTATAAATGCAATTAATGTTTATCCCGATGAAAATAAATTTAAATAACAAATATGCAGGTGCTTGTGCAAATTTAAATGTAACTGACACTAATAGAAAACATATGATTTTTTATTGTTGATTTACTTGAATAAACGTCACTACATTGCTAGGTCTGTCAAAAAAACAGAGTAGTATTTGGAAGATGACAAAGCCAATTGTGACAATTTTTTATTGTTGTTTTGGTTTTTCTTTGATATTTTAAATTTGAATCTCGCTCCTAGACGAGGACAAGAAATTCTCATTGAGTTTGTGATTTAACATAACAAATATCTCTAGAAATTCTAATAACAAAGTCCCCTGAAGATTTCCTTAGGCAGGAATGAAATCCGGATAGGGACACGCCTACATCAGATTGCTTTTCACAATTTGTTAAATAAGTTTTGGGATTTTAGCACATTTAATTACTATAAATGCAATTAATGTTTATCCCGATGAAAATAAATTTAAATAACAAATATGCAGGTGCTTGTGCAAATTTAAATGTAACTGACACTAATAGAAAACATATGATTTTTTATTGTTGATTTACTTGAATAAACGTCACTACATTGCTAGGTCTGTCAAAAAAACAGAGTAGTATTTGGAAGATGACAAAGCCAATTGTGACAATTTTTTGTTGTTGTTTTGGTTTTTCTTTGATATTTTAAATTTTGAATCTCGCTCCTAGACGAGGACAAGAAATTCTCATTGAGTTTGTGATTTAACATAACAAATATCTCTAGAAATTCTAATAACAAAGTCCCCTGAAGATTTCCTTAGGCAGGAATGAAATCCGGATAGGGACAAGCCTACATCAGATTGTTTTCACAATTTGTTAAATAAGTTTTGGGACATTAGCACATTTAATTACTATAAATGCAATTAATGTTTATCCCGATGAAAATAAATTTAAATAACAAATATGCAGGTGCTTGTGCAAATTTAAATGTAACTGACACTAATAGAAAACATATGATTTTTTATTGTTGATTTACTTGAATAAACGTCACTACATTGCTAGGTCTGTCAAAAAAACAGAGTAGTATTTGGAAGATGACAAAGCCAATTGTGACAATTTTTTGTTGTTGTTTTGGTTTTTCTTTGATATTTTAAATTTTGAATCTCGCTCCTAGACGAGGACAAGAAATTCTCATTGAGTTTGTGATTTAACATAACAAATATCTCTAGAAATTCTAATAACAAAGTCCCCTGAAGATTTCCTTAGGCAGGAATGAAATCCGGATAGGGACACGCCTACATCAGATTGTTTTTCACAATTTGTTAAATAAGTTTTGGGATTTTAGCACATTTAATTACTATAAATGCAATTAATGTTTATCCCGATGAAAATAAATTTAAATAACAAATATGCAGGTGCTTGTGCAAATTTAAATGTAACTGACACTAATAGAAAACATATGATTTTTTATTGTTAATTTACTTGAATAAACGTCACTACATTGCTAGGTCTGTCAAAAAAACAGAGTAGTATTTGGAAGATGACAAAGCCAATTGTGACAATTTTTTGTTGTTGTTTTGGTTTTTCTTTGATATTTTAAATTTTGAATCTCGCTCCTAGACGAGGACAAGAAATTCTCATTGAGTTTGTGATTTAACATAACAAATATCTCTAGAAATTCTAATAACAAAGTCCCCTGAAGATTTCCTTAGGCAGGAATGAAATCCGGATAGGGACACGCCTACATCAGATTGCTTTTCACAATTTGTTAAATAAGTTTTGGGATTTTACCACATTTAATTACTATAAATGCAATTAATGTTTATCCCGATGAAAATAAATTTAAATAACAAATATGCAGGTGCTTGTGCAAATTTAAATGTAACTGACACTAATAGAAAACATATGATTTTTTATTGTTGATTTACTTGAATAAACGTCACTACATTGCTAGGTCTGTCAAAAAAACAGAGTAGTATTTGGAAGATGACAAAGCCAATTGTGACAATTTTTTGTTGTTGTTTTGGTTTTTCTTTGATATTTTAAATTTTGAATCTCGCTCCTAGACGAGGACAAGAAATTCTCATTGAGTTTGTGATTTAACATAACAAATATCTCTAGAAATTCTAATAACAAAGTCCCCTGAAGATTTCCTTAGGCAGGAATGAAATCCGGATAGGGACACGCCTACATCAGATTGCTTTTCACAATTTGTTAAATAAGTTTTGGGATTTTAGCACATTTAATTACTATAAATGCAATTAATGTTTATCCCGATGAAAATAAATTTAAATAAGTATTTAAAGTTATTCAAAATTGAAAATATTTAAATTTTAACGATAAATTTTATTGGAAATGTATTTAATTTGAGTATTAGTGTAAATTTATAAATTTTTAACAAAAAACAAAATTGTTTAAAAAAAACAAATTGGTGTTATTGTTTTTTTATTTATTTTTTTATTCTGCCGGTAAGATATTCTTGCTTAATTAGTTATAATTAATTAACAGTTTGATATAATTTATATTAAAATAAAAATTATGTTTTTTCGACCTTTAATTGTGCAATAAAAATGAAAATTATTCAAGTTCGAGGCCACACTCTATATTTCTTTATTAGGATATTGTCCTAACAAATAATCTATAGAGTTTTTTTGTTTTCAAATTTATTATTTGACCCTTTCAGGAATGTGTTGATAGATCTATTTCGGGAATTTTCTAGGTTCCCATCATCAGAACACGTTTTGAAAGAGGTAACAATCCCATGCCAAACATCAAACATTCATATAAACTAGTTTACTCACTACATGAGAACTAATGTATATGAGCTCGAAGTGAAAGATTATCACCATTGATCAAAAAATAAATTGAAAACTTGTTTGGTATGTGCAAGGCCCACCTTTGGTGGATACTCAATACACGTTTTTTGTTGTTTTCCTCCTTTTTATTTTTTTGTTTTGTCTATAAACAAAAACAGCGAGAGTAAACTAGACTGTACTTTGTCTTTTATACAAGTTTGATATAATTTTTATTAAAAATAGAAATTATGTTTTTCGACCTTTAATTGTGCAATGAAAATGAAAATTATTGAAGTTCGAGGCCAAAATAGATCTATCAACACATTCCTGAAAGGGTCAAATAATAAATTTGAAAACAAAAAACTCTATGGATTATTTGTTAGTACAATAGAGTATATAAAGTATGGCCTCGAACTTCAGTAATTTTCATTGTCATATAATTAATTAGTTATAATTAATAATTAAGTTATTAATCTGTACTAATTTTTTAAAGGTTTTTGTGTTTAAATGCATTATTTTGTTATTGAACATTAAAAAATGCAACAAAAAGATTTGACAATGCAAGTGATTAATATGGCATTCACACTTGAGTAAAAAACACGTGTTTTGCCGAAAACATAATATGAATAATCTTTATTGCATGAGTGTAAAAGAGGACAGCCATATAAATCAAATGTTTTTTAAAGAAATCCGAGAGAAATCCGATAACAATTTTCGAAAATAGAGCTCTTCAAAATTACATTATTTTGCGATTTTTTGAATTTTTTTTTTACATTAAAAAAATTGCAAGATTTTGAAAATTTCAAAAACTGAGTATGTGTGTACAAAAAATTAACCGGATTTGAAGACCCTCTGCCAATATAAATGTGTTGTCTCAAAGAACTCATGATATAGAGAAGACAAAGAAGAAGAAAAAAATTATTTAAAACTATAAAATAACACATGCAACTATTTGTTTCATGTATTTTAAATAAAATTGCACTGTTTAGTTTTAGTTATGACAGAGAGAAGGGTGAGACTTTATTTTTATAAATATAACTATTTAAAAAAATATATAAAAAATCTTAAACTATTAATTATAAATGCAACTATGTTTTATAATCGATTAAAAATCATGTGATGGTAACAAATTTGTATTAAATTTAATTATAAAAAAGTTATTATAGTTTTTGATTCGTTTTAGGTTTATGTAAAATATATTATTATTTTATATTAAAAATAATCATAGTAACTCCTAACAAAATGTTAACAAATTTATTTAGTATATACACTCATAGAAATAAACAAGTAAAAATATCAGAATTCTAAAAACTAGTTAAAAATGAATTTTGCAGAAAAAACTGCTAAATTTAGTAGATTTTTTTTTGCTATATATTAATAAAATAAGAACAGCAAATTAGCAACTTTTTAGTATATTCGATGTGAATTTTAGTTAATTGAAAATACCATTTTACTCTGTAAAATTGAGAAAAACTTTTACCAAATTTTTGTGAATTCAGGGGTACCACAAGGTTCCGTTCTTTCTCCTTCCCTATTTCTTATAATTCTTAATAATCTTCTTGGCCGAACTTTTAATCCTATTTAACAAAAATTTTTGCTTAATATTAGTAGACTGAAAAAAACTCTCAAAATTTGTAGAAAACTTATACTTTAGTTAATTTATTTGCTGAAAATCATAATCATTTTTTGTGATTCTTTTAAAAATAATTTACAATACTTAAGAATATATAAAAATATATATAACATAAATAAAATTATCTTTCAACTACTTACATCAATGGTTGTCTAAATAATGGAAGACAAATTCATTAATTCTAGAACACAAAGACAAATTCATTAATTCTAGAACACAAAAACAAATACAACTCTTTTTTGCAACAAGAAAAAGGAAACATTCAAAATAACGTAGAATGTGTGTTTGCAATTTCACCACACTACATTATTAATCACTATAAACAATTAGTTTATAAGTACACATTTAATCTTTATTAAATTTAAATGTTTTATTTTGTCTTTAATTTAATTATCATTTAATTACTTTCACAATCCGGGGACAACACAAAATTTAAATTGTTTAAATCCACAATTTTGTTTTATGTATGAAAAACAGATACGAAAATCTTCCATGGTTTATTTTTGTATATGTCTTACAAGAGTTGTACTTTTTAGTATCATTTTTTCTCGTCTCTACTACATCAGACGTGCTGCGACATCTACTTCATTCTGCGTATATCTTTCAATCTGGTTGTCGTCCACACTATTAATGTGCTTATCAGCTCAGTTTTTTAGCATAATAAATTAGTAAAACATTAGTAAAATATTAGGAAAACATTAGTTCAAAACAGTTAAGTGCTGAATAAGTTAACTAACATTTAAGCTGAAAACGTAATTTTAGCAAAAAATTTCCTGAAATATAGAATACTTGATTTACCAGACGTTTTACTAACTTATTTTTTTTAAGTGGGAAATAATACAAAGCAACTATTTTGACAGTTATTTAAAAAAAAAAAACTGAAGAAAACTTCTGTATTTTTTAACAGTTGTTTGAATCACTTGTTTTAGTATTTTTGTAAACAACTACCAAAACAGTAATTTTGGAGTAATCAGTAAATTTTTTTTAATTAGTTAAAAATTGAACATTATATCGAGTTTGAAAAATTCTCATTTAGTTCCTATTTGTTTTTATTGATATGTTCAGAGTTTGCAAATAATAACTAGAAAATTTTATTATATCTTCATTGTATTAAAATCTCATAACGTGAGTACCGTTTGGAATACTGACTTTGTATTTTAAGGAGAATGTAGGAAATAATTTTTTTTATTGTAATTGAAAGAAAAAAAAAGATTTTTCCTTATTAAAAAATATTTGGAAAATGCCGAAAAATTAACTTTTAAAAAACAGTAGTTTTTGATAGTTTCTACAATTGTTTAAAAATGTTTGTAGTAAAAAATTGTCAGTTGTTTTTACTACATTGTTAGTTGTTTTTACTGCATTTGCTAGTTGTTTTTCAACAGTTAAAAACAGTTTAAAAATGTTTGTAGTAAAAAATTGTCAGTTGTTTTTACTACATTGTTAGTTGTTTTTACTGCATTTGCTAGTTGTTTTTCAACAGTTAAAAACAGTTAAAACATTTTTAATTATTTTATCGGTAACGACCTTTGTCGCCTTTTAAACTGAACTAACAGTTGTTTTAACTGTCATTTTCAGTAGATTCAACTGTAAAACATTTTTTATTGTTAAGGGTTATTGTTTTAGATGAAATTAACTGTTTTTAAAAATGTATTTATTAAATTTGACTAATTGAAGAGCTTATTCTAAAAACTTGATAAGCCACATTTATTGTTTTATTGATTTTCGGTGTTTTCTAGACATCGATTGATTAATATTTAATAGAAGTCTTGGTTCAACACTTATTACCAGTACCTAGAGTATAAATGTCCTGAAAAATAATATCTTTGATATTTTTTTAAACAACAAAAAATAAAATGTGGCTTATCAAGTTTTTACAATAAGCCCTTCAAATTTATGTATTTTGTAAAAAGTATCTTATTATCCTGTAGTCGGCATACATTTTCCAATAGTCGGCATGTGATGATCCAATAATCGGCATGCGTTTTTGTTAAATAGAAAATAAATTCGTATGGAAATTCAAATTATTATTTACTTAATAAAAAGCAGTTTACATCCTCACATATTAAATATTTTTATATAAGCAGACGAAATTTTTAAAATCGAATTCCATTTTAAGCGCTTTGATTGCATAAAATAAAAACTAATAAAAAAATCATTAATTATATTTTGTAGTAACTTACAAGAAACCTATCTTCATACTGTACACTCAAACTCAACTCTTTATTTATTTATTTATTTAAGTCTATGGATACAATATCCTTACAGACTAGCATATAAAAATTAAGATATTTAAAATAAATTATTTAACAAAATTTTAAATTGGGAGTGAGAAACACTTATGTCTAACTTATTACAATAAATATTAAATAATCTCATAGATCTATTTAGTGGTTCGTTTAATACATATTCAGTTAAGTGTATATCAATATGAAAAAATTTAATTATATTTCTAAAACTTCTTGGTGGAACATACATATATTGAAATTAACTCTAATAGCTCAGGAGAATCAATAACACCACAAATAATACCATGTAAAAAAGTTAAACTTGCAATAATACGACGAGTTTCCAGAGTTTTTAAAGAAATAAACTCACACTTATCTGCGTAAGAAGGGCTAGAAAAAGAAGGAATGTTAAAATGATTCGGATAGTTAAAACATGGTAGGGCAAACTTGACAAACTTTCTTTGAATTCTCTCAATACGACCAATATGAAGAGCAGCATTAGGACTCCAAATAAATGAAGAATATTCCAATCTAGATCTAACAAACGAAGTATAAACCACTTTCTTCGTTATGTGATCAAAACATTTATCCAAATTACGTCGAATAAATGCTAAAAGCGAATAAGCTTTCGGTACAATAAAATTTAAATGACTGGTGAATGATAATTTAATATCAAAAACTACACCAAGGTCCAAAATTTCATCAACAGATGACAATACATTACCAAACATTCTGTAATCAGAAATTATAATATTTCGACGTCTATGAAAAGACATACTATAACATTTAGAAATATTAAAGGGTAAACCATTACAATTTGACCAATGAACTAGATTATTCAAGTCCTCCTGAAGGTCAAAAACGTCCCTTACAGAAAAAATTGGCTTGAAAATTTTGAGATCATCAGCATACATTAAAAATTTTGAATTTTTAAAGCAATCGCTAATGTCATTTATAAAAATATTAAATAATAAAGGACCAAGGATGCTGCCCTGTGGAATACCTGACGTTGGTATAAAATAGTCCGAACAAATTCCATCAACAGATACTGTTGCGATTCTGCCAATCAAATAATGACGGAACCAACTAAGCATATTTGAATGGATGCCAATCTTGGAAAGCTTATATAATAAAAGTTCATGTGGGACTCGGTCAAAAGCCTTGGCGAAATCTGTGTAAATTGTGTCAATTTGAACACCCTTTTCAAAACAAGAGATGCAAAAGTTAACAAAAACCGATAAATTAGTTGTTGTTGATCTCCCAGCCATAAATCCATGTTGTGAAACAGATATATATCGTTTTAACTGGAAAAAAAGTTTATCAAACACAACTCTTATCTAAACTTTATTTAAGCCTAAATTTTGGAGTTAAAAAAGGTGATACAAAAACATGTAAAAGTTCTTCGTTTTAAAAAACCAAAAGCCGTTTTTTTAAATTCGTTGGTTTTTTTTTGACAATCTAATCCAACCTTTTTTATAAATTAAAAAACAAAACTTTATTTTTTGCCGAATTTCAGATTTCGATGTATCCCAGTAAAAAAAAGTTCGTGTTTTTAGAATCAAGTGCTTACTATTACTTAATATGAAGAAGCAGCAAAAGAAGCAAACAATTTTTATATAAAAATAAACAAAACAAATTTTGAGCTTACTGTTTTCCCTTAAAACGATGCAGGTTGTAAGGATCTTACTCTAATCGCTTATAAGGATGCCGGTCACTGTTGCCAGGTTTGACGATTTATCGTCATTTTGACGATTTTTAGTACCTATATTACTAAATGACGATTGAACGATTTTTGCTCCCAAAATGACGATTTTTTGACAAACGTTTAATATGTAAGCAAATCATGTTTATTTGCTATTATTAAAAAATCACCGGATCTATTTTTGGATTTTTATTATTTAGTTAAAATTAAAAACTATTTTTTATTGAAAGTTTAGCAAAAAAGTTATTTTATGGATTCATGTTAGGTTTATTTTAATTTATTTTCTGCACTTAATAAAGGTAAAGACCACTGCAAATGTAGCTAAAAACAAATGAAATGACTTACATGTTAGTAAATTCAACTAACATAGTCATTTGTTTTGTTTGTTTGAGTGGTTCAGTCAGTGCAGTAAAAAATAAACAAACATTAATTTGTTTTATTTTTTTAAATAAAAAAATGTATAAAATGAATGTAAAGTCATAATACTGTAATTTAATGTGGTTTGTTTTTTAAATGAACTACAATTGTAGTCAAAAATTAAATTTCTTCTACAAATTACTGTTTTTCACTTAAAAATAAAGATACTGTATTATAACTGAAACAACGACAAATATTTACAGCAGAAGTTCCCTGAGTATGTGCTTACTTTTTTCATGGTTGGCAAACACTACCTTTTCATTACAAGGGCAGTTGCCTGCCACGACCACCCCAATGCCGTTATGAACGTTTTAAAGCTACAATTCCAATAGTGGCATGTGTCTTTAAAGGTTTTATTTCAAAATTCTACCCATTAAATTTTGTTACATCAACAAAATAACGTTATAAATCGTCGTATTTTGGCGTTATTTTGACTTTAACTAGTTCAAGATATTTCAAATCAAACAGGTTAATTAATGGAATCGCTTGTTTTAAATTTCCATTCCGCTATTAGTGTTACTGCGATAACCAATCGTTATTATGAAAAGTTATTGAATGCCAACCCTGCTTTTTTTAATATTTATATTTTTATAATGTTTAATTAGTGTAAGATTGAGATAAAAATAAAATATTTTTATATATAAAAAAAAAAAAAACATCCAAACATCGAGTTCGAATATTCTGATTTATAAATCCAAAAATAAATCCGGTGCTTAAAAAACAGTTCCAAAGTGAAACTTCAGATATTCATAATTTATATTTGAAAATGGAAAAACATGCAGTAATAAACAATATTTAAATAAAAATAAATAATAATATAAATAATAAATAATTTTTAGCAATATTAAAAACCAACGCAAAATGAAAAATATGAAATAATCACAATTTATAGTATTAAACTATGTAATCACATGTAATGCAATTTGAAACTTTAATTCGTTAATGGAAGTCCAAATTTAATAATTAAAGAAAATAACATTGTTAAAGAATTTCTAAACTATGTAAAAGAATTTAAGATTTCAAAATTGTGCTACTGAAGTGGTGTTTACAGAATTATGTAGAAGGAATTATCAGTTAAAGTGGTAAAGTGCTATCGTTATAAAATATCATGATTTTCGAAGTTTAAATTGCAGAAAACTGTAAGAAATCGTATTATATTACACCGATAGTACATGAGCACTTGAAATGTGAATTACATTATTATTCTTTTTTTATTTTTGTTGAATAAATATATGCCTTAAATAAATACTTAAAGCAGACGATGGTGAATACACAACAGTAGCTTTGTGTTTTATAATTTAATTGCTATTCCTGAGGATGCTTTTCAACGAAAAGGCGAAATATTGAATGTGTAAATTATATTATAAATAAAAGCATATATAAAAAACTTAGACCTCGAGCCCGAATATTTATTTCAACAAAAATAATAATTGAAAGGTTGAATAAAAATCAACAACAAATTCTTTTTTTTTATTAAAACTTTATCCCACTTGTAACAAATATTTTTTGTTTTGATGATACTGACGTTGACGATTTTTATTGGAAAGTTGGACGATTTTATGCTCAACATACCTGGCAACACTGATGCCGGTTCTAATGCAGAAAGTTTCATATCGTGAATTATAAACGACCTGTATCAATTTTCCCGAGTGATTTCCGATTGTGTTTGGTGTTTTCGAGTCACTTAACTGATTCTGAAGAGCTAGCATGTGGGGCGGTAAAAAAAAGTAAGATTTCTTTGATATTTTAAATTTTGAATCTCGCTCCTAGACGAGGACAAGAAATTCTCATTGAGTTTGTGATTTAACATAACAAATATCTCTAGAAATTCTAATAACAAAGTCCCCTGAAGATTTCCTTGGGCAGGAATGAAATCCGGATAGGGACACGCCTACATCAGATTGTTTTTCACAATTTGTTAAATAAGTTTTGGGACTTTAGCACATTTAATTACTATAAATGCAATTAATGTTTATCCCGATGAAAATAAATTTAAGTAAGATGATTATATTATATGTCAAAACTTTTAACAAGAAAAAATTAAAATCTGTAGAATTTTATGTAAAATTCATATTATTACTTTTAGTCGTAACAATGTAGACATGAAATATGATTTTACTGCAAGCGATGAAATCACAGCTTTTTATAAGCGCTAAAATCAGAGCTTATTTTGCCCAAAAGTAATGCTTCCAAGTGGGAATTCGGCGTATAAAAATCATGGCATATATAAGCAGGTTTGTAAGGGATTCTTTTTGGCTTACTCCCTTACAAACCTGCTTGCATGTAAGCAGAGTTTTTTACTGGGATTGTACAGTTTTTCCGTGAAATAACTTTAAAATTTGGAGCCTTTACATGCAGTTTTTTATATATGAAGTTTTTAAAATACAATAAATCTGATCTCTTTCTGTTGAAATGTAATGCCATTTACTGTAGTCTTATTTAAGATACATATTTGATTCACAAAACATGAAATTAAACATGAAATTATTATAAAGAGGTAATTCAGGAAGAAAAGAATTATTTCAATTGTTGCCTCATATGCAAACTGCACGATTTTTCAAAAATTGTATATGGCAGAGTCAAAATATTGGTATGACATGCGAATATTTTTGGAAAGTATATGTACAAAACATCAGATAAAAATATTTATATTTGCAAAAGTTTTTCTAACAAAAACCATACAAATTTGTACTGAAAAGTACAAACACAGCAAAACCACACATTACCAAATCATGGGTAAAGTAATGTATCGCCATAGGGCTTCACGCATTACATTACACCTTACTTCACTTATGAATTTTACAGGTGATGAGCCTAAAAGTAATGGGTGGACTCATTACCTTGTAGGGGGTAAAGTAACTGGTTACTTATATGGTTACATGGTGGGAAAAAGTAATGTGTCTATAAATAGATTTTCTTAAAAAAAATGCATAAAAAAATTTTTTTACAGATATTTTTTTTTAATTAAATAACTAAGTTTTTTTTTGTTTATTAAATAAATTACGTTACGTGCTCATGCTGGGATTCGAACTTTGGGTCTCTGGTATTTAACAATTAGTTAGGCGAGAACTCTACCAAATGAGCTACCGATACATATAATATTGGGTTGCTTAAAACGTAAATGAATTGTTGTGCTTCGTGTTTTCGTTCGTGATATCAAAAATATACACCTTACCCTCATGCTTACAAAACATCACAAAGTAATGTGTCTATAAATAAATTTTCAAAAATATATATTAATAATTACTTTACGTTTATAATTTATGCATTATGTAATTGATGATCGTTAAGTCATTATTTTATGTTCTGAAGTAATTTAAAATGTAATGAGGTATCATTACAAGATCATTCATGAGTGTTCAATTATCGGTAAATCATTACTTCTTGTTGGAAAATAATGATACAGGTAAGGAGTACACATTACAAGGTAATGCATTACTTTATCGCACCCATTACCAAAGTTTTGCTGGGAATGCTATCTGTAATCGCGACTTTGCTATATTTAACAAATGTTTTAATGAATAATGAGTATAGATCAATTTTCAATTAATATTCCAATAACATTGAAAATGTGTGTTCAAAGGTCAATAAAACGAAAATCAATTATATTGATCATCTGTGCTTGGCTTAAGGGCTTAACATAAAAATGCTTAGAATTTTTTAAATTTTCCTGCATAAAGCAAATTTTTTAATGGAAATTTTATGTTGTTTAAATAAAAATTTGTTTTGTTTTATAAAACACACTCAATTCCTTACTCACTTACTCTTTTTCAGTTTAAATTGAATTGATTCCACTCAAATTACATTATGCTCTGCATTAACTCTATTTAATTCAGCAAACTCAGTGAGTAATATCAAACAAAATATTGTTAAGACAATTTTTGCTGCTGGTATAGTTTTTGTGTTGTTAACAACAACCAAAATCTACCACTGTGAGTAAAATATAATAAATATTGTTTATGCCACCACTAACAAATGCGATTTTTCTTGGAGGTGTTTTTCTTTTTTTTTTTTTTTGTTTCTTTTAAAGTTTTTGGCTGACGTTTTTTTCAAATGTTTTTGTTTTTGCAGTATAAAATACAAAAAGTTTTAATAAAAACGAATCATTTAAAGAGTAGAGCTCAATTGTTAAATATCAAAAGGAATAATACAAAAACTAAAAAAAAAAACTTCGAATAAAAAAAAAAAACGGTTTAAATAAAGTGAGGAGTGGATTTCAAAATAAATATAATAAAAATATTAAACAAAATATTTTTTTTTTGTTTAAAAAATTTTTTTATGATAAAAGTGTGGAATTTTATTAAAACAATTCATATAGTGTTATAAACGGTTAAAGAAAATAATTTGAAAAAACTTTAATTTCAACGATTTGGTTATATAACCAAATTCCTAAGAAATTTCAACAACAAAAAGGATTAATTTTTCAACAAATTTTGTGGATTTATTTAAAAATACAACAAAATGCAGTAAGTTGATTTTATTTAATAAAATGTTAAAGTATCTAGTGACTAATTAAAGTGTTGCAACTCATTCTTAACTTGTTTGAAAAAGTTGAGTCATTGCACTCAAGTTGGCGCTATGAAGCTTAAGGGCTTTAAATGATTTTTAGATCTTTATGCAAGCTTTATTATGCAGTTTTTGAAAATTTTAACGTATATGCAAATTTAGTTTTTATTTGTTTAACATCTGTTTTATTATTCTCATTTAAAAAAAAATAATCTAAATTAAACAAAAGCAAAAAAATAAACCTTTATTTCTGTACAAATCATATTTACCAACTGTATTTGTGGGAGTCGTTTCTTTATTTTTTGGTTTTTTTTTGAAAAAAAAACCTTGTATTGTCTTCTTAGCTGTCTTAAGATCTTCTTCAATAGTGTATATTTTTCTCAACATTTTCTGGTGTTTTCTTTAAATCTTTTTTTTTTTTGCCAATCTTAAGTCTTTTGTCAGACTTTGTTGTATTGACTTATTTTTTTATTATTTGTAAAAAAATTTTGAAGTGTAATTAGTAGGGCAAGGAATTTAATGCAAATACATGTTTGTAGTCAGTAGTCCAAAATCGATTTTGACCAAATAATTATACGAACAACAAAATGGCATCGGTTTGTTGTTGCATATTTTTGCATATTTTGTTATAAATGCATATTTTTGCATATTGGGCCATAACTGCATATTTTAGCATTTGAGTTGCAAAATATGCTAAATATCATATTTTCAATTTAATTGCATATTTTTGTAAAAATTAAAATTAAGTTTTAATTAAAAATATACAAAAGAAAATAATTGTAACCCTAAATATTGGATCTAGTTGTCATTTGTTAGACATTTGTACAGGATCTCATTTTTATCATTCTGGAGTAATAAATCGATTTTTAAAAGTCCAAAAATTGTAGAAATATATTTGTGTTTTTATTATATTTTTGATATTTAATTCATATTATTAGGTTTTTGTGCATATTTCGATTTAAATGCATATTTTAAGATCATATTTTGCATTCTTTACATTATATTTTAAGCGCCTATTTTTCTTTTTCAGTTGCCTGAAATTCCTTGCCCTAGTTATTAGTTTTATTTGTTGTATTTTGCAGATTTATGCATTTTATGAGTTGGTGTCTTTGTGTCAATCAATTGTACCTTAAATTTAATGTTTTCTTAATAAATTTTGTGATAATTTCATTAGGTATGTGGGTTTTTGTTTTTACACGTTTGTGTCTTAAGTCTTTTGTTTTTTGTTGTTATTAGTATCAAATTAATTGTTCTTTGACAGTTAGACAAATTCATATTCCGGATACAACAAACATAAAATTTTGTAACAAACTATGATTAGATGTATTGGTTACAATTAGAAACAGATAAAAAACATTTTGATAATGGTTCAAATGTATGGTAAAGAATTCAGCAGACGTTTTTATGTGGGAACAAAATTTTAAGATAAGAAAAATGTTTTTTTAAAAAAATTTTGTTTTTTTTTTTTTTGTTTTTATTATTGGCAATTTTTTTATCTTCGTGTTTTTTTAAAATTGTGAGTTTTTCAAATAAAAAAGTTTATTTTTCGACCTTTTATCATAAGTTATGATGTGAGCAAGATTGTTCAAGATCATTTGTTATATATATTTACGCTTCAATTTATAAATCCATCTGGAAGTTAAAGGAGATTTATGGACTAAATTTTTAATGAAAACTGTTTGCGAACCAGCTTTAAATCTATAAAGCATTTATGAATTGAGAGCGATAATTTTTTTATTCGAAAATAAAATTAATTAAATTATAAAAGTTTAGAATTTTGAAAATTGTTTTAATATAAATAGAACATTTTTGGTCTTCAAAGTTTAGTAACGTCATGAAAAAGTAACGTTAGGAAAAGACCTAACCACGTGCTTGATTACTAAGAAGATAAGAGTGGAACAAAATTAATGATTAATAGGTTCTTTGTTAAAGTTCTGCCTATTGTGAAGGCTCTTACTCTTCTAAAACTTCGGGTTCTGATGAGGTCTTTAGCCAGATCGAAATACTAGTATCAACCTCGCTAATATGTTTGATTTGCTTTATTTTTAAAAATATGCGGAGGTTATAAATAAAAAATAACATAAAAATAATCTCGATGTATAGAAAAACAAAGAATTAATAAAACTGTAAAAAATATTACTTAAGCCAGAGTAAAAACTAAAATTTTTTTATGTAAATAGAAAATTTTTGGTCTTCAAAGTTTAGTAACGTCATGATGCTTGTTAGAAAAAGACCCTAACCACGTGCTTGATTATTAAGAAGACAAGAATGGAGTAAAATTCATGATTAATAGGCTTTTTGTTAAAGTTCTGCCTATTATGGAGTTGTAGCCTGAAATATGCCAATTTTCAAAATTCCCAAATTTCAAGTAACGATTTTTTCATAACGAGTTGCCAGATTGAGCCAATTTTAATTTTGTATTTTTCTCCGACATGTCTAATTTGTATCTGAGAATTATTATGCTTTTATATTCATTTGCGCCGACACTGGAGTTCATTGAAAAACACAAAAAAAAAATGAAATATGCTTATTTTCAATACCGCGTTATTTTTCGGGTGTATGAATTAAGTCAAATTTTATATTTTTGATAGAAACTATAATCCTTCAGCTTTAAAACAATGTGTTCATCATGTAGATATCTCTAGCAGAAAAATTTTAACAGCTCAAACCACTACGCACAAAAACAAGACTTTTTAGTTTTTTTATTTTGCGTGAACCGGTAGTGCCGTGTGCAAAAATTAAATCCTCTTGGATTTTGGTTCTTGGAACCCTTAGGAACATTTCCACAAAATTTTAACAAAATCCAAAATGGTGCAGCAACAATTTTTCATTTTTTTCGGTGTTTTCATAGAGAATGACTCTTATATAAATAAAAAAATTATGTTTTTCTATATTTTGATTATATTTTTTATACAGAAATTATTTTAATTTTTAGGAAACTATTGAAGTTACGAAATTTATCAAAAGATTAACTTAAAGTACTTTGAATTTCGCTAATTTTTGCCAAATTTCATGTATCATTCAAAATTCTTCACACATTCAATGAAGAAGTTTCAATTAAAATAATTTGTAACTATTTAATTGATTTAGTTTCAATAATTAATAGTATCTACTAACAATTAATTGAATGCTGTTTTTAGATTACAACAAATTTTTGGTACACTGAATGAATTATTCGTCATGATATTAAAGAAACAATTTCATAGAATTTTTATATTCAATGAAAAATTTCATTAGATACGAGAAATCCAATTAATATTAAGAAATTTTTCAGAAACATGTTTTCATAAAATTTCATAGTTATATAAAAAAATTGATTCGATTTCATAAGCTATCTCTTCATAAATTTAATGAAAATTTTCTTTAAAGCTATGAAATTATTTCAAATAATTAGCTTTTTTATTTTTTTCATAAAATTTTATAATTTTATTAATTTTCATTAATTGTTATCTTTATTTTTAAGATTTAATTGTTATGTATCCCAGCAAAAAAAGTGCTTCGAAGAAGCGCTTCCGGAAGGCATTATTCAAATTACGAAGTGTTTCCGGAAGGCATTCTAGAAGGCATGATTTTTATTCGCGATGTCCCACTTGGTATGTCTTTTTTAAGAAGCAATAAATTCATGCCTTCTTAGGCACTAAGAAGCTCTTTTTTGAATGTTGAATACATTAGTGCTTCATTGTATGCATACTTTATTGCTTCATTCTATGCATACGTTATTGCTTCAAAGAAGGCATTTTGGGAAGCACTACAGAATGCCTTAAATAATTGCATTATAGTATGCATGGCGGTGAAGCGCTATTTTGGCAGCTACTGCTTACCAAATCGAGTTTTTTTTTTTGCTGGGATTGAATAATTAAGACACTTTATAAAATATAAAGTGTCTTAATTATTCAATGATTTTGACTTCATTGAAATTGTTTCATATTTCATTTGAATTGTCAGGTTTGAGATCATAATTAAAATGTTTATATTATTACAAATAGAAAACACTAATTGTTAATAAATGTAAGAGAAGATGAAACAATATTGTGCGGATCAGCGCTAGTGGTAGTGCCGCATTTTCGATCTAAGCGACTAAATCATCTTCAGTCTCATTCGAATAAACCACCCACAAGAAACTCAAGGTTTGATCAGGTATATATATATCAGCTAACCACAGAAAATCGGAAAAATTACCCGAACAACATGAGTTATTTTCGTCTGTTTTTACAAGTTTCATATTTTATATGAAGCGTTTCATTGGGTTAATTCCAACTTTTTCAAAAAATTCATGAAGTGTTTCATTGCTTCAATGAAACTTCCTAATATTATAGAACTTTATGTAACTGTTTCATAAATTTTATGAACGCTTCATTGTCGGAATGTTTCATTAGTTTTGTTATGACTTTCATTATTTATACGAAGCTTTTCATAAACATTGCGTTTAATGAAACATGTTTCATAGATTCTATGAAAAGTTTCAATGGACGAGTTCCAGTGACAATTTTCATTAAATCGAAGAAATTCACTGCTGAAGTGAAAATAATTTTCGCAGTGTAGATAATTTTAAAGATTTAATTTAAATTAAAAAAAAATCACCAGAAATTAGAACAATAATCGCTAAAATTTAAAAAAAACGGCAAGTTTAAAAAAAAATCTTCAAAAAAAAATTTGTTTTTAAAACTAAAAATCGATCAAATTGGATAAAAAAAAACGTCAATATTGAAAAAATTTACGAAATAGAAAAATCACCAAAACTAAAAAAAGTCAAAATTAAATGAAATAAAACCGCCAAAAATATTGACGAAAAATTGTCAGAATTTAAAAAATCAAATACGCATGAAATTTGTTGTTGTGGTGAAATAGGTTAACTAAAACTTTATCTGAATAACTGATTTAAAAGTAAGCAATAGAAAAAATTAGCTCAACTGAAACCCGTTTAACAGACTTTTGAACAAACTTTTTTTATGATGGTAGTCAGTATTCCAAAAACGATTTTGACAAAATATTTTTCCTAATCAAAGAATTTTCAACAAAATGGCGTCAATTTGTAAATGCATATTTTTTGCGTATATGTTATATTTGCATATTTTACCATAAATGCATATTTTAATTCATATTTTTTTAATTTTTTGTTGCATAATTTTAATTTAATTGCATATTTTGTAAAAATTAAAACTAAGATTTAATAACAATAAACCGTTTGAAACCCTTAACATAGCATCTAGGTGTCATTTGGCACATTTATATTGGATTTCATTCTTAAACAAATGCTCTCGATTTTTAAAAATCCACAAATTTGAGTTGCATATTATTATGATTTTTAGTTCATCTTTCTTGGATTTTTTGTGCATTTTTTTCGGTTTTTAGCGATACGGTTATCGGTAAGATTAACTCTATTTTCTTTTATTTTGTAAGCGGTATTTTAGCTCTAACGATATTTCAGTTATTTCGGTAACGGTTTTTTTAGTGATAGCGATATTCTAGCTATTCCGGTAGTGGTATTTTAGCGGTAAGGGTATTTTAGTTATTGCAGCAACCAGAAAACAGTCTCAGTTGTGGTGACTCAATTTGTTTCCCATCGAATACTAGCGTTTACGATAACTATCTTCATAATAAATAATATTTTTAATCGAAAAAGCTAATAGTCAGTTGGCCAATTCAATATTGTATTCCACTTAAATATTATTATGTTCCACAAAATTTTATTGAAATTTAAAAACTTTTTTGATTTTTCAAGTAAACACACAGTAAAGAATCGTTGTAGCAACCGAATTTGTCGACAACCGAATTTTGGTAGTCACATATACTATGACATTATTCTGTTGCAGTTACCGACATTTGCAGTTAGACCAACTATACTTGTACAATGTACGGAAGTTGCTGCAGCCGAATTATTTTGGTACCCAGCGAACCAATTTAACATTCAGTAGATTCGACCAAATATTTTGAGGAAATATACGGTTTCCAATTTTTTATAATTATTTTTTTTTATTGAATTATTTGTAGAACATAAACAAAATTTGATAAATATTACAAAAATATATAAGATTTAGGCATTAATTAATAACACATATTTGAAAAACGCCTCAGATTCAGAGAATTTTTATTAAAAAGCACTGTCAAGTCACGTTAACTTGTTCATGCAAAAAATACCTCTAAAGTCTGAGATATGTTTCCCTTATACAAATCTTGTCCTACACTCAAAAAAAAAGACAGTAAAGTCAGCAACATTTAAATTTATTGAATCAATTAATGTTTTAATTGATTTTGAGCCTATCACGGCAATGATACTATCAATTAAAGCTTTTATAAAATTAAGAAGGAAAAAAAAATTATAAATAACTTCTACAAAAAAAAAAATATGATACTCACAAAAAAGTGTGTGATCTATACGTTGGGATGTGTGTTTTTTGCAATGCTGAGTCTGTTTGTGTGTGTGCTTGTTTTGTTTGTTAACTTCAAATGTATTTGGTATTTTATACTGAAAATTTTCTATTTATGCATAAAGTGTATGAAAAAATAATATGATAATTGCGTCTAAAATAAAATATGTATTTATATATTTAAAAGTCAATTAAAATATTAATTGATTCAATTAAATATTTGTTAAGAAACAAATTAAATTCAAATCTATTCTTTAATTAAATATTTTAGGTTGATAATTTTTTCTGTGTACATTTAGTAGAGTTTTTAATTTTTCATTAGTATAGCCAATATTTTACTAATACAATTGTTTTTTTTTTTTAATTATAATAAAAATATTGTAGTAATAGAAAACCAATGCTAGATTGGTGGATTTCAAACTGCTTTGTTTTTTGTGTGCAAATAATTTAAATATTTGCTCGCATTAAATGATGCCAATATGGATATCAAATAAAAAATAATATTCTCGGATATTCCACAAAATTATTTGTCGATATATTTCAGGACCAACAATTTTTAAAATGTCCTTTGATCCTTCAATATCCTTGACTGTTTTAAATAAGTTCGTCAAAAGAAAAAGTTCATGTTAAAGGTTTGACTACACTGTAATACATACTGAAATTTCAGGCTTCTAGCTTATTAGCTAAAAGCCTCAAACTTGAAAAATTTAATAAAATAACTGTAATCAAATCTTCTTTGTACATGAATATTTAAAAGCTTTGTTATTTCTAAACTAAGAGGCCTTTTAAACGAAGAAATTAATTGCAGGCAATTTTTGAATTCTCTTTTAAAGTTGATTCTAAAAATCATTTACATTTAAACGAGGAGTTTTTACATGCAATTTTTTTGACGTTTATTTTTCCAATCTTCTTTAATTGTTCATTCGTCGAAATTTAATTTATTTGTAATAATTTAAAACAATATAATTTAATAACATATATAATATAAAATAATATAATTTAAAATAATATATAAATAGTTCTTTATTTCACATTATTTATTTATTATTTTACGAAATATTTTCGATACACAACACTTGAGAAGCCGAATACGAATAAAGCAAATTAACAAGAATACGAACGATAGCAAAAAGAAATGTCAAAAAATATCTTGAAAATGAAAATCGTGCATTTTTTGCTACCCCCGCTTGCTTCTCTACCCCGTTTGCCTACAAACAATAATTGCAGGCAACGTTGCAGGCAACAAATTGCTCCGTTTAAATGGCCTCTAATAAAGATAGAGGACTGGAATTTAAGCACATATTACAGTATAGTCAAACCATGGATTTATTTTTTTGACGAACTGATTTAAAACAATAAAGGATATTGATGGATCATATTTTTAAAAGGACTTTTTTAAAATTGTTGGTCCTGAAATATTACGACTAATAATTTGTAGAATTGCAAATATTATTATGATTAATTTCAAGTGTAAAATATTTAAATAAATATTTAATAAAAATTAATTATGGGTTTCTTAAGATATTCGCGAATTAAGGAAATTTTTCAGTTTCATTATCCTTTTCGCGATAAATAAAAAACTTATTTTTGTTCAACACTGTTTAAAGAAGAGCATTTGATCTTTAAAATTTTACCAAATTTTTAATTTTATGTTGACGCATTCCAAAGTTATGATAATTCAAACATTGTATATTTCTTACACTGCTGTTTAAAAACGCCCCCACTTTGAGCAGCGATTAAACGCGAACTATAACGAATTTTGAAAAATTAAAAAATATGTAAACTCCATATTTACTAGGAGAATATTAATACCAAGTTCAGTGAAATTTGATAGACCAATATATTAAAGGTTTGTCGAAAGTTTTAAAAGCTCCCTATAGTAAAGTTGATTTTAAATGAAGGGTGAATATATTTCGGCTTAAGGTCATCCATCGGTTGTTAAAACATTCTCTTTGTTATATGAAAAGTTTAAATTTATTTAAATTTATTCTTTATTTAAATTTATTCTTTAAATTTATAATATTCTCTATGACACTCTTTCTAACTTTATATGTAAAAACATGCATTTCTTATTTAATTATTTAACTTTATTTCCAGTTAATTATTATCTCATCTCAAACACACCCATCCCCTATTTATAATACAATTATTTCAGTTAAAAAAAAAATAAAAATATTTTCATTGGCATATGTCAAGGTTAAATTTAAGTTTACATTACAATTAAAAACAAATAATAAATGCAAACAATGAAATTAAACAGTAAATACGCGAAAACATGATTTTATTATGTTAAAACTTTGTGAAAAAATAAATAAATGTTTTCTTATTTTTTATTTGTAATTTTAATTGTTTAGTTTATAACAACAATAAAAATTTTCCCCTCATATCTAATTATACAAATAATAATTACACTAGTTTACAAAATATTACAAAATTTTCTGCGATATATTTTCTATTGTATTTTGACCGGACACAACAAATCCGTTCAAATATTGTGTCAAATGAAGACATTCAACTAAACTTCAAAATTTTTTAGCATTGTGTTTTAATCAATTCAGTAGTTTAAGTGTAATAGCCAGAAATATACCCCAAATTATTCTTTGGAATAGTGTATCTACTCCCGGAAAACAGATTGTTCAGAATTAGTGCTGGTATATTCGGTCACTTTTCAATACTCGATATTTTTTATGTGGATACTCGATACTTTTAAGGGTTTTTAAATTTAAAATTTACGCTAATTTTATGAACATTTTAACTTTTATTGAAAATTGACATTTTAAATATATATTTTTTTTTACTTTTTACAAACTATTATATGTTATTAGATTAGATTAGGCTAGAGTGGCACTATGCACCACGACCAGAAGTTGTTATTTTGTACTGCCAACGAATACCCCCTATAGGTTCAGGCTCCCTACGAAGCCAACTATCCTACCAGGTAAACAATTCCAAACGTCCGATGGCGTCACTATTCGATCATCAAAATAACGCATCCTCCTGTCGGAGAGCCTCGGACATTTGCAGAGACCATGCTCTGAGGTCTCGGGTTCCAATTCACAAAACCTGCACGTATCCGTAGAGGATCGTTCCATCTTGTACAATTGATACCTAAGGCCACAGCGTCCCGTGAGGTAACCCGCCACGGTCCTTAGTTCGCCCCTCGTCATAGACAAGAGTTTCCACGACCTATCCCCAGAGGGAGATATAAACAGCCTATTGTTGTTATAGTTTTTCAAATGTTTTCTTTAAAATTTTCAGCTTTGATTTTTTCTTCTAGCAGAGTTGTATTTCTTTGCTAATTATTTTAGCGTAGTCGCATTTTTGTATTGTTTTTCTGTGCAAAATACAACTCTGAAAATTTTGAGTAGTTACTTTTAAGTAACGAATACCCAAAAAAAGACAAATACTCGATACCCATTACTCATTGTTTACCAGTACTAGTTGGAATTCGGTCAAAACCATGAAAATTTATTTGATAGGACATTATTTTAATAGAAATTACCTATAATCGATAAATAAAGTAAAAATACTGTACAGAAAATTAAAAGAAACTAAAAAAACAAACCCATTATACACTCACAATATTTTTTTCCGTAACTGATTTTCTACTAATTTATTTAATTTCTATTTAATTTAATTTATTTTCAACCCTTAAAAAATGAATTGACAAAATCTGTAAAAACAATAAATTTTTTCGTTTATTTCAATACTCAATACAATAAAACAATTTTTTTATTAAATAGAAAATTTTGACTGAATATTTTAACTTAACCGAAAGTCAGTTTTATGTTTATTTTGTTTATTGAATAACAGACAGAAAAGTTAAAATATATATTTCAATTATCAACCTAAAATATCTAATTAAAGAATTGATTTGAATTTAATTTGTTTCTAAACAAAGATTTAATCGAATCAATAAATATTTTTATTGACTTTTGAATATATAAATATATATTTTATTATTTTTTCTTACACTGTATGCATAAATAGAAAATTTTCAGTTTAAAATACCAAATACATTTGAAGTTAACAAACAAAACAAGCACACACACAAACAGACTCAGCATTGCAAAAAACACACATACCAACGTATAGATCACACACTTTTTTTGTGAGTATAATGTTTTTTTTGTAGAAGTTATTTATAACTTATTTTTCCTTCTTAATTTTAATAAAAAATTTAATTGATAGTATCATTGCCGTGATAGGTGCAAAATCAATTAAAATATTAATTGATTCAATAAATTTTTTAAGTGAAACCCGTTTTTAGTTTTTTCTGTGTAACTGTTGAACTTTTATGGAAAAGTTCTTGTGAGTGTACAATTATTGGTATTTCCAATCAACTCTTCAAATCAAATTCGGTTAATAATTGTGTACGGTAGAAGTAGCCATTTATTTGGTGATAATACAAAAAAATTTGTACAATCGATTAAATTTTAAAAAAAAATTGTCGATAATCAAAAGAGGTAACCGCAAATACGATTTTTCCAACAAAATATATCATTAAACTAGAGTTTCAGTAGATCCAACCGACGCAACTAATGATGGGTATCGGTAGACGAATTTTATACTATGCTTGTTTTCCTAACAAAATATTTAAACTCAAATTTAGCACTCAACGTGTAAAAGTGTTTGTGGTGTAATTGGTAGAGCGGCAGCCAATTACTCCGAGTTTCCGAGTTCAAATCTCGGAAAAGAAAAATATTTTTTTTTTTTTTTAATTAAAATAAAATACTAAAATGTTTAAACAGCCAATAATTTAAAGAAAATAAAAAGTAATTGTGGTGCAATGAGTAGAACAGAGGACTATTAATTTGAGGGTCACGGGTCAATACATGAAAAATCAAAAAATTCTTTAATTTCATTCTTTTTAGTTTAAACGAGCTTAAGATCATTTATTTATTAATTATTTATTTTATGCATATTCATTTTTATGATTCATTTTAAAAAACACTGAAGGAGTGACGGAATTTGCTTGATAATTGTAACACAGGGGGTTTTAGGGTCGCTGAGCTCGAATCTGCCATCAGATTGTTAAAATTCAAAATGACTTATTCAATATGGCGGATGATCTAAAAAAGTTTTGGAATTTGCTTTAAAATTGTCACTTAATAGTTTCTTTAATTTCAATAAAATTTTATGGAACATAATAATATTTAAGTAATATGTGCTTTCAAAAGTCGATTGGGGCGATATGGAGGTAATGATGGTTTAGTCAATATGGAGCCGCGAGTTGAAATACTACTTTCAGAGACTCTTAGAAATATGTGAAGAAGTGACGAAATTTGCTTGACAATTGTACCACAGGGGGTCTAGGGGTCGCTGAGCTCGAATCTGCCATCAGATTGTTAAAATTCAAAATGACTGATTCAATATGGCGGATGATCTAAAAAAGTTTTGGAATTTGTTTTAAAATTGTCACTTAATAGTTTTTGGGATCGCTGATTACGAATCTTTATAATTTTACGCTAATATACAGCTCTGTAAGTCAAGCTCAATTTTGGACAGGGGGTCTCCCATGCACAAATAATGACCCATTTATAAAAAAAAACCAAAGTCCTTTCAATGCTTAAAATCTTTGTAAACTAGTGTTTTTTAATATTAAAACAAAACACGCATTTAAACAACTATTTTGTTTTTATCATAAACATTTACAGCTTGTTAAACTCAACCAAGTGTTAAATGGCAAATTTTTTCCACTTAAAAGAAAGAAAAAATTGTTAAAGAGTAAAAATGCGTTAATTTCAAGTGTTTTATAAAAAAATGCAATTATTTTTAATTGTTGGACAGAAAAAAAAATTCATAAATATAACAATCTTATGAAAACAAATAAGAGCAATGCTTTTACCCAACGTACTGTGGAATATCGTAGTGTAAGAAGACCACCTCATAATTAGTTTTACCTAATAATTAGTAGTATTATAAAACTTAGATGGCAAAATATAATAATTGAAATTTTTTCCGGAAATTTTGTTTATAGAAATGTTCGGAAATTGATACCGAATTCACTTCTTTAGTCTACAATGATTTATGGAACTGAAAATACAACATATTCAAAGGAATATTTTTAATATATTTTACTTTACAAATTAGCAGTGTAATACCTTTTTGGAAAGGAAATTTTATGCAGATTCCAATTCTCTTATTAATTTTAAAGTGTCTGTTAGTGCATTTGAAATTTATTCATCTCAAACATTTAATGGTTTTCAGCAGCATGTCGAAACTTTAGCAAGGATTTTAAATATGTTAAATATGTGTAGCTACACTCAGCAACACTCTCATACATACCTGTTATCAAAGCTTGATTTATTGTTAGACTAATGTATAAAAATTAGATGCACATTCGTTCGTGCCTAAACTAATTCTACATACAAAAAAAAAATATTTAAGCTAAATAATAAAATTTACCATTTGTACAGAAAATTTCACATTTTCACTCTCAACTTTTGGACTACTTGACCGATTTTGTTAACTTTGAACACGAATTATGTGTGTGTTATGCACAACTCATAAAATCGGTTATCATCACTGAATTCAGCGTACTCGAGTTAAGTTTATCGCTGGGTACCCGCTTGTTACAAAATAAAAATAAGTTTCTAATTGGAGTACAGTGTAATGCATATATTAATACAAATTATAAAAGATATATTTCCATGTATGATGCAATATTTAAGATATGATTCCCATGTCATTACTATTTTCTGAGCGTATAAAATATAATTGCATATTGTTATATATAACCCCATATACAATAATACATGTAACTGAGGTCCTGTAAACTAATCACAGCCACAAAAAAATGTACACTATTACTAGTTTTTACAGATCTTAGAAAAAGTATACCCTATTGTGACAATAGCAGTCGCAAATTATTCTTTATGCAAAATATTTTTTGAATGTTGTTATTATATACAATTATATATGAAAAATGAGAACATCTTATTGTATACCATTAGATCTAATCTGATACAATTAGATATTATTTAATACAATTAGATCTAATTTGATGAAATTTTATATAATGTTATGCAATTGCACCAGAATTTTATACTCATCCCAATGTATCAAATTATACATAAGATGATAGAATTATAACCAGTTAGATATACTATATATATCTGCAATTACATGTGTCATATGTAATCAGATATACACTTTATGAAGTGTGATATAAACAAAGATAAAATTATATATTTGAGATATATGGCTATATGACTTCGTATGAATATATATTTTGAAACTTATCATTATACACAATTGTATAAAGTCATATATAACAATATCAAAATGGCAACCCAAGTCATTTACAACAATTCCTTTAAAATATCGGAAATTTCGCCTATGGACGAAAATATTTGTTTTTTCCAATATATATATACATGAAAGTTATGTAGTACTCCTAGTAAAAATTGTAATTCTACGGATTAATCTTGATCCGAAAATACTGGGAGAATATTATAGAAGTGCTATGTTAAAATGATTTTTTTTTAGAAAAAATTAACTTTATTGTGTAGTTAATATTGTGTTCTAAATTTTAAACTGTTTTAAAACATGTTCAAAATATAAAAAATACAGATAGAAAAAAAATATTAAATTTTTTGTCTGGAAATAATGGATAAGGTTTTTTTTTTAATTGAAAGAATTGGAGGACATTTGCGTCACAGAAAAAGTGAAATTTAATTTTATAAAAAAATGTTAAATTTTCGATTTATCCATGTTTAAAAAATTTTGAAAGGGGGAGAACAATTTCGAAAATGATTCTATAAATTAAATTTGCTTAAAAAATGCATTTTTTAAATGGATATTGTTTATAATGCATTAGTTTGAAAGAGGACAAACGCTTTTCGAATCAGCGAAATACGAAAACATGTTTCGAGAATACGGTTCTTCAAAGTTACATACTTTTGTAATTTTTTTAATTTTTTAAAAAATGAAAACATTAAAAAAATCGCGGGAAATTTAACAACTGTATATTGTGATGTGTTATAGGCTCCATTAATATAAAGAAAATCGGAAGACTTGATGTCAGAAAATTACAATTTTTTGGTCTTCTTTCAAAGTATGAATAATATAAAAAACAATTTTAAGAAAAAGAAATAATTTTTTTGAATAAATTTTTTGAAACAAGAAACAAAAAAAATTTTAATTTATAATCAGCCCGATTATGAATATTCCTTCGGATTTTTTCCTCTGCGGATTTTATTTTCTCGAGAAAAATATTCTCCTATTCTAAACAGGTGGGGAAAAGAATAATAAGGGAGAGAGAATTGAATAATTCAATAGTTCATACAAATGCTATCACAATTCTCCCTATTATTGACATTCATAATACCTCCTTTTTTTCGGGGGAAGAGTTTCCCATTTTCGAAATTCGTTTAGAATAAGGGAAAAAGGAAAAGTGAAAAAATACCCGGGCAGATTTTATTAAAAATAGGGGAACAGGGAATAGGGAAAAAATTCTCACGGAATTGTTATTGAGAATTGGGCTGAATAATTGTAGCGGAACAAATAAACCTCAAGTTTCCGTTTTAGTGGGAGCATTTTTATTTAATTTTAAATAAATGCAAAAAAAAATTAATGAATTAAAAAAAATCGGTTAATTTGCATAAACGTATATTAAAATAAATATTTAATTCTACACACAGAAAATAGATTCGTTGTGATAACCGAATTTGTCGCCATCCGAATTTAGGTAGTTACACGTTCTATCACATTATTCGGTTGAGTTTACTAATGAAAACTTTACGAATTCTTTCAAATATAACTGAGCTCTGAATTCGACTTGCTGCCGATATTCGTATACTAAAGGGTCGGCCATCTAACGTTTTCTTCAACTAGTGCTTATTTCGTAAATGGTAACACTTAGCTCATGTCTGATTTGACAGATAATTAGTTTTATCCTTCCGCTGAACGAATATGGTTGTGTATACGCTTGAACAACGCTGGGAAATATTGCGACATTACTTTGAAAATCATGGTAATGTTGCAGAATGTGTGCAAAATCGCGTCCTGTTTTTGAAGATCGCATTATCAGCCGCAGAGCTGATGTCGTTTGGCCACCTCGGAGCTGCGATTTGACACCGTTGGACTATTATTTGTGGGGTGCCGTCAAAGATAAGTGTTACGCCAACAAGCCAGAGACAATTGACGCTTTAAAGGACAATATTCGTGAAGCCATTGGTGAAATACAGCTGCACACAATCGATGATGTGCTTAACAATTGGCCCGATCGTGTAGGCTACTGCATGGCCAGCCGAGGCAAAAATTTGAATGAAATTATTTTCCATTATTATTATTGTACTTTCAAATAAAAAAAGAAATTTGAGAAAATATTCAGTAGTTTTTTTTTATAGCATTTTCAAAAAAAAAAAAAGTTATTTGGCGGACCCTTTAAATAAAGAAATCAAAATGTTTAGAAAATTTACATAATATTTATTTTTATAAGTACACTTACCTAAACAACAACTTCCATCTAAATCCTTGATTTTTTCGGCTTTTTCTTGTTGATTTTTTGTTTTTTGAAAAAAAAATTATATATTTTTATTGATATTTTATTAAGAACTGAATATTGAAAATCTGTTGAAACTACACTTAGTATACTATGTAGGTAAAGACCACTGCGAATGCATTTCAAAACAAATGAAATTTCACTTAAAGAAAGGACGATTAACATTTTAGTAAATTCAACTAACATTGTCATTTGGTTTTTACTGTTCAAAAAATCAACCACAATTGTAGTAAAAATTAACCACATATGCAGTAAAAGATAAACACACATTAATTTGTTTTATTTTTTTAAATAACAACAACTACTATATAAAAGTAATGTAAAATCATAATACAGTAATTTAATGTGGTTTGTTTTTTTAAATTAACTAAATATGTAGTCAAAAATGTTCACTTAAAAATAAAGTTTACTGTATTGCAACTCAAACAACTACAAATATTTACAGCAGAAGTTCATTGAGTGTACACATTGTTAGTTGCAAGTGTTAATTTTTATATGTTGTTACGGTTGGGTCTACCGATCATTACCACAATTATTGTTTTTATTCAGTATTGGTTCTTTTTCCGAATTGTTGAAGTATTGCAGCATGCATTTGGTTGTATTACAAAATCATTGATTGTAAGAATATTTTAACTGTTTTAATTAAGAAAATTTTTTAATCGGTATAAAATTTCTTGTTAAGCAAGTGATTAATTCTATTTTCCATCAATTTCCAACTAACTTATATTTTGTGTGTAGTAATAATTTTACAGGCTTTTTTATTTGAGTGTATGAGGTTAGGCAATTTAGTTTTAAATGATTTAAAGATTAAGATCTGACAAATACTCTTAATGTGTATTAACAACATGGACAAATTATTTTTAAAATAAAGATTATATCTTATAATATTTCTGTCAAATAAAACCTTGAAGTTTCAAAAAATCTAGCTAAAAAAATGCGTCAGTATTTGAAATTCTTTAGAATGTTTTAAATTTTTCTTTAAATACACAAACCTTAGAACGTGTTATTGTTAATGGTAGACATCATATGGTTAAATAGACATTGAAATATCTTAAGGATTGTATTGTAACGCCATAAATGCTAAAAAATTTATTATATGTTCCACTTCTACGCAAAACATTGTATTTTCTGCTATAAAGCAAACAAAACAAAAGACTTAAGCAACATACACGAAAGTTAGACAAATAAAAAATTACTCTAGTGAACACAAACAAAAACAATTTTGCAAATTATACAATAAACGCATGATCATATTTCAATTATGCGTTAAAAAATCTATAACATTTGTAACTTTAACCAAAAAAAAAAATAAAACACTTTAATGGTTTTATGTGGCCATTTAGTGGTGTAGAGTTTTTGGTAGCTATGGTTAGAGGTTTTTAAACACAAAAAATGTATCAAAATTTGAAATACGAGCTTAACCATTCACTTATGATCTAAGAGATGTGAATCTGTGTAGATTCAATGAATGAATGAATTTGCAGTGAATTGTTAAATAAAGTGAATTATATATCTCTAGTATAATATTGCGTAGACGTCTGTTTTTTTTATCTATACAAACATAAGAAAAGCACAAAACTCACATCACTCTAAATTGAAAGTAACAACTATAGAAACAAAAAATAAAAACAGCATAAATTGCAACAACAGACAACGCCTGTTATGGTTATACACCGACTAGTAAGTATGAATTCATGCTAACATAACCAAACATTAATAGCATTATGATGGTTTCAGCATCAAATTTTGTGTTTTTCTTCTTGTTGCTTTTGATTTTTCTTGTACTAAGACTGTGTCAGCGCCATAGCGGCTTAGATATAAATGTATATTACACAATTGTTTGGTATTTGTTACCATTTCAATTTATTTTATATTTTATTAGAAAAAATTAGAAAAAAAATCTCAAAGAAAAGTGAAGGCATTTAACCCAATTTTTTTTTTTTGCAAAATTTATAAAATTTTTTGTAATTTAAAATTTGTATGTATTTTGGTTTAATTTAAGGCTTTTAGTTGTTAACGTTTTGTTAACAGTTTATTTTTTTTTTATTATCACCCAGTTATGTTGAAAATTGGCTGTTAACCATCATTATCCACAATTTTTTTTTTGTTCGTTAAAAAATTCGTTAACAAAATTTAAGGTCATTGTAATTGCAATTCTTTTTTTTTTTTGTTTTTTTGTTGTTTAAAGTAATTTTGTTAAACTTTGTAATTATTGCCATTGTAATTTTTTTGCTATGATATTTTTATGATTGTTGTGATTATGTATAATGATAAATGTTGAATTTAAGAGATTTTTTTTTTAGTTTTTTGATTATATATTTCTTATATACTTACCGTGGTTAAGTGGAATTCAGAGTAAATACTTTGGGAAAATTATAACTCACTGTTAGCGAGGTGTATTTGTTTTTCAGTTTAACTATTGAATTTAAAAATGTCAAGCGGATTCGTGTAATGTCGTATACAGTATACACGTTATATTTTTATTGCATTTGTGTTTGAAAAAAATGTACATTCCTTGAAAATTCATTCTACAATTTGTTACAAAAAATTGTAAAATTTGAAAAAAAAATTGGGCATCAACTGTGATTTTATCGGTACCGTGAAATAACTCCCAAAAAAAAATTAAATAACTCCCAAAAATTGTCCATATAAATTGGGATTTATTTCACTATGAAATAACTCCCAATGCGTTAGGACTTATTTCACAATTTTCTGTTAGAAATTATTTCGTTATGAAATAACTCCCAAATGAAATAATTCCCAACCAGGTTTTGTTGGGAGTTATTTCACTCCTTTTTGGCATTGGGAGTTATTTCACTTTTGTTGGGACTTATTTAATTTTTAAATGTGATTTTATCGTTATTTCATTTCATTTTTGTTGGGAGTTATTTCATTTCTATTAAAATTACATTTTGGTAAATTGTATGCATTTGTAATGGTTCTTAAAATTGTCGTAAAGTAAATAATAGCAATACAATGAGTTATTTTACCAAAGGGAACGCATTTTTTGCTAGAATTTTGGTAAGTAAAGATCGGTATTAAAGTGATTAAAAATAATGGCAAATCTTGAATTTAAAATAATGAGTGGCAAAAGAAGATGTTTTAAGCAATTGATTTTGGTGCATATTGAATATTATGAAAAGTTAAGACATCTCAGAAGGAGAAGGGGTTTGGAAAGGGTGGCATGACATAACGTCCAATGACATAATGTCCACTCGAAAAGTGTCATAATGTCCATGGACTTTATGACACTCTGCAATGTGACATTATGTCTACAAATGGAATGACATAAAGTCCATGGACATTATGCAACTTTTTGGGTGTCATAAGGTCCATGGACATTATACTCCAGTGTGGAAACAGATCAGTAATTTTGAAGTTTCTTTTATGTCGCAAGCAGAAAAACTTTATTTCGCGAAGCCGCCTGCCGCGTTCTACGGAGGAAAAAACCCCTTAAGACTGGCCGAAGGCCGCCACCCAGAAGAACTTGTTTTTCAAATCAGATGTCGAATCCGTTGAAATATTATATTTTTAAGACATCAAGTAATTTGTAAAAACAAGTTTTTCTGTGTGGCGGCCTTCGGCCGCTCTTAGGGTTTTTTTTTCCTCCGTAGAACGCGGCAGTCGGCTTCGCGAAATAAAGTTTTTTCTGTGTGCGATTATACGATTTATAAATTTAGTTTTATTTTGTGATATACTACTAAAGAATATTTAAAAAAATTGTATTGATATACTAAATATTATTAATCTTTTTATTTTAAAACGTCTGGACGCTATGCCACATTTTAAAGTGACATAATATCCATGTCCATGGACATAGCGACATTTTCCAAATTGTCATAAAGTCCATGGACATTTTCGAGTGACATAACGTCCATGGACATTATGTCATTGGACGTTATGACATGCCACCTCTGGAAAGCGGTGCGTACGAATTTTTCTATTGAGGACAGCAACAAAAAAATTTGGGGGCAATTTTTTCTGCTCAATTGGGGTAATTTTTCATATTCTAATTTGGGGTAATTTTTAATTAATTAATTTAAAATAATTATCTTCCCAAATTATTGAAGTTTTTAGGGCTTTTTTAATTTTTTGATTTGAAGCCATTTTCCATAATTAATTTTTTAATTATTTCATTGATGATTTTGTAGTTTATTTATTAGAAAACAAATCCCAATTGCAAAAGAACCCCAAAAGTTTGAGTTGAGTTTTTTTTTTTTTTGGAAATCCCGAATCATTAGACATGAGTAATTACAATAGTTTAACTAATACCGTTTGAAATCGCTAATAACTCATTCAAGTAACTAAAAATCACTAAGCTAAAAATAGATAAAGCCCGGCTATCCGGGCTTTATCTACGGACTCTGTGGGATCAATGACGATACTCAGGTGTAAAGGGGAAATTAACGATTTCTCTGCACGGGAACGCATTGAGATTATATGGGTGCCGGGACACTGTGGTATAGCGGGGAACGAAGTGGCTAATGATTTGTCTAGGGGAGGATCTTCCCTGGAATTAGTCACTTTGGGGAACGCTAAACCTTTTCGAGCTCTCAAGGCGGAACTGATGGACTGGGCTGACACCATGCATAGGACCATCTGGGAAAATGCGGGTGTTGGCAGGACTACGAGTATTCTCTGGGGCAACCCGGACACGGACAAGACGAGGGAAATTCTGAATCTCAGTAGGAATGAACTGAGTCTTTTGATGGAAATCCTCACGGGACACTCGACACTTTGGGCCCATCTCCACCGTATTGGTAGGGCGGACTCGGAAGTGTGCAGGGCCTGTGGAGAGGACGAGGAGACCTTGGAACACTACCTCTGTGAATGCCCGGCACTTGCCGGGATCCAGGTCGAAATACTATCCAGTGACCCAATATCCACATTGGGGGATATTAGGGGCATATGATGGAAGAAATTGAGGAGTTGCTGGGGTAGAAAGGTGGCATAAGACCGATTGTTTAGAGCGCACAGCAATATGACATTCTGGCTTAATTGTAAGTCCTCAGGGACTTGAGTCGGATTAGGGAAGCATTTTCCCTTCTCCGAATCGTCTTTTCGACCTAGATTAGATTAGATTAGATCAGAAGGCACTATGCACCGCGACCAATGTAGGTCTTTTGTGCTGCCTAAAGTTACCTACAGATTCAAGCTACCTATAAAGCCAATTATCCTATAAAGCAAAATATTCGCGATGTCGGAAGGCGAAATGAAGCGATCACCTAGAAACCTAAGTTTCCTATCACAAAGCCTGGGACATTCGCAGAGAACATGCTCCGAGGTCTCTTTTCGACCTAACCTAACCTAACTAAAAATCAATAAAAAAAAGATTGAAAAATTTGGGCATTTTTGTCACATTGAAATGCAAAATTTAACCACTTACATGTACAATATTTGAATGAAATTTTCAGCACGGATAAAATTAGACTTAAGCTATCGAACCGTGATAAAAACAGTTAAAAAACAAGTTGTTATAAAATAGTTTCCAAAGTTTTTCTCTTCTCATGTAAAGTGAATTATATTCCCTTATTCCAGCGAGGTATTCAATTAATGAATCATTGAAATGTCAAATTGACATATTTTAATCTTTAGTCGATTTAAGTAAATACGTGTTTTAGTTTTTTTTGAAATTCGCACTAGTTCGCGTTTTACCAAAAATGCATTGTGATGGGAAAACTATGTTTTAATCATATCAATATCGGTATCAACATTTTTCTTTAGACAAGTTCATCATCTATATGTGGAAATATTGTAGATGTTAGCAAATTTAGTACATTTGCCTCGGTGCTCTGAAAAAAAATGTGTAGAAAATTTTTTATTTAATGCAATGTGCAAATGTATTTGATTTCTAGTTGATGTAAGGATGATAATGTGGCTTAGGAGAAAAAATTCAATATGTGCTTTTTTGGTGGCATAACTTTTTTTGCGAATTAAAAAAAATGTACGTAGTTTTTTATTTTTATATATATTGAGCTTAAATTGTTGCATTTTAAAACCAAAAATTTTGTAAAATTTTGCATTCGCGAAAAAAAAAATTATGACACCCAAAAAAAAGCCTGATTATTTGCTTTAAACTTAAAATCGCCAAAATGTTGGCGCCCTTAAAGATAAATAAATCGCCAAACACATACAAAAAAAATGTTGAAAACATTGTAGAAAATTTTTAAAATTCGAAGGTTGGGTCGGGTTATCTTTGTTTCTATATGAAAATAATTTGCATCAAATTTGGAGCCAATCGGATAAAGAAAAGACGTGCCGAAATTCGATTGAAAATTAGAACTGTGTTTATATTACTTTTTTCAGTTTTTGTAAATATTTTTAAGTTTTTCAATTGTTTATATTCTATATTATTAATTATTTATATATAGATAAAATTAAGTTTTCAAAATGTATAAAAATCCAAAATTAGTTGAAAACTAAACCACATGCTGAAAAAAACACCTGCTGGAAATATAAATGCTGGTAATATATTTTTATTTGTAAAATATTTCCGCTTCCCATGTTTTTAATATAACATGTTTACTTCCAAATATAATTATGATTGCCATATATGTGCTTAAAGCTAGTGAAATACTTCTACCGGCAAAAATATATATGTTTGGCTCCAAATATGTTTATTATAAGTATGTTTGAATGTCCCAAACATAATATCATAAAATTTTTAAATTGCAAATATATATTTGTTTATGCTTGAAAATTTGAATCATTGTAAACATATATATTATTGCCTGCAAACATATTCAAAAGAATCTTTTTTCTGCGTGCAGTAATAAAAATGCCGCAGGCTACTAAGTTCTCAAATACCACTTGACCAAGAAAGTCGAGCACACATTCTAAACGTTATTTAAATTAATTACTGCAAGATAATTTTTTTATTTAATACACTTATAAAATGTGAGATATGTACTATATATTTTTGTTTTTGATGTCAACTTAAAAAACGTTTAGAATGTGTGCACGAATTTCTTGGTCAAGTGGTATTTGGCACATTAGTGCACTGGGGCATTTTGGATTTTTATACCTTTTTAAAAACATAATTTTTTCGTTTTATCGACAAATTTATCATCAAAAATAAAATTTTTTTTTTTTTTTTTTAACTAAAAAAAAAACATTTTTTTTCCCATATAAACACAGTTTTAATTTTCAATCGATTTGAGGCACAACTTTTCTTTGTGCTAATCGCACCATTTCATATATATTATTTTTATATAGAAAGGACCGACAAATCCTTCCCTATAAATCACATTTTAGTATTATAAAAACCCCTAATGTATATATTTGGAAAGCTTAGCTATCTCTCTTTCTACACCTTTTGCAACTGTTATTCAGAAAATATCAATTGGAATTTATTAATTGAAATTCAGATATTCCGTTTGAAATTCAGAAACATCAATTGAATTTCAGAATTTCCCTTTGAAATTTAAAAACCATCAATAGAAATTCAGATGTTCCAGTTGAAATTCATAAAATATCAATTGAGATTCAAAAAACATCATTTGAAATTCAGAAAATATCAATTGAAATTCAGAAAATATCATTTGAATTTTCTGAATTTCAGAAATTCAGAAGTACATCAATTGAAATTCAGAATACAGCAATTGATATTTAAATTCTCAAAATGTCAATTTAAATTCAGAAAATATCATTTTAAATTCAGAAAATATTAATTGGTTTTTCAATTGATATTTTCTGAATTTCAATCGATATTTTCTGAATTTCATATGATGTTTTCTCAATTTCAAATGATATTTTTTGAATTTCAAATGAATTTTCTGAATTTCAATTGATATTTTTTGAATTTCAAATGGAAGTTCTGAATTTCAATTGCTATTTTCTGAATTACAATTGCAGAAGGTATAGATTCATTTAAAAATTTTTAAAATCCCATAAGAACCAAAATTTAAATTGCTTAGTCTGAAAAGTCTTAAAAATTCTTTTATAGTAATTAAATGTGCTAAAGTCCCAAAACTTATTTAACAAATTGTGAAAACAATCTGCTGTAGGCTTGTCCCTATCCGGATTTCATTCCTGCCCAAGGAAATCTTCAGGGGACTTTGTTAGTAGAATTTCTAGAGATATTTGTTATGTTAAATCACAAACTCAATGAGAATTTCTTGTCCTCGTCTAGGAGCGTGATTCAAAAATCAAAAACAAAAACAACAACAAAATATTATCACAATTGGCTTTGTCATCTTCCAAATACTACTCTGTTTTTTAGACAGACCTAGCAATGTAGTGACGTTTATTCAAGTAAATCAACAATAGAAAATCATATGTTTTCTATTAGTGTCAGTTACATTTAAAGCACCTGCATATTTGTTATTTTAAATTCATTTTCATTGGGATAAACATTAATTGCATTTATAGTAATTAAATGTGCTAAAGTCCCAAAACTTATTTAACAAATTGTGAAAACAATCTGCTGTAGGCTTCTCCCTATCCGGATTTCATTCCTGCCCAAGGAAATCTTCAGGGGACTTTGTTATTAGAATTTCTAGAGATATATTTTTTAACAATGACAATGATTTTGGGTGTGACTTAAAATATCTGAAGATTGATCGGATCTATTCAGCCAGACCTAGAACCTACACTATGTTGCTTTTTAGTAAATATTTACTGTTGCACTGTGTTAAAATTGTGGAAGTGGCATTTATAGATTCTGTAATTTAATATAAATATTCCATAACAGTATTTGACTTCCTTATTTTTTAATTATTTATTTAATTTGATTTACTTTTCCAAAATTTATATTATATTTATATTTGTATTTAATTGTTCACAATTAAATCATACTTTTTAACACATACTTTTGTTATATTACTGACTCACATAAATATTTTATGTTTGCATAAATTATTACAAAATATTAAATTATTTTATTAATTTAATATCAAGCTACCGGCATTTAAACAATTAAACAATTAAACAATTTTTTCCTCTTATCACTTCAAACTGTATGCGTTTTATTTTTTTAAGTTTAAATTGAGGTCATCATTAGTTTTTAAGCGATTGCAAGTTATAATGCCATTGCTATACTTTTACTTTTTGTTGTTGTAATAATACTCTTGGTAACAAATATTGTATCCAATTGGCACATTATACACTTTGTTGTCGTATTGTGATAATAATAATAAACGTTTTAAACTTAAACATGCCTAAACAACTCAATTATATTCGATGAGTGTGAATGGTATACACTTTAAACGTAAAGTGCGCCAAAAAAAAACAACACTTGCTTCTCTAATGGAGCATGTGCCAAATATAATTTCTCTAATTAAATGCTATATGCCCCAAAGAAACTATGTAAATTGTTTAAATTATTTTGAAAAATAAATTGTTGATTTAAAGTTTGCAAGTGTTTTAAGGCTATATGCTAATTAAGTCAAATTAATATTATGTAATATTGGTTATAGGAAGATTATGTAGAAAGACAAAGTATGTTTCTTAAGTCTTTTGTTTTTCTTTTGTATATTTTTGAGTAGTAAAGTATCGACTGAAATAATTTTGATTTAAAAAATGATTTTTTTTTAGTGCTGTTAGAAATTGTATTGAGTGGCATTAGTTGGTTTCTTAGTAAATTCTTTTGTTCTGAAGAAAAACTCTCAATGTATTTATCAGCAACGAAGAGAATTTAAAATATTCTGATCGCATTTTTTTAGAGCAAAACAACAGTAGAATAATAATTAGTTTTAATTTAAAATCCAAGTAGAAAGTTCAATGTATACATAAAAGTTCTAAAATTTAATGTGTCGCTCGAATAAGAGTATATAATCCAACTTTGAATCTTTGAAGGAGAAGAGTAAAACGTAGACAACTCTGATAAATAAACATTATTGATTGTTTTTGATCAGAATTCATTAATAAATTATTGTATCCGTCTTAAAAAATTTATAAATTCATCAAATAGCTTTATTTGTTGGAATATATATATATATATATATATATATATATATATATATATTTTTAATTTGCAAAAAAAATATGCAGCCAAAAAGTCGTGGATCATTTTTTTTTCTTTCTTTAGTACTATTTTCATCCATACATGATCTAGAAACTAAATCCGCTATCATATTAGAGTTACCATAAAATGCATTTATATATATTCCAGAGCACCGTGTAAAATGCATCTAATTTGCAAAAATCTAAATTATTTACATACAAAGATGATGTACTTGGCAAAAGAAAAAATTTGATACCCATATTGCCCTATTTAAAACGAAGAGTTGCCACCCCATTGCAATTTTGTCAAAACGCGAACCAGCACGAATTGCAAAAAAAGCTGAGACCCGTATTTAATTAAATCGACTAAAGATTAAAATATGTTAATTTGGCATTTTTATTACAAACAACCCGGAACAAAAAATTCAAAAATCTTTTTTTACAGAATATCCTTAAAAAAAGGACATGGATGATCGTCCTTGGACAAATTGTATATACAGTTGGGCGCGCCTTTCTTATAATACCCATATTGTATATGTTGGTAAGGAAACAGATTCTCAAATTAACAAAACATGCAAAAATAGACCCATTTTCAAAATGGTCCAGCTCACGAGAGGTCAAAACTGGAGCCAAAATATTTTAAATGTCATCTTAAAAAAGTCTAATTTTATTTTTAATACATTTTATTTAGTTTTTTTTTTTATTAAAAAATTTGTGATTTGCTTTATTAGATAAAAAACTAAAAAAGGGCAGAAGCTTACTTTTTAGGGTAGCCCCCAAACACAAAACAAAAAGCATGAGACCCCATTTAAAAGTAAAAAACAAAATTTGTTTTGTTTGTTTGAAATTAAATGAAATTTTCTCAGGATTTTAGAAATGCATTTTATTTTAAGATCCCTAAAAATGGCTCCTTTTAGATCTATTTAAGGCTCCCTGGGAGTCTAAAATAGAAAATGTACCTACTAAACATAAAGTGATGGTCCCCATAATTAAAAAAGGCTAAAAATCACTACTTTTAACATTAATCAAAATTAAGGTTCAAAAATGAAAAAATCTAAAAATCACGTTTTTACTTTTCAACCCAATCGATTTTGTGAGCGGCAAGAAAACTTTCATTAAAATACTTATTCAACGTGAAATATTGAAACAGGCGTGGTGATGATTAATAAACCATCTGAAGGAATAACTTCTCACAGTTTTTACTGGTCCTATTACGAAAACATCATTTAATTAACAGTTTATTTTACAAAAAACAACCAAAAAACGTGAAAAAGGTCAAAGTTCAAAATTACTACCAATTTCGTATAATTTTTAAACTTTTCTTATATCTAAAATTTACTTTAAATGAGTATAGAGTTCGCCACATATCATGGATCATTAAACAAAATTCATTTTTGAAATCCTGAGATAATCTGAGTGTTTACACTAATACCGGGTTTTTGGGCCTGGCTGGCCACAGGGGTCTTGGTCCCCTTAACTACAGATAAAAAGAAATTTATTTTTTTTTAATTGCAGAGGGGGGCATATTTTTTATTTAATTTTTTTTTTTTAGGAGTGTCCGAAAAAGCACGCCTTTGCTCTAGAATAGTATTTATTGAACAATATCAATTATGCAAAATTTTATCTTTTAAAGTTTTTTTACACAGAAAATAATAAGTTAGTAAAAATATCGAAATTTTTTTTCTTACGGTCGAAAAACAGTACAATTTTCTGTTCATTTCTGTTAATTCTGAAATAATATTTTTAATTGAATATTTAAATTCAACGATTGCCCACTGAAAACAATTTGCTTTGTACTGAAAAAACTTTTTGCCAATTCTGCCAATAAATATTTTTAAAAATATCTAAATTCCTGCAATTCGTTGTTAAAATTCAGTTTTTCTCAATTTTTTAATAAACTTGAGAATATTTTAAAACCCTAAGCACAAATCTTTTAGTTCAAACACTAATTTAATAATAAAAAAGTCAGTATTGAAACAAAAGACTTAAGACACAAACTCTTTACTTTTTTTTGCAATTCAACAAATGCCATACTTTTTTAAATTATTTCTCACAGTTTTATTAAATAATAAAACTAAACACAAACAACAAATAAAAACTCTTTTTAACGATCATCACTTTTACTTAACTGTGTACAAGTAGTCTTTTCAAACCATTGCAACTGACCTTTTCAATATTGACAAAACAAATGCGTTACAAAGTGAAATATGTTAACTACCTTATGTGGTAGTTAAAGATGGTTTATGAAGAAGTTTTTGTAAAAAGTTAAGTCAAATATAAAAGAATTTATTTTTTTGTAAACGGCATAATTTGTTAAATTGGCAAAACGAAAAGTTTGTGCCTTAAGTCTTTTGTTTATAAGTTTTTTTTTAATCGGTTGAAGGGGGAAAAATGCATCGAATATGTTTTAGCAACTATTTATTATTCGGAAAAAAATAAGATTAAACTCTTATTTTTTTAGAACAAATAAATATTTAATTAAACCTAAACTAAACTTTTTTCGTATTCACTGTAAAGGAATATTTTATATAAATCATATTTTTCTTAATATTATATTTTGTTAAATATTTTTGTTGGCTTTTGAATGAAATCAAATTTTTGATTGGATTCTTCTTGTTTATTGTGCGATATTTATAACAAGCTTGTATGACCGTTATAAAGTTTGTAGTTGAATAAAAGGAATGAGCGATTGTATTTTTATACAATACATTGGAGCACCCATATTTAGCTTAAGTCAACTTTCGTAAAGTTCTATATCTATTAATTTGGTTGATTTGTAATCGTAACTCGCCGTACTCAACTAAACTAAATGAATAGCACTTCAAACAATCAAAATAACTTAAATAAATAAAAAAATAAGAATATTAATAGAAATAAAAAAATCTTGAATTAATACGCAAATCTGAAAAAAAATTTCAAATTCACTTAAATTATATATGGCACTCCTAAATTTGAAGAAAAATTAAACTAAATTTTGAACCCCCGCATTCATTAAACAGCATTTCAAATACATTTTAGTTAAAACACAAATTTTATCCCTAAAACTGTATTCATAACCAAATATTATTACACAAGGTTTAAAATATGTCATGTGAGTTTATGCCATTTTCTTTATTCTTTAATAATTCTTTAAACTTTTTTCTTAAATTTTTGTAAGTTAAACTTGCTATATACAAACTGTTTTATATTGTTAGAAAATAGGATATTTAAGCTTTTATAGTTTTAAGTGACATAATGAAGTTGATTGTTAATGTTGGTCTACCAACTATATATGGCCCGAAGGGCTCGGTTGGTTTTTTGAAATAAATTAAATTAAATTAAAATTGTAAAATATGTGTTTTAAGCTAATATTCGTTTATGAATACAGTTTTTATATGTGTTTTGAATAAAATGTATTTGAAATCTGAATTAAGATTTTTTATGAATACGTGAGTAAAGCTTTAACCGCAATCGACTTTAACCGACCTTTTGTTGAATTCGTTTCAAAATTTGTATTAATTTTTCTACAACTTAAAGAACGATCACATTTGACTTGTATGAATGTGGAAATTTTCCGCAAATTTTCTGATTAATTTCATTTTTTTTTGTTGTTATTAATTTTTGTTATCTATTTGTTATTCATTTTTTTTTTGGCCTTAAGTCTTCTGTTTTCGCTTTAAACACTAATTGTGTTATATGTCTATTTTTAGTAAGTCATTGTGTAAATTAGTAAGCGATTGACGGAATCAGTCGTTTTTTAAATTCAGTATTTTGAAATAAACTAAAAATTTGTTAATGTGTAAAAACTTTTTTATGTTTTATCTTTATATGAATTATTTGCACATTTATACAACTAGTTGTTGCACATGATGTTAAAAAAACAACGGCAGAAGATTCAACAGCAACAACAACAACTTCAAAAACACATGCAATAGTACAAAAAAAAAAACATTAAACGCCAACTACGTCAATATATAAAATTTATTTTACATAGACATTTTAGAGCTCATCTTCAGCGTATAGAAAAAAATACAGAAGAAAAATAAAAATAATAAAATAAAACACACTAAAATTTATGAAAACTAATAAAAATGTTTAAAACAGTGGCGTATTAAAAGTTATGTATGTGAATATTTGTTGTTTGATCTAAAAAATATAAAAACCATTTAAAAAAAAAAAACATTTTAAGGGCAGTCTTTTAAATTTTACAAAAGTTCAAAGTTCACTTTAACAATTTCTTTAAGGAAATCCATACATTGTATTAGTTTTATTTGATATCTATAAATATTAGGGTGATCGATTACACACCTCGACAAGTTTCCTTGGGTTGAATGGCTATATGTGATTTATATATTCTTTAATGCCCAGATTCCAAGTCCGGCACCAAAATTTTTCCAACACATTACTATATTCAGAAAACCGCGCTTAAAGTTGCCAAAATGGCTATTTTGGCTCTTTTGGAAGCTTTTTATCATACGATTGACGCTCAAAAACTGGTTGTTAAAATAGCGTAAAGATACATTTATCAAATGACTTCTACAAAAAAAAATATAAATACATTTTTTATATGAAATTGAGAAAAAAGAATTATAATTTCGTACAATTTTGAACATACGAGTAGTTAACTGGACAACTACAGCTTTCAAACGATTTTGAAATTTTTTATATGGAGGAATGTAGTTATCTATTTTTGGAAGAATGTAGTTAGCTATTTTTGAAAAAAATATTTAAAATAGTTTTTATTCTGCTCCCAAAAAACCCAAAGTTGTTCTTTATTCAAAAAATTTAAAATTTTTTCAAAATGGCAACGTTTCAGAAATTGAAGGGGGGAAATAAGTGCACAATACATTAAAAAATTTCATTTGCATTATGAATGCAGTTTCGCCAAAAAGTGGTGATTTTCTAATAACAAGTCATAAAGTAGACAATTGAAGCTTTCATATGCTTTTTAAATCTTTGAAATAGTCCATCTACTTTACTAAATATGACTTTTCAAAGTTCACTACTTTTAAAATTTTTTAAAAACGGAAAAACGGGAATAAAACGCAAGTTTACAAAATCTGCAAAAACTAAAAACGGTAGTGACTAATAGACATCCTAGAGAAAACGTATACAAAACAAAGAGTAATTAAAATAACCACCGGTAAGATTTTGGCCGATCTATTATGGAATAGACGATATATAAAAATTTTAAATTACAGATAACAGACTTGGGCGACGCCAATTACATTTCAAAATCGTTCTCTTGTGAAACTTTTCTATATCATTAATAATTTCAGACCTACGCTCACACTTGTAGGCTTAAACGTTTTCTTGGGAAATTTTAAATTTTGTCAATACCAGACATGGGACATAATTCCAATATCTGTGTATTTAATTACAGGCCAATTACTTTTTTATGTTCAATTACATGTAATTGGGTGTAATTGAGTAATTGCCCTGTAATTAAATACCCAGATGTTGTTACTAATCCCCATGTTTGGTATTAAAGATTTTACAAATTTTCCAAGGAAGCGATTAAGCTCACAAGTGTGAGTGTAGGTCTGATATTATTAATAATATAGAAAAATTTCATAAGTGAACGATTTTGAAATGTAATTGACGTCGCCCAAGTCTGACAGATAATAACACTGAAACAATTAAAAAACGATCGAAAAATAATAATTTTTGAGGTTATGAAAATTTTTAATTTATAAGTAATCTTTCCCAGGAAGCGCTAAAATTGATAAACACTTCTGTTTTGCTTCTTTTCTACTACTTATACAGCTTCCGTCAAAAGAAGCATTAGCGGGTTATTTACCACACTTTATCGCTTCGCAAAAGCACGAAATAATGGTGATGATAACAAAATGTATTTGCAAAAATCAGTGAATTCATGCCTTGTTTAAAGCTATGAAATAAGCGCATTTAGGATATCGAAACAAGTACTTTCTCGCGAGCTATATCAATCAAAAATCATGCCTTATATTACCAATATTGCAAGCGTTTAGCTGTTCACTTTCCCTGCCGAAACTGCTTCCAAGCAAGCAATATTTTTGCTGGGATTTATAAAAAAATCCGGATTTTCAAGAAAATTTTTCTGAACGTTAGGTTTTAACAATAAATTTTTGTAAATTTACGGTTTCTAATAAATTGAAGCTAAAAAAGAATAGTTAAGAAAAAACCGGTTATACAACAACAAAAACGCGGTTTATTCGATATTCGAAAATTGAACTTTTTAGAAAACCCTCAACCGACAACACACAAAAAACCAGTTGAAATTGGTTTTGAAAAACCGACCCGATAGCCCTATTAAATATATATATTTTCTTTGTTTTCTTTTCGTTTTTTGCTCTTACAAAGTGTTACATTTTTACCAATTGCTTTTTACCATATCAGCTGCATTACAGTGGTCTATTTATCATTTTACCTAATATGATGTAATTTTTCAACATTCATTTAAAGTTGTTTTCACTTTTATGTAAAATTATACATAAATTGTAAACCATATGCTCTACATATAGTAATAGTAATCATTGGTCTGGCTGTCAACTATTACAATAATTTAGTTTAAACTAAAAAAAGAAAAATATTTACTATAAGTAAAAAATTTCCAAATATTGCATAAAAAACGCACACTGGTTTGTTTTTAGTGGAGTGCATGACTAGGAAATATTTTTGTAATTTTTGTTAGCAGGTTTTTTTGGTGTGTTTTATTTATTGAAAAGTAGATCAGCAGGTTGAGTCCTAGTTAAAAAAAATATATGTATACATTTGTTTTTCTTTATGTCAGACACTAATTCAATCCGAAAACTTCCTGATTCGTAAAATACAAATATAGATAAATAAACAAACCATTAAAAGATTATTTGAATTTAGTTTGACCTAACTTAAGGCAAGGTCTTCCATATGGCCTTAATTGTTTTATTTGTTGTTGTTTTGGATACATTTTATTTGGCATCTTGGTAATATTTCCAAAACCGCTAGTTAAAATTAAAAACGAATTTATAAAAAACAGCTCATGACACTAACAATATTTTGAATTTTTTACTTAATACGCCCTCTTGTTGAAATATTAGCAACCAAAGACTAAATATTGAAAGAATATTAATCCTAGGTCGTTGAAAATATTTTAAAAATAAAAAACAATGTGGTTAAAATAACTGAAAATTTTTGACTATAAACATGTTGAAACAACTGACCAAATTGCTAAAAAAAAAACTACTGTTTTTTAACAGTTATTTAATTCGTTAATGGAAGTCCAAATTTAATAATTAAAGAAAAAACATTGTTAAAGAATTTATAAACTATGTAAAAGAATTTAAGATTTAAAAATTGTGCTACTGAAGTGGTGTTTACAGAATTATGTAGAAGAAATTAACAGTTAAAGTGGTAAAGTGCTATCGTTATAAAATATCATGATTTTCGAAGTTTAAATTACAGAAAAGTGTAAAAAATCGTTATATTACACCGATAGTACATGAGCACTTGAAATGTGAATTACATTATTATTCTTTTTTTATTAAAACTTTATCCCACTTGTAACAAATATTTTTTTGTTTTGACTATTTTTTTGACGATTTTTGGAAAAATATAATGACGATTTTTATTGGAAAATTGGACGATTTTATGCTCAACATACCTGGCAACACTGGTTGTATGTTTGAAAATTAGACTCTCTTCTCTGCGTTGTCTCTTAAGCATTCTTCATACAATTTTTGACCAGTTTTTTTATATGTTGCAGAACAACATATACTGTATTATAACAGGTTCCAATTTCTGTTCTAAACCCGATTCTTTTTAAATATAAGTAGTTTGTCCTATTTACCCTAAACAAGAACTGATTGCTTTAGAACCGGTTCTAGATCCAGCTATGGAACTGATTCTGGGATAGTTAAACCTTACATTTTGACACATATGAAGCTGCTCTAGAACCAGTGGTAAAAGAATCTGTTATAGAACAGGTTCAGAGATAGCTTGTTCTAAAAAATATTGCTGCGAACTTTTACTAAAATACTGTATTTTTGGTTAGATATTTTTTAATGACTGTCAAAAATAGTTTGTTTACATTTCCCCAAAGTAAAAAAAACAGCTATTGCAGTTTAAATGAATAATACCGTTTAGTACACGAATGACTGACATGTAGATACGGCAAGGATTTTCTGAGTGCACCTGTGATTTATAAGAAACCCAGAAATTGGTCTTTATTTATTAATTTTATATATTTATTTTTAAACGACAGTCACATTTCTTATGACTGCCTACATAACATGTCTTTATTTTGACAATAAAAATTAAGACGATCTTAGTGTGTACATACACTCAAAAAAGTTTTACAGTAGAATCTACTGAACATGACAGTTAAAAGTACTCTAATTTTAGTTAAAAAGGCGACAAAATAAAATGACTAAAAATGTAGTTGTTTTTAACTGTTGCAAAATAACTAACAAATGCAGTAAATATAACTAACAATATCCTTTAAATAACTGACAATTTTTTACTACAAAAATTTGGAAGCAGCTTTGAAAATTCGAAAAACTACTGTATTTTAATATTTATTTTTTCAGTAAGGAAATGTACGCAATTGTGGCTTGTTCCCTAAAGTGGGTCTTTCGTTTTTTTTTTTTTTGTGTTGCTGCATAAATATATGTCAAAACAGTCGACTAGACTATCATCGAGTTTAATTTCCGCAGCTTTTTCTACCAATTTCGTATGCTCCAAATGTTCGCTTATGTGGCTCTTTTGAGTTGTTTTGATAATTGTTATATAATTTGTTTAGTTTAGTTTAGTCCATTTAGTTTTTTCTCATACAGCCCAAACTCCAGTGGTAGGGTCACATTAGGGAACATTTCCTTACTTCAGTTCAAAAAAAGCAATTTTCTTAAAAATTTTATAAAAAATACAACATTTTTAAATTTTCTACAAAAAATATTCAAAATGAAGATAAATCCCCAAATCTGGCAGCTATAGTCAAGAGGTAAAACAAAAGACTTAGGAAAAAAACTTTTTTAGATCAATTCGGATTCATAGGAAATTTTTATATATTGCTAGTCACTTTACATGCAAATCTCGAATTTGTTTGAGCCTTCAGAAAGTTAAAAAAGAGCATTTGTTATTAGAGTTATGGATTTTATAAACAAAAGACTTAAGAAACAAACGAAAGTTAAAAAAGAGCATTTGTTATTAAAGTTATGTATTTTATAAACAAAAGACTTAAGAAACAAACGTTTTTAAATCAATAGAAAAGTTGAGTAGACAAAACATAAACTTTTATTAGCAACCGCATTTTCAAAAGTCATTTAAGTTTTGGATATCGAACCCAAATTAATAATAAAAAAATCCTCAAAAAGCATATTAAATTTACCTAAGATATCTGATATTTTTAAAATTTTTTCTTAATATCCCGACGAAAAAAGTTCCGATATAATCATATATGATTAGTATCACATATCACATATGGTATCTCATGGGATATAATTTCATATAGTTAGACCCATTATAAAATATGATCAAGTTATATATAATTTTATTCAATTTTATGCAATAAGTTTTTTAACTAAAAAATATTGAAAATATTTTAGAGATCAGTACTTTTAATTTCAATCCAATTAAGTACAACTTGTAATTCATTTATAAAACATGTAAATATTAATTTTTAAAAGTAATGTTAAGTTTAAAAATGTATGCTTTTTATGAACCTGGAGTTAGAACATATAATAAATTTAAAACGCTAGTTAAAACAAAACAAAACTTCTAACGAGGAAGAAAATCAAATGTTTTGTTCGCTATATTTTCAAGTAGAAGACTTACAGATTTTTTCAAGAGCAGAAATAAACAGCAAAATTTACACGTCCTTGTTATACAAAATAATAAAAAGTATTATGGATCAACGCGATATTTTGTTTATGAAGCATAAATCTAACTAATTAGTATTTCAGCAATTTCATATTGTTCAAAAAAAAACTATTTTGTTGAACACAAAACAGGATCAACAGTAGAAAGTATAGTGGAACTAAGCAACTATTTAATTTTTAAAATTGAAAATTTGGAGTCCATTACGCATGTTATAATGGTTGGATGCTTAATATGTTTAAACAAGCCGTTTCCAACGCGCTCTTTTATAAATCTGAACTGGTTTTAAAAGAGTCTCAAAAAAATGTGTTAACAGTGGTACTTTTAATTAATTAATTTTCACTCCTTTAAGAAATTTTAATTAAATATTAAAGTTAATATATTCTCTGCATAAGTTTTATATAATAAACACAAAATTTTGTTTACTTAAGCCGCTACAAAGAAAAACCTAATAACTTTTTTTCTAAGTAATTAATCGGTTCCATATTTTTTTGGTTTATTGATTGGCCTTTTAATTTAAAGAAAATAAAAGATTGTTGCAATGAAACAATAGTTTTCATTGTGCAGTTTCGACAAGGAAATGTTTTGCTCAAATGGGTATCACCAGACAGTCACTACGGACAATTCTTCAACGGGATTTTCATAAATGTCTTTATAAAAATCAATTAACAAGCAAAAGGCAATTAGCTTAGAATTTTCTATGTAATTTGCTTGCAATTTCACTTGTAATTTACGTCACCGAGCATGGGAGTTATTCGAATTTAATTAATTAAATAGTACTTAATAAAATGTATTGTTTTTCATATGCAAAAATATGAATTAAAAAAAAAGATATTTGATTTCCTTAATGTAGCAATATTTATAAGCCACCCTGTATATATACTTAAAAATATGCATTAAAAAAACCTCTAAAAAAACGGTTTCTCTTAAAACCAGTTGGCATATAGAATTTAACAGATATTGATTACCTTGGTTCTTCTTTTGTCTATATGTTCGATGGTTTAAAACCTAATAATTATAAAGTTGGTGCTTTAATTAAAAATATTAATAATCATTACAAAACTAAAAACAGTAGTTTTTCATGTTTTTTGCAGTAAATTTTGAACTCATTTATATTCTTATTTAAACGTTGCTAAAAACTATATAAAAGTGATATAATTTTTTGCATTAAATTTTACTATATATATTTATACATATATAATGATATGTTTTTCAATATATAATGATATATAAAAGAGATAGAATTATTTGTGATTAATTGTTCCATATACACTTACATATGATCATATATGGTGGAATATATGGTCATAGATTTATATAGATATATATATATTTCATATGATCAGATACACAAGATATACTAATATATAATATCATATATAACATTGTATCGATATATGATGAGATATTACCCATATAAAATATTTTTATAATCTAATTATAAGATATGAACATATATAGTAATATATTGCCACATATGTATAACAAATTATAATGATATCAAGTTGTATGTGAGTATATAGAAACTTTTTTTTTATCGGGATGTATCTCATATTTATTGGTTTTAAAATTGAAACCATGTTTGTAAATAAACTTAAAAGTATCATCTTTATTTTATGAAATAACATATAAAAACTAAAAAAAAAAACACAAACCAATATATTGCACAAAAAAACAACCAACATTGAGTCTGTGATTTTCTATTTCTAGTTGAGAGTAGAAAATGCCGACAATAAAATAAACCACCAGAAAAATCAAAACATACTTATTATTGCATAATATTGAAAGAAGAAAAACCCAACAAAAAAAAACACACTGCGACTATGACTTTGAGGCTGACAAAAGACAAACAGGCAGCCATGGTATTAGTCAAAAACTTTAAACTGCAAAAAAAAAAAAATTCACAACGTGGTTTAACTTCTTTTATTTTTGATTTTTTTTTCTCAACTTAACTTTAACTTTTTTATTTATTTTTTGTTAAACTCTCAACTAACTGCATATAGAGTAAGAGGTTATGAAAAATAATTGTATGGATGTGTGTGTGTTTTATTATTTGTTTGTGTGTGTTAAAAACCTACAATACTTTGTTTAAATGTAGACAAAACAAATTTTCCCGCGCACTTTTCTATTATTTCATGTTTTGTAAATGTAGTCGTTGGGTTTTTTAGTTATTTTTTTGTTAAGGAATTTTCCCATATCATAAAGATGTTTCATTGATTGCATGTTAAGCTGTAGCATCAAAAAAAAAAAGACAACAACGGTATACTATGAAAGGAAAAATGAAGAAGCTCCTACAATGTGTGATACAGTGGGGCAATAGAAATAAGGTGTCAGCAAGAACATTATAAATATTTTAATTTTGTTTATTGTTTAGTCCAAATTGTATGATTCAAAAGTCTGTACACAGAAAAAATTATCAATCTAAAATATCTAATTAAAGACTTGATTTGAATTTAATTTGTTTCTAAACAAATATTTAATTGAATCAATTAATATTTTAATTGACTTTTAAATATATAAATACATATTTTATTTTAGACGCAATTATCATATTATTTTTTCATACACAGTATGCATAAATAGAAAATTTTCAATATAAAATACCAAATACATTTGAAGTTAACAAACAAAACAAGCACACACACAAACAGACTCAGCATTGCAAAAAACACGCATCCCAACGTATAGATCACTCACTTTTTTGTGAGTATCATATTTTTTTTTTTTGTAGAAGTTATTTATAATTTTTTTTTCGTTCTTAATTTTAATAAAAGGGTTAATTGATAGTATCATTGCCGTGATAGGTGCAAAATCAATTAAAATATTAATTGATTCAATAAATTTTTAAATTGAAACCCGCTTTTAGTTTTTTCTGTGTACGCTGATAATATTATGTGCATAAAAATACGAAAAAAAATGTCAAAATAACCAAACCTCTTGTAAAATAAACGAAAATTTGTTAATTTTACAAAAGTTTTTGTAGTTTTAAGAATTAATTCGTATTTTTATGCATTGATTCTGCAGGATATCAATGAATTTTTACATTAGATTTTTGCAGTGTCACTGGAACTTGTCCATATTAAAAAGTTTTCATTAAATTATTACAGTTTTTCATAAAATTTTATGAAAAATTTCATTTTATGTACAAAAATAGTTTCATAAAAACTAGCAAGCTTCACTTTGTGAAGAAAACTTCATTAGTTTTGTGTAAGTTTTCATTAAAACTCGTCCAACAAAATTCTCTTTATTTTAAAAACCTGGTGACTAGATTCCAGATGGATTTCCCTAGGGTTATAACTCTTTTTTTTGCTTTTACCACGTGACAGGCAATACTATATTAATAATAAAAATCACTTTTTCGAATCAATTTGGAATAAAAGCCTTCCGCCGCATGAAATGCAATTTCTAAAAATGCATGTTTTTACGTTTTTACCATTTAAGTTGCATTAGTGAACCAAAATGACTCCACAACATTTTTCAAAAATACTTTTTACGTAATGTGCACGTTGTTCCACGGATTTCGATGCTCATATCGCGAAGTAACGCTATAATTTTTTTTTTTAAATACGCGAAAATCATAATATTTAAAAGATTTTGTATCCCTTAAATACGATCGTTAGAGTCTAATTACTTTATAATTTTGACGAAGTACTGATTTTTAGTTCAGTTTAACACAATAAGATTTAGGCGGGAGCGTAATTGAAAACCCCGAAAAAGCAATATTAGTTTTCTTTATATTTTGTATGGGCTTTGGTATCGGTATTTTGAGGATAACGATAATATCAATGCACTCAAAATTTTTAATCTTATCTTGACCGAATGTTAATGACTGGCTAGGTTGTGATCAAACTTTGAGAAAATATATCTATATACATACATCGGTTTTTTCTGATCTCGACTTAAATTAATAAAAAAAATTAAGGTATTCATTAGGGTGGGGCGATTTCTGATTCTTGGGATTGTACTGAGCAAAAAAGTCCACTAGACCATACGTCTACTGTGAAAATCGAGCTTCCAGATTTTGACTTGCAAACTGATTTTGACTTGCTTGTAACAATGTGTGGGAAGTAGGAGGAGCTTATCCAAGATTGTGGTATCAATCTCTTCTTTGGAAGATTCTCTAGCAGATTAAGGCATCAATCATATTTGTGGGTGGGGTTTAAGGGGTTAATTTTTAATTTCAAAATAGGGCTTTTTTGCCGTATTTTGTGAAAGTAACAATGTGCGGGATGGACATATCTCAGGAAGTAGGAGGAGCTTATCCAAGATTATGGTATCAGTCTCAGATTTTCTAGCAGATTAATGCATCAATCATATTTGTGGGTGGGGCTTAAGGGTTTAATTTTTAATTTCAAAATAGGCCTTTTTAGCCGTATTTTGTGAAAGTAACCCTGTCCCTTTGCACTTTCACAAGGCCAAAACAGCCTGTAGGAGCGTTCCAATGCTTTTGCGATGTACTAGAGAGTTCTTAACTATTGTCTTGGCTACAATTTTTGTCGAAAATCTCAATGGTTTGGCTGCTATAGGCCATAATATCCAAAAAAACGTGACAAAAGTCTGAGAAAAAACTGCAAGTCAAAATCTGGAAGCTCGATTTTCACCGTAGACGTATGGTCTAGTGAACTTTTTTGCTCAGTACAATCCCAAGAATCAGAAACGCGAAGCGCAAATTAAGATTTTTTCCTTCCATACTAATCGCCCCACCCTAGTATTCATATTTTAAGGGTACCGCTATTTTAAATTATTTTTGTAACGTTATTTTAAGGATAACGCTATTTCTATTATTTCGGTAGCGTTATTTTAGCGATTACGCTATTTGAGTTATTTCGGTATCAGTATTTTAAAGATATCGGTATTTATTTTATATCGGTAAGGGTATTTTACGGATATCGATATTTCAATTACTTCGGTAACGTTATTTTGATGATGACGATAGTCAGTTGAAAGGTTTTTGAATCGATAACTGTACTTTAGCGGCATTGCCTGCCATCCCTGCATTTATTGTTAAAAAAACATTTTTTAGGAACTCGCAAAAAAACATATTCAGCCCGATTATGAATATTCCCTCGGATTTTTCCTCTGCGGATTTTAATTTCTCGAGAAAAAATCCTCCTATTCTAAACAGGCGGGGAAAGGAATAATAAGGGAGAGAGAATTGAATAATATTAATTGAATAATTCATACAAATGCTATCACAATTCTCCCTATTATTGACATTCATAATACCTCCTTTTTCCGGTGGAAGAGTTTCCTATTTTCGAAATTCGTTTAGAATAAGGGAAAAGTGAAAAAATCCCCGGGCAGATTTTATAAAGAATAAGGGAACAAGGAATAGGGAAAAAATTCTCACGGAATTGTTATTGAGAATTGGGCTGATTAACTTATAAGGAATCTACACAGTAGGGTAACCCACAACTGTTAATAAATATTGGGCAGGGAATAGAAGGGACAAAGCTAAAAACATTTGCTAAGAAACATACCTGCGAAATTTAATTTTTGGCTGGTAAAAATGGGTTTGAATGGTTTTATTCGAAACTTTTTTGGTTGAAAAACTTTTGAATCTGTTTTATTGGATAGATATTTGAAATACCTACCAGATTTGAATGTATTTCCTTTAAAACCGACATAATACAAGGCAAAAAACCACAAATGGGGTCAGATTTGACGCCACATATTCTCCTCTGTGCCACTGTTATATAGCATTATTAACACAGGTGACTGATGGAACATGCATTATGTACATTTAAACAATGATTGCACTGATCATGTTTTATAGCATGAAGGTTTTAACTTTGTCACTTTTGCTAAGATGTTGTAAGAAAAAAAATTGTAAATTTTTTATTGTAGTTTAACCTTAAAATAAGGAAATTTTGTACAAATCTTAGCTAAAGGTGATTCCTTAAAAAACCCAAAAAAAAAAATTTTAATATTGCAAAATGTTTGGCAATTTTTTAACTCTGTTGTAGAAAGAAACAACAAAAAATTTGTTTAAAACTTTCACTAATATGCATATTAAATAAAATACCAAAAATAATATAATTAATTACTCAATTTAAACTATTTCAAAATACCATACTTTTAATTTATTTCTACTTCATTATTATAAGTTATTTAACAATATTTTTCTTTTGTTAATAAAAACACTTTTTTATCTCTTTTTGTAGCTTAAATCTTTTCCTACTAGTCTCATTGGCATGTTTTGTGGGTTATAGTCAGACGGCCGCCACAACAAGTGTTACTGCATCCGCCACCACCGCTAAGCCACAAGGCTTTCAATCACGTTCCATAGATTCCAACAAAGATGATGATGATGATGAATTTGAAACTCAGGCACAAACACATTTAGCCTATAGGCAACAGCAACAACAACATCCGCTCTATGATTATAGTCAATCAGAGGAAGATCAAGAAGAGCCCCCTAGACAGCAATATCAGCAACGTAAACAACATCAACAAAGTTATCAAGCTCCAAAAGGAGCTTCTAAACAAAAGCAGTCAAGCGAAGAAGAGACTGAGGAGGAAGAAGAAGAACCCGATAGATTATCACTGTTATTAGCACAATCGAAATTTGTTTGCAATGGAAAAACTACTGGGTAAGAATTTCAATTTAATATTAGTACCTGCAAAGCAATTAAGAATATAGAAAATATGTTAAAAAAAATAACGGCTATTTTGATACACCCAAAAAATAGTCTCAGTTGTGGCCACCGAATTTATGTCTTTTGTCGTGGAAGCTAATATTCTCATTCAATATTATATTAAACATACACACAAAAAAATAAAAACTCATTTCAATCGCGAAAACCAACGATTTAATAACTTTAATTGCTGAAATTCCGAAAACAACGAAAATTCAATTAGAAATTTATAGCTCTTTAATTGAATTAGTTTTCGATTGTGAAAGGCGTGGTAGAGAAGAATGAGTGTATTTTCTGAAAATCATAACTACATTGTAAATTTTCAATTTTCTGAATCAGACTGCGCAGTTTCTGGTATTGAACCTTCGTCAGTAATCCTGATTTTTTTTTTTCTTTTTTTCAATTATATAATAACTCATTTGATTTAAAAGTGATGAATATCTCAAAAAGCAAAAAACTATTGAAGGGCTTATTGTAAAAACTTGATAAGCCACATTTAATTTTTAGTTTGTTTTTGCCTTTTAAAGGTTAAAACTATGCAAAACTATGACTTTTGCAGAACTTTTATTCTCTAGGTACTTGCAAGAAGTGTTTAAGCAAGACTAATAGTTAATATTAATCAATGGATGTCTAGAAAACAGCGAAAATCCATAAAACAATAAATGTGGCTTATCAAGTTTTTACAATAAGCCCTTCAATTGGATAAAGTGTTGTTGCCATACCAAACGGTTTTTTTTTTGTCTAGCTTGAATTTTATAACATTGAATTTAAGCCGGCATGTAATTCGGATTTAGCTAGCAGATTTATTTATACTTATGTGAACAAGTTCACACAGACATTAGTTTTTTTCTTTCTATTAAAACGTGGGGAGTATGGCAAATAAGGTTTTTTTTTGCAGAAATTAGCTCTTTTGTGACAACCAGTGTATTTTTTTAAATTATTTTAAGTTGGGACGATTTGCAACTCCAAACAACATTCTTCAGTAAATGCACCACAAATCATACCAGATAATTTTTTCAGATGAAAAAAATTTAATTTGGATGGCTCTGACGGGAATTGTTGTTACTGGCGTGACCTACGGAAAGAACCCCAATCTTTCTCTCGTAGAAACTTTTGTGGCGGTTCAGTTATGATTTGGGGTGCATTTACTGAAGAATGTTGTTTGTTTGTTTTTTTTTTATTAAAATAAAATTTTTGAAATACTAAAAAAAAATAACTGTTAAAAACAGTAGTTTTTACAACTAATGTAGTCGCTTTATGTTCATTATTTTTATTGTTTTGTTTCTCGTTTTTATGGTTTATGCATTCATTTAAGGTTAGTTGTTGACCTTTTCGTAAGTTGTTTTTACTACTAGTGTAGTTGTTTTATCAATAGTTAAAAATGTCTACATGGTTAGTAATTTTTATGACAATAAAGGTCATCGCCTTTTTAACTACATTTGTATTCATTTCAATTGTAATTTTTAGTCATTTCTACCTTCTTAATTTCCTGAGTGTAATTATTTGGCAACTCTGGATAAGAATTTTTCACAATTTTTTATTTACGATTATAGTAAAGATCTTGAAACATTTTAAGGTTTTTAAACCTTTAAATATTTTCCATATCCAATAAAAAATATACACTAAAAAAAGTTTTACAGTTACTACATCTATTACAAAAATACAGTATATTTCTTTAGTTGTTTTTTTTTTAATAACTGTCGTAAAAGTTTGTATTACTTCATACCCTAAGAGAATTCTCTGCATGATATATATTTTTTGCATTAGATCTATTAAATGTTAATGGAACTCGTCCAATGACGTCTATGCCGGATTCAGAATTCGTTCCGAATAATTTTAGCATTAACAGTTGGATCTATTAAATGTTAATACAACTCGGGCAATGACGTCTATCCCGGATTCGCAATTCGTTCCGAGTAATGGTAGCATTAGCAGTTGGACTGGCAACCCTGCCAAATAAAAAAGCTTTAAGATTTAAAACTGTTTGCTAAACTTGTAAGAAAAGACGAAAATAACTCATGTTGTTCGGGTAATCAATTAACATTATGGATTAAAATGAGGCTGAAGATGACCTAGACGCTTAGGTCCCTTTAGCGCAGAACCCCACAAGATTGTTTTCATCTTCTCTTAAATTTATTAACAATTAGTGTTTTCTATTTGTTATAGTAACATTTAATTATGATCTCAAACCTGACAATTGAAAATGAAATGCAATTTATTTCATACATTCAACCAAATTTAAGTCGAGACTTGATTTTTTTAACAATCTTATTAGATTAAAGGCAAAAATATTTTGATAGAAAAAACGTTAATTTCACGAAATCAATATCGCATATTATGGTGTTTTCAATCGAATCCGATTCGTTTCTTTTGTGCTATAAAGCTTCTTACCTTTGGGCTTTGAATTGCTTATTTTAAGATTTTCTGACTTTAAATGTTTTTTTTTTATTCATAAAATATTATTTATTATACTAACTTTGAACGTTTTTTTAAAAAGTGTAGCTTTTATAAGTTTTTACTTTTGCTTTTTACAATTTTCTTTTGCTTGAAATACTTTGAATTTTGCTTTTTGTTGTCTTCTCTGATAATTATACTTAAAAGAGATAGATTCTTTTGTTAATTTCTGCCTTATACAAAAGTGATCGAATTTTTCTTTGTAATTTTAACACATATATTAATATAGAATTGAAGGGCTTATAGTAAAAACTTGATAAGCCACATTTTATTGCAAGTTTGTTTTCGCTTAGAGGTTGAAAAAATGCAAACAAATATGACTTTTGCAGCACGGTACTTGTAATAAATGTTTAAGCAAGACTTCTATTTAATATTAATCAATGGATGCCTAGAAAATAGCGAAAATCTATAAAACAATACATGTAATATCAATATCAAGCTCTTTAATTGTATGTGATACCATACTTAATACTAAATTTATAGAATTTAGTTTGGGTTTACTGTTTTATATGTACTTATATATTATTATACATGGAAGTATATGTGATCTGATATATTGCTATATCAATTATAAATGATGAGATAAAAAAGATCAACTCATATATAACATATGATATAATGATATATGATTATATATAGCACCATATTAGCAATGTTCGTAAAACTATGTATGAGATGTAAGTATATATCGTTACATATGGCCACATATATAATAAGATACCACTATATCAAGCTATCTATATATGGCTATATATAAACTTTTTTTCTCTTTTTGAAAGAAAAATTGGTATCATTTATTACCCGAAATTATACTTTTGAATTAATAGACTGATAAGTTTTAAAAGTATTATTTGATTTTTTAAGATTATTAAATTCATTTTATATATCGTTAGCTCATAAAAGACACGTCATAGATCCGCTGGACATTTTTCTACCAAACTTTGCACATATGTAGAAAAAGAAATCTTTAATTTTTTGCCCCTTAAAGCGACCTCTATGAAAATATTTGCAAACAAAGTTGAAACTTTGACAGAATACAAATCCCAGACGGTAAAAAATATTTTCAAAAAAATTATTTTGTATAAATTTGTGAACAAATCTTTATTAAAAACTATATGAAATTAAAATTTTTTTTATTAACCGCTTTTTCAAATTCTTGGAAAAATAATGTGTATTTTTTAAATTTTTTAAAATTTTCAATAAAAATCAGCCATTTTTTATGTTCTGAGTGAAAATTTTTATGTTTTGAGAAAAATATTTTTTTTTAAATTTTAGACTTTGTGGATTTGAAAAATTATCAAAAATTATACACAATCAATATACTATATATATACAGAGACATACTTTTTTCAATTGTCTCAGTAACATAATACTCAAAAATAATTAGATAAGATTTTTCTATGTTTTTAAATACATTTTCAAAAAGATGCCATCAAAAAATGTAAAAACTTGATTATTTCAGATAACTATTTGTCAACTCTAGACAACAATTTTCCACAATTTTTTACGCTTGTAGTGAAGATGTTGAATTAGTATAAGGGGTTTAAACCGCCCATTAAAGGAGGCCAACAATGTGTATAGTATACATATAAATTGCGCATTTAAAAAACTTAAATTTTGTGTTGTCTCCGGCTTGTTAAAGTAATTGTCTATTAATTAAATTAAAGACAAAAATAAAAATATTATAAATAAAATGATTATAAGGACAATTAAAGTTCTATTGTGCAAAATTAAAAGACAAATTGGCACATGCAGATGTGCGAATGCAGCTTTGGCTTGCGCATCAAAATTCGCACATGTGCATGTGCGAACCCTGTAAAATTGCAAACAAATATACGTTCAGGTAGACAGACTTTAGCGAAAGACAAGGACACACGTCTTACATAATATTATATGTTTCCTTTTTTCTTAATGCAAAAAGAGGGTAGTATATTTTATATTTTGTTATTTCGTTTTGTATCGTTTCTAGAAATATGCCATCATTTAGACAACCATTGAAGTATAATTTTTTTATGTTATATATAATTATTTTTATATATTTTCCGATATTAAATTAATTCATGTTGTCAATATGGGAGTATGAACATTTTTATATTTTGTAAATTATTTTTAAAAGAATAACAAAAAAAAAATTAAGATTTTTAGCAAATAAATTAACTAAAGTATAATTTTTCTAAAAATTTTTTGAGTTTTTTTCAGCAATACTTTTATTAACTTTTATCAAGGATTTTTTAATTTTGAATCAACTAAGTTAATTTCTTGCTTACTTATTATATATTTTTTCTGCTTACTTATTATATATAAAAAAAAATTGGTGTCGGTGCAGCGAAGGGTTAATTTTGAAAAAAATTTAACTACTGCAAAATTATAATTTGACCATTTACTTGATTAAAAAAATATATTTTTCAGTTTATATGGGGCAATGATTTTAAAAATACTGTGGTAAACATGGGTTAACGGCGTGCATATAACTTCATATTTTTTATATGTTTAGTTCCATTCTAGTAGAATACAAAAAACATACTTAGTAATTAATTTCAAGCATTTTCATTTTTTTTATCAATTTTAGCATAAAGCTCTAAATTTTCTAAAATGTGTAGTTTCGCTACCGGCCTAACATAGGTTAACAATGTTTTTCAATTGTACTTATTTTTAATGGCTATTTATAAGCCAAATAAGTAAACAAAATACATATATTTATTGGTTATTAGTAACTATAGGGATTTTTTTAAATTAATTTTTGAAAATTTGACATAAAATTTTGATTTTCTTGTAATCCGCTATTTGGAAATGGGTATACCCAAAAATTGAAAAGATAGATTTTATAATTTTTTTTTTTATTTTTAATACCCAACTAATATACTCTAAAACTAAAAATTAATAATGAAAATTAACATTTTTCGAAATTTTGTTTAATAAAATTTAAAAAAAAAATCAATTTAGAGGTTTGAAAATATGCTATTTTTTACCTTTTTTTTGGTACCGGAATAACAAGGGTTAACGATATGCCAAAAACTTTATATTTTTTATCAGAGTATCTCTGGGCAAACACTTGGTCAATAAAGAGTTAATAGTTTTTGTTTGTTTTTCATATGTCAAATTAGTCCCGAAATCCCGGGATCCAAAAAAACACTGGATTGCAGTTTTCAAAATGCCGAATCCCGGGATTATCAAAATCAGTCGCTATTTACTATAAATTGTTTAGTACACAAGTAACTGTCAAATTTTTTCGAGTGCAGTTTATGTGGTGCCACAATTTTTTTTGATGATTTACAAATGGAATGCCAAACTGATATCTAATCTGCTGCTCATAAAAAACATACCTGCTTATAAAAAAACTAAAATTTTAAAAATGGTGTTGCCAATATAATGCCACAAATGTTGGAAAAAGTCATCGAATATTGGTCATATGCCAGAAGTCATATTTAAATTATAATGCTAGAAGATTATCTTTCGAATAAAGTAAATTTCATGTCAATTTAAAAAATGCATCTATGTTTTATTCCATTTTAAAATTTTATACCTCTATAAAAAACACCCTTGAGATAAAAACTTAAATCTCTTAGTATATGCACTAAGTCTTTTGTTTTTTTTTTTTATTAATTTATTTTCCTTCCATTTTAGTTACTACGCTGATGATACCCTGAACTGTGAAATCTTCCATTATTGTCAAGAAAATCAACGTCACTCCTGGATTTGTCCCGAAGGTTTTACCTTCCATCAAATACACTTGATTTGCATGCCACCATCAAATGATAATAATTGTCAGCAATCCTCAAAATATCACATTGTCAATGATTATTTGTACAAACCGGTTAATTTACAAGAACATCAAAGTAAACCCAATGTAACATTACGTTATTCGGAACGTTATTATCCCGAAAGTTATTATGAAAATGATCGTTATGAAGATGAAGAGGAAGCACCCAGACAACGTGTACAACATGCTAGACAACCAGTAGGTTTTTATAAATAGATCATTGTGGGCAAACACTAACACAAAAATACCAATAATGATTAAATACCCATCCAAAGTACAACCGCTAACCTTAAAATATCACTAACGAAAGTAGTTAAAATTCCGTTAACCTGAAAATAACCTAATGAAATTATTTAAAATACCCCAAAATAACCTAACAAAATTATTTAAAATACCGTTAACCCTAAAAAACCCTAACGAAATTATTTGAAATACCTTTAGCCCTATAATACCCTAACAAAGTTATTTAAATTACCGTTAACCCTAAAAAACCCTAACGAAATTATTTAAAATACCTTTAACCCTAAAATACATTAACGAAATTATTTAAAATACCGTTAACCCTAAAATATCCTAAATAAATAATTTAAAAATAACCTAACGAAATAATTTAAAATACCGTTATCCAATAACATTAACTATATAAATCGGTTGCCAACCCTGAAATAGATAGATATAAATGAAAGATAATAGTTATTAACTTTTATCGGAAATTTTATCCCTTCTAGCTGCAGGTAGGTTTCCAACAACAACAGCAACCACAACAACATCATGTACAACAGCAACAACCGCAATATCAAAGATCTCAAGATTTGCCTGTACAACAACAACAACAACAAAAACAGCAACAACAAATACGTCATCAGCCAATATATCATCAGCAACAGCAGCAGCAACAACAAATTGCTCAACCTCAACAAACTACAGTTTATCGTAAACCTTTACCCGTCACTACCCTACAACCACAAATACAACCCCAAATCCAACATATACGCACACAAACTCCAACTCCTACGGCCACACCATCGCCATATCGTTTCTTTACAGCCACGCCCCAATTACAACATTTACAACAACATCAGCAACATCAGCAACAAGTCTACCGAACACCCGAAGAAATTAACATTTCTCTACAACAACGACGTCCTCAAATCTTTATTGCCAGTACAACACCGCGTTATTATGAAGATGAATATTTGTATGAGAGAAAGTAAAGCAGCAAAGAAAGGATATGAATCAAACAGTGATCATAATTATTATTCATTTTATCATAAAAGTCAGCCGCAAAAAGTTATTTTTTACTTTTATTTTTTCGAGCAAAAATTAAACTTATTTTTTACTTTTAGTTTTCTAAACAAATTTTTTCTCATCCTTTTCTCATCGTCAGACGCAAAAAGTTATTTTTTACTTTTATTTTTTCGAGCAAAAATTAAACTTATTTTTTACTTTTATTTTTCTAAACAAATTTTTTCACATCCTTTTATTCAAATATATGGCAATGTGGGCGTTTTGGTGTAATGGTTAGCGCGTTGGACTGTTACACAGATGGTCCCGGGTTCGATTCCCGGTGACGACAACATCAATTTAGAAAAATAATATGTATGAGTTTTCTATCACTTATATGTATCGCTGCGCCCACCTTCGGTGTTCCCATAGCACTTAACCCCACCGAAGTAAAATAATGACTCAGGGCTATGAAACAAAAAGCTTCAATAAATTCGCCAACTCTACAACAGGTGGCGAGCAACAACTGTTCTAAGACTTATCTACTCGCGCAATTACAGTGTTGCCATGTTTGAAGCCCTTCATCTTTCATCTCTCCACTATCCCCTTTCCAAAGAAAGCAACACATTAATTAATATGAAGAATTTGTTGAGTGTTGCTTCTCTTTAAAAAAAAAAAAAAATTAAAAGACCCATGAAGTAAATTTGTATCCCGATTCCTCACATTTTTATGCGTTTGAAATGAGCTTTTTTCAAAATTTGAATTTTTTTTTTGCTCAAAAATTTAAGTAAAAAATAAATTTTATTTTTGCTTAAAAAAAACGAAGTCCAAAATACAATTTTTTTGAAAATAGTAAAAGAAATAACTATTTTTTTTTTCAAAACAACACACTCAAAAAAGTTTGACAGTAGAACATTATGAAAATGACAGTTACACAACGTTTTAACTATTGAAAAGCAACTAACAAAAGTTGTAAAAACAACTACATTCCTACATTCTACTTGAAGTCCAAAGTTAAAATTCCAAACGATACTAAAGTTATAAAGTTTTTTTTGCATTGGAGATACAATGAAATTTTCTGATTATTATTTGCAAACTATGAGCATATCAATTATAACAAACATGAACTAAACGTGAATTTTTAAAAACTCGACATAATCTTCTATTTTTAAATAACTAACAAAAATTAACTGTTTACTGCGAAATTACTGTTTTGGTAGTTGTTTATTAAAATACTAATATAACTGCTTTAAACAACTGTTAAAAAAACATAGTAATTTGTTTCAGTTGTTTTTTTTTTAATAACTGTCATAATAGTTGTTTTGTATTATTTTATAGAAAAGCAACTGCAATTGCAGTTAAAAATAACTACTGCACTCAAAAAAATAAGTTAGTAGAAAAGTCAGTAAAACATCTTGTAAATCAGGTATACTATTTTTCAGCAAATTTTTTGCTAAAATTATGTTTTAAACTAAAATTTTAGTTATACTTAGTCATCACTTAACTGTTTTGAACTAATGTTTTACTAATATTTTACTAATGTTTTACTAATTTATTTTGCTAAAAAAAATTGTGCTGACTAGCACATCAATAGTGTGAACGACAACCAGATTAAATGTTATACGCAGAATGAATTAGATGTCAAGATGTAGTAGTGACGAGGAAAATTATACTAAAAAGTACAACTCTAGTAAGACACTTAAAAAAAATCAACCATGGAAGATTTTGTATCTGTTTTTCATACATAAAACAAAATTGTGGATTGAAACAACTTAAATTTTGCATTTTCACCGGCTTGTGAAAGTACTTGTCTATTAATTAAATAAAAGACAAAATAAAACATATAAATTTAAAAAAGTTTAAACGTGTATTTGAGTTAAATTGAGTGGTCAAGTTGATAACAAATATACACCAGGTAGACATACTAAAGCGAAAGACATACATCTTAGGTAAATTTTTATGTTTACTTTTTCTTATTGCAAAAAAGGGTTGTATATGTTACATTTTGTTATTTTTTCATTTCGTTTCTATAATTCTCTGCTGCATTAGCGTTCCTTTAAAAAGTAACATCAATTAGACAACCAATAACGTATGTAATTGAAAGTTCTTTTTTTTTAAAAGGAATCACAAAAATATGTTTTATGATTTTCAGCAAAATAAATTAACTGAAGTAAAAATTTTCTACAAATTTTTTGAGTTTTTTTCAGTCTAATATTTAGCAAAAATTTTATTAATGTTTAGCAAGGGTTTTTTAATTTTTAATCCACTAAGTTTTAGCAAAACTTTGGCTGAATCTACTAATTTTGTTGCTAAAAATCAGCTCGCTGATTTTCAGCAAAAGATTTTGCTGACATTAGCAATTTTTTTGCAAACACCCTCCTGACTAAAATTTTGCTGACTTTACTAACCTTTTTATTTGAGTGTAGTGATTACTACACAAACAGCTGTCATATAGTAAATGTAAAACCTTTTAGAGTGTAAAGTCAAAAAAAATTCTTTTTTTTTGAAAAATTTAAAGTCAAAGTATGAATTTTGTTTTTGCTCGAAAAAATAAAAATCCAAATTTTAAAAAGCAAAGCATTTTATGAAAGACTTCTCCATAAGAATCAATATGGTATACTTGAATCAGCTCTCAGACACTTACCTCTATATGATTTTTTATGTTTCAAAATTGAAAAATAACTGTTATTTTCGGTCCCTGGAATAAAAGTCCTGAATCCTATTTTTTTTTTTGTGTATTCTAAAAAGTCTTCTTTAGCTATTGTCTCACACTCATATGAAAATGCATTCAGTAATATTCAGTTTTTGCATTTGTTTTTTAAAATTTTTTCTTTGTGTTAAAAATTACTATAAATTTATGTATTTAATTTAATTTTTTATTTTATATTTTAACTTTATTTTCTGCTTTATAACTACCACTACTATTTTTTTTAGTTTTATTAAGTTTAATTTAATTTCTATTAACAACAAAACAAAATACTGCGCGCGAATAGTCCCATACAAAATAAATTAATTAAAAGCGAGATTTATTTTTTAACTTTTTTTTTAAGCTATTAGTTTTCGACTCTAGTAGATTTGATTTTTTTACAATAATGTTTTTTATATAAAAAAATTTAAATAAAATAAAAAACAAATAAAATCTGTTTGGTCGTTTTATTTATTTATACACTTACAAATGTTTGACAGTAGAATCTACAGAAAATTACAGTTAAAACAACTGTAAATTCATTTATAGTAATTAAATGTGCTAAAGTCCCAAAACTTATTTAACAAATTGTGAAAAGCAATCTGATGTAGGCGTGTCCCTATCCGGATTTCATTCCTGCCTAAGGAAATCTTCAGGGGACTTTGTTATTAGAATTTCTAGAGATATTTGTTATGTTAAATCACAAACTCAATGAGAATTTCTTGTCCTCGTCTAGGAGCGAGATTCAAAATTTAAAATATCAAAGAAAAAACAAAAACAAAAACAACAACAAAAAATTGTCACAATTGGCTTTGTCATCTTCCAAATACTACTCTGTTTTTTTTTTGACAGACCTAGCAATGTAGTGACGTTTATTCAAGTAAATCAACAATAGAAAATCATATGTTTTCTATTAGTGTCAGTTACATTTAAATTTGCACAAGCACCTGCATTTAAATTTATTTTCATCGGGATAAACATTAATTGCATTTATAGTAATTAAATGTGCTAAAGTCCCAAAACTTATTTAACAAATTGTGAAAAGCAATCTGATGTAGGCGTGTCCCTATCCGTAAATTCAGTTAAAAAGGCGTCAAAGGCAATTTCCGTTAAAATAACTAAAAATTTAGTTGTTTTTAATTGTTGCAAAGCATTTAACAAATGCAGTAATAATTACGTACAATTTTGTATAAATATCTGACAATTTTTTACTACAAAAATGTTTAAGAAACTGAAAACATTGGTAAAAACTATTATTTTTAAAATATATTTTTTTTTTTGGTATTTTAAAAATATATTTTAATAAAAAAATGTTTTTTTCCAGTTATATAAGTTTTTTGTTTTTGTATACATCGAGATTATTTTTATGTTATTTTCAATTTATAACGAGCTTTCAACCTCCATATATTTACAAAAAATAAAGCAAATCAAACATATTAGCTAGGTTGATACTAGTATTTCGATCTGGCTAAAGATCTTATCAGAACCCGAAGTTTTAGAAAAGCAAAAGCCTCCATAATAGGCAGACCTTTAACAAAAAATCTATTAATAATCAATTTTGCTCCATTCTTGTCTTCTTAGTAATCAAGCACGTGGTTAGTTCTTTTCCTAACAAGCATCATGACGTTACTAAACTTTGAAGACCAAAAATGTTCTATTTATATAAAAAATTTTTAGTGTGTACTCTGGCTCAAGTAATATTTTTTACAGTTATATTAGTTTTTATATACATCGAGATTATTTTTATGTTATTTTCAATTTATAACGAGCTTTCAACCTCCGTATATTTACAAAAAATAAAGCAAATCAAACATATTAGCTAGGTTGATACTAGAATTTCGATCTGGCTAAAGATCTTATCAGAACCCGAAGTTTTAGAAAAACAAGAGCCTCCATAATAGGCAGAACTTTAACAAAAAATCTATTAATAATCAATTTTGCTCCATTCTTGTCTTCTTAGTAATCAAGCACGTGGTTAGGTCTTTTCCTAACAAGCATCATGACGTTACTAAACTTTGAAGACCAAAAATGTTCTATTTATATAAAAAATTTTTAGTGTGTACTCTGGCTCAAGTAATATTTTTTACAGTTATATTAGTTTTTTGTTTTTATATACATCGAGATTATTTTTATGTTATTTTCAATTTATAACGAGCTTTCAACCTCCGTATATTTACAAAAATAAAGCAAATCAAACATATTAGCTAGGTTGATACTAGTATTTCGATCTGGCTAAAGATCTCATCAGAACCCGAAGTTTTACAAAAGCTAGAGCCTCCATAATAGGCAGAACTTTAACAAAAAAAACCTATTAATCATCAATTTTTTCTTTCGATTACAGCAAAGCATTTTATTTCCTACTAAAAACAACTGTTAATTTAGTTAAAAAGGCGACAAAGGTAATAACTAGGGCAACCTAAAAGCAGCTCTAAAAGCAGTTGTTTAAGCACTTTGAAAAGCGCTTTGAAAACTAAGCCGTTTAAATATAAAAATAAGCCGTAAACGAAAAAAAAACCTTAAATTTCACATCTGTTTTATTAAAATCGTTACTACAAATAAAATTTGCTTACAATTTGTTCCTTGGAACTTCGTCAGGCAAACAAAGGTGCAATAGAGAAACGGGTTTTCTTAACTTCAAACCTCAGATTGGTTTTTAAAATATATGTTGATAAACCAACATCATGTAACATTAAATTCTCAACTTTCAATTAAAAAGAAATTCAAAATATTGATTGCAAAAAAATAGCAAAAAAGCTCTATTTTAAAATAAAAAAGATAAATAAAGCTTACCCGAGTCAAAAAATAATATGATGTCATTTATAATGATATCTCATTTTTATATAACGGGAAATATATTATGATCCGAAAAATGGTGCATCAAATTATATCGGATATGATATATTTATATCAAATTATGTTATCCGAATTTTGACCCGATATAATCATAGTTTTATATACAATTTTTTATATATAATTATAGGCTTCAATTAGAGTGGGGCAATTAGAATGGAAGGAAAAAAATCTTAATGGGCGCTTCGCGTTTCTGATTCTTGGGAAAAGCCCTATTTTGAAATTAAAAATTAACCCCTTAAACCCCACCCACAAATATGATTGAGAAATCACAAATCTGCTAGAGAATCTTCCAAAGAAGAGATTGATACCCTAATCTTGGAATAGTTCCTCCTACTTCCTGAGATATGTCCATCCTACACATTGTTACTTTCACAAAATACGGCTATAAAGTCAAAATCTGGAAGCTCGATTTTCACCGTAGACGTATGGTCTAGTGGACTTTTTTGCTCAGTACAATCCCAAGAATCAGAAACGCGAAGCGCCCACAAAGATGTTCAAATCGCCCCACCCTACTTCATATAGGTATGTATTGATTTTAATTCATTAGGAATTAATTTTTATATAACATGCAAAACATATATTTAGTATTGATTAAAATAAAAATAGCGAGCTTCTAGTTTATGGAATAAAAAACTAAAAAAAAATTAAAAAAATTTGATTAAAAATAAGAACATTAATTGATTGACTAATTGCTAGGGTATTCAATCGGTTAGCCTTTGGTTGGTTGGTTTAAGTGGCAGCTCACGCTACTCGTGAGCTTCAAGTAGAGTCAAAAGGCGACTCCGTTTTGAAGAGACCACACTACCCGTAAGGAACTAGTATCCGGAGTACTAGACCCACCCCGTTCGGTTAAGATAACGTATGAGATCACCGAATCCGACACGTGATATTACCGAGAGGTCGTCCAGTATATGGTCACCCAAGATCCGGAGTCGAATATTCTGCAGCGCCGGACAATCGCAGAGAAGATGCTCCACAGTCTCCTCCTCGCCCGGTATGCCGCAGCTGCGACAATGCGAAACGCGTACAATCCCAAGTCTAATGCCATGCCTACCAATCAGCCAGTGACCGGTCAGAACAGCCGTCAGCCTCGAGACATCCCCCTGCTCCTGCTCAGGAGAGAGTTTGTACGCCCTAGATCGTAGTTGGGCCACGTAAGTCTCGCGGTCCTACAGGTATCCAAATTATGCCACCTGTTCCCCGCCCTACGAAAATAGTACCGGAAAATTTCCCCCTTAACAGTCCCCAGCGGTGCAGCGACTGACACCGATGTGGAGACGTTTAAGGCAGATCCTGCCCTTGCCAATTCGTCTGCCCTTTCATTACCGTAGAGGTCTCTGTGGCCGGGGACCCAAACTAGAGTAACTTGGGATAGACAGCTTAGCCTGGACAGTTCCTCCCTGCACTGACCAACGAGAGCAGAGGATGTGACGTACGAGCTCAGGGACATTAAAGCCGCTTGGCTATCGGCGAAGATGCCCACTGTCCCTCGAGCCCCCCTTTCAGACAGGAGTCTGCAGGCTTCCCTGATAGCCAGAATTTCCGCCTGGAAAACAGTAGCATGATCAGGTAGCCTGAAAGAACACCGCAAGTTACACTCACCCGAGAAGACCCCGGAGCCTACACCACAACTCATCTTTGAGCCGTCGGTATATACCCTGATGTCAAAACCAAAAGTTGGATCCCCCATATCCCACTCCCGCCTGGAGGAAAAGCTAACCCGAAAAGGTCGGCAGAAATCCAATCTAGGAGTAACATAGTCGGACTCAAATCCCACACGTGGGTGAAATCCATCAAGAAGCCTAGCATGTCCATAGGTCCTGGACTTCCAGGAACCCGTTGCAGCAAGCCGCGCTGCGCTGCTAGAAGAAACCGCCATTATATGCAAATCAACAGGGATAATGTGAAGCATTACATTGAGAGCCTCCGAGGGGCAAGTTCTTATCGCGCCCGTGACCCCAATGCAAGCAGAGCGCTGCACCCTATACAGACGATCCGTGACCACCCTCTTAGTGGTCGCAGTCCACCACACGATAGAGCCATATGTCAGTATTGGACGCACAATAGCCATGTACATCCACAGCACCATTTTCGGACTCAAACCCCACCTTGAACCAAACATCCTCCTACAGGAGTAGAAGGCTACCGTTGCCTTCTTGACCCTGTGCTCGGTGTTAAGTCGCCATGATAGTTTAGAGTCCAAGATGATACCCAGATATTTCGCATGATCAGAGAGGGTGAGCTCACAGCCTTGCAGCCGCGGAGGTCTGAAGCCCGAATTGGACCGAGTGGTGAAAAGTACCAGTTCTGTTTTACTCGGATTCACTCCTAAGCCACAACTGGTGGCCCAGCTACTGAGAGTATCCAGAGCGCTGGTCATAATATCGCTAATCACGTCCAAGAACATCCCTGATACCAATATCACCACATCTTCCGCATAAGCGACAACCTTAACACCGTTATTATCCAGCGTGACGAGAACTGAGTTAATAACAAGGAGCCATAACAGGGGCGAGATCACACCACCCTGAGGTGTACCTATCCTGACCTGCTTTGACAACTCGCTATTTCCCAGACTAGCACTGACAACACGGGAGTCCAACATGTTCACTATCCAGTCGCTGATGAAAGTCTCAGCGCCCAGATCCACGAGGGCTCCCTGTATTGCATTGGTCGTGACATTGTTGAAAGCCCCCTCTATGTCCAGAAAGGCGGCCAGTGTATATTGTCCAAATTCCAAGGATCTCTCCACCACTCTCACAACCTCATGGAGTGCAGTTTCCGTTGAGCGTCCCTTGATATACGCATGTTGACTACCCGAAAGTTGAGTCGATCCCTCGAGTTTCAGCCTTATATGTACGTCAATGAGTCTTTCCAACGTCTTCAGTAGAAACGATGAGAGACTGATTGGCCTAAAGTCCTTTGCAGCCTCGTGACCACATTTGCCAATTTAGGAATAAAACTACTTTAACCTTCCTCCAGCTTACGGGCACGTAGTTAAGAGAGAGGCAAAGTCTGTATATCACAAGCAGCCAGGGAGTAATCAAATCTTGACCCCTCTGCAGCATTATCGGTAAAATGGGGAGAAACTGCCAATTGCCCAAGCTATCCTATCAAGTGTAATTATCTCGTTTTCCATCCCATTAGAAGCGCCCCTAGAGCGGCTACGTTGGTCATTGTCCAAGGTATCTGCATCCAAGCAGCCAGGAAAATGAATATTTAGAAGGATCTCCAACGACTCAGCCGATGACTCTGACCAGGATCCATCACCCCTCTTAACATAAGTAGGGTTAGAGTGACCCTTTGCCATCACCTTGCTAAGTCTAGCAGTGTCCCTAGTGTTGTCTATGGATTCGCAGAACTCTCTCCATGAGTTCCGCTTTGCCAACGCCAATGCTTTCTTGTACACCTTCAGCTTGTCGCGGTATGGCTTCCACTGTCTGCTGGAATAGCTAGCGTTGAAAGCTCTTCGTGTCTCCCTCCGAAGCTCTGACAGTTCAGAATTCCACCAGGGAGGAAAACTCTTCCTTGCCCTAGTCTGAGGGCAGGAAGCTTTGAACGCCACATCAATGGCCTTTTCCAGGACCCCTACAGAGTCCTCGAGACTTTCGATTGTCCCTTCGACCCTTGGCCCCCCTACACAGCTTCGTCCTAAGAATCCTATTGAACTTAGGCCAAACAGTTCTCCTAGGATTCCTGAAGCAAACGCTCTCCCTAACGTTCGTGTTGATATCGAAAAGTATCCAATTATGATCCGAAAAGGACTTCTTATCGGATACCCTCCACTTTTCAACACGTACCTGAGAATTACCTGAGATAGCTGTGATATCTAGAACTTCCTCCCAACCCCTATAGTTATCGGAACTCGGAAACATAAAAGTTGAGTTAGTACCAGAATTACATATATTGAGATTGTTAGTGTTAATAAAATCAAGAAAAGACTCACATCTCTCGTTGATTTCAGTGCTACCCCAGATTGTGTGCCTGGCATTGGCATCACAGCCCAGGATCAGAGTATCTTCTGCAGCAATGGAGGACAACAGGAACCTCACTTCTTCTGGCGGGGCGTCTCGATTGTGAGCCATATAGCAGGAGGCAATAGTGATGTTGCGGCCACCTGTCATTTCAACCTTCGCAACAGTAAGGTCAGCTGAGCTAAATTGAGAGCATAGAAAAATCTTTATGTTGTTTTTAGCTATTATACAGGATCTTGGCTTACTCTTATTATTGATGTATAGTATTGAGTACGGGGCACCCTGAAACCCTTTAACCTGTGAGTCATTGACCTTAACCTTTACTCGATTATTCGATTAATTTTAATCAAACAACTGTTCGAGTAAATTAAAATGGCCAATTTCGAGTAACGAATAACACGAACAATTTTGGTCGATTAATCGAGTTAAACGAGTAAATCAAAACATGTTCTGTTTCAATTTTTTATATTTTATAAAAAAACTTAAATTGTTTGATGAAGGCCGTTGCGGGCTAGAAAGTTAACTCCATTCATGCAGGTGTCAAATAACTTTTTTCTAATTGTTTTTTCTGTTAATTAAAGTAAATTATCACAAATAAAATTATAATTTTTCTGTTAATATGAAAAATTTTTCATGATCTTGAACCGAACTAACCAACAACTCACATACAATTTATATAGATCAACAATAAAAATTCACTATTGTTTCGTATTTTTAAAAAATAATTTTTTTTAAACATAAAACTGCATTTACATTGAAACCCAAAATACATATATTAGTTTTTTTCTCAAAATGAAGACCATAAATTAAGCGAAATTTTTAAGTATCTAAATATTCAACAAAAAATAAAAATCGCAACAATCGCAAAACCATTGTTAAATTTGAAATTCGTATTGTACTTAACTCGTAATAATTTGTTGGTGTTGCAGCTCAGATTTTGCCTTTCTATTTATATTTTTCCGAGGCATAGACTGATCTGCCATATTATTTTTGATATTTGCAAAATTTTCAAAAAGGTATTTCTCTAATATCTTCTTAAAGTTGAAGTTTATAAAACGAAAGAAAATAATGTATATTATTTAAGAATATTTTTTTTTTAATTTAAATTAATTTTTTTAAATTTTGAAAAAATAGATTTTGGAACTCCTGATTTTGTATTTATTTTGTGATTTATTATAAATTTTGAAGGAAACATTAAAGAAATAAAACTCTTGAAATTATTAGAGTTACTCGAGTAATTTTAAAATCTTACTCGATTAATCGAGTAAGTTAAAAACCTCATAATCGAGTTACATGTTTACTCGAACAAATCCAAACCCGAGTAATTTTAATACCCTACTAATTGCCAAGGACTGTAGTTTTCAACGTTTCTCAAAACAGCTAAAATACCGTTACCGAAATAAGTAAAATACCGATAATGCTAAAAAAACCGCTAACAAAATAACTGAAATATCGATACTCCTAAAATACCGTTACCGAAATAAAAGAAAATAGCGTTACCAAATAATACCAAATAATTATATTTCGACTTTTAAATGCCATAAATTCTTTAGGTGAAGAATCTTCCACGGGAAACTGCAACGTTTCTCTCAATTTAAAAAACCTTGAGAAATAAGAGCCAAATAAGAGCCGGTTTCAGCAAGTAACGAAAATTTTTGAATTAGCACATATATTTAAAAAGACCAGTGGGGGGTGTTCTATAACTATGCAAAGGTTTTCACATTGAAAATAGCAGCTCTACCGTATTTAGAAAAGGGCGAGTCACATAATATTAATTTTATTCAAAGAAATTTTTGTTTACATGCGGCTAAGTAAATTTGACATCATGTGACCCACCCTGTTCTAAACATGGCATTGTTGTATTTTTTTAACTATCAGCTGCAAAAAATACTCTTTTACCGTAATCTCGATAATTTGAGGGTATATTGAAACTTCTCAATCCGGTTTTGTGATACACTCATCTAGACTTTTGGGTTTTTTGTAGCACCGTGTCATTTTTCAAATAGAAAACTATCATTATTCGTAAAAAAATTTATTTCTAAATAAAATTGTATAACATTTAAAACCCGGTTAACCAGAAACCGAAACCGGTTTTTTTTAATTCCAACTATTAGGAAAAACCGAAAACCGATTTTCGAAAAATGTCGAATAATTGATCGCTCTAGTATCTCCCCAGTCTAGTGACACCATTTTGTATTGGTTTGGATCTGAAAGTTAAAAACTATGAGCAAAAAAAAAATGAATGAAAAAACTCTTGTGCGTTTTAAGTTAATTTTTCATTTTTCCAATTCTAAATGGCCATCAATTCTTTAGTCGAGGACTTTTTAACGTAAAACTTTAGTTTCTCTCGATTCAAAAAAAACTTGAGAAATAAGAGGTGTCGAAAATTTTTGAAATTTCTCATATGTAGTTAAATTTATTGGTATCGTTTCAAAAAATTAAAAACGAAACAGTGAGGGTATTAACGATGGTCATTTGCACACAATGCAAATATGCCAGACTGGTATTTGCTTTCTCTCAGCCTTGAGCAGTATTGGCGATGCAAACTTCGCATATTTGCATCAGTATGTCCAATATGGGTTAATTTTCCGGTGCAAAACATAATCGCAATTAATAACCTCTTAAGCACCCTGTGCCGTCGCCGCAAACAACAGCCTGTTTCAAACTACACAAAAAAAGTTAAAACTGCCAGCTGACGTTGACATTTCTTAGCGTAAACACGTATCGCATGTTAAAGCATGCAAATAAAATAAAATTTAAAATAATTTACAAAATTGAGCGAAAAAAATGGTAACACTAGAATTTCAAGCTGTAGTTTTAGCTGCTGGTCGAGGTACGCGTCTGCCAGAAGTCTTGGGAAATACACCAAAATGTTTATTGCCCATTGGACCATACCCGCTAATATGGTATCCTTTAAATTTATTGCAACAACATAATTTTCAAGGTAAATTAAAATGATGAAATATTTTTTGAAACCCCCACTTAATCGTCATATATAACTGCAATTTAACAGAAACCATTGTAATTGTTTTGGAAAGTGAAAAAACAGAAATCCAACTGGCTGTGGAACGTTTGCCTTTAAAAATGAAATTAGATTTTGTCAGCATACCAACGGATAGCGATTTTGGTACTGCCGACAGTTTGCGTTATATACAAGATAAAATCCAGTCGGATTTTTTGGTCTTAAGTTGTGATATCGTTTCCAATGTCTCGCTGTATCCCTTAATCAATAAATTCCGGCAACATGATGCCACTTTTGCGGCTTTATTATTTAAAAGCGGTTTCGAATCAGATGTGACCTTACCTGGTCCTAAGACTAAACATAAGCCTGAAAGAGATTTAATTGGTGTACATCCTGATACCAGGCGTCTATTATTCTTGGCTTCCGCTAGTGATTTTGAAGAGGTTATGAATATTAATGCTCATCTTTTGCGTAAAAATGGTAAAATTACCATTTTCTCAAGACTTGTGGATTCTCATATTTATGTTATGAAAAAATGGGTATTGAATTTTTTGGAAAAGGTAAGTTTGCTTATAATATAATAGATTCCAAAACTAACTTTATATATTTTTTTTTTTTTTTACAGAAAGAACATGTTTCTACCTTAAAGGGAGAATTTTTGCCATATTTAATTAAAAAGCAAATGTCCAATGCTGTGGGCCATTCTAACACCAATCCTGTTTCCGATATACAATCCGACTTGGGTACCAGCACTAAACAAGAGGAGAATATTTTTAATGTAAGTCCATTTATATTTTATACTCATTTAAAAGAGAACTTGATGCTGATTCTTTGGATTTGCACTTGGTAAAACCGTTTATTTTTGCTGATGACATTCAGCTATTATCTGGCAATTGCAGGGATTTCCCTGCTGTTTTGGAGACGGTTGTGAATTTTACACTGGATAGACTGCATGATTGGATAATATTAAACGATTTTTTCGATAAATGCTACTAAGACAAAGGCAATTATGTTTCGAACGGGTCATCGCAGAATTGCTTACCCTCGGATAGGAATTTGTGGAACCGATATAGAATATGTTGAATCGCTTAAATGTTTGGGTGTTGTAATTGACCAATATCTAAATTTTTTTTTTTTTTTTATTATTCTTCATTTTGTAATTTGTAAGTGAACAAATTGATGTTGTTTCATCTGGGGTAACTTTGGGACTCAGAAAACTTTACAATTGTGGCTTGTATTTGCCTCTAAGGGTGAAATATATTCTTGCTCACACCTTGTTGATGTCGCATGTTAATTACTGCCTTGAGGTTGATTCTGGTACTTTTGGGAATAATATAGTGCGGCTTGAGCTAATTGTGAAAAGAATTGTGCGATTTGTATATGGAATTAGATTTCGTGATCACGTATCTAGTGCAGTTATTAACTTTCTCGGTTGCCCCCTAACACAGTATATAGAACTTCGCAATTTATTGTTCTTTTATAAGGTCATTAGATCTGGTGTACCCAATTACTTACGTTCTGAATTTATATTTTCTAGGTCTGAGAGAAACCCTCAGATAGTTGAACCACTTATAAACTATACAATCATTGAACGATCTTTACTTATTAGAACTGCCAGAAGCTGGAATTTTTTGCCTTTGAATTTACGTACTTTTACATTATCGTATAATGTTTTTAGGAACAAACTTTTGTCACATTTCCGGGACACTGTATGAATGAGTGTTTTCAAATTGTTTTAGGTCAGGCTTTCTCCAGTATGGACTTTTTACATTTTCTTAGTGATGTTGAAACAGCTGAACCATATCCAAAAATAAAGTGTACAATTTTATAGTTATTGCTATCCTGTTCTAAGGATATTTTCGTATTTTTTATATATATATATATACTGTTTATTGAATTTAATCTAAGCAATTTGTAAATATATTCTTGAATTTATGTAGCACACTAGCAATACGTCTTTGGCCTTTAAGGCTTATTGTATTGCAAATGAAATGAAAAATAAATAAATAAATAAATAAATAAAAAAAATTCTCAGGTTTTAAGAAATCTAAGATATTTTTTCTTTTGAATTTGTATGCATTTCTTATACAAATTTCCAATTCTGAGACATTTTTCATACAGAAAATTTCTTAGGTTTTTTGAATTTTTACCCTCTAACCAAAAAGCCCGCCTCCAGGCTGGGTATTTTAAATTAGCCATAAATGCGCCAAATTAGTATTTTGTAATTAGAATTTGAGCTATCTCGATAGAAAACCAAATTTACAAAATATTTTGTGAAGTAAATTTTTGAGCAGTGCACGTTTTGGAAGCGAGAAAGCGTTGAAGTCAGAATTTCGTAAGATTTCAAAAAATAAATATTGTGAAATGAACACAATTTTCAAAAACCTTAAAAACATATTTATCTGGACTAGAAAGCATTAATAGTGAACACAAAGTAGATTAGATTATAGTGGCACTATGCACCGCGACCAGAAATTGGTATTTTGTGCTGCCAGCGAATACACCCTATAGGTTCAGGCTCCCTACGAAGCCAATAATCCTACCAGGTGAACAGTTCCAAACGTCCGATGGCGTCACTATTCGATCACCAAAATAACGCACCCTCCTGTCGGAGAGCCTCGGACATTTGCAGAGAACATGCTCAGAGGTCTCGGGTTCCAATTCACAAAACCTGCACGTATCCGTAGAGGATCGTCCCATCTTGTACAATTGATACCTAAGGCCACAGTGTCCTGTGAGGTAACCCGTTACGGTCCTTAGTTCGCCCCTCGTCATAGACAAGAGTTTCCGCGACCTCTCCCCAGAGGGAGATATAAACAGCCTCGCTGCCCAGGCGATCTGGCCCAATAGGCCCCAAACTCCGACTCCCTCCATCTTCTGAGCTCCTCTCTGACATACCCATTGGGTACGTCACAGAAGGGTTCCGGGCCAATGAATTGTCGACGAGCTCCGCAGTTGGCTAGACAGTCAGCCCGTTCGTTGCCCTCATGCCCCTCATGGCCTGGAACCCAGCCCAGTGTCAAGGAGTTGTTAAGTCCTAGACGATTTAGAGAGTCGATACATTCCTTAACCAGACCAGACGACACATCTTGAGCCCTCAAGGCACCAAGTGCCGCTTGGCTGTCAGATAGAATGTAGATCGTGGCCCCCCGTGTCCTCCTCCGCAGACACTCTTCCACACAGATACAGATAGCGAAGACCACAGCCTGAAAAACGGAGGGATATTTGCCCATGGGCAGAGCACGCTGAAATCCGGGTCCGACGACACCCGCCCCCGTATCCATGTTCGACTGTTTCGAGCCATCCGTGAACCAGACCTGTGCACCAACCTCCGGTACCCAAGATCCATTCAACCACATGCTCCTGTCGAAAATCACAACAACAAAGTGCCTAACAAATACTTGAACACAAAGTAAGATTGAAGCTTAAGCTTTTCAAAAAACAACCTTATTTTGGTCCACGGCCACACAGGATTCCAAAAGAATATCTCTAAAGGACATCGTCTTAACTTCAAAACGTATGGACAGACTTTTATGATATTTGGCTGAAAGATTAAATTTGGAATTATTATCAAAATCTTAAAGTTTAATCAATATACATTGAAACTAAGGTGCGTTTTCGCTAAATTTCGCGTTTTTAGAGAAACGTAAATCAACATATATTCTTAAGTAAAAGCACAAAGAGTGTTATTTTTTGAATGTAGTTATATCGTGATAAGAGGAATAATTTATGCCTAAACTTATTCATATTTATGGATTAGTTTTTGAGATTCGCTCTAAATCTATGTTGGCCCATATCGCCTAAAGTAGGCAACGAAAACAAATTTGGTAAAAGAACATTTTGTTTATTTTTTTCGTGCCGAAGACTTGGTATAAATAAAATTCATCCCAAAAATTCTTAGGCCGGTTTGATGGCTAAAGACCCAACTATATTTATCGAAGTTGAATTAAGGGACTGAGCGATTGTATGAAAATATTCTAGTTCAATTGATCTCAATGAACCAGGTCGCTCTTCTAGTTCAATCGTTATTTAACAATTTCGTTAAATCGTTCGTTAGTATCAGTTTTATGACAATGTTTAACAATAAATTAATATTTAGATTTAACACACTGAAATAAAATTATTTAACTTAATAAAGTAATAAACCTAATGTGAATTAATAAAATCTAATTAAAATGAATTTAAAATATTTTTAACTAATGCATAAACATTTATAAAAAAAACAACTACATACATAAATTTAATGAAAAATTTCATTTTATTTATTGCATACGACTAATGAAAAAGTTTAATTAAAAATTGTTTCATTAAATCAAGGAAGCTTTTTCATAAAGTTTCATCAGTTTAGTGAAACTCATCCAAGAAATGATGTCTGTGTATCAACAGAATACTTATCAATGCTACTTATCATCAATGACGTCAATATTTTTGTCAGATAACGGTTTTTTATTTCGGGTTTATATTGGTATTGTACCGGTATCACTGTTTAGGTATACCGTAACCGGAAAATAAAAAAACCGTAACCATAAATATAACCGCAATAAAAATAAAAATTTTACTCGTACGAAAACCGTAACCGTTATTTGTGGCCATCCTTGGTTATATATGCACATTTTACCTTTAAGTGCATATTTTATGATTTCGATTGCATATTTCTATATAAAAATGATAAGTTTTCTTTGATCTTCTTTTATTTAATTCTTCTTGGTTTAAACGAAGAAGTCACCCTGAAGAAGTCACCCAATGTGGAGACGAAATATTGGAAATAAATAATTAATAATTAAATGATCTTAAGCTCATTTAAACTAAGAAGAATATTTCTATATCTTTTGCATGAAAGTCACTCTCCTAATAATCAACTTACTTTTCACGTGTTTTTCCATTTCCAGTTTATTCCCCATTCGAATTTAGATCAACAAATTTTAAAAACAACTCTCTACAATGACAATAAAACAAAACCTTTATACCACGGAGATATTTTAAGATGTTATGCTTTGGAAGCTCCCAAAGAAACTATAGGAGTAAGAGTAAATACTACACTATCATTTTTTGCTGTAAATCAAAAGGTTGGTTTAATTTTCCTAAACAAAAACTATCAGTTATTAACAATATCCATTATTTTAGCTTTCCACTATTTGGCCTTTACTTTGTAATGGCCAAGATATACCTTTAGTATCGCCAAATGCTGTAGTCAACTCTAGTCAAACTAAAGAAATTGCTGTTTCGGATAATGCCAAATTATCAGAAAAGACTTCGTTAAATTTCAGTGTTTTTGGTCCAAATTGTTTTATTAATCCTAAAAATATTATTAATAAATCATTGATTATGGCTCATGCCGTTGTGGAGGAGGGGTAAGTTTTTATTATAGTTGAACAGATGTTTTGAATAAAGAATTATTTCTTTTTTAGCTGTAATATTGAAAATTGTATTATCGGTCCTAGAGCTGTGGTTCAAAAGGGCACTAAATTAAAAAATTGTTTGGTGGGTGCCAATTTTATTGTGGAAGAAGGTTCACAATTGGAGGCAAAACATTTGACACATGCTGATGGTTATATGGAAATTGATATACAATAAAATTTAAGGGTTTTTTCAATAAACGTGTAAAAATATTTAAAAATTTCTATTTATTTGTTTTTAAAAAAATATTAGATTTTGAGGTATTTTGAAATGGAAAAATATTGGATTATTAATGGATATTTTTTTAATGAAATTTTTTAATTGTTTCAATAGAATTATTTCAAAATTAGAGTTATAAAATAAATACAAAATTAATAAAGTCAATTTAAATAAGTAAATTGTGGTTAAAGCTTAAAAGAAATAAATTATGTAGGTATGGCGTACTTAAGGCCCAACTGTAATTAGCGAAGTGGAATTAAACGATTGTATAAAAAAATATTGAAGCACCCATATTTAGCATAAGTCAACTTTCGTACAGGTCCATCTTTATTAATTTGCAATCGAAACTCATTGTACCTAACTTAATCAAATTAAAAACATTTCAAACAAGCAAAATAAAGTTTAAAAAATAATAAACATAAAATAATTCGAAAATCTGGAGAAAATATTTGAATTCAAGTAGATAATCGATAATCAAGAATAACCAAAATTCATTCGCCATTAACTTAAAATTAAAAACATTTCAAACAAGCAAAATAAAATTAATAAAATAAAATTAATTCGAAAATCTGCGAAAATGTACAAATTCGAGTAAGGCCCGATTACTGAATGTCCAGTTAAAAATTAACAAACAGTTAAATTAAAAATTTGTAAGGGAAACAACAACAAATGTGTTAAAGTCCCAGTTAATAGCTAACAGGACATTGTGAAAATGAGGCTTAGTTAAATATAGTCCTACTTAAATTTAAAGAAAAATTAATTAATTCACATAGACAAGTTAATCTCCAAAAAATGGGATTAAAATGGCATTCACGTAGATGAATTAATCTCATAAAAATGGGATTAACTGATAAATCAAGCACTAAACAAGGAGATTTAAACCATTTTTAATACTTTGGATTTACAGTTAATCTAAATTTTTGTAAACGACTCTGTATTATACTAATTGTTTGCTACTCTGTGTTTTTATATAAGTTCGGCTTGTAGTACGTGTTTTGTAAGGTGTTACCTAAATGGACATGGCCTTGTTAAAATAATAGGGTTCGTAATAGAAAAGTAGCTTCTTATCGTCCTTAATTTGTTATTACCAAACTTATTATTTTAATTTTTAACTCTATTGTGGCATTTTAAATTTTCCCTGAACACTGTGTTTTAAACAAATTCCTTCATCGAAACTTAAATCGACTTGTATTTTTTTGAATTAATTTAATTGGCTTGAAATTTTGCCTTTTCCGTGCCAATTTTGTTTTTTTTTTTTTGTATCATTTTAAACTAGCCCTAATATTTTAAACGAAAAAAAAAACATTTTATGTAAATAATGTTACAGCAAGAAGGGATACCGTAACCGGTAAAATACCGATTCAAGTGAAAATCCCAACAGATTGAAATAACCCAACCGTATTTTTTCAAAAGCTGGTATAAAAATCGATACCGATGTTCGTTTCGTTTGCCATCCTTGTCATTCAGTGCTTAAACGAGTTCGAAAGATTTTCAATTTATTGTTGGAGAGAGCTTGCCAAGCATGCACAGCTTTGTTTAATTATTTATTTAATAATTGTGTATATTATTAATTTGTTTTGAGTTAAAAAATGTCGAAAATTTGGAATCACTTATATTTTAGTTTAAAAGTCGTCGATTATTAATAAAATGATATCCATTCATAGTGAATTACATGTCACATATTTTTTGTTAGCAGTTTGTTGTGAATAACAATTTTGTGGTGTAATTTTGTTTGTTTTGATTGTTTGTGCAAAATATATTAAAAAAAAATAAAAAATCTTTGTAAAATAAAAAAGAAATGTCTTCACCCAATAAAGATAACCAAAATGACTCTAAATCCAATACTGCAAAGACAACAGCAGCAGCAAGCTCGAATGATAATTCTAATTCGGGCGAACCGGCCAGTTATAATCCCACGCTTACGGAAAATGAATGTCAGAAGGAGGATATGGAACGTTTAAAGGGAGACGCTATAGGTGATACCTTATACAGTGAACGTTTTGTTTTAAATACTTTACTAAAACTGGGACAACTCAGTAAAGATTTACAAGAAGAAGAGGAAATAGAAAGAGATCTTTGTTCTCTATGGGATATGACTCTGGAGGAAGATGTGGTCAAATATTTATTGAATCATGATGTTTTAGAACTATTTGCAAGTATAATTAAAGTGACAGAAGATAAGCGCTTAACAGAAATATTAGTAGGCATTATAGGCAATATGTGCAATGTTAAAGAGACCAGAGAACAATTAACTGGAAAAGAAGATGTTGTCAATACACTACTCGATTTAACCGCTTGCTTGGATTCCCTGACTTTGGAACAGTTAATGCGTTTGATATCGGTGATATTTGTTAAAATGAAAGAAGATCAAGTTGAGAAATGGTACAATTTTATATTAAATTCTGATAAATTTATAGAAAATTTATGTTTTATATTAAATAATGCTGCCAATAATTCTTTGATCTTACAAACTTTGGAGTCTTTAAATGCTATATTGGCAAAATTTTTTGTTTTAAAACTATCAATGGCCACAGAAAATGGCAAAAATATAGTAGAAGATATTAATAAGCCAAATTTTGAAGATGTTTTCGTACAATCACAAGTTATAGAAGCAACCATAGAGGCTTTTAAGTCATTGGTAAAGGAAAATTCTAATAAACAGGATACTTATGAGGCTTCGGAAATACCAGAAAGTATACAGAAATCTAAACAAACATTTTGTAATATACATAGTATATTAACGCAATATCAGGAGTTATCTAAAGAATCGTATAAATCCAGTAATGAAGAAATCTTAAAATGTTTCAAAGACATATTACAGCCCATAGCCGAAATTGATGAAATATCAACATGGCAGCAGTATGAACAAGATGTTTTGGAAACTTTAAATGATGTTTTACGGGTAAGTTTTGGTTATTTACATAAAAATCCTCAATATGTTTTTAAATAGGTTTTACATCAACCTTTAGATTTGGATATTTCTAAATATTTGCTTAAACTATTGTATGAAGTTAATCAGCAACTAAAAAAACAGCTTAAAACATCATCTCCAAAAGATTTTGAATCTGAAGATGATGATGATTCAGAAATAGACCATCAAATATCACACTCCCTTATATTAAATACTCTATACTATTTAATTTTAAAAGCTGACAAAGAAATGCTTAAACAATGTATTGACTCCTGTCCTAGAAAATACTCTACCAGTCTATTAGCAACATTTGAACAACCTCTCGAAACAGAGTACATGCAAAGTTGTTACCAAAAGTTAAAAGAAGTGTTGGACGAATAGAAGGAGATTTAAAAGAAAAAAAATATAATTTAAGCATAAGTATAAGTATAACTACTAACAAATTAATATTAAATATAGTAGGGGAAAGGCTTACAGGTTGCCACCCCTTAGTTTTTTGCCCATAACTTATCATTAAATCAACGTATTGTTGTCATATTAGCAAGAGAATGTATAAATTCACAATCCTAAGCTAGAAATAATTTGAATTTGCAAAAAATAAAAATTTTATTGCAAATTTTCAAAAGTACCCAAAATCGGTCCGTCAAAGAAAAAGGCTTGCAGGTTGTCACCCATCAAAAATTTTTGAAAATGTAAAAATGCAAGTAAAACACCAGATTTGAAAAATTTAAGAAAAGTTAATAAATTTTATTTACATTCGGCGGCGGCGAACATAACAAAATTTTGTGAAATTCAACATCAAAATTTGTAAAATGGTATGAATTCATTCCAAGTCATCATCGCAATCACAGTTCTGACATATGTAAACATTGCAGCTTATATTGGCACATTTCGAGTGAACTGTTGTTTTGCATTCGTGGATTCTTGGATATTTGACATCAAGTTTAAGAACAATCTAATATGACAATTGTAATTCAATGTGTTCAATACATAATAGTGCTTGGTGCACTACACCACGTATTCTCTTGTTCTTCATTAAAATATTACAGAAAGAGCAGGAAACAAAATTTAAAAAAAGTGCTTCTTTTCTATTTATTATCGAGTTTGATTAATTGAATTGCGTCGAGCAATGCATAAAAATCCTTAATACAGTGGTTGATTGTCTTTGGAGAGCGCGCTGCCATAATAAAAATGTATATAAAATTCTAAAACTCACTAAAAATAATCTTTTTTGACTTAAAGGCAATTAAAATGACGAAGTAAATATTACACAATCAGAATTTAATTTAATGAAAATCAAATTTTTTTTTGGAAATTTGTCTAAAAACCTTGTCGAGTAGTGTAATCTAAAGGTAAATAGTAAATTTTTTCATTATATAAAGGTTTAAATACGTTTTTCATAAAAATGCCTTTATAACATTTTTTTTTAATCTAACGAAAAAATCTGTAAACTTTTCCACTGTTTATAAATGTAGTGGGTTTTCTGCGGCTGTTAAAAGGTGGCAACCTGCATTCTGATGGAGTTTTCAAAATTAATTCTGCTTGGATTACTCAATTTTAATGAATAATAAACACACGAAAATATTTACCACGAATTTTCGCTAAGAACTTTACACTGCGTTATTGCACCTATCCTATCCATAAGTATATTAAAAGTGTTAACTACTCTTGTTATGTAAATTCCAGTCGGATTTTTAGGCTGGAATGCCGAAATACAGCGGATGGGAACTTACAAGCACTGACAACCTGCAAGCCTTTACCCTACATTTAATTTTCTTTTATTTGCAGAACTTTTATAGCTATAATTGAAAAACTACCTACAATACAATTAAAAAGCAATAAAATTTTGTACTCAATAAATCAAGAGCAGAAAAAATCAACAATATTTCACAAGATAAATACCTTTTCATAAATACATTAAAGGAATTCAAAAATCTAACCCTAACTCTTATTTCAGATCCTTTCTCTATGGGTTTTAAAAAATTCTTAATATCAATTTAAATTCTCCTCTAACGTTATCAATAAATTATGCTATTCTTGTTTCAGATTATTGATGGCTTAAAGGTTAAACTTAAGCTTAAACTTCTCATATATCAACAATTCATTTTTGTTCTCAAGAAAATACCATCATTGAAACCCTTATAGAAAAATCTTTCCGCATAGGTTTGACTTGATTATTAAACAATCACCCTGAATATGTTATGCGTTTTTTTAAAGAAAAGTGGTTATAACGACTATTATCGCAATATTAAACAGTCACGTAGGACTATAAAAAATTCCATTAGATTTACCAAGACAAGTTTAGTTTACGTTAATTTCATTTGTATGGAGGCGTTTAATCAGGAGAATAAATCTAATTCAAAAACTTTATATAAATAGAACATTTTTGGTCTTTAAAGTTTAGTAACGTCATGATGCTTGTTAGGAAAAGACCTAACCACGTGCTTGATTACTAAGAAGACAAGAATGGAGCAAAATTGATTATTAATAGGTTTTTTGTTAAAGTTCTGCCTATTATGGAGGCTCTAACTTTTCAAAAACTTCGGGTTCTGATGAGATCTTTAGCCAGATCGAAATACTAGTATCAACCTAGATAATATGTTTGATCTGCTTTATTTTTGTAAATATACGGAGGTTGAAAGCTCGTTATAAATTGAAAATAACATAAAAATAATCTCGATGTATATAAAAACAAAAAACTAATATAACTGCAAAAACTTTTTTATTTTTAGAAATTTTGTAAAAAAAAAAATGGTATATTTTAAAAAATATTTTTTTTCATAAAAAATCAATTATATTTCTGTTTTAGAATCATCACGCCTTGCCACTTTTGTCTATCTCTACAAGGCGTTTGTAATGAGACAACCTATATTTCACTGTACTTTAGTTCGTCTGTATCGAAACTTTATAACATCTTTCCTGGAATAATTTGCCGTGTAAGCAACACTGATGTACTTACTAAAGGCATCTAAGTTAATCGTGTCAAATTTTGTTCTCAATAAATTCAAATAATTTAAAACTACCAGAATATTAAATAAAAAACGATGGATAAGATGAGAATCAAGAATATACAACTTTATTAAAAAAAAAAAAAAACATTGCTAGCTTAAAATATTACATAAAAATCTTTTTATTAAAAGCAAATTTTTAAAATTTGTTATTTTATAACCAATTTCCCTTTATACATACATTACAATGGATTATTTTGTTTTTCTTCCATTTGCAAGCGCATCATATCCATCCAAGATGATTTTCCTAAAATCAATGAATTTTTACTTGCTACCATTAATTTATTAGGTTGATTTTGATCTAAAGGCCATTTAAAATTCTGTTTGTTTTCATGTAGAGCTGCTGATAAATGTTGTAATGTTACATCTAAACTTATGGTAGATGAAGGATTCTCTATTAAATTGACTTCAACTAAAGTGTTTTTCTCTATTTCATCTGAAATGTTTATAATTGAGGCCGATAAATCGTTCGACTTTATAGAGTTTTCACCCTGCAGTTCAGATAATTGTATATTCATTGTTCCCTTATTGACGTAAGCATTTAATGTGCCATGAACACCAGCTGAAAAGAGTATATAAATAAGGATATTTTATAATATGCTATAGGAGATTATCTTACTCATTTTAAGTTCTCCTTGTTGATGAACATATACTTCAGTTTTTTTGTGCACATTTTTTAAGTTCAAAGAACCAGTATCTGTTTCAAATTTTGATAATTCCACATAGCTACAATTGGTAGAGATATTTCCAGCAATTGTTTTACATGTTAAATAATCACCTTGTAGTTTATCCAATGTGATATTCTAAAAAAAAATATATTTAACATTAGTTTTGAAGATGAGATACAAATATGAGTAATTTCAAAAATGTTCGACACCTGTTGAAACTTAATTAAGACTGCCTCTTACATTTCAATTGAGAGCAATGATGGACAGGGTTAGGTAGACTATACTTAACATCTAGGACATGCCAAGTTTAATGTTGAAAAATCTTCAACTAAAGAATTGATGGCCATTTAAAATTCGAAAAATTAAAAAACTAACTTCAAACTTACAACAGTTTTTTTTTATTCATTTTATTTTTTTGCTCATAGTTTTTAATTTTCAGATCCAAACCAATAGTGTCAGACCGAACAGTTCGGCCAGAAAATGGATTTGGTCTGTATTCGGTATTTTAAAGCATTATGGACAAATATGGCGGATGGAAAAATGTTTATTGGACTAATTAGATGCTATTTTGAGTGTCAAATTTGAAGAAAAGTCTGTAATTAAGCAATGAATTCACTGTTCGGCCTCCAAAAGTTCGGCCAAATCGAAAATAGTTCGGCGGCCGAACTTTTAACTTTATAGCTAAACTTCGGATTTTCTCTTAAATTTTATACACAAAATCGAATTAAATCGGCTCAACAAACATGTTTCCAATACCAAAATTTGTTATCATTGCCTCTAGATATCAAAAAACCGACAAAATATAGTTTTTTGGTCGAACTGTTCGGTCGGACACTACAAACCAATATAAAATGGAGTCACTATACTTGGGAGATATACATAGTTAGAGGTATATATAGAATATACCAAGTTGATGTCAGCGCACCAATAACGGGTTACAAACATCACAAACTTATAAGGAATTGGCGTAAAATCTTGAATATCTCTCATAAACTTGGGACTTCTTCGTATTAAAAACTTGCTAGAATTTGATTTTTATATCCGAAAGACTTTTCAAACACAAACTTTAGTTAAATTTTCCAAATACTTTCTAAATTCTTTTCTTTTTCTTAAAATCAATTCTTTAATTTTAGGTTAGTTTTTTGTTGGAAATCTTCCAGATTTTTAGCAGCGAAAAATTTCAATATAAAAAAAAATGTTTTTCAATTGAAAATGTTACTAATTCCATTAACTTACTTACCCCTGTACCCTTTGTTTCTATGACAGTCTCCTTTCCTAATAAAATTCCCTGACAGTTGATATCTCCACCCTCACTTAATAGTTGAATACTGTCCGCCCGCACATCTTTAATGTTAATGAATTTATCTGCTCTAACTTTTAATACATCGCCAAAAGTATTTTTCACTATTGCAGCATGTCTGCTTGTGATATTCAAAGCAGCCTTAATCGGAACCGCTAACTCACAATGAAAATCTGTTGAATCTCTTAGTTTTTTCAATACGACTTCAACTGTTTTCTCGTCTCCGCTAATTTTGACTTCCATATTGGCAGTGCAATTTTTAACAGGACCACCACGTAATTCGGCTATAAAAGCGTCACCATTTGGATATTTATGAGGATCGGCAGATTTCACTTTAACATAGATATCAGAATCCACTATGATGAAGGCATGCGGATTAATGTATCGTAATGTCTCTTGATGTACTTGTTTCATATTGGCATCGGTGGTGGTAATCGTTTTGTGGGCATAAAACCGTTGTGATAAGAAAAGACGTGCTGAAATAGGCGCCACTTGACGCAATATTAACATGACTTTAATTTAGTAATTTATTTTAACAAATTTAATTAGTAAATTTTAATTTTCTGTTAAAGAAGACTGGAATTTATTAGCCAAAACATTAAACAGCTGTTACACAGGAAAAAACTATTGCTAAAAAACTTGGCAAAATTAACATGATAAGCAAAACTGCACGCAAAATATAAACTAGTGTAAGAATATCGAAGTCAACTTTGTATATTTTTATAAAGTTTATAGAAATTACATAAGTCAAGTATAAACAACCGCAGTCCAAGTATAAATTACATATATCAGTTATTTTGTAATGTTACAAAGTTCCCCTTGTTGATGATAAGCACTAGGTCCATTCGTTTACACCAAAATTTGCACAAATTTGTACTGGATTTTACTGAAATGCGTTCGCGTACACATAAATTTGCAAAAGAGAGCATCTACTAAGAGAGTAAAGTGACAGTTGTCAGCAAAAAACCTGCAAATTTTTACTGGAGAAATTTTTCCCAGTAAAATCCAGTAAAATCCAGTAGAAAACAAAAACATATGATTAAATTAAGTAAACAAACAAAAATAAGCATACATTTAGTAATAAAAACATTTAAAAGATTAAAAGCTGAATTAAAAGGGCGGCAAAAACTAAAAATAATTATTTTCAACCTGAAACAAATTAAAGTAGTCAGTTACAATTATTATAGTAACAATTTATCAGTTTTCTAATATCTCTGTTAATTGTTTTTATTTACATTAATATATTAGAGATGTAAAGCTAATGAATATATGAATACTTCTTACTGCATATTATTCAGGGTACCGAATATCAAAAATCAAGTATTCATGTATTTTCGTATGTTATTTAACTAGAAACAAAATTAAAAGTCATGTCCAAACTAAACAAGTCTAAAAGTTTCCACAAAAGTTTATTTAATAAATACAATTGCTACGAATTTATAATTATTAAAATGCAATGCATCAAGTACCAAAAACAATATATACTGGGTAGTCTAAATAACACATATTTTACAACACTACGCTTTTTAGCGCTCATATGTTTGAATTAACCTGCAAGTTTTTGCAATTTTTCCGTACGTTTACTTTTTTGTGCAAGAGCCAGTTTTGAGAGTAAAATTTTAATTTTGCCCAAAATTTACTCATCTACTGGATTTTACTGGAAAGTAAACGAATGGACCTACTATTGTACTTTAAAATATTTCTCTTTGTTTGTTCTCCAATTTATATTTTGTATCTTACCTAAGTTTTTTTGTAACTTTCTAAAGTAAATTTTAAACAAGATATTAAATTGATTACTTGACTGTCATATAAGAAAAACTATAAAACTTGACGGTAAGCAAGTTAGGAGTTTTTTCAAATATATTTTTTGGATAAAAAAAAACCTTTCAATTAAAAAAAATTTTTTTTTTTTTTTTGTTAAATACTACCAGAAGACTGGAATTTATTAGCCAAAATATTAAACAGCTGTTACACAGGAAAAAACTATTGCTAAAAAACTTGGCAAAATTAACATGATAAGCAAAATTGCACGCAAAATATAAACTATTGTAAGAATATCGAAGTCAACTTTGTATATTTTTATAAAGTTGATAGAAATTACATAAGTCAAGTATAAACAACCGCAGTCCAAGTATAAATTACATATATCATTTATTTTGTAATGTTACAAAGTTCCCCTTGTGGATGATAAGCGCTATTGTGCTTTAAAATATTTCACTTTGTTCGTTCTCCAATTTATATTTTGTATTTTACCTTAGTTTTTTTGTAACTTTCTAAAGTAAAATTTAAACAAGATATTAAATTGATTACTTGACTGTCATATAAGAAAAACTATAAAACTTGACAACAAGCAAGTTAGAAGTTTTTTCAAATATATTTTTTGGATAAAAAAAAAATCTTTCAATTAAAAAAATTTTTTTTTTTTTTTTTTTTTGTTAAATACCACTAATAAAAAGTATTGGAATTATCTGAAATTCCAAAAGAATTTTTATTTTATTCTTTAGCTTTATATTAAAAAGTCGTCCGAAATTGTCATACAGTGGGTTTTTGGGAAATGTGTTGTAAGTTTCTTTATTTTATTATATTTACATATATAATATTTTAAACAAAACGCATTAATAAACGCTTATTATTAAAAAAAATTAAATGAGTTTTTTCATATAAAATTTGATAAAATGAAAAGTAGTACAATGCAATTTCACATAAAACCAATGCATGCAAAATTTACAAAGTTTTTAAAGTGTAAATGACAATAGTTTTATTTTGCAACTTTTTGCTTAAGTTGTTTGTATAAATTTTCGAATTTTTCAATTTGAATTTGTATTCTATATAATAAACTTAGGTAACTGTTTCGCTATTTTTAGTTGATTTTACACTTTTTATTTATTAAGTGTGCAGTTTAGTGCAAAATTTCAATTACTTGAAATTTGTTATCAGACATTTTTATTGTGATCACTTTCTCCTAGGCGGAGTTTCAAAGTAAAGAATTAAAAATTCGAGTAAGTCCGGAACAAAATATTCGACCACGACAAACCGGAAATGTCTCTGAAATATGTTTTTATCGGGGTCACATATGACCATATTTATTAGCCCATTTTGCAGAATGACGGCTATCACATATGTGCGGCAAAACTGTTAAGCTAAACCACATACATTGCACCTAAGACAAAACCCCCTAAGGCCGGTTACAAAGAAAAACTGTATTCAGAAAAAATCGTCAAAAAATGCTAAAAAAAAAAAAAACTAAAAAGTATAAAAATGTCAAAGTTTTATACTAAAAATATTCGATGTTTAGTTTGTAGAGGAGATAAGGGGTAATGCCATACCTCAAATAACCTATTTTTTACCAAGTACAGATTCCGTTCGAATGTTTACTAAACCTGGCGGAAAGATATCCCTGTAAGTATATTCTGTAATTTTTATATCTTTTTCAAATTCAAACTTTATCGTTTTGTACGCACTTTTTTCAAACAATATTTTTTTTGTAATTATATAAGTAAAATAAATTTCTATAAACAAATCGAAAAAATAATTCAATATTTTCACTCTATTTTTAAAAATTATTTAAACATTTTGGTATTTTTAGTCATTTTTTAAAATTACTTTTAAATTCTAATTGTTCAAATTTTTATATTTATTTACCAGTTCGTTTAACAGCTCATTTTTGATATTAAAACAAAAACGGATTAATTTTCGGCATAATTAATTTTTTTTGATCAGTAAATTTTTTAAGAAGGTTCATGTAGAACGGTAAATTTTTCTTTTCCTAAATATTTTTTAATATGTCTTCATCGAAATTAGCATATCACTTTTATTTTGTCGGTCTTATTTTTAATAAAAGTTCTTTAAAAGCAAGTCAAAAATAGTTTTTTCCAACCATAATATGGTAACCCTGAAATTTCAAATTTTTAAATCTTCGTTTGTAGTCAAGACTTTAATATGATCCTTACTGCGTTGTTATTTCCCTTCCTGTCAAAAGTTATAGGCTTTTAAAAATTGGCGTGCCTTAAAAGACACGTTTGGTTAATTTGAAATCGATCGAAAAAATTGTTTAAAATTTGTAAACGTAATTGATTTATTGGACATTTATTTTAAAATCGAATTCATCTTTAAGAATTGAATATATTTATGAAATTCTTAAATATATTTAAAACCTTTGGCTAATTTTTGGAGGATTTGTGGGGTTTCCTATGAAAAAAAAAAACTAAAATGAACAGATAATTGTAACGATTTTCTAAAATAATAAAACCTGTCGTTTTCTATAAAAGTCCTGAAAATAAGTAAATTTTACTCAAATCTGAGAAAACAATGGCAAATAAATAATAAATAGAAAGAAGCCTTGTTTGCGACGCTTTAACAGCGTTTTCAAAAAGCTTTTTGCCAGTATTTGTTTTACAATAAATTATGTATATAAATAGACAGAAGGTTTCGAGTTCAATCCTGGTGGTTTCAAGCATACATTTTTTTGTTTTTTCTAACGTTGGAAATTTTGTTTCATCAGTGCTTGTCCGACAATTTTTGAACAGACGGACCTTTTGTCTAATGATGTTATCATTTGGGATTGGGAAAGCACTTATACCACCAATTAAAGTGCCTTGCCAGTGGTGGCCCGTTTGTCTTTTTCTGACTGGGTATTATTATTTCATGGTTTTACCAACATTTTGCCAATGTTAGAAATGCCCTGCCCTTTTTCGACACTTATTAAACTGGCAGACCTTTTGTCTAATGTTATCATGTTGCCAGCACTTGTACAACCTCTAAAAGTGCCTTGCCAGTGATTTCCGTTTCTCCTTTTCTGATTGGGTTATATATATATATTATGTCCTGTGGTTCCTATTGGGAACAAAGGGTTACTGTTAGTTAACTAACAATTTAAAAACAGTCCAAATGATTTAGCATAAAGGTAATACATGTGATTTTTTGTTTCGGAATAAAAATTCGATTTATGTTTTTTTATAATATATTCAATTATTATAGTTTAATTTCAAATTTGAATTACAAAAAGTCATATTTCTTTCTACTTTACATTTATTAACACTAAGGAGAAACGCGGACGACACATTATTTTTGTTTAACAACATTTCTAACGTTTTTACCCATTAAGAATTCATTATAATATTGCCCCGGTCTCAATGAAGCATATTGTTTGATAAATAATGCTACATTGAGACCGGGAACACATCGACAAATAGTAATGATATTAAAGGCAAATAAAAAAAAACTAAGATAAAGTTTCATCTCGGTGGCGGCAGAAGATGTTGTAATAATGTCGTGCTATTTGTTGTAACAAAAAAGTGTTCCTCTAAGCGAACTTTGAGAAGTTTTTTACTCTTCCTCGATGACTTGTTGAACTTGTTGCTCGTGGTGTTGATTTTGTTGTTGCTGCTGTTGCTTATGATGATGGTGTTGATTACGTGGATTACGATTACGTTGATTGCGATTGTCGCGACGTTGGCCACCCCAGTTACCACCACCTTGATTATTTTGATTACGATTATAGCCACGATCACGATTGCCCATATTGCCGCGTTGGAAGTTGCCTTGCTTCATGTCAAATATCTTTTCATTCACATCTACCAAATTAGTGACTTTGTCGACAAATTGCATAGCCAAAGCCTGAAGACGTGAAGGTTCTGAACGATGCATGACGACGGTTTCAGTGGGATCATCAAGACTTGCCATTAACTCTTCGTTAATAATCATTTTACTAATGAGCGAATGTACCTTTTGCACAGGAAGATCATACATCTGGGCTAGTGATGGAATGCTTAACGAAGTATAAACATTCGAATAGGTAAAGAGATAAGTACGCAATGCCTCCTCCTTTATGAATTTCACCAACATTTCGCGTACCCTGTCCGATTCGTAGAACAAATCCCAGACTTTGGTGTTCATTTTTTTATTGACAATGAAATTGACACAGGCTTGCCAGTTGCCACAACGCATGGCCTTGGCTGCAGCCACCACGTGCTCACGCATCGATTCTGGAGGGCCAACGAGTGATTGACGTTCCGATGAACGCAACTGCTGATAGAAAGTTTTACTGATCATGCGACGGCGAGCGTCAAATTCATGCGCCGCTATATATGGAATTTCGGTGAGCATGGCAGACACCAGGTAAACACATTCGAGCAACTCTAAATTGATGTGCATGTGGAATGGCATCTGACGTTGTTTTTCAATCTTCTCCTGCTCGGCCGATCGTTCATGTTGACGCTGAGGCAATAGACCTTGAGCCAATAATTCCTTTGGCTTACCCGTTACCATTAAATCAACCAAACAATGATGGGCATCCTTGATATTTTCCTGGCGGAAGGCGCAAAGTCCCAAATTGGCCATCATACGATTGTACAGGATTTTTGTGGAAGGATCGGCTGCATCAATATTGTCTTGCAAATGAGACATAAGAACTAAATCTCGGGCCTGGAACCAGTTGTCATGTAGGGCATGATGGTAAATGTGTGCCAAAATGGCGCGTGTACGAATACGGTCAGTGTCATCCTTGGCATAAATAAACTTGCAAAGACGATCCATAACCTCCACGGTGGTAGAAGTTGTGGCGGGAAGTTCTCCGCGTTTGCGTTTCAATACTTCAGGATCGAACTTGTAGTAGAGATGCTCAATCTTGCGTAAATAAATGCGGCAACGTTCATTGTTATTGCCAATTTTTTCAAAATACTGCAAAACACTCTCAATGATTTTTGTTACTGTAACTTCATCCTTAAGACGCACCACATAATCGTTGGAATGGGGATCGCACTCTTTAAGCAACTTGGTAAACTCATCATCCAAACGTTCGACAGCTGCCAATGGGCAACCACGAATGTAGTAGGTTGGTTGAATGAACTCTTCATTTTCTTCGGACACACTTTCACTCATTTTAATATTCTCGTTGGCCAACAACAACTTCATCATGCTCTGCATTACATCGAGCAGTTTAGCCCAGTGTTCCAATTTCATTGGTTCCGATATTTTCTGATTGTAGTCATAAATAGCGGAGATGATATTAAAATGTATTTTAACAGCTACGGCCACGCCCAGAGCATGTTTTTCAGCAATGTCGAATAATTCAAACAACATATCGATTTGCATACGACGATCAGTTCTTTTTTTCCCACGAGCTGACATAATTTCAATTAATTTCGCCAACACCAAAGGAACATCAATTTCGGCATCTTTTTCAAACATTTTGGGCTTTTCGACCACTGGTCCCTTGACGACAACCTCCCATTTACCTTCATCGTCAGTGTCTTTTTGTTTCCTACTAATTTTGGGCTCCTTGGTGCGTTTTTCCTTCTTACGATCATCACGATCTTCCTTTTCCTCTTTACCAGATATTTTCTTTAAGAAACGATCGCGTATATTGACATATTGATTATCATCATCGGACGACTCAGATTCGGATTCAGTATCGGAATCCCAAACAATTGAATCGTCAGAGTCATCTTGATCCTGATCAAGCGCTTTAGATGGAGCAGTCTTGGCAGATTTTAGTTCGGCTGGTACTTTTATATCACGCATACCTTCGCCAGCTACATCATTAAGCTTCTCATTATCCGAATCGTCGGCAGGCTCTTCTTCTTCGGCATCGCTTTCCTGGTCGGGATTTTCACGGAAACGTACCAAATCTTCCTCAAAATCTTTTATATACTTGCGCACCTTTTGACGTAATGTGCCTAAAGACTTTGAATTGTTTTTGGAGAGATTCTTACGACCTTCTCGATCCTCCCATACTTCATTGATAAAATCTTCCAGCTCGGCCAAGCAACGTATATAAAAACGAGGAGTGATACCATTTTCCTCCTTGGAAATGACCGGTAAGGCCTTTTGATAAGCTCTTGTCAAGTCTTCAAAACTTGTCAAAATGCTTGACATATCCTTAATCTTCTTATGATTGCGTATAGTCTTGATTAGCGCTGTGAGATTTTCATAGCGTTTTTCTTTTGTAGAGCGAACTATACGTTTAACTTCCTCCTCGTCATCGCTAAATTGCTGTTGGCATAAATTAAACATTAAACAAACTTACAGGATCAAACATATAAAACAATATACTTACATAGGCTGATGCCTTATTATAGGTTGGTACTTGTACCTCATCATTTTCAGACTCGGATTCAGAGTCAGAACCAGTTGCAAAAAAACGTGACATGTTTAAATTACAGTAGATTCAGTTTTGCTTTGATGGCAATAACCTGTATGATAAATTAAAATAATTAAAACTCCATATATAACAATAGTGTCTTATTTATCGGCATTAAAACAATGATTTTGAAGTTCAAAAACATTTGATTTAACGCCGATATTTGCCACACAAACACAGCTAATATTAGCAATTGCTATTGAGGTTATGTTTTTTTTTTGTGCATATAAATTTGCAGCCAACATGGCTGATGCCACACCAGTTTTTTTTTTTTTTTGTTGCTATACACTTTTTAGTTATATCTTTTTGAGCAACTTAATAGCAAGTCAAACAAAGCTGAACTTAACTTGCTATTAGCATAATTTTTGTAATAATTTCACTTATTTTAATAAACTTACAATGAAAAAATAAATTTTCACTACGACTTCACTTGAGTCGTTTATAAAGAACGGAGCTGGCAAAAATTTGTCGACGGCGACGGTTGGCCTAAACTACAAACGGTGGCGGCTTTAAGTCGACTGCAGCTGACGTTGTTTATACAACAAAGTTTAACTCATTAAACTTTGTGTATTTGAAAAATTCATAGTCCGATCGGTCAGATTTTTATTTATTTATTATACAATTTCAAACCAAGCCAATGGGGCCAAATATGGCTTACATACAACTTACTAACAAATTTTGCTAATACTAAAAAATACTACTAATTTTCAAAAATTATATACAGTTGATAAACGAATTTCTAGCAGAGAAAAAAATGTTTCATATTTTTTCATCAGTATGAAGACCTTTTTTTACTATCACACTTTCTTTAAGTATCAGAGTTCCTTTTTGTTTTCTACATTCACAATACAAATAGAGAGAGAAAAAATCGTTGCGAAGTTATTGTAAGCAAAAAGATATACAATACTTTTGCACAAAATAACGCACCACTCTTTTGTTCTACTGTGGAGGGATATAAAAATTGCGCAATGTGACCCACACCCTATAAAATATTTTTCAAATTTTTTGATTTTTTCCAATATGTTCTACAACCTTCCACAATAGCAAAAGCACAATAGCAAAAGTTGCACAAGAATATTGTGTAGTGTATGGGAACCATTAGCTGACTTTGTCTTCCTAGCATTTGTAGCTGAAATTAAATAAAATCCGTCACCGACTGAGTCCTTTGACTTAGTTCTCTGGTTTCTTATTTGACATCTTAAACAGTGTTGTAAAAGCAGTAAGTATTTTGGTACTGAGTACTCAATATTGGTTTCTGTTGCCATCTTGGCGATTTTTTCGAATAATAAGCGCTTTTTATTGCTCATAGCGGAAGTATTTTTTTTACAAACCGCCTAAATTGTTCTTACTTTTGCGAAATTATCTGCAAAAATGCACATAAATAATGATATTTCACTTCTGTGAATTTGCTGCGAAAATTGTATTTGTCTTTTTATAATAGGCTTGTTTTTCCTATACATGTTAAGTGTTAACTATTTAAATTTTTTCAACGTTTTTTTTCTTTTTCATGTTAAGTGTGAGGAACAAAACAGAGCTAATGCTGACATTCAAATGATTGTGAAACATTTATGATTATTAAAGTTTTTATTGCAGTTAAGGTCTTTAAACATAACACAGTCTTCCTTTACTGCACAATAGCAACAAATCTATTTTTTTGTCAGAAATTCTGATATGTGAATATAGTATCTTAATGACGACACTCCCAGCTTTTCAGATAATATAATAATGGAATTAGGTGGCAATACTTTTAGTGTGACAAGCTTTCGAAGTTGGAAGTTTAAACACGTGTATTAAATATAAATCAAAACAATAATATATTTACATTAACATAAAAGTGTGAAAGAGGAAACTACATATATATAAATTGAAAATGTCTTGAGGGTTGTGATAATGTAATTTTTAGTGAACATTTCGTACACAAAAACTTATGCATAAACTTGCATGTATTTGCTAATGTGGAATTGTTTTTCAAAATGTGTTGTATAAGTGGAAATTTATAACTCGCCAGTATCTTGGTTCGAATGTTTTTTGCTTAACATCGAAAAACAAAGCTCTAATAATACCTTCAGGAATTATGCTAAAAAATATAGTTTTGTGACCACAATGAACTGTTAAAATGGCATTAAATGATTTTAGCGGTTTCTAACGTTTTGTTTAACATCCCAGCAAACAATCCGGTCCGTTTATGTGCCGTTTTCGGTACAGCATAGTCGGATCCGGAGTCCGTTTCCGTACCGTTTTCCGGATCAGTATACGGACCAGAAAACGGATTAAAAGGAACATCGAATACGGATTCGAATCCGTTGCAAGTCCGTCAATGACGGACCGTTTACGGACCGTTGGGTCGTGTTAAAAACTGACTCAAATCCGTTTAAAGTCCGTCAAATACGGACCGTTTCCGGACCGTTTTGTCGTGCTGAAAACGGATGATTCCGTTTTTTACGGATATAAAACGGACAATAAACGGATCGTTGAAAATACTTATTTGGTCCGTATTCCAACCATTTTTTTACAAAAAACTCAATGGATTTTATTTTTTTTATACATTTATTAATTTATTTGAAAAAATATTAAAATATACTTCATTTACTTTTTGTATCCAGGTTAGCAGCATCACGGAACATTTGTGGTCGATAATATTCAAAATCTAAAAGGAAAAAAGAATTTATTATTTTAGTTTCAAGAGATAGTAAGAGTTTTCTTGGAATATATTTTTTTTATTTTAAAAAACAAATTGATACTTACTTTTTCGATGCAGTTTTTTGTTTCCACCAAGAGCATCATTGTTAGTTTGTGGCCCATTATTGAATCAGATATCTACATGTAAAAAATATTAAGTGGGGTTTAAAAATGATGGATTCTATGAACAAATATATTTTTGTTTGCAATCTCATTTGAGCGTTTTAAATTATATAAATACTTACCATCTAACGTATGCAATGCATATTATGCATGCTATCTGAATTTATTTGGCGCCCCGATCTTTTATATTATTTACTTAATTTTATTTTAATAAAACAAATTGAAAAAAATTGTTACCGATTGTGACTGACTTGAAACGGATGAAAATCGGTGAAGTCCGTATTAAACGGCACGAAAACTGATATCCCCAAACGGACTAAAAACGTGTTTTCGAAAATCCGATTAAACGGTCCGAAAACGTACCGTAAACCCCGGATTCAAGAATCCGTACATGCCGTAGAGTCCTTAAAAATGTTTCTTGGGATTGACCTATTTTTTCTGCAAACAGAATTGGCACCAGTGCCAAAATATTTACCAACCGTTTAGCAACGACACAATCCTTAAAACAGAGATGTTTCATAACTATTGTGGTTGAATGTCAAAAACAGCTTGTTCGAGTCTCGAAAGTAAAAAACAATTGTTTACTGTGAAAGAAAAACAGACAAACTTTTGCAGTTTGAGATTTTTCGCGAATGTTCATTTACAAGCCAAAGGAAACTAACAAATATCGTATAAATTTTAATTGAAATAAAAAAAAAAAAAAAAAAATCATGTCATTTGATACTATACCTAAAGATTTACGTGGCTTAAGAGCCTGTTTGGTGTGCTCCTTAGTAAAGGTAAGTTTGGAGGCTGCCAATAAAATGATCCATGCTTTAAATTTTTTTACATTTCCAGTCATTTGATCAATTTGAATATGATGGTTGTGAAAACTGCGATGAATTTTTGCGTATGAAAAATAACAAGGACAATGTTTATGATCACACCAGCAACAATTTTGATGGCATTATATCATTGATGAGTCCAGAAGATTCCTGGGTTGCGAAATGGCAAAGAATAGGTTGGTTTTACAAAATCTAGATTTTAATTTCAAATTAGTGTTTTTAATATATTTCAGGTCGTTTTTCTAGAGGCGTTTATGCCATATCCGTATCAGGAAATTTGCCTCAAACCACCTTGAGAGAAATGAAAAGCCGTGGCATACCATATAGACCAAGAGATACTAGCCAACGTTAGAAGACTTATTGAGATATTTAACAAGCGGTAAGTAAATGGGGATAACATCCTTTAGAAATAGTTAAAATAAATTTACAAGTCCGAGGATATTTTTAATTTTAAAGGGCAAATATTCTCAAGCTCGTAAAATATTAAAATTAATCAGAATTTTGGATAGTTCTTAAATTTAGCGTGCATAACTAATTTTACTTGGGGCCACGATATCCTTTATTTTATATTTCGGTTTAATGGAAGAATTCTTAATTTAAAGAATAACTTTCTAAAAGCCAATACCATTTGAATACCTCTTTAATGTTTTGATTCTGAATAATACTTTCAAATGAGAACTTTTTGAAAAAAAACTAAATTTATTTTTAATTATGGAATTGTTTTCTATATTCCTACAGTTTTTCTTTTTCCTCTTAACCCATTCATTCATTAAATTTTGATTGTTGTTTTCTCAATATTTTAAAGAATTTTTAAAATTTTTTTTTGCATTTTTAGAAAGTTTGTTATTTGGCAACTCTTATCGTTCAAATTTCTATGTTCCTTTGCTGGCTGTAGAGAAAATATCACATTTTTGATATTAAAAACAAAAACGGATTAATTTTCCGCAAACTTAACTTTTTACAAAGATGAGTCGACTAGTAAATTTTTTCAAAAAGTTCATGTTGAATAAACATTTTTTTCTATTTCGAAATATATGTCTTTATCGAAGCCAATAAATCGCGTTTATTACGCTGGTCTTCTATATGTTTTTAAATACGTTTTGAAAAAAGTGCTTTTAAAACAAGCGAAAAATTGTTTTTACAAATCAGTATATGGCAACCCTGGAATTTCAAATTAAACAAATTTTTAAACCACCTTTGTAGACAAAACTTAAAATTTTACTATGCTTTTTATTGCGTTATTATATCACCTTCCTATCAAAAGTTATAGGCTCTTAAAAATCGGTGTGTCTTTAAAGACAGTTACCAACCAACGTGTCAAAATGGGTTATGGCAAAATTGAAATTTATGATAATTTATTTCCAAACTTTTTTCTATTAAATGTTCAATGCATAATTCATGCCTTGAAATGTTTAATTGGACTTTAAATTTAATTGGCATTACTTCTGGTCAATGACAATCAATTTCATTACCATTACCATTCCAACGCCAATATTTTTTTTTACTTGTCATTGATTAACCCATTAATAATAAAATGACACCAACGCCTAAAATCGAAAACAAGTGTACCGACCATTGATCCTGAATATTTCAGACACGATGATATTCATGGCGTACTCAGCTTTTCACTTACGGGCGATATTTGTCGCAAAATTGCATTGGTTATTATAAAGTTATTAGAATTCATACAAACATATGAACAATTTTAAAATAAAATTTGAAAATATTTTTTAGACATTCACTGCAATGAAAGTTTTTGTTAAACTAACTTTCGCAAATATTAACTTTTTTGGCTGAATTTTGGTACACGTAATTTTGTAAGCTGTTTGTATATTATATCAAAAACTTAGTTTTTTTTTTTTTTTTTTTTTTTTTTTTAAATTCACAATGAATTCATAATTATTTTTAATTATATAAATTTTCTTCTTATTTTATTTTATAATAATTTAATATATCATTCATATTATTTTCACCTACAGGCAATCCAAATGGCTTTGTGGGTTTTATTGCCAAAAATGTGAATATGTATTAATAGATTAAATAAAAAAATAAAAAAAGTCATCCTTTTTCGCTAAACTGTCTTATAAGTTTTAGTCGCATTCTCATTTTTCCCATAAACCGCACTTTGTTTTCTTTCTTACACGAAATAATTGTTCAGATTTTTCTTTTGTTTATGCTCAAAAATGCTTTGATTCTTCGCGAAATGGAATGATAAATTGAGAAAACTGTCAATTTACTTGTAAATGGAAATGTGATACCTAAATGTTGCTGAAAGTCTTATCAATATTTACCACAAAAAATTAAGCTAAAATATCTTATTTGTGATCCCATGGGATTACATCTGATATAATTTGATTTGACAAATTTGGTCTTATCCAATTTGATCAAGTTATATATAATTTGATACAATTTGATATAACTACATAAAATACTTTCAAATTGTTTTGAAATCCGTACTAATATTTTGTTTCACATTTCAAATAATAATGAAAATTTAAATATAAATCAAAGGATTTTAAAATTAGATGTGATTTTGATTTGACTTCATTTGATGCCATACAATTAAATTTAACAATAATCGACTTTTTCTTGTTTCTAGCATATATCGCACTTGATCAACAAGAGGGTATTAACTCAAAATTTTTAAAATATCACTTTTTTCAAGAAATCAGCTAACAACATCAATATCTATCTATTGTAAAAATTTCAACGTATTCCGATTACTCTTTTATCTCGAAAACCAATTTTTAGACCATTTTCATGATAATGTAGTTATTACCTTTATTTCAACAAAAAGATATTATTTCGAGTTAATACAAAAGTTCAAATAGAAATGAATCGTATATTTTCATAAAAAAGGTATTATTTTGATTTGAGCCTTTATTTATGTTAAAAATAATCAAACTGTTTTATTTATATTTAGTTGTATTTTGAGTTGATACTGTTTTGTTGATAAAATTTGTTTTATTCTATAAATTTAAATCGATAAAATTTCAAAAAAAAAATGATATTAACTCAAAAAACTGTTTTTTTTTTGCAATGAGTGGAAAAATTTAAAACAAAAACAATGTATATATATTTTCAAATGGAATTTGCTTATTATGATATGTTTGAATTTTTAAATTCTGTTAAAATGTGGCCATAAACTGTTTTTTGACTCTACTGAAAATTTTAAAATTTTGAGTTAATACCCTCTTGTTGATCAAGTGCGATATGTTTATACTATTTAATTATCATAAAAGGCAAACTAACTTTTTTTAATGATTTTTTCACTTTTTTATAAATGCTTTTTTACGATTTTCCGATTTACAATGATTTTTTTTATCCACAATTATTGTTTCATTTCATTTATTAATTCAAAAACCAAGCCCATAGTGCCAAATATGGTTCGTATTCTACAATAAATTTTTACAAAAAAATAAATTTATAATTTAAAGAAATGCTTAACATAAATAAAATTATAACTAAAGTTTAACGGTCCAAAATGTAGCAACAAGATTATCAAATTAAGTAGACGATTAAAAAATAAAACAAAATATATAAAAAAATATGAAAAATATGAAAAATTATCGTAAATTATCAAAATTATAGTGAGTGATTAAAAAACTGCCTTAGTTTGCGTTTAAACGTAGCACTTGCAACAACAAAGCTTTTAAGAAATCTAGGTAATGAATTCCAGACTCTAGTTATCCTCACATTAAAAGATCTCTCGAATATAGAAGAGTTTATACGTTGAAAAACTATCTGAGGGTTTCTACTCGATATTGTAAATCTAAAGTTGTCAAAAATGTAACCAGGACAGTTCGCTCTAATTAGCTTGTAAAACAATAACAAGATTCTCAGTTTTATAAAATTCTCAAAAGAAAAACCAAGAAAATCCAACACAAACGGTGAGACATGTTCTCTTATCCTCAATCTGTAAACATATCTCACTATACGGTTAAATGTAAGATGAAGACGTCTAAGAATATTACTGCTAGTACCCGTAAATACCTTCAAAGCATAAATTAATTGGGGCATAAGAAGAGCACTAGCTACACGTTTCCTTACATGTAGAGGCAAACAAAGATCAAGAGACCATAATCGTCTCAACGTAGCATTCAATCGAGCACACACGTAATCAACGTGTTTCGAAAAACGTAACTTATCATCTACAAGAACACCCAAATACTTCATTTCAGAAACAAAGGTGATACTAACACCTCTCAATGATACACTTAAAGCACGGGAATCAAAACCGGGTTTATGTCGTTTTGCTAGGGTTTATGTCTTAACTCATTTGTGTCCATCCACCGTGCAATCGGAACAAGGTAAAATTCTATGTTTGCCTCCAAAGCATCAAAGAATTGTCTTTCTCCAGAAAATAAAATCTGTACATCATCTGCATATACAAAAGTTTCAAAACAGTTATTATCTATTACATCAATAAAATCATTCAAATAAATCATAAATAAAATAGTACCAATTACCGATCCCTGCGAAACACCACTGGTAACCTCCGAAGTACAAGAGTTCCTATCTCCAACCGAGACGAACTGCGACCTATTTTCAAGATATGAGCTTAAAAGTTTGCAAGCGGATTTAGAAAAATTAAAATAACTACATAATTTAGTTATCAATCTAGAATGCACAACACTATCAAAAGCCGTAGATAAATCCAAGGGTAACAACACACCACACTTTTTCTCATTGAGCTTACGTCTTATGGAATCAGTCAGCCCAACAAGAAGAGTTGTAGTACTATAATTCCGCCTAAAACCAGATTGGCTTGGATGAAGCAGTTTATTGCCATCAATATAATACATCATTTGATCCTTAATATTGTGTTCAACAATCTTTGAAAGAATGGGAATAACAGAGATTGGACGTAAATTTTCTAACAAATTAGAATTAATCTATTGCCTTTGAACTTTGTTTTAAGTGCAGCTTTTCTAAGTTTTTACTCTTGGTTTTTTTTACAATATTGCTTTAAATACATTGATTTTTTTTCTTTTTTTGGCTTTTCTGATAATTATATATAACAGCGAAAGAATTTGTTTGATTTTAATGTGTCATATATACCTATATATTATTATACATTAAAGTATATATGATCTCATATTAAGCTATATCAAGTATATATGAAGATATAAAAAATATGTAACATAATATATAATGCTAGGATGATATATAGCGCTATATTAAAAATTTTCGTAAAAATGAGTATGAGTTGTAATGTATATATCGTTACATATGGCCACATATATAATTATATATAATCACATCAAGACTAATACACACTTTTTTTCGTCGGTTTTTTTTTTACTAAAATCAGCAACGAAAATGAGGTAAAAATAATAGGAAAGAACAAATTTAATATACAAATTTTATTAATTTATTTTTCGAACTGGATCCTGGGAATTTTGAAAAAATTTCCCGAGTTCCAGGGAATTGAAAAAGTGCATGATTTTGCATTTCCTGAGTATAGTCTACCTAACCCTATCCATCGTTACTCTTAATTCAAAAAACCTTGAGAAATAAGATGCATCTAAAGACAGTTGCAACATGTGTCGAACATTTTTAAATAGCTCATATACAAATTTATAAAAGTTGCCTGTAATATTTAAATTGCATAAAAAATACAAATTTTTGTAAACGTGAATGTATTTTTTATGCAATGAAGGCATTTTTTAAAAATATAACCACTCACGATTTAAAAAAAAAAATAATACATATTTTTAAAATACTGGATTTTAAATGAATTAAGAAAATTTCAAACCATTAAAAAAATAGTTCATTCACATAATGTAAAGTTTTTCGGTCATTAAACTTAGAATACATTCCATAAGAATGTTTTTACGGAATAAAATTTGAGTAACATTTAATTTATTTTAGAAAAATAAATTAAAGCATTAAGTCCCGGTTCACACGCGGCAATTTTGCTTGCGCAATTCTTTAGTTTATAGAAGAGCGAGGAAAAGAGAATGGAAGGGGGTACAGATTTGCCCGTACTCCAATTCCGTTTTGTTTTGTCATCCGCATTTTTCAACACGAACTAAAGAAGGCGAAAATTGCTGAAACAAACTTTTCCTGTGTGAACACAAAAGCAAGTTCAAAGGAGAATTGAAGAAAAATTGCCGTGGACTAAGCCCCTAATTTGGAAAGACTATCTATTTTGTTTATGTATACACCAAAAAATACACGTACAAGACGGGCATTCGACTTTCTGCCGTCTTTAATAGTCAGGGAGTAATTATTTTTTTTTAACATTTTCTGCTAACTTCATTTTAAATAAGGCCATAAATAAATTCTTTCTTCTTTTCTATGAGTAATGTGCAATTAGTTTTTTGCAAATAAAATTTTGATTGCTGTACAATATTAACTTTAGGAATTAGTGCTGCACGATTTTGGATGACATACACTGTATGAAAAAAAAAAACGATCTAAAAATTTTTCTTTATAAATTTCTATAAAATTTTCAGAATCAAAACATTTTGTGTATCAAAAATTTTTTCAAATCAAGAAAGTGTTTAGGGAAAAGGTTTTTATAAGAACAGAACAGATTTAATATAGAAATATGAAAAACCCACAGAATCTAAAAATATATTTTAAAAGAACATTCTAATTTTGACACAAAAATTTTTTATATGAATCGGCCGCTAAAAAACTGAAAAAATTTTAAACATAAAATTCTCGGGATCGCAAAAAAAGTTCTATATATAAAAAAAATATATTAAATCTAAGAATTTGTCTGCACAAAAAACTCGTGAAATTCAAAAAAAAAATTCTGTACTAACCATTACAATTTTTCTATACAAAAAAGTTTGTTTTATACTGCATTTAACTTTATTTTAACATTTATTGAGCATAAAAATTTATGACTTTTTCTCACTAAATTATGATTTTAAAATTCTTTTTTTACAGCGTTTTCCGGCCATATTTCCGGGATTCATTTAAAAATGGACTTTCTTGGCTTTGAAGGATAAGCGTTCTTTTTAGATTTTTTTTTAATAATATAAAATGTTTTATTATAATTTTATTTTAAAATGTTCACAGAATAATGGTTAATAATAAAAAAAATAATATACAAAATTAAGTAAAATATATAAAACTGGGTTTTTAATTACAAAAATTATTCATATTTATTACAACTGTTCCATACGCAAACCCTCACCACCAGCAGTACTAGCAAAAACCCCAAATCCGGCAGCCTCCAATTCTTCCTTCAGTTTCCAATATACCTCATTACTGGCATAATTTTCGGGCAATAAAACAATTACATAACCTCCGGCACCAGCCCCAGTTAATTTACTAAAAAATCCTCTTTTAAAAGCTATAGAGAAAATTTGTTCCAATTTAGGATGAGTAACACCAATAGCTTTCATTAAATCATTATTGATTTGAAATAAACGTTCCAGTTTTTCAAATTTTTCACTATCATCTTGGCTATTACCATAACCTTCGTATAGGGGTATGGCATCGTTGACCAAAGCCTCACAAGCACTCCAAATAGCATTGATTAATTCCGGAAATTGTTCCCATAAATGACGTACTTTGGCTACAATATCAGCAGTAGATCGTTTCACTTTACTATCCACCAACAGAATATTTAAGGGACGCTGTATTTTAAGAGTTTGAAAACCTTGACCCTTAACAAAACGTAACATGCCACCATAGGTGCACACTGTATTATCCACACCCGAGGGAGTACCATGCATAACACGTTCAGATTCAAAGGCCCAGGAAGAGATCAAGGCTTGATTGCGAGCTTCTGAATACGAAGAAATATCAAAATGTTGAGCGTATAAAAGAAAAGCAGAAGCTAATGCTGCCCCATATGAAGCAGAACTGCCCAAACCAGCTCCTATGTTAAGTTCTGTATCTATGGTAATAGAAAATCCTTGTGTTAATTCCAATTCCTTTTTGGGTGATGACAATACAGCTCCAGCCAATAAATAGTAAATTGACAGAAATGCCTTTTGTGTTTGCTGCTTTTTATGTGAACCCTGTTCTTGAGATTCTTCTTGCTGTTTATTCAATTCCAAACGCACCTCCTCCAATAACTGGGCACCACTCTCAAATGTATCTTTAGGATATTTTGTACGACATTGTTTCAAAAAACGATTAAAGCTATCAACTTGTATATCAAAGTGTGTATTTAAAGCCTCCAGTTGTATGGTTACAACTTGTTTGCCATTTGCGGCGGAAGTAAATTTTAATGTGGTCCCCAGACCCACTACCGCAGCCAAGGCAGGTTTGTGATAAACCACAGCGTGTTCGCCATGTAAAATGATTTTGCCTGGAGATTTCACTTGAAAATTCAACATTATGTAAGATTGTTTTATTTAAAATTGAATATCCAAATTTAAAACTGATGCAAATGTTAATTTTTCCGATAGTATTTAAAATGCAAAAACCAATTGTTATATTTTGAAAACAATTACTACTGGCCGACGAAGATGCAAATTTAATTCAATTCTCTTTCTTTTTTTTAACGGTACTTAAAAAATCTTAAAATTTTAAAACAAGTTTCGGTTATTCCGCTTTTATTTCATTCTCCCTCCAATGTTTAATGTGTTATATTCGGTTATAAGCTCAACTTTAAACTGACGAGTTTTTATTTTGTTTATGCTGCTTGCGGTTGCTGCTGTTTCAAAAATACTTTCACTTTCTGCTGTTAGTTCATTTGTTTTTTTTTTACTTTAGTCTTTAAACAACCACATCAACAAAACTACCAAACTATTGCACAGTGGGACGTAAGAACGAAAATAGTAAATGATATCTGCTAAGTTACTGAGAAGCAGCCTCAAAAATCCATCATGGACTAGAAGTAGGTTAGGGTTAGGTTAGGTCGAAAAGAGGATTCGGTGAGGGGAAATGCTTCCCTAATCCGACTCAAGTCCCTGAGGACTTACTTAAACTTAAGCCAGAATGTCGGCTTGTTGTGTGCTCTAAAAAATCGGTCCTATGTCACATTCCTACCCCAGGAACTCCGGCGCACTGACGAAATTCCTTAACCTCTTCCATTCAATGCCCCTAAGATCCCCCAATGTGGATATTGGGTCACTGGATAGTATTTCGAATCGGATGCAGGCAAATGCCGGGCATTCACAGAGATAGTGTTCCAAGGTCTCCTCCCCACGGGCCCCACACACTCCCGAGTCCGCCCTACCATTACGGTGGAGATGGGACCTCAGTGTCGTGTCCCGTTAGGATTTCCATCAAAAGACAGTAATACTGAGATTCACAATTTCCCTCGTCTTGTCCGGGTTGCCCCAGAGAATACCCGTGGTCCTGCCAACACCCGCGTTCCCCCAGATGGTCCTATGCATGTTGTCAGACCAAACCCCCAGCTCCGCCTTGAGAGATTGTAAAGGTCTAGCGTTCCCCAAAGTGACTAACTCCAGGGAAGATCCTCCCCTTGCCATTTCGTTGCCCGCTATATCACAGTGTCCGGGCACCCATATAATCTCTATTAAAAACGGAACTGCAATAGTGGGTACACGCATAAATTAAAAAGTTATCCAAAATATTTTTTTTTCTATGATTTTTTGCATTTCGTTTTGTAAGATAGTAAATGCGATTGTTATACCGAGTATTCGTTATGCCGGGCTTTGACTGTACACTCAAAAAAGTTTGATAGTAGAATCTACTAAAAATGACAGTTAAATCAACTTTAATTTCAATTACAACGGTGACAATTGTAATTACTGTTAAAATAACTACAAATGTAGTTGTTTTCATTGTTGAAAAATAACTAACAAATGTAGTAAAAAAAACTGCAAGGTATATAGTAAAAACAACTGCAAGGTATGTAGTAAAAACAACTGCAAGGTATGTAGTAAAAACAACTGACAATTTATTACTACAAAAATTTTGAAACAACTGTAAAAATTGGTAAAAAAAAACTACTGTTTTGAACAGTTATTTTTTCGGTATTTAAAAAAATATATATATTTTCCTTTCAATTGCAATACAAAATACAATGCAAAGTCGAAATTCCAAATGGTACTAGTTATAACGTTTTGATGCTTTAGAGATATGTAATATGAAATATTCTTATTGTTATTTGCAATCTATGAGCATACCAATAATAACCCTACAAGAAATGGCCCAGCAAGAACAGTGACGGTGATATGACCAGTCAAATGACCGAAACTGCTGATGGAAATATCCATCAATGCGTAGAACAAAGTTTCTATCATTTTCTTAAGGGCAATATGAAAAAAGTGATGGAAACTTTGTGTACGTGTGATTTTGCATCTCCCTCTAATTTATAAATTCATAAGTTAGAGGAAGATGCAAGATTTGCATGTGTTAGTTTCGGTCATCCATTTCTTGTAGGGGGATGACCGAAACTAACACATGCAAATCTTGCATCTTCCTCTAACTTATGAATTTATAAATTAGAGGGAGATGCAAAATCACACGTACACAAAGTTTCCATCACTTTTCTCATATTGCCCTTAAGAAAATGATAGAAACTTTGTTCTACGCATTGATGGATATTTTCATCAGCAGTGTCGGTCATTTGACCGGTCATATGACCGTCACTGTTCTTGCTGGGAACAAATATAAACTCAAAGAGAATTTTTTAAAAATGGCGTTGTGGTGCAATGTTTAGCTTGTTGGACTGATACACAGATGGTCCCCGTTTCGATCCCCGGCCACGACAAAAAACTAATGTATGAGTTCTCTATACATCATACGTATCGCAGCATTAACCTTCGGTGTACCCATAGCACTTAACCCCACCGAAGTAAAATAATGAATCAGGGCTAAGAACCAAAAAATTTCAATAAGTTAGAAAACAACTGTTCTAAGACTTATCATCTCGCACAATTACAGAATTGTCATGTTTGAAGCCCTTCATTTTTCCGCACCTTTCATCTTTCCATACCTTTTGTATCCTCTATGCCCTTTCCAAAGAAATAAACATATTAATAAATAGGAAAAATTTCCTGTGTTGCTTCTCTTTAAAAAAATCAACATAATCTTTTTTTTTTTAAATAACTAACAAATATTAACTGTTTACTGCAAAATTGTCATTTTGGTAGTTGTTTATTAAAATATAAAATAACTACTTGAAACTATTAAAAAATGCAGTCATTTTCTTCAGTAGTTTTTTTTTTTTAATAACTCATAGTAGTTGTTTTGTATTATTTCATAGAAAAACAACTGTAATTGCATTAAAAATCTACCACTACTGGTTATTACAAAAAAAACTGTCATGTAGTAATTGTAAAAGTTTTTTGAGTGTAAACCTCACGCAGACCACTTCTGAACCAGGATCTGTATCCGTTTTTTGGTCCCACGACGGTCATTAAATCAATCTAAGTGAAATTAATTTAAGATATACGTCAATCTCAATTGTTCTTTATGTTTTTACTAACACCCTGATTGGAGTATTCAAATGTTAAACTCTTCACTTAAAACCAGTGTCCGAAGAAGTGACATACTCCTTTCCGATTCCGAACATAATTATCGGACTAAGTTAATTAAATTCGGTAACCACATAAAAGATTTCCCTAGATTCTAATCATACAAAAACAATTTTCCACTTTTTGCCTTCTAACGTCCCACTGTGCAAACTGTTGTATGATGCAGTCTCTATTTTTTATTTTCATTTTATATCACTCTTCGTTGTTACAACTGGTTCTTTCTTTGTAACGAATAAAAAAAGAAATTACCACACAATGAACTTCATACAATAGTTTATTAATTATTTTTCACTGATTTACTTATTGCTGTTGCTGCACTTTCTCCCACTCTTCTGGTGTATACGATTTCTGTGAGAAGGCGTGTATTTCTTTAAGTTCTTCCGCTAATATCGTATTAACTAAGCGATGTTTTTGTAGCAATGGCTTGCCTTTAAACTTCTCGGAGACTATTGTAACACTAAATTTACCGCCGCAACCATCTGATTCATCTATGGCTTTAACATATTGGGCCTCAAGTTTTTCGGTTAGTTTGTCTTCTAGATATGTTGTGGTATATTTACTCATTTTATGGCAGGAGAGTGTGTTATTTTCAATTAGCGATATTCTAAAATATTGTTTAAACGGAGATTTATTTAAATTTATAACATTAGTATGCAAAAATTACTAGTTTTTTATAATTTGCTTTTTTATTTTTTTTTAACCTACCTTTCCGGTTTTTTCGTTGTTGCTTATTTTTTGTTTTTAGCAAAACAAACCCGTAAAACGAGACTCGAAAGAATGACATTTCAATATAGTGTTGTAAAGTCAGTTGATATTTTTAACCCTTTGTAGCCCATGAACTTAAAAATTAAATTTTTTTTTTTGGTACGGGAAAGGTTAAGGTAAATAAAAAAAACGTATTACTTAAGGTACGTTCAGATTAGTCAAATATTTGACAAAAAACATGAAATATTTCTTTGCCGTAATCTGAACACAAAATATTTTTGTGTGTCAAAGAGCAAATCAGCTGATTTTGGTCAAACAAAATTATTTGCATTCAAATAAATATTTGACAAACTTAACCATAGTGTGAACACTAGCTATTTAAGCTAGTGAGCAAATATTTATTTGATCTTACAAAAAAAATGTAAGAACAAACAATGGCAAATAACAGGTGGTAAAAATCGTCAATTATAAATTTTTTTTAATGAATTTATTAATAAAGGCTTTATAAAAAACTGAAATGTAAATAGATATTAAAAAATTTAATCACTCAATAATTTATTGGAACATTGGTCCAAAATGGAACGATATGGAATGAAACGGGGAACGATTGGAATCGGAGCACTGTACACAATTGTGTTGTCGTACGTGAAAATAAAAATATAATCATTCCGATAACAGAATAGGACCATTGGTCCAAAATGGAACGATATGGAATGAAACGGGGAATGATTGGAATCGGAACACTGTACACATTTGTATTGGTGGTATGGAGACCTTCGTTAAGGTTTGCAAAAATTTTGTCCATTTTGCGATATCATGCTTAGATACAAGCCATTTTACAAAATCGCGATTTTTTAAAATGTCCAGTATCTCCAAAACTAAGCGAGATAGACCAAAACGGACAAAATTTTTTGCTCCAAAGGAGTATTAATATACCCTTATAACCTAAATAGGCTAGGTCCGAGAGAGATCCCGAGTGGTCAATTTTTCAAAAAAACAGTTAGATTAAATAAATCTATGTTTTTTTACACTTTGATTAAATAAATATTTAATACAAATATTTGTTTCAATCTGAACGCTCGACAAATATTTTTTCGTTTATTTTATTTGACACTATTTGAGAGCTGTTTGAACAAACAAAAACCATCAAATATTAGATCATAGTTTGAACATAAAATAATTTTTTATTTGACACACTTGGAAGCAAATATGTAAACAAATATTTTGTTCAAATATTCGATTAATGTGAACGTACCTTTAGAAATTAAAAAATATTCTTTATTTATTTGACATTACTGTAAAAATTCATGTAAAAATGTAAAAATATGCATTGTATACAATAAGTAAAAATATTATTCACTTACCTAGTTAAGGTTTTCATAAAAACAACACAATTTTTTGCACTTTTTGTATTTTTTTATAAAATTTAAAATTTTCAAACTTGTCCCTATTCGTATTATGCAAATACGAATGACGGAAGTAAAAAAAAAACTACGCCATCTATGATATTTTTTTGGTACTAATTTGATCAGTGGTATGTCACAGTAGGGTCACACAAATTTGAGCGAGCTAAATAAATTCAGTATGTATTAGCGGTAATCACTCTTGATAGAAAACTTTTCTTGGAGGAAACATTATCGATTTCTTTTTCATTAAAGAGTGAGCGTCTTTTTTAGCAAGTTTGTTTTCAACACTGTCAGCTGATCTTTATTTACATTTGTTCTAGGCAGAACACGTTTTTTCACCAAATGTAATTAAAAGTTAAATAAGCAAAATGCCAAAAACATCAGAAAAAATCAAAATAATTAAATTTATAGTGGAAAATGCAATAACACAAATAGATTTTATATAGAATAGATTTTATATAGAATAACACAAATATACTTATAATTCACAATTTATTTAAAAAATATGAAATTATCTTGTGACGCTTAAAATCAGTTGTTCTTCTGTCAAAAAAAAGTTTTTCTTGTTTTCTACTACAACTTACTCAAGGTTTGAGTCAAAGAAATTTCCTATCAAGAAAAGGAGAATCGAAGAAAACGAGAAAAAACAAATCCCATACATTTTGTTGTTGTATCTGTCAAAAGTTTTCTTCTTTTCTCGTTTTCTTCGATTCTTCTTTACTTTTCTATCAAGAGTGATTACCGCTATTATTTCGGGATTTTGGGGTTTGTTACAGTAATGTTACATGAGGCTATAAAGGGTTAACTACAATAACTCACATTTTAACCCTTGAAAATTAACTCATTATTGACAGTGTTCCTTTTTGGACGCAGTACTTTTAAATGGATATATTTTTTATTGCTGGAAAACGGTAATTAAACCTTAAAATTATTTAAAACCTTGGACTACAATCGCAAATTAAAAATGTTGCTAGATTATTATCCAGAGTTGTAAAATAATGATTTGAAAAAATAATTTTTTTACAACCTAAATAACCCTGGTAAAGTTTCTGCAAAAAAGCAACTTTAATACTAAAATCGAAAAGGCATCAACAAAAATTTAAGGACTTCCAAATTTTATAGAGCAAACATAATTTTCATAACCTGAAAAAGGATCCTTTTATTAAATTTTTAATATTGCGCATTAAAAAGTATTTAATATGATTTTCTGCAAATTAGTAAAACTAAACCCAATTAAATATCCTAAAACCGCCGAAAAAAATACGTGTTTTTGCAAAATAATCGGCGTTTTTTTTTTAAGTTCTAATATATCGTCGATTGATTATTGGAGACCCGCACCTACCAAAAACATTTTTGCGAGAAAAACGATAAAGAAAGTTTACAACAAAATTATTAAATTTCTACAAGATAGGTTTTCTTTTTTGTTTGCTATATCTACAGCTGCATTTATTATAAACAATATTGTTAATTTTTACGCCTTTTTGCACTGAGTATTCAGAGTTATTAACAATTTTTTAAAAAAAGATTTTTTTATTATATGGCCTATAAGCCGTTTTTATCACAATTTTATTGTTTTTCTTTCAAGTAGGTCAAAAGTTTTTTTTTTCTTTTAACCATCATAAAACTAGGTTGTCATAGTGCAAACCGATGCTTAAACTTTTTTATTGTTTTTTGTTTTATATGCGTTGCTTATTTCAAATGTGTCAAACCAAGATTGACGAATGTTTTTATTTTTCTATAGAAAGTTTGACTCATTGGCCAAAAAGTGGTCAATACACCATACCAATGTTAAGAAATTTGTAAAAATAGGGATACGCAGCACATATGGGGCTGGATATCTCCTAATTGATACGAGGTATATAAAAACGGATTAAAGATTTAGAAAGAGGACACATTAATCATATATAATCAATTCCTAACTCAATTTTGCCAGAAATGGTCTATAGGTCTCACCAATATTCATACGACGATATGGCAAAACATTTTTTTGAGAGTATTTTTATATTTTTGGTGGTGTGATATATATTTTAAAATGTGGTAAATACGATTAGATCAATACATTGATGTAACTTTAATTAAATCCAATCTAAAACTGTAATTTCAATATTTTGAATTTGCTGGAAACCGCCATAACTTTTGTACCGTTAATGAAAAATGATTAACAGGAATGGTTTTCGAATGCTTAAACATCGGATTAAGGGTTTGGGATTTCGGGAACTCACTTGAGAAATTTTCCGGAAATTTTGGAAAAAACGGGAAAGTAAAAAAATTGTTTTTTAATAATTTTCTTTTGCGATTTTGTATAAAAAACTTCATCTTGTTTAGAATTTTGGTATTTATTATTATAATTATGATTGTAATGCTTTGAAATGTGATTTTTTAATTAAAAAGAAATATTTTTAATATTATTTATGATAGTTTTAAGTTATTTATAGTTTTAAGTTAACAAAATTTATTTTTTATATAGAAAATGTTATTAATTAGCTTTTGTTATAAAGTAGCTTTTAATAATCATATATGGCCCTAAGGTTTTTGGTTATGTAAATTGAAGAGAATAAATTCTATATTTATTATATATAAAAAAAAAACAGAATAACCCACATTTCAGAAGCAGTATTCCATTTTAAAACTTCGTTAATCTTAGTTTAAAATTACATCCTTAAAACTCGGCCTTAGAGGTTAGAAAATTTAAATGGTATTTTCTTTTTATATTCTGAAAAGTCAGAATATTTAGAGCTTGCTTTCAATGCAAAATTTGTGGCATGAATATTCGATCCATAAAGAAAGTAAACTTATATTTTAAAGAAGGTGATTGGTCCATAAACTAATTTACCGAGTTTAGGGTTTCGTTCCGAAACTTTGTAGTCTCTTTAGAGTTGTACTTCTGATATTATGTATGCAAGAACAAAAAAAAAAAAACACCGTGTATTGGATAAAACGAGTTTTAATCACAACAAAACTCGACCTGACGATAGATCAGTGCGCTAAAGCGCTCTGTCTAATGTGTAGTGCGAGTGCATGTGGCATTAGAAATCAGTTTATCTATACCACGGTCAGTGATTGCACAGAAAATTTCATATAGACGCAATCGAACAAATAAAAACATAACAAATATTACATTATTCAAAAAAAAAAAAAAAAAAAACGGTCACTGACGAAGGTTCAATACCAGAAACTGCGCAGTCTGATTCAGAAAATTGAAAATTTACAATGAAGTTATGATTTTTAGAAAATACACTCATTCTTCTCTACCACGGCCTTTCACAATCTTTAAATTTTCTTTCAAACTTTTAGAAAATAACTACGAGTAAAAAACCATTTAATTTCATGCAACATTTTATTCTGCAATTATATTTAAGGATAATTTTACGTTTGTTTGACACATTTAAGTTTTTTTTTTTTCGATTGCGTGATAAGGCAAGTAGTGTAGCACAATCAAAAGTAATTAAAGGAATGTAAAAATATAATTGAAAAGCTTTAGCACACTCAAATAAAACATAATGGCTGCTAATTTCATAAAAATACTGAAAAAATCGAGACAAACATTGAACTAAAGACATAGACATAAATTGAACTAAAAACCTTAAAACATTTAACTTATTTAGGGTAAATGATGAAGATCATACAGAGTATACAAGTCTTGGGTGCGATCATAAACCATTTTGGTATTTTTTAACATTTCTGGTAAAATATCCATAACTCGATCTGCATTACAGCAGACACGCTTAAGAAGTTCTCCTTGAGTGGGCAAAGCATACATGGCCACTAAAGCTCCCTTGCGTACAACCCATGGATGATGTTTAGCTAATGTCGATTCATAAGCTGTTTTACAGCAACTATGAACTTTATCATTTTCACACAAATCGGCCAAACGAAAGAGAAATTCATAAACAAATTCTAAAAGATAAAAGAAAAAATAGATTAGATAAATCAAAAAGACATGACATAAATATGATTAGATAAAAGTACAAGTAAAAAAACAAGTCCAATATTTTCTAAAATCAAGCTTGACAAACTCTGATAAAAAACAAGTAGAAGAATTTCAAAATAAAAGTCTAATTAAAAAGTAAGAGTAAGCTTTCGGAATCTGGCATATTACTATTTTTCAGCGAAATGTACATTATTTTAAAATTTGTAGGATAAATTAATAATCGGCCATGTTCTGTAATTCACTTTTGACATACATAATAAATTAATTAAATAAAAAAAAAAATATAAAAAAATAACAGAATCTATCTATCTAAATCCAAAAAGCCATAACAAAAAAAAAAATTACGATGTAGTTAACCAAATCACATTCCCACAAAATTTTACATGTTTACGTCTAAAAATACTGATTTTATTAACGAAAATTGAAAGGCCACCAGTAAAAAGTGGATTAACTGCATGTTTTGCACTGAAATTAGGCAGTTAATCTACATTTTACAAGATTAACTTTTTTGTCTAAAACGGAATTCACATTGACAAGTTAATCTCCTAAAAATGGATTTAACTGATTAATGAGGCACTAAACCATTTTTTAATCTTTTTGATTAACAGTTAATCTAACTTTTTGTCTGACCACTATTTCTAAACGACTCTGTATTATATTACTAATTGTGTGCTAATCAGTGTTTTTATATTAGTTAGGTTGGCAACGTTAACAAAAGACACATATAAAGTCATCTAAAAATTAACTTTAAAAAGCTGCAGCAAGAAAATGTTGGCGCCGTCGACAAAATGTTTGCTAACGCCGACATTTTTTTTGCTCCTCTTATGCCGGATTGCTATCGACGCCATCTTAGTATTTTAAACTAACAAAGTTAATCAACAAATGCATATGAAAAGGAGGAAGATTTAAAAAGGTGTTTTTACGTTAATCAAGTAGATTATATAATAGATTAAGAGTTTTTTAAGAGTTTTGCTAACTTTCGATTTTTTTTTATTTTACATTTCAATAGTTTGCACTTTTCTCTATATCATGTGAAAATTTTGGAGAAAAATTCGCAAGAATAAAAATGTTACAGTTTGTTAAACCAACTTCTTGCTCTACATTTTACATGCACAATATTTTCTTTAAATGCCTTTTTCTTAAAACAAGATATTGAAAATTGGGTGCAACTGTGCAACATTAACAGGTGGACCGATATCATTAATTTTGTTTGTTTTGTAGAGTACTAAAAAATGAAGTCCCTAACGTAGAGACATTTTGGAGTGAAATGAAAATTAAAATTATTCAAGTTCGAGGCCATACTCTATATTTCTTTATTAGGATATTGTCCTAACAAATAATCTATAGAGTTTTTGTGTTCAAATTTATTAATGGACCACTTTAGAAATGTGTTGATAGATCTATTTCGGGAATTTTCTAGGTTCCCATTATTAGAACACGTTTTGAAAGAAGTGTCAATCCCATACAAAACAGCAAACATTCATATAAACTAGTTTTCCCACTAAATGAGAACTAATATATGAGCTCGAATTTAAAGATTATCACAATTGATCAAAAATAAATTGAAAGCTTATTCGTTATGTACAAGCTCTACCTTTGGTAGATATACAATACACGCTTTTTGTTTTTATTCTCCTTTTTATTTCACACTTGTTTTGTTTAAAAACAAGATATAAAGGGAGAGTAAACAAGACCGTACTTTGTCTTTTTTACTAGTTTGATATAATTTTTATTAAAAATAAAAACTATGTTTTTTCGACCTTTAATTGTGCAATGAAAATGAAAATTATTCAAGGTCGAGGCCATATACTCTATATTTCTTCATTAGGATATTGTCCTAACAAATAATCTATAGACATTTGGAGTTTTTGATTGGATATTTTGGAGTTTTTGCTTGCTTGTATTTTTTGTTTTGGGTGTTTATTTTTAATTTTTGAGTTCACCCATTTAAATTCAAAGCAAAAAATCAGGTTACGTTAGGAACTAGAAATTTATTCGTGTGTAATAAAAATAAGAATTTCTTCTCAAATGTACCCATGGCTCAGCAGTGGCACCCAATTTTGCCATTAAAAAAGGGTCTATGTCGAAATGATCACCAGGGTTGCCATGTTGGTTCGTATTTAAAATTATTTTTGGAATATTACGTAAATACAAAATTCATGTATATATATCATGCAGATAATTCTCTCAGTGTAACAATTGAAATAAGAATTAAAATTGTTTAGAAAAATTATATTTTATCAAATCATTTACAAAATTTCGACCTTAGCTTGACACGAAAAAATCGCTATATTGACTTGCGAAATGGCAAAGTTGTGTACAATTAAGCAAAATTTTAGAACTCTCTTTCTACTGCACCACCATTTATCTATTGTTAACTCACCCAAACCTCTATGCAAACGTAGCAATGTCCGACTTCCCGAAACATATTTTGTATCCTTTAATAAATTAGCATCCTTTTCGTATGACATCATTGTTTTAATGGTTACAAACTTTTCAGCCTTTTCCGTATCCGTTTCATTTCGTAAGTTTGTTAAAATATCAATTTTTGTTTTAACATCACTACTTACAAAACCAAATACTGAACCCAATAAACTAAAAAATCTGCAAATAAAAAACAAATAGTCCCAAGTATGTAATTGAAAACACAAAACAAAGAAATTCATATGACAAAGTCCTTGTTGAAACATACTGGTTAGTACATACTTGTTAATTTCCTCATATGCTTTTAAATAATCATCCATTAGAACATCGTCCTCATCGCGTAAACTTTCTTGAAATATTTGTGTTACTTTTTCCAAGTCAAAACGTTCTACGGCAGCCATAATCTTTAAAATGTCTGTTTGCGTATATAGTTAATAATAAAAAGCTAAATTGCAATAGTTAAACTAATTGTGCACTAATATTGCTATAAACACAGACTCTATATAAAATCGTTATCTATCATAGTAATCATGTTGTTAAATTTATATTCAGTAAAAAAAATAACAGGGTGGTTCAAAGAAATAAATACTATAAACACAATGATAGCAACAAACCACAACTATAAATTTTCATTGACAAATCAAAAAATTGTACGACTGAAAAAAATGGTATAAAAAAAATTAAATCTACGGAAAATTGACTCTGGTAGATCAATCGACTAAAGTTTAAATGAATATCACATATCATAAATAATACATTTTAAAACATACACCCGATTTTTTCTACAAAAAGTATTTTTGTATTTTAGTTCCTTTCAGGACAATTTTTATTTTCCTACCATCCCTAATTAACCAGGAATTTATTGTCTTTCCTTTTATAGTCTCACTTGAAAAGTTATTTTTTTGGGCATTATGTGAAAAGCTTTTCAGCTTTCAGGGAATTAAACAATTCCCTTAGGGAATTACACAAAAAAAAAAAATAAGTCCCTTGGTACTTAACCTAAAAAGTTAAATCCTTAGGGAATTAAACAAAAAAGTTAAGTCCCTTAAACCAAAAAGTTAATCGCTTAGGGGATTAAACAAAAAAATTAATTCCCTACGGAATTAAACAAAAATGGAATGAATTCCAAATGAATTCATTCCCTAGGAAATGAATTCCCTGACAAAATGTTGAATTAACTGAATTTTAATGAATTCTTGTTAAATGAATTCCTTAATTTAATTGCTTAATGTTTTAGTCATGGAATGCATTTTCTAAATTTGAATTATATTAATTCGTTCACAGGAATTTATTACTAGAACTTTCTTATTAAAGAATTCATTCCTTGAATTTAAATATTAAATTCAATTTTGAATGAATTTTTCAAAGCTCTGAATATTGTATACCTTTATATTTCCTATGTATGTAAATTTGATTAAAAATCAATTGATTTGATTGAAAAGTGATCAATATCGTATACCTAATCAAAAGGCCTTGAAAGGGTGTTGTTGTCATACCATTGCTTGAATTTTATAAATTAATTTTAATGCTTATAATTCTTATTTAGTTAATGGATTTATTAAGATTTATATGAACAAATTGATCACAGAAATTAGTTTTTTTTTTTTTCTTTCTATTGAAACGTAGGGAATATGAATTTTGTTTTGCATAAATTTGTTGAAATCAGAGTTTTTTGCATTTCATTTTAAATTGTCAGGTTTGAGATCATAATTAATTCTTAATAATTTTTAATTTATTTTTATAATTTTTCTGAAAAAATTTAAATTAATGTTCTAGAATAAATAAATATTCAGATTTTAACTACTGAAATTAAATTATTTAACTTAATAAACTAATAAAGTAAATGAGAATTATGATGTGAGCAAGATTATTCAAGTTCAAGATCATTTGTTTTTTGTTAAACAAAAAACCGTGCAACGATATTTATTAATCAAAAAATTCTTCATCCGCAACTTAATGCAGATTTTAATCCACTGACAGGTCCTTACATGTTTCATGTAGCGTCACCTACAATCATCAGAGAACCAATGTGGACGGGGTAGAAGATTTACCCAAAGCTATAATTTTCTGATGACAAAAGATGAACACTTTACCCGTAGTGTTTTTTAAACTTCATGAGAAGTTTAAAAAACAAAGCACGGAAGCATCCAACTAATTCAAAAAATTAAAACCTTTTTTTCCTTTAACTAACAAATATCGTTAGTTAAAGGAAAAAAAGGTTTTAATTTTTTGAATTAGTTGGATGCTTCCGTGCTTTGTTTTTTAAACTTCTCATGAAGTTTAAAAAACACTACGGGTAAAGTGTTCATCTTTTGTCATCAGAAAATTATAGCTTTGGGTAAATCTTCTACCCCGTCCACATTGGTTCTCTGATGATTGTAGGTGACGCTACATGAAACATGTAAGGACCTGTCAGTGGATTAAAATCTGCATTAAGTTGCGGATGAAGAATTTTTTGATTAATAAATATCGTTGCACGGTTTTTTGTTTAACAAAAAACAAATGATCTTGAACTTGAATAATCTTGCTCACATCATAATTTATGATAAAAGATCGAAAAATAAACTTTGGTTTTAATTTATTAAAACTTAAAAGTAAAATATTTGTAAATGAGAATTTATAAAACTATTTTAAAATGAACTTAAAATATGTATTTATTACTAATACATAAACATTTATAAAAAACATCTAGATACATAAATTCCAGTGTGCCAAACGGATCCGTTTCGGATCCGTAACGGATCTTCGTATTTTCTATCCGTAACGGAATCCGTTACGGATCTGCAAGCGGGAGAAATTCCTCTCGAAAAAACGGATTCAAAAACGGATTTTATGTCCGTTTTTTGGATCCGTTACGGACATCATATTAGGATCCGTTACGGACCCGTTTGTTTTCATAAAACGGATCCGTAGCGGAATTCGTTACGGATCAGTTTTGGATCCGCAAGCGGGAGAAATTCTTTAAAAAAACGGATCCAAAACGGATTTTAGGTCCGTTTTTTGGATCCGTTACGGACTCGTTACGGACATCATATTAGGATCCGTTGCGGACCCGTGTATTTTAATAAAACGGAATCCACTGCGTGGTTTTAATAAAAAAGATTTAATATTGTGATGAATTTTTTGTTTTAATTTTTTTTTATTATTATTATTAAATTCATAGTCATTTGATAGTAAAGTAAAAACAATTCAGTCAGTTCATTTAAAATTAACATATAAAAGTAAAATACATTAAAAACATAAAAAACAATTCATAGAATATTAAAAAAAGTTTGTTTACAAAAAATAAATTAATGGCCTAACCCACGATTTTGAAAGAAAACATAAGCGCACGAAAGCCTGTCACTCACTTTGTATTTGTTTTTGTATTTTTCAATTTACAAAATCAATTACACTGATTCCGTTTTTTAACTCTATTACGGATCCGGAACGGGTCCGTAACGGATCCGCATCCGCTTTTGTGCGCATTGGGATATTACAAAAAACAACAACAATATGTTGGTTTTATCTTGTTTTTGTATCAAATGCTTTTAAGCGATAATATAAAAAATGTCAAGCAAGTTGCAAATTTGAGCAATTATTTAATTGATTCAATTAATTTTTAATTGAAAAAATTGGGAACTATTTTTTTCTGTGTATGCCATGATCAAAACCAGCAGAGATCGCTGTAATGCGATGTTTGCGTTTCAGTATTTGTTAGTGTTTCCAATTTGGTTAACCGATTCCTTGATTAATCGCCTCTATTTCGGTTAATGTCGAAACAAATAATTGAAAACACAAATAATTATTCGACCAGAATAATCGGTTAAATTAGGTCGATTAACCGGTTAAATTTTTTAAATGGATTTGTTCCTTATTTTTTTTTTGCAAAACTTGCTTATTTCATTAACCACTAAACATATCTGATAACATTTCTTTTTAAACAGCCTCTAGATTCCTCCAAAACTAAAAATCGCTGTTGGTTTCCAAAAAATAGTAAATGTAATTCAAAAACCCATTTGAAATTCAAAATATACCATTTGTAATTCAAAAAATACCGAATGTAATTCAAAAAATACCAATTGTAATTCGAAACAAAAAAAATCCGTATTAAAAAACACAATTGAAATTCAAAAAATACCAAATAATATTTGAAAAAAATACCAAGTGTAATTAAAAAAAAAAAAAAACAAACGAAGGAATAGCTCGAATAAGGGTATAAGCGACATTTTTTGAAAACGAGTTTTTTTTTTGCATAATATGGTTTATAAAGCATTAATACGTATACCTATGCCAATAATTTTGCTAAATTTTGTCTTTTTCTGTCCTAAAACTAACCTTAAAAGACGACTTTTGCTGAATAAAAATATGTAGTTGTTTGGGATGTAATACAGTTCCTTTATTTTTAATGTAAATGTCAGTCATTTGTAGAACAAATAAAATTTTTTTCTAACCTTGTAGTTCATTTAAAAAATCAAACCACATCAAATGACTGTTTTATGATTTTACATTAATTTTTTACAATTGCTTTTGTTATTTACTACAATTGTGGTTTATTTTTTGAACATTAAAAAACAAATGACTATGTAATTTGTAAATTGATCAAAAAATAAATTGAAACCTCTACCTCTTTCAGTTTATTTTTTGATCAATGGTTATAATCTTTAACTTCAAACTCATATGTATATTAGTTCTCATGTAGTGAGTAAACTAGTTCATATGAATGTTTGATGTTTGGCATAGGATTGTTACCGCTTTTAAAACGTGTTCTGATGATGGGAACCTAGAAAATTCCCGAAATAGATCTATCAACACATTCCTGAAAGGGTCAAATAATAAATTTGAAAACAAAAAACTCTATAGAGTATTTGTTAGGAAATATCCTAATGAAGAAATATAGAGTATGGCCTCCAACTTGAATAATTTTCATTTTCATTGCACAATTAAAGGTCGAAAAAAACATAATTTTTATTTTTAATAAAAATTATAACAAACTTGTAATTTTATTATTATAACAGTTTTTGTTTGCTATTTTGGGTCCACAAATATTTAGTAAAAGTATTTGCTAATTTTACAGAGTAAAATGCTATTTTCCAGTAACTTAAATTCAAGTGGAATATAACTAAAATTTTATAAAATTAACATATTTATTTTTGCTATTCTTATTTTATTAATATTTATCAAAACAAATTCTAAATTTGGTAGTTTTTTCAGCAAGGTAAATTTTACGGAATTTTTAGTAGCATTTTCTGTTATTTTTACAGGTTTATTGCTATGAGTGTATCATTCCGATGTACATAAAAAATGAAATAATAAAGAAAAATAAAAGACACATACAACTCTGTATTTTATTTATCTTATAAATATAGACCTGTATTTTGTATTTATAATACAAATATTCACGTATATATGGCGTTTAGTCTTCATGTAAACGAATAAAAATTTAACTAAAATTTAGTAGATTTCACAGTTCATTTTGCTGTTTTAATTTTACTAATATTTAGCAAAAAGATTTTCGCTAATTTTATTGCTTTTTCCTTCAACGTAATTTTTAACTAATTTTTAGTAACTTTTTCTGTTATTTTTACAGACTTATTTGTACGTCACGAAATTCGCAAGTTTTCTGAATTTGCGACAATCTTTACCAAGAACAAAAAATATGAATCGCCAATAAAATATTTTCATTTCTTTAGGAAGTATTAATAAAACTCATTTCATGATAAGGTTGTAAAAATGTAATTGTTTGCTGGAAGTAAATTTAAAGATAGCTTAAGTAAACGTTAATCCTGTAAATTCCCATAAATAGCAAAATTTTCTGCTTACCTGTTTATTGTAAACAAGTGTAAAGGGAATTTCGGTAAATAACACTTTTAAGTGTAAAAATATTCATGATAAATTTTCTTTTAACGACTAACTAAAAACAATACCCAAGTATGTATTAAATTAAATTATAAACTACCAAATATTTTTCAACATAAAACAGGATACTTCCAGGAACTAAATGTACTTGTTTTAAGAAATAGAACTATTAAAAATTTCATAATATGGTCACCTTAATAGCAAACGGTGTTATCTATATAAAAGTGCAATGCACGCATTTAGGAAAATTAATTTTAAGGCATTTTTTTTGTCAGTAGAGTAAATATAGCGGGATATTTTTTTTGGACAATTTTGGTGAATTTGTAAAAACCCAGGTGAAAAAGTTCATATATGATCATATATTGTCATATATGGTTTTATGTATGAGCATATATCGTTTCATATATATGCATATATGTACATACACATAGACCATAAAGTCTGCGTTCACCTTACAAATTTTTATAAGTGATGTTAAAACTCAACTTAAATATATCAATCAAATAATTTTTATTTTCATTTATTTTTTCTTTACATTCTTAAGTTTAAAAATCAAAAAAAAAAAAAAATCAAATTCATCTATTAATTTTTGAGATAACGGAATTTTAGTTTAACAACATATAAATATAACAACCAAAAAGTCTGCGTTCAGTTTTCTTGTTTTGATAATACCGTTACTTTTTAAGAAACTTGTTACTTCTTTTTGATCAATTTCCATCACTTTACATCATTCTTAATATAATTGACAGTTTATAGAGCTCAGTGACAGTTTATTTAAAAGTTGTAAAATTTTTAAAACATGGAAGCCAAAGGTAAAGAAATTAGTGTTTCAGAAAGAAAAATAATAATTAAATTGTGGAAAGAAGGACACAGCTTCCGAAAAATTGGCCAAAAAATTGGGAGAAACGTATTCCTCTGTCCAGCGCGTAGTAAACAATTTCAAAGAAACAGGAATTTTAACATCTAAGCCGCGGTCTGGACGTCCAAAAATATTATCATCCCGGGAAGAGCGGAAGATAATCAATATGACAAAGGTTAATCCTCGTATAACTTCTACAAAAATTGTTGAACATGTAAGTCAAACGTTTAAAAAAAGTATTTGTGCCGAAGCTGGGTATCATGGTATAGAATTTGCTCACAATTTCATTAATAAGCCTCCAGAATTTTGGAAACAAGTCTTATTTTCAGACGAAAGTAAGTTTTGTATATTTGGTATAAAAGGCCGCCAAATGGTGTGGCGCAAATCAGGAACTGCGCTTGAGAAACAAAATCTTGTTGGTACAGTCAAACACGGTGATGGCTGAGTTATGGTGTGGGGATGCATGGCGGCTGGTGGTGTGGGTCAGCTGGAATTTATTGAGTCAACAATGGATAAATGGGGATATTTGAATATATTAAAAAATAATTTGAAACAAAGTGCAGCAAATCTTAACTTATCAACAACGTTTTGGTTCCAACAAGATAACGATCCAAAGCACACAGCAGAGGTTGTTAGACTTTGGCTTTTGTACAATGCTCCAACACAGCTTAAAACACCCCCCAATCGCCTGATCTCAATCCTATTGAGCATCTTTGGGATCTTTTAGAGAAAAGAATTCGTCAGCATTTAATAACCAGTAAACAAGCTTTGCGAAGTGTTATGCAGACAGAATGGACAAAGATTACAGCTGAAGAAACAGAGAAGCTGGTAAATTCAATGCCAAACAGACTTAGTGAAGTCTTAAAACAGCGTGGATATCCAACAAAATATTAAATCTCTGTTTTCTTTATTATTTCTAAAGTTTTTGTAATTTGTTTTAAGACTGAACGCAGACTTTTTGGTTGTTATATTTATTTGTTGTTACACTAAAACCCCGTTATCTCAAAAATGAATAGAGAAATTTAATTTTTTTTGTTTTGCTTTTTAAACTTAAGAATGTAAAGAAGAAATAAATGAAAATAAAAATTATTTGATTTATATATTTAAGTTGAGTTTTAATATCACTTATAAAAATTTGTAAGGTGAACGCAGACTTTATGCTCTATGTGTATATGTAATGTATGGGAGCATATATGGGTAAATATATTTAAATGAAAAGTTCATATATGGATATGTATGACACCATATATGATGATATATGATATATATTGCATATATTGGTTCATATATGCCATATATCTCCATATATTATTCCATATATGGATAATATGTTTTAATTTTTGATCAGATATGACCATATATGAGGATGATTTTATTTTTAACCCTTACTCTGCCGGTCTACGAATTCTTAACAAAAATATATAAATATTATTAATTTATAAATACGATTGCAGAGAATGAGTTATTAGGAAAAAACGCACCCCCTTTCCGGGGGGAGGAGTTCAAAGATGAAATTTTGATTTGCGATTTTATACAAAAGTTCTGAAAAAACAGGAAAAAATTAAAAAAATACCAAATGTTAAAGTGACTCGTAATGTGTTAATGAATGGGAATATATTACTCGTTGAAAAGACATTTAAAACACCTTTTCGATGATGCCTAAATAATGACAATCCATTCAAAACTTTTGTATAAAATCGCAAAACAAAACTTCAAATTTGAACCCCTCCCTCCCGAATAAGGTACACCAAAAGATTTTACCATCGGCAGATTCAGCGTGGAAAAGTTTCATTAATTTTGGAAACATGCGGCTAAACTTTTTTTAAGCCAAAGTTTTTGATCTCAGTATTCAAAAACTGGTTAAACCAGATGAATTAATTGGATTTATTTATTTTGTTATATTTTGTATTTAAAAAATAAAATATTTTCCCACATTCCCATTTTTAGTTGTGTTTCAGAATAATTGGAAAACTAAACAGAACTATTTAAATTTTAAGATACAATAAAAAATGGTGTAGAATATTCTTATATTGAAGTATATTTATAGTTTTTAAAAAAAATCCTGTATTCAGTAACATGTATATAGAATTATAATAGCTGTATTTTTTAATAAACAGAATATTTTTGGAAAAAAAAAACTAAAAAAGCTTTTTTATATACGAGAATATAGGAAAAGTTATAATATATGACAATATATGAACATTCATATATGTCCATACATGAGCATATATGTCCATATACCCACAAACTTCAGATCCGAACATATATGGATTCATATATGAACTCATATATGTGACCATATATGACAATATATGAACTTTTTCACCTGGGAATACTTGGCAACAATAATTGATGAACTATAATAATTTATAAACGTTTAAAATGAAATTAATAAAGAAATTTAGAAAATATTTTTCTTTTAACAATGAATAGATATTAAAAACTTAGGAATCAGTGCTTATTTAGTTAAATTTTTACTTATTTTCTACTATTTTCATTTTTTTAGCTTACGCTTCTGTCTTTGAATATAGCTTTTAGATGTACATACAAAAGAAAATAATAAAGACAAATAAAATGCAGATAGAACTCTGTATTTTATTTATCTTATAAATACAGATCTGTATTTTGTTTTTGCTTAGTTTTCGTGCAAACAAATACAAATTTAACTAAAATTTAGTAGATTATACAATTTTTTTTTTGCTGCTTTTATTTTACTAATATTTAGTAAAAATATTTTGCTAATTTTACTGCTTTTTCATGCAGCGTATTTGTAAACTGATTTTTAGTAACTTTTTCTGTTATTTTTACAGACTTATTTGTATGAGTGTACGTCACGAATTCGTAAATTTTCTGAATGCGGTACAATCTAGTGGTTACACAGAAAAAATTATCAACCTGAAATATCTAATAAAAGATTTGATTTGAATTAAATTTGTTTCTAAACAAATATTTAATTGAATCAATTAATATTTTAGTTGACTTGTAATTCTATAAATACATATTTTATTTTAAACATAATTCTCAAATTATTTTTTCATACACTGTAGCTTAAATAGAAAATTTAAATGGATTAAAGTTTACAAACAAAACAAGCACACAAACAAACAGACTCAACATTAACAAAAACACACATACCAACGTATCGCTCACACAATTTTTTTTTTTTTTTGAGTATCATAATTTTTTTTGTATATAGTTATTTATAGCTTTTTTTTCTTTTTAATTTTCAATAAAAGTTTTAAATAATATTATCATTGCCGTGATAGGTGCAAAATCAATTAAAATGTTAATTGATTCAATAAATTTTTTAATTGAAACCCGTTTTTAGTTTTTTCTGTGTATGCTTTCAAAAGTTTGATTATACTTCATCAAGAACAAAAAATATTAATCTGCAGGATTAGGAAGTATCAATAAAACGCATTTCATGATAAAGTTGTAAAAATGTAACTGTTTGCTGAAAGTAAATTTAAAGATAGCTTAGGAAAACGTTAATCCTGTAAATTCCCGTAAATAGCAACATGTTTTGCTTACTTACTACCTGTTTATTATAAACAAGTGTAGAGGGAATTTCGGTAAGTGTAAAAATATTCATATAAATTTTCTTTTGATGACTAAACTAAATGACTAACTAATAACAATACCCAAGTATGTGTTAATTTATTGCAACATCATACACTACCAAAGATTTTTCAACATAAAAGAGGATACTTCCAGGAACTAAGTGTACTTGTTACAAGGAATAGAACAACTATAAAAAAATGATAATATGGTCACCTTAATAGCAAACGGTGTTACCTGTATAAAAGTGCAATGCACGCATACACATAAAAACAATTCCACTTACGCTTTAACATTTGTGCACACATACAATTGAGCGCCATCTTTAATTTAATGAAAATTCAAAAACAAAACGAAATTTTAACGTTAGCTTCGTTAGGCCGTAGAAACATTAAAACGAATCATTCGCTAAGCAACATTCAACGGGTAAAGACGTCGTCTTGTATTTCTATCTTTGATTAGTTTGAGTGTATGTGTAAAAAAAACGGTTAAACGAGTGTGCCGAATATATTTTACAAATCCAATAGTGTGTGCTTTTTTAAACTTGGCTAAGAGTTGAGAGAGTTTTAAAGATATTGTAACAATAAGATATAAAGAGAGTAAAAAGTTAAGTGGTGTAGTGTTTGTAGTTTAATTTATTGTTAAATTAAATCTTCGCTTTACACGTCAGAAAGAGAAGAGACATAAGATCAATTCATTTTTTTTTTGTATTTTAATCATTTGAGAAGACAACGCCAAATAAAGATACAAAAGTAGTTTACAATTGACTCTCAAAGAAGAAACCTAACTAAACACAACATAAGAAGATAGCAAAAAAAAAATACTAAAAAGATCAAGCGCATTAAATTATTAAGCGTTTCTTTTCATTATATATAAAAAAAAAAAACACCAAGCTTAGGGTGTGGTAAGCTTAAATAAATAAAATTAATTGACAAATTTAAAAAGAAAATTGCTTGCAATATATATTTTTTTCAAAATTCACATACTATGTCTATTAGAAGTAGAAATATGTTAAATTTACAAAATATAACACAATTATGTGGTTTCCTGATCACAGTATTCGTACTGCTGATGTCGTCGACGTTATTTAAAGGCGCGCAAGCCCAAAGAACACCAACGATCTCATATATAACACAGGAACAGATAAAGGATATTGGTGGCACAGTTGAATTTGACTGTTCCGTGCAGTATGCCAAAGAATATTCGGTTATATGGACAAAATCTGATGGCGATTCGGTGTTCCTATCAACGGGTTCTACCTTGGTTATAAAAGATTCACGTTTCTCTTTGCGTTACGATCCAAATTCTTCAACATATAAACTACAAATTAAAGATATTCAAGAGACTGATGCTGGCCAATATACCTGCCAAGTGGTAATCTCAGTGGTTCATAAAGTTAGTGCCAATGTCAAATTATCCGTAAGACGTCCTCCAGTTATTTCTGACAATTCTACACAATCTTTGGTGGCTAGCGAAGGCAGTGAAGTTCAAATGGAATGTTATGCTAGTGGTTATCCTACACCATCAATTACTTGGCGTCGGGAAAATAATGCTATTTTACCAACAGGTAAGTCTGATAATTAAAATAAAACTTATAAATATTGATATAATACAGGAAAAAAATGTGGAGCTTTATATGAGAATAATAAAATACATATTTAAAAAAAATTTAATTAATAAGAAACAGTGCGGTCAGTTTAGCGTTTATCTACTTAGTAAAATATTGGTATATATTTATTTCATAATGGCATATTTCAAAGGTTGAGGAGCTCGTGAATTCAACCTTTTTTTTTTCTTTTGACCACCTTATTTGTAAAAAAAAAGTAATACATTTTTACATATTTTCGACTGTGTTTTTGAAAAATTCATAGCCATATTTTGAAAAATTATATAGAGATGAAATAATTTTTAGCAGAGAAATAAATTATTTTATTTTTATCATAATAACGATAAAAATATAAAACTTTAAGCTTTTTTTACTCCATTATGAGTTAAAAAACTGAGTTTAGCAGGCCAAATAACGTTCATTGCGCAAAATGGGTGTCAACTCAAACTTTTATCTTTGCAAAAAAAAAAATCAGTTTCATGGACGCAATTTAACACAGGATTTTTATTTCCAACACTCAAAAAAGTTTTACAGTTACTACAAGACAGAGGTTTGTGTAATAATCAGCAGTTGTTATTAACTGCAATTACAGTAGTAACTCGATTCATACACATACTTGATACTTGCACACTTCGATTCTTGCAACATAGGAATATTTTTCATTACGCACTCAGTACTTGCGACATCCAAAAATTTTGAACTCGATACTTGCAACATTTTTGTATTATGTATATATATCAGCGTTCAATATTTGCTTATAAAGGGCGGAGAAAAACAATGCTTTATTAGACGATATTATGATGCTCCAGAGACTAAGAAGCAGTGTAGTACTGAACAAGCGACTTTGTACAAAACAAACAAAAATTTTAAATTTCTTTAATTCCACATAAAATATGTATCTACTGTTATACGAATGCGTTGAACTTAAGTGTTTTAAATTGAAATATTAAACTTAGATTCTAAACAGATGTATGTGCCTTTTATTTTGTATGGGAAATTAATACTCGGTACTTGCGACAACCTCGAAACTTGCACCGAGCCCGCTTTTCATTACGTGCAAGAATCGAATTTCTACTGTAAATATGTTTTTTCTGTGAAATAAAACAAAACAACTATTATTACAGTTATTTCAGAAAACAACTGAAGCAAAATACTGTATTTTTGTAACAGTTGTTTGAAGCAGTTATTTTAGTATATTAATAAACAACTACAAAAACAGTAATTTAGCAGTAAACAGTTAATTTTTGTTAGTTATTTAAAAATAGAAGATTATGTCTAGTTTTTAAAAATTCGTGTTTAGTTTATAAATATTTATTATTATTGTTATGTTCATATATTGCAAATAATAATTAGAAAATTTCATTGTGTCTCAGAAAAACGTCATAACTGGAGTACCGTTTTAATATTATGACTTTACATTTTAAGTAGGATGTAAAGGTACCCATACACTTTGCAATATTATTGCAAATATTATTTCGAGTATTATTATCTTTTGCACAAAATATGGCACCACTCTTTTGTTCTGTTATGGAGGGATATACCAAATTGCACACACTGCAAAATATTTTTCACATTTCTTGGTTGCGCAATAAGAATGAAAACCTTTTTGATTTTTTCCAATATATTGTACAACCTTCCAATATGACATACACACTGGTAATATTTTGCACAATAGCAAAAGTTGCGCAAGAATATTGCGCAGTGTATGGGTACCTTAAGAAATACAAATTTTTATTAAATATTTTTAAATACCGGAAATATAACTCTTCAAAAACAGTAGTTGTTACCAATTTTTACAGTTGTTTCAACATTATTGTAGTAAAAAATTTTCAGTTATTTTTACGGCATTGTTAGTTATTTGCACTGCATTTGTTAGTTGTTTTTCAACATCCTTTTCAGCTGAATTTACAGTTGTTTCAACTGGCATGTTCAGTAAATTCTACTGTAAATCTTTTTTTTAATAGATATGTTTTACTTTTCTTGTAAAAAAGGATTAATTTTTATTTAATCTTTGTATTTTTGATATAGATTTTCAAATTTTGAAGAGATCTAAAAATAAGCGTTTTATTTATTTTAATGTTGACATCACTGGTTATAAATATTTCATTAGCTTTATTAAGTTGAGTCACTCACCCTCACCAGCAACAAAACAAATGTAAGAGAATAACACAAAATTGCTTTTCCATGCTTGAACATTCTCTCATTTGTTCGTTCTCTAAACCAGTATTTGTTTGCCATAAACTTGGCTTAAACAAGCATTTAGATTTTTTTTTATATAACGCGAAAATAAAATCAATTGTTTTGGTATTTGCTTAATTTAAATAATATTGACACATATTGGAACTTTTTTTTAAACAAGTGTTTAAAAAAAAAATATATTAAAAAATTTAATTAAACAATAAATTCAGTATACAGTGGCCCGCAAAACTAAAGACACAGTAAAATTTTTTAAAGTTTTCTTAAAATTTTTGTTATTTAAGGAAATAAAAACACTTAAGAACTCAAAAATTATATATAGTAGTTCAATCTAATTAAAAAAAATAAGGAACTTAATTTCATTGGGGCAGAACAGTAAGGAAAATATATGTGTAACATCTAACATTTGCACCGCAAAAGTAAGGACACACCTATACAAATAATAAAGATTTATTTTAAAAAATTACAAATACAGTAGAATCTCACAAATTAGAACTCTCTCAAATTAGAACCGTCCAGAAATTAGAACCGGCCATTCCAATGTATTGTACGCTCTGAAATTAGAACCTGTGGTTCTAATTTCTGGAAGTTTTTTTTTTATTTTGTTTTGTATTTTCACTACAAATTATTTTTTGCTCATTGAAGTAAAAATAAAACGGGGAGTCCCCGAGTTATTCGTGGTGAGTACAATTCGGTCATATGCATGTGAAATTTGATATGCTTGTACAAAATGAAATACCTAATAATAAAAAAATAATAAAAACAAAAAACCTGTATTGAATATGCACCAGAGGTGGACCTTGCACATCAAACAAGTTTTCAATTTATTTTTTGATCAATGGTTATAATCTTTAACTTCAAACTCATATGTATATTAGTTCTCATGTAGTGAGTAAACTAGTTCATATGAATGTTTGATGTTTGGCATGGGATTGTTACCGCTTTCAAAACGTGTTCTGTTGATGGGAACCTAGAAAATTCCCGAAATACATCTATCAACACATTCCTGAAAGGGTCAAATAATAAATTTAAAAACAAAAATGTCGAGAAATTAGAACTTTTCAGAAATTAGAACTGCCCGATGTACAAAGTGGTTCTAATTTCTGAGATTCTACTGTATAACCAAAATTTTACCTCTTTAATATTTATTTGGAAAGCCTTTATTGTGTAATACAGCCTGTAATCGTTTTTTTTCATAGAGTTAACTAGAGTTTTTGTTGTTTCGACACTTATTTTGTTCAATTCATGAAGAAGAAACTGTTTCAGTTTGGGCTTGCTTCGTATTTCGTGTTTTCGCACATTTCTCCCCAAAACTTCCCACATGTGCTCAATGGGGTTGAGATCAGGACTTTGTGGAGGTGTTGCTAGCATGTGTGGAGTATTAAAAAGAAGCCACATTTTCACATTGTGGGCTGTGTGCTTTGGGTCGTTATCTTGTTGAAAATAGTAGTCATTAGCTAAACCCATTTTGGATGCACTTTCCTGCAGATTATTTTTTAAAATATCTTAAAAAACATATTGGTTCATTGTATTTTCTATAAACACAAGGTTTTCAACACCAGCCCTCCAGCCATAACACCTCCACCTCTATGTTTAACAGTCTTAACCGTATTTTTTGGATTTAAAGCTTCTCCTTTTTTCCGCTACACCTTTAAACGGCCATCTGAGCCAAATATGTTGTACTACGACTCATCTGTAAAAATCACTTTATTCCAAAACTCTTGGGGCTTATTTAAATACGTTTTTGCAAAATCTATGCGCTTGCGTCTGTTAACTTTGGTTATAAGTGGTTTTTTTCTTGGGGAACATGACTTCAGACCCTGCTTAGCTAACCATCTTCGAACAGTATCGGATGAAACTTTTGTGTTTTGGTAGTTTTCGAGCTCATCGGTAATTTTTGTGGCGCTTGTGAACGGATTTTTTTCAACGGTACGCTTTATATATCGTTTATCTTTGTCGGTCAACTTTGGTGGCCGACCACCTACAGGATTATTTTCGATACGGTTCTCATTTATTTTGCGTTTAATAACTTTTCGCACTGTAAAACGACTACGGGACACTATTTTACCGATTTGTCGATAAGATTTATACTCTTTCTCATACAAATCGATTATAATTTTTCTTTCCTCAAGAGTTAGCTGCTTACTTGGCATTATTTTGCTTTTTTAGAAATATATTATATTAAGAAATTTAATTAATTTATGTTTTTCGTGTTGCTTATGATGCTGATTACACAATACAACTGACTTTTGGTAATCTGTGATTTCTGATTTACCGTTACTCCATATAAATAATAACTGTGCCTTTAGTTTTGCGTTGCTATATTATGAGGTATAGTGAATGTTACTAAATTTTTTTAAGAATGTAAATAAAATGTCATAATGTTCTTAACTAAAAATAAAGGAAAACCCTTAAATTAAAAATAAATATGAGTTTTGTCTAAACATTTTTGCTTAAACACATATAAATTAATAAAACCTAAACAAATGCTGATGTGTTCTTAGTTTTGCGGGCCACTGTAAATTGCCATTGCATGTGACCAAAGTAAAGATGATCAAAAATAAGAATTTAATTTTAGATTTTTTCAAAAAGTTCTATTAATTACTTTTAGTTTTTTTACAATAGTGTTGACACCATAAATCGATTAAAATTTATTTTTAAATTTTTCGTTTTTCCTTTTAAATAGAAAATTTTCCCATAACATGTTCTTTTTATTCTTTAAAACAATGGTCATCCCCCAACAGGTGTAAATATTTTATTTGTAGTTCATAACCTACCTATTATATAGAGTTTTCTTTTTCAAATTTAGTTTCTTTCTTTTGTTATTTTATTGCATTGTTCGAATATATAGACACAGGTAGTAAGATGATAGGTAGGTGATACCTTCTTTAGTCGAAGTTAATTAGCGAATTTCTGTTAAGTCATTATTTCGTAGCTTGTCTATATACATATATTAAAATTTCTTTGAAACTGAAAACGAAAATTAATGATCTATTAAAATGCATATGGATTTGAGAAATTCGATGCATAAAAGAAAATTGTCTGAACCTTAGGAAATTAATAATTAATTTTTCTTAAGAAAACATTACAAAGCGGAACAATATTTTCTAAGGAAAAATAGTTTATAAGATAAAAATTTTACCAATTAACATTTTAATAAAAAACTGTTGTGATTTGATTTCACACTATTTTGTTGAAACTTAACTTGGAATTATTAACGCAACTGATAATTTAAACATGAGGTTAATGTAGTATTTGGGAACCTCTGTAAATGTATCAAAATTAACTGACAATAAAATTTTCTTTGTTCATATTAGGGCATTCAATCGGTTAACCGCTACTCGATTAATCGACGAATTTTAATCAAACAATTGCTCGAGTAAATTGAAATGGCCAATTTCGAGTAAAGAATAACTCGAAAAATTTCGGTCGATTAATTGAGAAAATCAAAAGATGTAAAATTTCAATTTATATTTGATAAAAAAAAAATTAAATTGTTTCCATTTTACTATAAATGGAAACAATTTTTTAAATGTGCTAAAGTCCCAAAACTTATTTAACAAATTGTGAAAAACAATCTGCTGTAGGCTTGTCCTATCCGGATTTCATTCCTGCCCAAGGAAATCTGCAGGGGACTTTGTTTCCTATTTAAATTTTTTTTTTTGGAAATAAAAATCAATGTGTCAATTACCGTTTTAATTTACATATTAAATTTGTTTTGAAAAAAAAAATTTTTTCTTTGGCAATTTTGAAAGAAAGAACGTTCCGCACCGGGAGCAAGGCCTAAAATATCAAACTTTTAGCAATTTCCAAAGATATTTTTAAAATATCCTTGAACAATTACAGACATTATTATACTCAAATAAAAGGTTAGCTTATGTACACATCGAAACTGCTAAAAAAATAAGACCAAAAGGTCAGATTTCCAGAAATTCAGCGACATTAAAATATTCAGCAAAAAATAAAAACTCGCAACAATCGCAAAACTATTAGATTGTGCTAACATTTTTTAGAAGATTCGAATTGACTTTACATCGTAATCATATTTATGTGTTACAGCTAGGATTGGACCGTTCACTTTTTCTTTCATTCTGATCAATATATTAAAAATGATCTATTTAGCAAAAAAAAAAAAATCTGTCTTTAAAACTTCTTTAAAACTTCAACGGAATTGATGCGAACACTTTTTTTTTAACAACCGTGAAGGTCCAGGGCAAAAATGCAAAAAAATATGTCCTTAGTTTTTTTCAAGTCGAAAATTATAAAAAGGACAAAAACTTTTTTAAAAGTAAAACACCACATTTAAATACTACGATATTTAGGATCTTTTTAATTTTAAATTAATAATGAAAATGAAAATTATTCAAGTTCGAGGTCATACTCTATATTTCTTTATTAGGATATTGTCCTAACAAATAATCTATAGAGTTTTTTGTTTTCAAATTTATTATTTGACCCTTTCAGGAATGCGTTGATAGATCTATTTCGGGAATTTTCTAGGTTCCCATCATCAGAACACGTTTTGAAAGCGGTAACAATCCCATGCCAAACATCAAACATTCATATAAACTAGTTTACTCACTACATGAGAACTAATTAATATATGAGCTTGAAGTTACACATAACAAACAAGTTTTCAATTTATTTTTTGATCAATGGTTATAATCTTTAACTTCAAGCTCATATATTAATTAGTTCTCATGTAGTGAGTAAACTAGTTTATATTAATGTTTGATGTTTGGCATGGGATTGTTACCGCTTTCAAAACGTGTTCTGATGATGGGAACCTAGAAAATTTCCGAAATAGATCTATCAACACATTCCTGAAAGGGTCAAATAATAAATTTGAAAACTAAAAACTCTATAGATTACTTATTATGATAATATCCTAATAAAGAAATATAGAGTATGGCCTCGAACTTGAATAATTTTAATTTTCATTGCACAATTAAAGGTCGAAAAAACATAATTTTTATTTTTAATAAAAATTATATCAAACTTAAATTAATAATATTAACAACCGTTTATATTGAATTTTGTTAAAAAAAAAAAAATATTTCGGAACTCCTGTATTGCATTTGTTTTGTGAGTTATACGGCATTCACACTATATTGCAAAACACGTCTTTTACCAAAACGAGTGGAATAGAATAAAGAGCTTAAATACGTGTTTTGCAAAACACGTGTTTTACAATATAGCGTGAAATTGGCATTATGAAAAATTTATGAAAATTTTTTTTAAATTGATTGATTAATCGAGTAGTTTAGTACACCACCTCAAAATCGAGTTGCTTGTTTATTAGGACAAAAGCAAACCCGATTAATTTGAATACCCTTGTATATATAAATGCTAGAATTTTTTTATATTTCATATTGCCTTTAGTTATCCCACACTAGTGGTAAACTTTTTTATTTGATGTCAAAGATAAAGGCTAATGCCGTAATTGTTTAATTGCAAACAAACATTGTTTAAACTCTTAACTCTAACAGTACAATTGTTGTAGTTATTCCAGCAATTTGCAACGTGCTGATGAATCTGGCTAAAACCTTTTAAAAGTGCAGATTATTTACTTTTGACTGGAATGTTAAGCAAAGTTTAGTTTACACCAACATTTTAGTTTCTTAAATTTAAATAAGCGCTTTATGAAAATCAGACTTTATAGTATTAAAACTCACCCTAATAGAAAGAAATTAGTAAACATTTTTGGTTAAACTAATAAAAATTAGTAAAAAAATTACGTTGCAGAAGAAACTGCTAAAATAAGCAGATTTTTGTTAAATATTAGTAAGATAAGAATAGCAAAAATAAATCTGCTGAATCTACAAAAATAGATATATTTGAGCTAAATTTTAGTTAATTAAAAGAAACAAATGAATCTGCTAAAATCCGAAAAAAATTAGGTAAACAAAAAAATTTAGAAGAAAATCTAAATTTTTAAAGTTTTTTTTTTATTAGATGTTTTTATGGGAATAAAAATTTGACCTTCTGAAATCAGCAGTTTACACATTTTTAGCAAATATTTCTTTTGATTTTAGAAAATTATACTGTTATTTAAATTCAACTAAATTTAAAGTAAAAATATTAAACATTTTGCTGATTTTACCGTTTTTATTTGCTATTTTTAGTCTACAAACATTTAGCAAAAGTTTTTGCTGATTTTACAGTTTTGTTTACTGTTTTTTGTCTACATATATTTAGCAAAAGTTTTTGCTGATTTTAACAGCTTAAATTGATATTTTCAAATAACCAAAATTCATCTCGAATATTTTTAAAATTTTGTAAATATAACCGTTTTTTTAGCTATTCGTATATTACTTATATTTACGAAAAAAATCTGCTAAATTTAGCAGTTTTTTCTGCAACGTAATTTTTAACTAACTTTTTTTTTAGCTTTTTCTGCTATTTTTATAGATTTATTTGTACGAGTGTAAGTTTAACTCATTATGTACCAAATGTTCCATTTTTAACCCAGTACTTTTAAAAGGCTATATCATTTTATGGGATAAAGGTTTTAAAGTGTTTTAAAAATCATCAAATAATGGAACACCCAAAAATAATGTAATAAAAAAGAAATAATAATAGAAAATGTTTATACTATGTTTCCACTTACGTGTTTTGAGCAAAACATGTGTTTTGGTCAAAACATGTTTTGTTTCAAAACACGTCCAAAACACTTTCAGTGGAAACGTAGTATAATACAGAGTTAGACTAATATTTGAAAAAAAAGTGTTTGGCCTTTTTAAATTTTTTCAATTTAACAATGCGATTTATTTAATTTATTCGAATTTTGTCGATTTATTATTAATTTTCTATTTCTTTATCTTTTATAATTTTTAAATTTAAATTTTTAATAATATATGTACAATATGAAATTTTTAAAAATATATATTAAAATAGTATATAAAAAATAAGAATTTGATAAAAAATAATAAAATGAAAAACTTTAACGTAGTACCCAAATCACAATTTTTAAAACACATGAAACATTAAATTTACAAAACATATTTATTTAATGTTTAAATTAATAATTAATTACATTTTTAATATTTATATAAATAGATTTCTTCACTAGTCCAGATGATAAAATATACAGATAATACAGATCACAAAAAACTAAAGTCACTTATATACAGTAGTCGCTCGGTTATATGAACTGATTCAGACAGAGCCTGTTCACTAAATGGAGAAGTTCACATAATCGAGAGAATATAAAATAAGTAATTCAAATGATTTTTATTACATTAAGTTTTTATTTTTAATAAGTTTTTTAATAATTAATGTACATGAAAGTAATCGGTTATATTTTTTTGTAAAGGGTCCTCCAAATAACTTTTCTTTTTTGGAAAATGCTATAAAAAAAAACTACTGAATATTTTCTCAAATTTCTTTTTTTATTTGAAAGTACAATCCTTCCGGTTAATAATGGAAAATAATTTCATTTAAATGGCTGCCTCGGCTGGCCATGCAGTAGCCTACACGATCGGTCCAATTTTTAAGCACATTATCGATTGTGTGCAGCTGTATTTCACGAATATTGTCCTTTAAAGCGTCAATTGTCTCAGGCTTGTTGGCGTAACACTTATCTTTGCAGGCACCCCACAAATAATAGTCCAACGGTGTCAAATCGCAGCTCCGAGGTGGCCAAACGACATCAGCTCAGCGGCTGATAATGCGATCTTCAAAAACAGGGCGCAAAACATCGAGTGTAGCTACGGCTGTGTGGCACGTAGCGCCGTCCTGTTGAAACCAAATGTTGCCAATATCCTCCTCTTCAATTTTTGTGAACAAAAATTCGTTCAACATGGCCCGATAACGATCGCCATTGACTGTAACGGCCACTCCTTTCGCACACATTCTGCAACATTACCATGATTTTCAAAGTAATGTCGCAATATTTCACAGCGTTGTTCAAGCATATACACAACCATATTCGTTCAGCGGAAGGATAAAACTAATTATCTGTCAAATCAAGCATGAGCTAAGTGTTACCATTCACGAAATAAGCACTAGTTGAAAAAAAACGTTAGATGGCGGACCCTTTACTTTTTTTGCTTCAAGGGATTTCTGTAGCGCCTTGTCCTCAAAAGACAAAAGACAATCACTCAAAACTTTAAAAAAATCAACGGTTGCAGGTTCTTCACTTATTTCGGGGAAAAACATACTTCTAACAAGACAAACATTTAAAAAAATCAACGGTTGAAAGCTGATCACATAATAAAGATAGGCTGTGTTCACTCTTTAGAACCTCCTGTGTTTAAATTTATTTGTTCACTATTCTGAAAGTTTACATAACTGGACATTCATATAACCGAGCGACTACTGTATAAATAATACAGTAATAAAAATTTACAATTTACATAAACTTACATACATTTTTTTTTTTAAATAAGTAATAAGCACACACTTAACCCTTTAACCGGCATAAGCTTTTTTGGACTGAAATTTATTCCACTTGTTCGGCACGAGAAATAAATAATATTTTGTTTTAGCGAATTTTTTTTTGTTGCCTATTTTAGGCGATATGGGTCAAAATAGGTTTAGAGGCTATCTCAAAAACTAACCTATAAAATTTAAAAAGTTAATGCATAAATTATTCTTCTTACAAAGATATAACAACAGTCCAAAAATTAGTCGTTTTGAACTTTTAGATAAAAAGATATGGCGATTTTCGTTTTTCGAAAAACGCGAAATCGAGCGAAAACGAACCTTAACTTTAATATATATTGACGAAACGTTGAAGCTTTGATAGTGTTATCAAATATAATATTTCTGCCAAATTTCATAAAAATCCGTCCACTCGTTTTCAAGATAAGATGATGTCCTTTATATGTATCCCTTTAAATTCCATTATGTCCTTGGAACAAACTTAGAGTATTTTCCAAAAGTTCAAGCTTTAATCTTCCTTTGTGTGGAATATGAATGGTTTCATTTTAACAGAAATGTGTTTTAAGGACTTTTCAAAATTGTGGTTGTTTCAAAATATTTTTTTTTTGAAATTACTGAAAATTTTAACTATAACGCTTTCTCGCTTCCAAACCATGAACAAACAAAAATTTGTCAAAACGACAATTGCTTCGTTAAGCGATAAAATTGGTTGGGTTTTACAAAAATTCACAGCAATTTGAATAAAATAATAGTTGTTATAACAATTAATTTTGTCAAAAGTTAACAAACATTTTATGTTGACTTACGACTTTTGATTAAGTGTATCAAACTTTTTTGAAATTATGTTTTTTACAAAATATATACGGACGGTTTCTCCGAGAAGTAAAAATATATTTTAAATTTTAAAGCCAACAGATGGGACTTTCAGATGACATAACAAGCTTTGGGAATAAATCTTAATTCGCGATTTTATAACTCCCCGAATTCAGCAAAACAACGGGTTTTTTAAATACTCGTATCTCGAAAACATGGTGTGATTGATAATTTTGAGGTCAGATTTGAATTCAGCGTAGCTCAAAACAATATACTCTAGTCTTGAAATGTATACTCTAGTCTTGACTTTTTTCAGATTTTGTTGGCCTGTGTAATCACAAATCATTTTCAATATTTCCTATTCGATTGCTGAATAAATAAAAAGTAAAAAAGGTCATAATTTATCGGCAATTCAAATTAAGCGTTTAAATCTTAGGTCAAATCTAATCTTTCTATAGATCTTCAATACGGGGGTGAAAGTAATATAACTTTAATTGTATTTAATGTAACAAAAATTACACACGTTTTTGCTAAATCTCTTGATACAGTTTCCAGTTTGTGTGTGTGTGTTTTTTAACATAAATCTTGTCACATTATTTGAAATTTATGGAAATTTTAGAATTTTTAAAATGTCTTTACACTCATTATCTATGGTATAAAATCAAATATGTACAGAAAAGCGATAAACAACAGTTAAAAAAAAATATCCTGGATTAACACTTTAAGAAGTGTGTTGCAGATGTTGCTTCTCCTGCTGCTGTTGCTAGCCACCATACACTCAAAAGCTTCACAACAACAAAAAAGTTTGTTTTTCTCAAACCATATTACAAAAGTCAGTTAGATCTTTTTAATGGCAAGTTTCACACTTTAAATGATTTTTTTGTTTTTGTGCTCAAAAAAAAAGGGAATGAATGTGTGTTTGTTTGTTCGTTATACAAAAATATATATTTATGTTTAGGGAAGGAAGGATGTGAATGAACAAAAATAACAACAACAATCACAAAACCCCTTTTTGGATTGAAGTACAGGTCTACCAAAGTCTAAATGACGTCGATACGTTTGAGGATTCGACAACTTCAGCACGCGCAATTTGCTTCCGCATCTTGAAAATGTGCTCAAGCAAGAAAATGGGTGGTGTATGAGTTTCAAGCCCATATTATACAATAACAAAAAAAAAAACACATACGACAACAACAATGTACAGAACAACGACAACGACAAGAAAAAAGGAACAAATATGAAGTACATATTAGACTTTACTTTAATGTTGCAGAGAACAGGAGATTCTTAATCTTTTGTAACAAAAGTGTATACAACAGATACTATTTAAAACACGAATCCCTCGTATAACGTGTATTCGTTTTTTTTTTACCACACAGAGAGAATTTTCTTGAACGAGTTTTAATGAAATTTTTCACTAAACTAATGATTTTTTTTTACAAAGTGAATGAAAAAGCTTCATAGTTTTTATGAAAATATTTGTAATGAAACTTTTTCATTTTAATAAGTAAAATAAAAATTTTTCAGAAAATTTAATAAAAAAAATCGCATTAGTTTCATGAAAAGTTGCAGTGGAAGAATTCAAAGGACACTTTATAGATCTAATGCAAAAATTCAGTGATATCATGCAGATACTTTTCTCAGTGTATGGAGAAATTAATAAACTCATAGAAATAAACCTGTAAAAATAGCTAAAAAAGCTTTCAAAAATAAAGCAGATTTTTTTTGCTGAATATTAGTAAGATAAGAACTGCAAAAATCTGAATCCATAATCTGGTGAATCCATAAAATTTTATTTACTTTAAAACTAAATGTTAATTCGTTGAAAATAACTAATTAATCTGCTAAAATCAGCAATAATGCTAAATATTAGAAAACGAAAAATTTAAATGTTCGAATTTTTGCATATTTATTAGCATTTTACTAAATTCAACTTATTCATAAAAAGAGACAGCCTAAATTTCTATTTCCAATTCACTAAAAATCAGCTTCAAAATAACTAATATCCTGTATATTTAACAGTTTTTTTATTGTTGTTCTTATTTTACTAATATTTAGCAAAAAAAAAATATATATGCTCGTTTTAGCAGTTTTTATGAGTGAAAGGAGCGATACTATTTAATAGTGTTTGGTTGCCATTATAACTTTATATTTCACACATATCTGAACAATTTTATTAAAACTTGTTGTGATCGGCACTAGAAAGATGTAGCTTTTTAGCGAAACCTACACTGAAAGAATTGTCCTTCATGATATTAATAAAACAATTTCATAGAATTTTTTTTTCGTAGATTCAATGAAGTTTATCATTATATCCAAGAAATTTTGTTAACATTAAGAAATTTTCCATAAATTTTTTTTCACAAGATTTAATAGTTTCATAAAAAATCATTCGATTTCATAAATTATTTCTTCATATATTTAATGAAAATTTTCTTTAGAGCAATGAAATTATTTCAAATAATTATTTTTTTATTTTTTCATTAAATTTCATAATTTCATTAATTTTTATACATTTAAAACTTTAATTTTAAGATTTAATATTTTTAGTACATATGAAAACTTAATAGTCCATAGATGTTTTTATAATATAATTTCCCTTCATAGTATTAATGAATTGATTTTATTAAAACGGATTCATTGATTTAATGAATAATTTAATTAACTACATGACAATTCATTAATATTGTTAATTCATTAAAATTTTTTCTGATTTTTTCTTAGTTTTATAAAAAAAAATCATTACATCAATGAAATATTTAAGATTTTTTTTCAATCACAATGTTAACTTGTAATATGCAAAAAAAAATAGTTTAGTGAAATTTTTTTATTTTTTTTTTTTCTACATACTCGTACAAAGCATATTTTGAATTAAAAAAAATCGCTAAAGTTAAACGTCTAATATTACAAATGTCATTCTTTTTTTTTTTTTGTTAAACAGAATGAACTAAAACTTTGAAAAAATTGATTTGAGCAGAACTCATAAAATTTAGCGTATAAAGCGTTTATCTGAAATACTACAAATTTCTTAAAAAAAAATTCTTGAAAATAGCACTTTTCTCCTTGTAATTAGCAAAATCTGTTACTAAATATATGTAGACTCAAAAAAGCAAACAAAAACTGTAATATTAACAAAATTTTTGCTATATTTACCTCAAATTAAGTAGTATTCAAATAACAGTTTATTTTGCGAAATCAACAGAAACGTCTGCTAAAAATTGTAGATTGTTGGTTTCATAAAGGCAGACTTTTATTCGCATTAAAAAAAAACTAAAAAAACTTTAAAAATTTCACATTTTTTAAAGACAATATTTTTTGTCCGACTACTGAATATACACATTAAATTAATTGAAAATCTGTTTAAAAAAGGACTACTTACTTTTCGTTTAAAACAATTGTATTTTTTAGTTTATTTTCAACTGTTAAGAAATTAATTGACAAAACCTGTAAAAACAATAGATGTTTTCGTTTATTTCAATGCTCAATACTATAAAACAACTTTTTGTTTTAAATAGAAAATTTTAACTAAATATTTTAACTAATACTGAAAGTCAGTGTGTTTGTTTAAATAACAGACAGAAATGTTAGAAAATATATTTCTTTATTAATTTAACTAAATATAAATTATAAATTTTTTTACTGATTTTAGCAGATTATTTTGTTACTTTCAATTAACTAAAATTTATTTCAAATATAACTAAATATTTGTAAATTCAACAGATTTATTTTTGCTATTCTTATAATACTAATATTTAGTAAAAAGATCTGCTAATTTTAGCAGTTTTTTCTGCAAGGTTATTTTTAACGAATTTTTAGTAGCTTTTTATTTGCTAGTTTCCAGGTTTATTTTTATGAGTGTAGTAACACTTAAACAATTACTTATATTTTTTTTTAACAATTTGAATTGTTAAAGTTGATTTTGCTAAATAATTGTTTGAAAAAATAAATGTTTGACCTTTTTTGATGGAACTTTTCCAAAAATAATTTAATACTATAAAAATTCATAATCTTTTGTATTTTTGATTATGTTGATGAAAAAATATGAAAATAAATTTCTCTGCTAGAAATTAGTTCAGCGATTGTTTAAAATTTTTGAAAAAAAATGACCGATCCAACGATGAAATTTTCAAATACACGTAGTCAAACATATTCCAAAATGTATTCCGTTTTGACTCAAAACATAAATAATGGATGGTTTTAATAAAAAATCAATCGTAAGGATTTATATGCTATCAAAGTTTTAACTTTGATTGACAATATTTCCACTAGAGAGCACTTTAAGGCAAAACAAGTAATAAACATTTCTTAATGACGCATGGTTATATATATCTGGAAAGTTTGCTTGAAAAATGTCCTGAGGATCTATGACGTGCCATTAATGAGTTAATATACTAAAATAACTGCTTCAAACAACTTACAAAAATATAGTATTTTTCTTCAGTAACTTTTTTAAACAACTGTCATAATAGTTGTTTTATATTATTTCATATATTTCATATAAAACAACTGTAATTGCAGTTAAAAACAATAACACTGACTACTATACAAGCATTTGTCATGTAGTAACTGTACAACTTTTTTGAGTGCACTTTCAAACTATGACTTTCGAAAAATGTATGAGGTATTGACGAATTCTGGAATCTTTTTGTTAGAGCATATTTTGCAAATTTGAGTTTTCTGGTTTAATGCTGTACCGATTTTGGTATAAATATATAAAATTCACAAAAATTACTTTTTTCCACTTTTGGGATATTTTTTTTATGGGCATAATCAATTTTTAGAGCGCATTTCTTGTTTATTAAAATACGGTATTAATCTAATTCCACGGTTAAAAACGGAGTTACTAAGTGTATACATTTTCTTTTGTAAATGTTTGTATAGTCAAAAAATAATATTTTCTTAATACCGTTAGCATTGAAAAATTTAATGAATGATTGCGTCCAAATATTTACGATATACATATATGCAATATAGTTTGCGTTGTGCGCCCCGGTAGGCTAGCTGGCTTATCAGTGCGGGGGTCGTGGGTTCGATTCCCACCAGAGGCACTGGTCTGTTTTCGCTACAACGCGCCGAAGGCCATAGTAGCTAGTGCATAAAAAATAATAGGAATTTTTAATAAAAATTAGAATCCAAATAGAGAGGAAAATCTACCAAATTGTCCATAACTCAGGCCAGTGGAGAGTTATTGGACATTGGTAAGAACGCAGATAAAGAGAACAAATTAAGTCGTCGACGACGTCAACAATTTTTCTCGGAGTTGGAGTAAGAAGATCTTACCTTTAATACAATAATTAGAGCATTTCAGATAAAGTTAAAACTTCCATACAAAACACCTAGTTTACCTTAATTGTTAGTGTCCGACCGAACAGTTCGACCAAAAAATGCATTTCGTCGGTATTCGGTATTTTAAAGCATTATGGACAAACTTGGCGGATGGAAAAATGTTTATTGGACTGATTAGATGCTATTTTGAGTGTCAAATTTGAAGAAAAGTCTGTTCTGTTCGGCCTCAGAAAGTTCGGCCGAATCGAAAATAGTTCGGCGGCCGAACTTTTAACTTTATACCTAAACTTTGGCTTTTCTCTTAAATTTTATACACAAAATCGAATTAAATCGGTTCAACAAACATGTTTCCAATACCAAAATTTTTCATCATTGCCTCTAGATATCAAAAAACCGACAAAATATAGTTTTTTGGCCGAACTGTTCGGTCGGACACTATTAATTGTCAATAAAAAGTAAATTCATACAATGTTCCTTTCAATAAAATGTACACTACGAATATTCTTACAGTAACAATGTAACTGCATGTAGGTCATTCCGGTAGTTAACAGTAGTAGTTGTTTTAAATGCTATTGCAGTAATTTTTCTATGATAAAACGAAAAACAACTAATTTAGACAGTCGTTTCAAAAAATAACTAACCAAAAATACTGTATTTCAGTAACTGTTGTTTTGAGTAAGGTTATTTTAGTATGTGAATAAACAACTACCAAAACAGTAATTTTGCGGTAAACAGTTAGTTTTTATGTCGAGTTTTTTAAAAATTCTGATTCAGTTTATATTTGTTATTATTAATATGTTCATAGTTTGCAAATAATAATTAGAAAATTTAATTGTATCTCCAATGCATAAAAACATCAAAACTGGAATACCTCTTGAAATTTCGAATTTGCCTTGAAATAGGATGTAGGAAATACAAATTTTTATTGCAATTAAAAGAAAAAAAAAATTATTTTTTGTTATAAAAAAATTTTTTTTTAAATATTGAAAAAATAACTAATAAAAACAGTAGTTTCTTCAACTTGTGTAGTCGTTTTATGTTTAATGTTTTTATTGGTTCGTTGCTCGTTTTTATGGTTTTGTTTTTGATCGCTTTGATAGTTGTTTTTACTACCATTGTAGTTGTTTTATCAATAATTAAAAATTACTACAGGGTGTAGTCATCGCCTTTTTGACTACATTTGTAGTCATTTTAACTGTAATTTTTAGTCATTTGTAACTTCTTAATTTCCTGGGTGTATTTTTTATTTAAATGTGACACTTAGTTCAATAGTTTCGTGCGCAAGCCTTATGTAATTGCAACAGAGCAATAGAGAAGACAAATATGGCTAGCTAAATACAGTTTAGAAAAAAGGAAAAGAAATAAAGGTAAAAACAATTACACTTTAAAAAAAAAAGTAAAAAATGTTGAGAAAAAAAGCATTTTAAGCGAAGAAAATCTGAAAAATTCGATTTTTTTTTAGCTCAAATCTAAAAGTGAGTAAAAATTTCAAAAAAAAAGGCAAATTTGTCTTCTCTGGTTATCAAATCATTAAATTTTTAACACATTTAAGTTTCATTGAGGCGTATCTCCGTTTGAGAACCCCTGCAATAGATGAAGCGATAACAAAAACAAGAGAGACTATATTTTTCCTGTAGTCTAGCAATGTTAATGCAAACAGTTTGCAAACTAATGTAAACAAATCTAAACAAAAAACCCATAACGAATCCGTAACAAAAAGGATTCGTTACTTAAGCTACATAAAGACTAGTAACATGTTTTTTAAATGCCAGGCTAAAGCAAACAATGGCCTTAAAAATATGTTTAGTATGGCGGCATAAAAAACAAAACAAAAATATATAAATTACAAGGTACTCATAATAAGGTAACAAAAAAAAAAAAAAAACGAAACGGAGCTTCGAAAACGCCCGGCGTTGTTGATGAGACTGCTTCACAATTGTGTGAAAAATAAACAAACATGCAGCGTTTGCAAACATTTTTTTTTCATTCCAAACAAAAACTCCCAACCCTCCTCTTTTGTCATAGCAATTGCAAAATCAAAACAATATCTAAAACAACCTTTTCCATGGTTTATTATGGGTAATATAGGGGTCTTTAGAAAAAAATGCATATGTAACTTAAAAAACAAAAAAACAAAAAACTGTATCAAGGTTTCAGGGTTACAATTTCCAAAAAAAAAAAACAAAAATATACAAATAACTGTAATTCACTATAAACAAAATCAATTTGTAATTGTTTTTGTTACTTTATCTTTCAAAAAAAAAAAAAACAAAAAGTGCTTAATGAACAAGGTAATTCACCGAAAAAATTTACACAACAAATATGACCCCCTCTTTTTCATGCGCTTTACCCCTTTTCTGTTTACATTAGTAACTAAAGTTTTAAAAACTGCAGCTGTTTTTTCTTTTTTTTTAATATTTAAATGTTTCTTTTTTTTTGGTGTTTTGTTACGTTTAGCATTTAGTAGTTCACGTGCTCTATGAGCTGTAAAATTGTAGACAATGCAAAATATTTAAATGTTTCGAAGTCATTTGTCAAGTGAGAAATTGTTGTATGAATCAATGAAAATTACGTATTGTAGGTAGGGGTTTCAAATCCCCGACTTTTATCAACTCCCGGAAATCGGGAAATTTTTTCAAACATTCCCGGGAATTCCCGGAATTTTCAAAATAAATATTCTTTAAGGTTTTGACAGTAAAATCATCTTTTTCTTATACGGCATTCAGCCTAGATAGAAAAACACGTGCTTTGCCAAAACGAGTGGAAAAGAATAAAGAACTGTTTAAATAGAATAAAGAGCATAAATACGTGTTTTGGCAAAACACGCGTTTTGCTATCTAGTGTGAATGTGTCTTTAGGAAATAGAAAAATATATAAATTAATTTAACTATTACTGTTAATTCAGGAATATTTTTAACATTTATTTTACTAAAATCAACTCTGAATGTTTTTTTTCAAAACATTTTAAAAATTTGTTTTTATATAGTGGATGTGCTTTATTTCTAAAGGACTTTACTAGCTTTAGATTTATTTCTTTTTTAATTTTTTTTTCATATTTTAATACTCTGAACTTTTTTCTAAATGCTATTAAAATTTTGGAAAAAAAATCGCAGAAATTTTGTTTTTATATAAATAAAGGGTCCGCCATCTTACGTTTTTTTTCAACTAGTGCTTATTTCATGAATGGTAACACTTAGCTCTTGTCTGATTTGACAGATAATTAGTTTTATCCTTCCGCTGAACGAATATGGTTGTGTATACGCTTGAACAACGCTGGGAAATATTGCGACATTACTTTGAAAATCATGGTAATGTTGCAGAATGTGTGCGAAATGAACAAGAAGTGTTCGTTACAGTCAATGGCGATCGATATCGGGCCATGTTGAACGAATTTTTGTTCACAAAAATTGAAGAGGAGGATATTGGCAACATTTGGTTTCAACAGGACGGCGCTACGTGTCACACAGCCGAAGCTACACTCGATGTTTTGCGCCATGTTTTTGAAGATCGCATTATCAGCCGCAGATCTGATGTCGTTTGGCCACCTCGGAGCTGCAATTTGACACCGTTGGACTATTATTTGTGGGGTGCCGTCAAAGATAAGTGTTACGCCAACAAGCCAGAGACAATTGACGCTTTGAAGGACAATATTTGTGAAGCCATTGGTAAAATACAGCTGCACACAATCGATAATGTGCTTAAAAATTGGACCGATCGTGTAGGCTACTGCATGGCCAGCCGAGGCAGACATTTGAATGAAATTATATTTTCCATTATTAACCGGAAGGATTGTACTTTCAAATAAAAAAAGAAGTTTGAGAAAATATTCAGTAGTTTTTTTTAAAGCATTTAAAAAAAAAAAAGTTATTTGGCGGACCCTTTAGAAAATTTTTGGTCTTCAAAGTTAAGTAACGTCATGATGCTTGTTAGGAAAAGACCCTATGCTTGATTACTAAGAAGACAAGAATGGAGCAAAATTGATGATTAATAGTTTTTTTGTTAAAGTTCTGCCTATTATGGAGGCTCTAGCTTTTCTAAAACTTCGGGTTCTGATGAGATCTTTAGCCAGATCGAAATACTAGTATCAACCTAGCTAATATGTTTGATTTGCTTTATTTTTGTAAATATACGGAGGTTGAAAGCTCGTTATAAATTGAAAATAAAAAATAAACCCCTTGCGCTACATTTTACATGAGCAATATTTACTTTTAATTCTTTTTTCTCAAAACAAGATTTTGAAAATCGGGTGCCACTGTGCAGCCTTAACGGGTGAATTCCCTAACGTAGAGACACTTTTCAACACTTTAAAACTAAAAGTATTTAAATCTGAAATTAGTTATAAAATTAATGCTAGAATCCGAGAGATTCAATATTTTAAAATCTTGGGTGTTTTAAGAACAAATATTCAGGACGAACTATTAAAAAGTCGTCAGACTGCACCCACCCAGAAAAATTTTAACGATTTAAAATTGACATTCAGTTACTTCGAAAGCACTTTTTTCAAAAAATATTTAAAAATATAAGGAAGACCGGGACACCAAACGCGATTTATTGATATCAATGAAGACATTTATTTAAGAAAACTTTTAGAAATAGAAAAATTTTTCATTCATAATAATCGAATCAAAAATTTTCCGTCTTTTTTGCTTTTAATATCAAAAATATGATATTTTCTCCCAACCAGCAAAGGAACAAAGCAATTTTTTTTTAGAAATTAGTTTCTTTTGAGTAAAAGTAATGTGGAATCATTAACAGTAGTACCGATAATTTAAGTAGTTGGCAGTATATTTATTTTCTTCGAAATTTATATAATTTGAAAACAAAACGCAAATATTTTTAAGAACTATTGCAATGAAAAGTTAAATTTGCATTAAGTACAATACCACTAGTAGTAATTAACTAAATAATACCAATTTATAATTTTGTCTTTAATACTTCGCTATTTAAACCACATTTTACTATTGACAGTATATATATTTCCTAGAGTGTATGTTGAAATATTTTTCGCTGAGTGTACATATGTTGCATTTTTAAACGAATTTGCAGTTGTTTAAACTGTCATTTTCAAGTAGATTCTTCTGTCAAACTTTTTTAAGTGATAAATGCAGTAAAAAAAAACTAATTTCGGTCTATTTACGCCAATGAAAAAGGTTTAAATTTTAAAACTACAAGTCAATAATTAAAGTCTTTTGTTTATTAATATTTTTCCCCCCATTTTTTAAGTTAGTAAACATTTTCCTTATCCTATTATGAGGGTTTTTATTTAGAAATATAAAAATTACAAAACAGAATTTAAATTTTATTAAATTTTTAAATAAAAACTCTTTAAAAAGCCGATTTACCAAAAACTATGCTAATTTATTAACGCGACTTAGGTAAATATTTTAAATAAAAACGGTTTTATTTGTTACACTTTTATTAAAATTTTTTTGGGGGTTGTTAGTTCTTTTAAAGTTATTCTTATATACCATTTAAATACACTCATACAAACAAGTCTGTAAAAATAGCAGGAAAAGTTACTAAAACTTAGTTAAAAATTACGTTGCAGGAAAAAGCAGCAAAATTAGCAGAATCTTTTTGCTTAATATTAGTAAAATAAAAACAGCAAAAAACTGTAAAATCTAATAAATTTTTCTTAAATTTTTAGTTTTTTGCATGAAAACTAATATCCCAGTCACAATAAAGATTTGTGAGTGATCTAACCTAAAATTGAACAAAATATTTCAAAAAACATATTCTTCACTGCCGGAATATAATATTTATTAATAAAATACAACATTAATATTGATACAAAAACCCTTTTTGGATAGGGATGACTAGTTTAAAGATGATTTTTTTTTTATGTTTTTGGTGAGAGGAAGGCCGCAGCTATTGAGGAACTATTTTCATAGAATTTCTTATTCGGAATGATAATACCCAGTAAAAACGCTGCTTACATGCCAGCAGGTTTGTAAGGGAGTAAGCCCAAAAGAATACCTTACAAACCTGCGTACATATGCCATGATTTTTATATGGCGAATTCCCACTTGGAAGCATTACTTTTGGGCATAATAAGAGCGCTTACAAAAAGCTGTGATTTTATGGCTTTCAGTAAAATCATATTTCATATCTACATTATTACGATTAAAAGTAATAATATGAATATACATAATTTATTTTACATAAAATTCTACAGATATTAATTTTTTCTTGTTAAAATTTTTGACATATAATATAATTATTTTATTTTAATTTACCGCTCCACATGCTAGCTCTTCAGAAACAGTTAAATGATCAATTAATTATTTTTTATTACATACTCAAAAATACCAAACACAATCGGAAATCACTAGGGAAAATTGGTACAGATCGATAATAATCGACGATATGACACTTTCTGCATTACATCCTGCATTCTTACAAAGGATTAGGGTAAGCTGCTTACAACCTACATCCTGGTTAGGGAAAACAGTAAGCAAAAACTTTTTGTTTGTTTATTTTTATACGAAAATTATTCGTTTCTTTTGCTGCTTCTCAGTATACGATAATAGTAAGCACTTATATCAGCGCATTTGTTATATCCTGCTTCTAAAAATACGAAAAATTTGTACTGGGTAATGTCACAATTAGCACAAATATAGTGGAATACACGTTTTTGTCGCGATATACATTTATAAGATTTAATGATTTTTATTTTAAATTAAAATTATTATTTTTTGTATTTCTTTGTTTACATTTCCACCATTACTGAATATGTTTAGTGAGTTCTATTTTGGCAAATATGTTACTAAACACAGCTAAAATCACTAAAAACAATGCCAAACCCTGACTTTTAAGAGATTTAAAATCAAAATATATGCATCCATGTGTGAATATGTATGAAGTCATTCATGGCATTCGAGTTCACACATGCTCATATACTACCATATGATTCCTATGCTCTTAAATGTTCATATGTGATCATACTAGGGTTTGGGATTTCCCAGACTTTTTTATTTCCCGGGAAACGGGAATGAAAAAATGTGTTTTCCGGGAATCCCGGGAAAATTTTTTTATGATTTTTTTTTTTAAACTACTTACAAGGTACATTTTTGGTAAAAATTTTATGGTTTATTAAACAAAAACAAATTAAAAATACACAAATTCAGACTGTTGAGCATTAAAACTAAAAAAAAAAATATAAAATTAAATTTCATAAATTTGAGATCACTTAGTATTAAAGATATATACAGTGATGTAAAAACATTATGTTTTCAAAAACGAGCTTTTAAAATTATCAATGCATTTAACAAATCATTTGAGATTCTGTTTCGAATCTTTGTTACAAGATTTCCAGCAACTGAGAAAACACTTTCGCTTTCCACTGATGTTGGCTTTATTGTTAGTAGAGCATTATACAGTATATCCAAATTTTTGGTGCGGTGGTTAGAATGATACTTCATTATCACATTGCCCAAACAGGCAATAAAGTTGGATTACTGACGGCTTTATTAATTTTTCTACTAACTGTTTTTCTATGAGTGTAAAATACTTTTTAATAAGCAATTTTAAACTTCAAAACTCAATAATGCATAAACTAATTGGACATTATGCTACGTTATTCAAAAAGGGGGAATGCTAACAAAAATTGCAAAAATTCTTCAGAATCGATTTCAAAAAACTAATAAAATTTGAATAAATTTTACGGTATTTTAAACAAAATATTATAAATATTGACAGTGTTTAAAATATAATTTCATACAAAATTATCCAAGTGGAAAATAAGAAATTTTCCTATCAAAAATAAAAAAAAAAAAATGTATGGTAGGGTTAATAATACACAGTGCAAAATAAAGGGTCCGCCAAATAACTTTTTTTTTTTGAAAATGCTATAAAAAAAAATTCTGAATATTTTCTCAAATTTCTTTTTTTATTTGAAAGTACAATCCTTCCGGTTAATAATGGAAAATAATTTCATTCAAATGGCTGCCTCGGCTGGCCATGCAGTAGCCTACACGATCGGTCCAATTTTTAAGCACATTATCGATTGTGTGCAGCTGTATTTCCTCCTCTTCAATTTTTGTGAACAAAAATTCGTTCAACATGGCCCGATAACGAATGGCCCAATTATGCCTCTGGACCAAAATCCGCACCAAACAGTGACTCGTTTTGGGTGTATCGGCACACATTCTGCAACATTACCATGATTTTCAAAGTAATGTCGCAATATTTCCCAGCGTTGTTCAAGCGTATACACAACCATATTCGTTCAGCGGAAGGATAAAACTAATTATCTGTCAAATCAGACATGAGCTAAGTGTTACCATTCACGAAATAAGCACTAGTTGAAAAAAAAAAAGTTAGATGGCGGACCCTTTAATGCCAACTATAAAGAAGAAAAAAACTTGTTTAGTTCAGGTTACTTGGGTAACAGTGACTTAAAAAAAAATTAAATGTAAGCAACCTAAAGTAGAAATGATGAAACCTAGAAAAACAAAATTGTTAAAAGTAACGGTCGTTGTTAAGAAGGTTCTACTAAGACGTTGGAAAAGGTATTGAATACTACAGAAAACAGTACAAAAAAAACATAGAAAAAGAACAGGTATTAAAGAAAATTGTTAAATAAAACAATGATAAACAAGAAAAAAACTAAAAAAAAAACTTAAGAAATGAAATGTACAACATTATTGATGTATACAGAATTATGTTGCCTGTTTTAAGACAACAAATCTTACAAACAAAAAAAAAACCCTAGTTAAATAAAGTTGAGTGTACTTTAGTACAGTTTTTTCTCATTTCTTATGTATTAATATTACACCATTACAAACAGGGCCGTAGCCAGGGGAGGGTACCACCCCCCCCCCCCCCAATTTATTCCGTTGTGAAGTTTCACTCTAGATACGAGGGCGGTAACAAAATTAGCCGACCTAACAAAGAAAACACAACGAATTTGGGAAAAAATTTTCTTTATTTCTCAATATAATCTCCTACACTTTTCCCAGCGATATTCAATAGCTTCGATACCCTGTTTATAGTAAGAAATGTCTAGCTCCTTAAAAAAAAAACATCAACTGCAGACTCCACTTCTTCATGGTTGGCAAATCTTTTACCACAGAGATATTTCTTCAAGTTTGGAAATAGAAAATAATACGAGGGAGCTAAATCTGGCGAATAAGGTGAGTGGTAAAGCAATTCAAACCATAATTCATTGATTTTCGTCATCATCTTCACAACATCTTTACGCTGTTTCTGTTCTATTGTGAGCAAACGCGGTACCCATATTGCGCACACCTTTCTTACCTCTAATTTTTCGGTCAATATGTGATTTAAAGCATGTTTTGAAATGCCTATCATTTCAGTCAGCTCACACACCTTCATCCGACTATCATCCAATATCATTTTGTGGATTTTCTTAACCGTTTCTGGCGTGGACACTGGCGTCGGCCACTACGGTGTTCTTCTTGCCAGCTCGTATTTCCCCGTTTAAACTTTGCCACCCAGTATGACCCCGAGGTCCAGCATGATATGTAAATACATTTCAAAAGTATGTTTCGAAATTTTCAACTAAAAATATTTATTTGTGTGGATTTTTTTTAGAAAAACTTTTTGAAATATAAACATTTTTAACTGATTTTTTGCACATATACTTATCAAAAGTATTCACATATCATACTCTGGGTTCATCTAGGAAATCTATGCAGTAATATACAATTTTTGACAAATCGCGCGTGTCAGATTGATTGAACTTTAATTACCTGTACCATGCATCGAAAAATAGAGTATGCCAGTAAAATCAGCGTGCTTGAAATATACAGAATTGGTGGTCATAACCTCATTAATTTTTAAAAGTTATAATTTTGTCCTCCTGTGTAATTATCTAGAATTGGTCGAAAAATTACTCTTGTTCTCGTGGAGAAACTCTGGAGTCTTGTTTCTATTTAAAATTGACCTGAATTGATTTTTGTTTAGTTCTCAGTTAAACATTTTTTAAGAAAAAAAAAATTTTTCAATTAATAAATAAAGATTGCACAGTTTTTTGTTTATATTAACAAAAAGCAAATGATTCTGAACATGAATAATCTTGCTCACATCATTTTTTAAGACTTTAAAAACTGCCTTTAATTTTTGACTACTAGACCAAAGACACAAAATCCTGGCTGCACAATTCTGAAATGAAGATTAGATTAGAGTGGCACTATGCACCGCGACCAGAAGTTGGTATTTTGTGCTGCCAGCGAATACACCCTATAGGTTCAGGCTCCCTACGAAGCCAACTATCCTACCAGGTAAACAATTCCACATGTCCGATGGCGTCACTATTCGACCACCAAAATAACGCACCCTCCTGTAGGAGAGCCTCGGACATTTGCAGAGAACATGCTCTGAGGTCTCGGGTTCCAATTCACAAAACCTGCACGTATCTGTAGAGGATCGTCCCATCTTGTACAATTGAAACCTAAGGCCACAGTGTCCCATGAGGTAACCCGTCACGGCCCTTAGTTCGCCCCTTGTCATAGAAAAGAGTTTCCGCTACCTCTCCCCAGAGGGAGATATAAACAGCCTCGCCTGTCGCTGCCCAGGCGATCTGGCCCAATAGGCCCCAAACTCCGACTACCTCCATCTTCTGAGCCTCTCTCTGACATACCCATTGGGTACGCCACAGAAGGGTTCAATGGCCAAACAGTCAGCCCGTTCGTTGCCCTCATGCCCCTCATGGCCAGGAACCCAGCCTAGTGTAAAGGAGTTGTTAAGTCCTAGACGATTTAGAGAGTCGATACATTCCTTAACCAGACCCGACGTCAGATCTTGAGCCCTCAAGGCACCAAGTGCCGCCTGGCTGTCAGAATGTATATCTTGGCCCCACGTGTCCCCCTCTGCAGACACTCTTCCACACAGATACATATAGCGAAGACCTCCGCCTGAAAAACGGAGGGATATTTGCCCATGGGCAGAGCACGCTGAAATCTGGGTCCGACGACACCCGCCCCCATATCCATGTTCGACTGTTTTGAGCCATCCGTGAACCAGACCTGTGGACCAACCTCCGGTACCCAAGATTCAGTCAACCACGTGCTCCTGTCGAAGATCATAACATGAAAAGATGAAATTCGGGACACCAAATAAATTAATGGCTACGGCCCTGACACCATTCAAACATTTGTGGTTACTATTTACTTGGCCTTAGGTTTAGAATATTTAGTTGTTTTATTATACTAACATATTCTACCTTTTTCAAAATTTTCTCCTGTTAATATTACTAGACATTTTATTTAGTTTGAAAACATTATTTTGCACTAAACAAATATTGTAAACAAATTTTTCAGGAAAAATTTATTTCATTTTCATGTTTTTTTTTTTTTTACACAATAGTGTTAGAAAACTCGTTTATTATTTGTTTAATATTCCAATTTCAATATTGCGGCAAACATATGCATGATTTATTTATATTAAGGCTTTAAGCCCTTGTTTATTTAGGTCTTTCAAACATATGATTTGTATACAAATTTCAAACAATATATAAAAAAAAAAAATGAGATGGATTAATATTTTTTCATATCTGCTGTCTTTAATTATTTTAAGCCTAATTGCTATTTTAACAGTTTTTATCACGTATACGGTGGAAAAATCTAAAAAAAAATAATAATTTCAGGGTTGATTTTGAATTGTGTTCATTTTGGTAAACGGGATTATCTAGGGGGTATGTTATTTTTTTTCTGGAGGGTTAATGCCGTTGGTACATTTCATTGGTTACATGTTAAAACCGTAACTATTGGTTACAGTTTTGGTTTTTAATTTGTTAAAAAGATTTAAATTAGTATGTAAATTGTAACGAATTTTCATACAATTATGATAATCTATTATGTAAAATTTATACCGGTTTATTTTAAAAACAGAAATTCTGTACGAAAAACATGTCTACACTAAGCCAGCAAAATTTTAGTCAGGAGGGTGCTTGCGAAAAAATCCCTAATGTCAGCAAAATCTTTTGCTGAAAATCAGTGAGCTGATTTTAAGCAACAAAACTAGTGGAATCAGCAAAAGGTTTGCTAACATTTAGTTGATTAAAAATTAAAACTAGAGCCAAAAACGAGTAGTTTTCAGAAACTACTTGTATTTGTAGTTGTCAAATTTCAACAAATTTTAAAACAAAACACTAAAAGTTTTTAAAATCTACTAGTTTTTGGTTGTAGTATAAATGTTTTTTTTTAACTTTTTTATACATTTGTTCAAAATATATTACTACCTTTTACCGATTTTTATAGTTTCATTTTGTGCGCCCAGGTAGGCTAGTTGGTAGCGTGCTGGCTTATCAGTGCGAGGGTAGTGGGTTCGATTCCCACCAGAGGCACTGGTCTGTTTGTAATAATATGATTATTAATTAATAAAATAAAAAATAAAAAAATAGTTTCATTTATTATTTTCATTTATTTAAAGTTTCATACAAATTTAACCACAAAAAAGCAATATTGTCATGTGTTTGTTTCCGTTACAGTTATTATAAATTTAAATTTTTTTTGTCAAAATAAATATTCCAAAAAATTGGTCTCCGTGTTTTTATTAAAATCTTTTGTTTATATGCAAAATTATTTTAATTCAAATTACAAGAAATTGAAAAAGTTTACACAAATGTGTGTGTGTATTAGATTATTGAAATTACTCAAGTTTCTAACTTACTCGATTAACCGAGTATGATTTTAAAATTACTCAAGTAACTCGAATAATATTAATAATTTGATATCATTAATTTTTCCTTAAAAACACGCAAAAAAAAATACAAAATTAAGAGTTCCAAAAAGAACATCAATTAATTTAAACTAAAAATAAGTTCTTAAATAATATACAATTGAGATATTTTCCCTGCAGGAAGCTTGGGGTCAAGTGTCTCCAAGTCTCCACTTTTGTCTACTATTTTGTTGACATTGTCAACTAAGCGTCTACACTTTTTACTTTATTTACTCACTAGTAAATTTTTGGTTCCAATGTATACATATGGTCCCATTAGAACTAATTAGTCACTAGTGAATCTATGGTTCTTATGTCTACATGTGGTCCCATAAGAACTAACGAGTCACTAGTGAATCTTTGGTCCAATGTCTGCATATGGTCCCATAAGAACTACCTAGTCACTAGTGAATCTATGTTTCTAATGTATACATATGGTGCCATAAGAACTACCTAGTCACTAGTGAATCTTTGCTTCCAATGTCTACATATGGTCCCATAAGAACTACCTATTCACTACCTAGTCAATAGTTCTAATGTCACTAGTGATTTTCAATGACACGTACATGTTAAATGTCTATTGCAAATTACATTGCCTGGGGAATATTTGGTTAGTAGTACTGGTGACAAAGTCAATAGTGAATCAATACTTTTTCACTATTGACATTTCCTGCAGGGTTACTATTATTTCTTTCGTTATCATAAAGATCGACTTTAAGCTTTTTGGGCAAATATGAAAAATAATACGGCATAGCAGTCCATGCCTTGGAAAAATATAAAGAAAAATTATATTACTTTTTCGCGATCATTAACAAGCGAAAGAGTTTTGTTCGAGTTTATTTTGTTTGCAAAATAGATAATTTTTAATGTATGTTATTAAGTTGAATAAAGATCCGAAAGAAAGCAAAGAGTGACGTCTAAATCCGACCTGTTACACCAAAAGATGATGAATTCAGTTTAATCCGATTTTGCAAAAAAAAAAACGTCATCACAATCTAATAGTTTTGCGATTGTTGCGATTTTTTTATGCTGTTGAATATATAAAAATATATGTATATCCAAATGCAGCGTAATTTCTGGAATTCAGATATTTTGTCTTAATTTTTCTTTTTTTTAGTTTCGATGTCTACATAAACTAACCCTTCATTTGAGTATAATAATAAGAGAAGACAAATATGTTATTTTTTGCCGTTTTTTAAGATTTTCAAGCTTTAAAACTGCCTTTTTCAGATATTCTTTGCTTTAAAAGATTTTTTTCTCCAAATTTTTTTATTTTTTCTTTTAAAAAGTGTATTTTTTTACCTTTTTGCAAATTTTCTATTTTTAGCTTTTTTTCATAATGTCATAATGTCTGTAATTGTTCAAGCAAATTGTTAGGTATAGGTCTGTGGGGAACGTTCTTTTCTCCAAAACAACCAAGAAAAGTGCAACGTAAAAAAGTTGTACGCCTACTAAAAAAGTATTACAACGGGGACTGTTAAATTTCTATATATTTTATAAAAAATACGAAATATTTAATTTATTTTTATAAAATCATACACTCAAATAAAAAAGTTAGTAAAGTCAGCAAAAAATTTTGCTGAGTCAGCAAAATTTTAGTCAGGAGGGTGCTTGCAAAAAAATTTCTAATGTCAGCAACATCTTTTGCTTAAAATTAGCGACCTGATTTTTAGCAACAAAATTAGTAGATTCAGCAAAAGTGGATTAGAAATACAAAAGCCTTGCTAAAAATTAATAATTTTTTTGATGAATTTTAGTAGATTGAAGAAAAACGCAAAAAATTTGTAGAAAAATTGTAATTTAGTTAATTTATTTGCGGAAAATCTTAAAACATATTTTTGTGATTCTGTTTAAAATAATTTATAATACGTTACAAAATATAAAAATGTTCATACTCCCAAATTGACGATATGAATAAATGTAATATGTAAAAACAATAGAAATAATTATATATGTATAACATAAACGAAATTATTTTTAAACTACTTACATCAATTGTTGTCTAAATGATGCTATCTTTTAAAGGAACGCAAATGCCGCAGTAAATTATAAAAACGAAACAAAAAACTAACAAAATTTAACATATACAACCCTTTTTTGCAATAACAAAAAGAAAACAGAAAAATCTACCTAAGATGTATGTCTTTGTCTTTCGCTTTAGTCTGTCTACTTATTGAATATTTGTTTGCAATTTGACCACACAAGATTAGTAATATATATAAACATTTAGTTTACAAATACACATTTAATCTTTATTAAATTTAAATATTTTATTTTGTCTTTTATTTAATTAATAGATTAATAGATTAAGTTGTTTTAATTCACAATTTTGTTTTATGTATGAAAAACAGATATAAAAATCTTCCATGGTTGTTTTTTTATATTATATCTTACTATAGCTGTACTTTTTAGTATAATTTTCCTTGGTACTGCTACATCTAGACATGCATCGACATCTTATTCATTCTGCGTATATCTTTCAGTCTAGTTGTCGTTCACACTATTGATGTGCTAATCAACAAAATTTTTTTTAGCAAAATAAATTAGTAAAACATTAGTAAAATATTAGTAAGACATTAGTTCAAAACAGTTTAGTGCTGAATAAGTGTAAATAAAATTTTTGCTTAAAACATAATTTTAGCAAAAAATTTGCTGAAAAATAGTATACCTGATTTACAAGATGTTTTACTAACTTTTCTACAAACTTATTTCTTTGAGTGTAGATTATTCGAACAAAATTGTTTGAGTTATTCGTGGCCATTTTAATTTACTTGAACAACTAAAATTCATCGATTAATAGAGTAACGGTTAACCGATTGGACAACAATGGAATTTGTTAATTCAAACACTCATTTTTAAATTAAAATCTATTTTCAACAAATATTTTGTTTGAAATGCTTGTAAATTCTTTAAAACAAACATTCTAAATTACAAAAAAATCAACAAAAGGGTGTTCATATTTACAAATCATCATTGTTGGTGCCAATTTAAAATCCTGTTTTTTGTATTTACCATAATGTTCTAGGACACTTGTTTAATATTACAAACAGAATTTTGAAATTTATTTCAGTGTACATTTTGTAGAACAAAAAAAAAACAAACCAAACCAAAAAACTGAAATAATTTTAAATAACTGAACATAACTTTTATTTTTACTGATCTGTAGTTAAAATTTGAACATTTATTTTAACTTACTATTCATTTGTTCTTATGGATTTTGTTTTAGTTATTTAAACGATATTTAAAAATAAATAACATGAAACATTTGATTTAAATGAAAAGTACGATAAGTAGACCGGATTTTAAATAATTTATCATTTATGTTAAATTACATTTTCAGTTAATTTAAACTACAAACAATTTTGAGTGTATGTACAGTGCACTCGTGATAATGTGAACACTGCATTACGTGAACACCGCTTAATGTGAACACATTTTATTTTACATTGACTACTCTAAAAGGTGAACAAAGTACGAAAGCTCTATAATGTGAACAGAAAAAAAGTCAATGTGTTAGTTGGAAATGCGTAAATACGCTAAGAACTCAATTTTTTCTAAGTTTTGGGATTCCCCTATTTTAACTGTTTCACTGCATTAAGGACAGAAGATACATAAAAACTATTTTAGTTGCTATTTTTACTTATTGCTGAAAGGTTGTTTTTTCGTATTTTGTTTCAAAATGTGTTCAAAAAAAAACCAAACTTTTTAAAATTAGATAAAAAGGCAGACATTTTAAACGCTCTTAAAGTGGGAGCTAGCGTATAATATAATATATAAACACAATTTTTTTTATTAACAGTTAATATAGTATAAAACATTTTATATATACATACATATGTAGTATTTTTACATAAATCTTCATTCGGAAAGGTGAACAGCTCACAAACGTGCACACTCCCGGTTTTAATTAGTTCACATTATCGCGAGTGCACTGTATATCTGCAAAAGTTTGGCTAAGAAATGTCCATCGGATCTTTAGTAAGTTAATCCGCTTTTAAAATTTAAAATTTCCCGGTATCCATATTACTGATATCCTAAAAATTTTTTTTTTTAATTAAATGAATGCCATTGCATACATTCGAATTAAGTTTATACAAAGTAAATTTCTCTAGAAGCCTATTAAATATATATTGTGCAAAAAAAAATTTGTTGACATAAGAAAGGCGCATATATTGTAAAAACCTTTATAACACCAAAAGTGGGTGCATTCACATGTCTCAAGAGCTTGTTATGTGCTCGATATGCAATAATATATACAAGAACAACAAGAACAAAAAAACCACAATATATTAAAGAAGAATGCAATAACACAAATCCAGCAAAAAAAAAAAAAAAACAGAAAACATCATACAAAATTTTCTACACAAGACCAAGGTCCCCTCTTACAAACATTTTTGTCATATTAAAGAAGTCTAAGCAAGTAAGAATTGAAAAAATCAATTTCAAAACGCGCTTAAACATAATCCAACAAAAATATTTACAGTCGCTCCAAAAAGTGAATGCACACAATTAAAAAAAAAAACAAAAGTCAGTAAAGTCAGCAACATTTTTGATATGAGGATACTTGGAGAAAAATTGCTAATATCAGCACAAAATTTGCTTAATTCAGCAATATTTTTGCGTAATTTAAATTTTTTTTGCTAATATTGATAAGTTTACTGCTAGGATCATCCAAGTAAAAATGATTATGACTTTACTGACTTTTTTTTGAGTGCACCACAAATTTACATTTTCAAATAACTTTAACATTCACTCATTTAACTTTTATCAAAATTAGGTCACCACTTTTTATTTGCCATACTATATACTTTATAATTGAATAGTTCATGCGAATAAGGACGAATAGACCACTTTTTCGCAAACACGTTTTTTTGCATAAATGCATTTTATTAGCAGAGCCCTACAATCCTATGCAGAAATTTTGAGGAAATTTTGACTTTTAAGTCTAAAAAAATGACTGAAAGTGCAATAATTCGTATATTTTTATATTTTTGTTTAAATTGGGAGTGAACTAACGCACAATTTTGATTAAATACAACACAAAAATTTTACTTTCGGTAAGTCATGGTTCACACACGGCAATTATAATTGCCCAATTCTTCTTCAATTCTCCTTTGAACTTGCTCTTGTGTTCACACAGGAAAAGTTTGTTTCAGCAATTTTCGTATATAAACCTGCAGTATTGAAAATTGCGAATGACAAATCAAAACGGAATTGGAGTACGGGCAATTCTGTACCCCCTATCATACTCTTTCACTCCCTCTTCTATAAACTCAAGAATTGCGCAATTATAATTGCTGTGTGTGAACCTAGTCTAACAATGTGTTAAAAGAACATTACGAGGAACAAACCACACTTATTATATTGGCAAAAAATTTTACCGTTCTTGAGTTATAAGACTTTAAAGTGTGGAAAGCAAAAAGGGCGAATATCCATCCTTAACAAAATATTATATAAAAATTATTTAGCTGCGAGTTTAAAATTGATATTAGCTAAAATTTGAAATTGTACTTAATTGTCCTTAAAGTGTTACAAACAAATACCAACCATAGTTCGTCAAGTTTTGCAAGTCTCATGAAAATGTAGTCAACATCTGCTGAAAAATAACATATTTTTATTCAAATTTCAATACATTTTTTTGGATATTCGCCCAATTTTTGGCAAGTTCTCTTTCGAATACCTTACTAAAATTTGGTAGATGTGACTTAAATCTTTAAGCTAATACCAAAAAGTTGACAAAAATATTATTTTTTAACCGTTTCCAGCGTTTTTATTGTCCCCTGTAAAATTCTATAAATGGTCTATTCGTCTTTATTCGCATGAACTGTTCTATTATGGAATAAAGAGATCCAAAAGACACAAAAATATCAACAGACTCAGAAATTTCTATTTTGAAACTCCACAAAGTGAGTCCTCACTAATGTTTCTTCTCTAAAATGCATCCTTTGGCACACCAATTTATGATAAATTTATATTCCGTTATTCCCTATAAGCTATAATTATATTCGAGAGAGCGAATTGGATAATGTTTGAGTCACATTAATTGGACTATTTGCCAATTTTTCCTATATAGTTCTAACCAGATAATTTTTAGGGTTCGTTTTTACTATAGCCAGTCGCGGATCCAACTTTTTCAGGGGAAAGTTTTTGATCAAAAATTTTTTACCTTAAAATTTTTTTTTTCATGTGTCCTTTTTCGTTAGTCTGCCTAATATAGACATGCTTCTTCTATTTGTCAAGCGTCTATTATTAAATAAAGGCATTATTTATCCAAATTTAATGGATAGTTGTGTAAAAATCTGTATTTTAGCAAAAAAAAAAAATCGAGAAAATTCTTTTTTCATTAAACTGGTTTGCAGACTAATTTCGGCGATTTATGATAACAAATCAACCTAAAAACGTATGATTGATGAAGACAATTTCTACACAGAGAACATTTTAGTGGACGAAAAATATTGAAAATTGTTAGTAAACTAATGTAACTTTTCTTCATAAAGTGAACTACTTTTAACAAAACTAGTTTTTTAATGAAATTTTTTCATTGAGTGAATTAAACTATTAATTAAAAAAAATATTATATTTTTTAGACGTTTTTATGAAACTTCCATTAGGACGAGCTCCAGTTGCTTCTATGCAAAAAATTATTAATATCATGCATAGAATTCTCATAGTGTATAACACGACCTAACAGTTTGGCAAAAAAAAAATATATTTTATCGTTTTTTTTTTTTTTTTGCATTTAGATTAATTATAGACAAGTTACGTATTGCACTAAGAGAATTATCTGCATGATATAAAAGAAATTGCATTGGAACTCGTCTATTGAAAGCTTTTATTAAGTTAATGCAAGTTTTCATAAAATTGTACGAAGAAATACCATTTTAGTTATTTATCAAACATTTCTTTCACTCAATTTAAAAGTTTTATTAAAAAGCTGGTCTCATAAAAAATGTGAAGCATTTTAATAACTCGGCGTTACAAATTAGAATAAATTTAATATACTTTCAAAATGACCTAATGTAGGTTGTAAGCCTGGTTGAGTAAATCACTTTTAAATTTTAAGATTTTTGAATACACCCTCAAAGTAAAATACGAATTCCGCGAAAAATATACAATATTTATCTTATGATGATTAGGTAGGAAAGGTAGTGGTGAGAGCATGCAAGAGTGGCAAGTGTCCAAAACGTACATATCAAATGAATATAATCTGGTATACGTAATTTTGAAGTTTTTAAAACATATTTTCAGTATAGACCACCAGCCATTGGTTCTCTAGTCCAAAATCTATTCGACTAGGTTAACGGCCCAATGTAATATGTAACTATTTGTGGTTTCAGTTTTATTTTCAAAAATGTTGTAAAACAGCTCTCCAATAATTGTGAAAGGCATGGTAGAGAAGAATGAGTGTATTTTCTAAAAATCATAACTACATTGTAAATGTTCAATTTTTCTGAATCAGACTGCGCAGTTTCTGGTATTGAACATTCGTCAGTGACCCTGTTTTTTTATAATTAATGTAATATTTTGTTATGTTTTTATTTGTTAGATTGCGTCTATATGAAAATTTTCTGTGCAATCACTGACCGGGGTATAAATAAACTGATTTCTAATGCCACATGCACTCGCACTACACGTTAGACAGAGCGCTTTAGCGCACTGACCTATCGTCAGGTCGAGATTTGTTGTGATTGAAACTAGTTTTATTCAATACACGGTGTTTTTGTTCTTCCATACATAATCTCAGAAGTACAACTCCAACAACACAACAGTTCTGTTTTTAGAAACCTACCTCACTCTAATGTCCACTGTTTTCCCATATGTCTCCAATAATCTTGATTTAATTTTAATCAAAAATTTTTATTAAAATTCTGAAGAAAAATATTGGAGATATTGAAAGTAATTGAAAAAAATTATCTGTTTAGAGATTTATGGGAGACTTTAGATTAGATTAGAGTGGCACTATGCACCGCGACCAGAAGTTGGTATTTTGTGCTGCCAGCGAATACACCCTATTGGTTCAGGCTCCCTACGAAGCCAACTATCCTACGAGGTAAACAATTCCAAACGTCCGATGGCGTCACTATTCGACCACCAAAATAACGCTCCCTCCTGTCGGAGAGCCTCGGACATTTGCAGAGAACATGCTCTGAGGTCTCGGGTTGCAATTCACAAAACATGCACGTATCCGTAGAGGATCGTCCCATCTTGTACAATTGATACAATTGAGACTTGGGAAATAGTCCGATTTATTTGACCCAAAGATTGTCTAATGCCCTTCCCTTGAATATAATTAGATATAATAAGAAATAACGGAACCAAATTTAACATAAATTCTTGAACCAAAGGATTGATTTTTAAGAAGAAACTTAAGTGAGCACTCACTTTTTTGAGTTTCAAAACTGATGTTTAAAATTGGAGGAATATTTTGGGACTTTTTATTTCATAATAACAAAGTGGATATTATGCCAAATATAAAGTGGTGACTTTAATTTAATAAATGTTAAAATATATAATACTTTAAATCATTAGAAAATTTAAATTTGTGGTGAGCACTCACTTTTTGAAGCGAATGTAAATAAAAAATAATCATGTTTCTGCATTACACAATTTTCAAAGTTCAAAAAAAGTGAAAATTTCTTCCTTTTTTTCAACTGCAGGGAAGAAATTAAAAAATTCCTTAGTATTGCAAATGTACATATAATATTTTTAATTGGATTTCATGTTCTGAAATGTACTCATACATACATATGTCAAAAAATATTGTTATATGTATGTATGTATGTATGTATGTATGTATGTATGTATGTTTGAAAACATCCAGCTCCCTAGGGGAGTTATTTGCATTTACGTATGTGTATAAAGGAGTTGTATTATCCTGATATATGCTGTGACATTTTTTTTTTTTATTTTTAGCATTTTTGTTGTTGTTTATTTTAAACACCAGAAGTCAGACAAATTTAACAAGGCATGTTTAATTTAAACAAAAAAAAAACTTTTTTTTTTTGTTTTTGCTCATATGAATTGTTGAGAAATCATAAAGTGTAAATTAAGGGAAATTGTTAAGAAATTTGTAATGATTTAGTACCGTTCTTACAACCTCAAGTTAAGAATTTAACTAAATTTAAATGAATATGCTTTGAATAAATTTAAAAAATTTCAGCTTTTCTTTTACGTCTTAATAACTGTAAGTTTTTTAAACATCATGACTGGCATGAAATGACATTTTTATGCTTGACAAGTGTTTTTTTTTGTAATTTCTTTTTTTATATTTTTACAATCGTAAAAGAAAATGCAAATATAATTAAAATGAAGATAAATATAATTTGACAATATGGCAAACAATTATAGCTAAAGTAAGACTAAACTCTAATATCCGTGGCGTTTAAACCCCGATACTTCCATTGTAAAGAATGATAAATTGACAACATCGATTTAACGGATTATTTTAAATTTCGCTGCATCACACATTTTATTTTTTTAGTATTTTTAATGATATAACTTTTAAACGGCCCAACATTTTTTATCGCGGTTTTTTTAATATATCGCACAACCAGTTCAAAAGTGACTTAACTCAAAATTTTAATTTTTCGGTTTTATATGCTTAAACTATGCACAATATACTTGTTTATCTATAAAAAAAAATATCAGTGTATTTCGTTGTTGTTAACTGTTGCTAAAAAACAGTTATGTCTTTCTTTATGTTTCAATTGGTATAGAGTTGCAAATATTTTTTTTTTCGATTGAAAAATGAAAAATTTTGAGTTGAGTCACTTTTGTACTGGGTGTGCGATATGTTTTTACTATTCATTCGAATACCGTATAGTAGCACTATTCGGCAGAATTATTCGGTTAAAATAAACCACCTGAATTTTTAGCTAAAAAATTTTGAAAATCAAGTTTTTCATGTAAAAAAAGATGATTAATTCTCAAATATAATCATCTTTTATGATTTTATATATTTTTCTGATATGCGACGAAATTATTATTTTTCCGCATGAGTGTGCCTTTTTCAATAAGCTTTCCAACGATGTATAACATGATATGAAAATAATGAACTTTAGAAACAAAAACTTAAAAAAAAAACTAAAATTAGCATATAAAAAGGTACCAAAAGGTACTGTTACGCATTTTTATTTGCACTAGTGAATTCTAGTACTTAAGTAGACAATATACACTTAAGTAGACAATATGCAAATTCAACTTTAAAACTTTTTTTTAACATAATAGTATGATGTTAATTTAATTAAAAAATTAAAATATGAATAAGGAACATCATAATGTGATAATTACTTGTGAAAAAGAGATAACAATAGGATTAAAAAGAGAAAGCATTCTAGATGAAAAATAAATTGTTCATAGGTATTAGTTAAAAACAATACATTGTGAATGCTATGATTGACAAAACTTCACTTAATTACCACACTCTGGGTGTGGTAAGTCGACTGTGACTCAACTCGCTAAGAGGTGATACTACGAGTCCATAGCCTGATGTATAGCTGTGGGTTTGAAACTCACTACGACACAAAGTAAAAAGTTTTTCATATAGAGCAATTTAACTATATAAAATATTTTGTTCAATTGAGACATAAATTACCCACTGAGGAGTCCTTGGAGGGGACGAAACTGCGGCTGTCTGGCATAACCATTGTGTCCGTTAAATTTTTCAATAAAAATGTTTTTTTTCTTCTTCCTGTAAACTAGGAAAATTATTTAGTAATTAATTGTAATACAAATAATTACGATTGTCATTAGGTGACAGTAACAAACAAAACCATTTTTTTTTTTTTTAATTGTTGTACTTTAGGTCATAATTGTTGCGTTAATTGTTAATTGCTGTGGCTTTAGGTCATAAATTTAAAAAATTAAAAAAAAAAACTAAAATTTTTATATTTTAATTATCATTTATTTTATTATTATTTTTATCTATCGAACTTCACTTTCAAGTGGATTTGGAGCCTTATGTAAATTCGAAAAAGCCATGGTATACCAAAACAAAAATTAGGCTTTTAATCTGTAGAAATTATGTCCTTTTATTATGTTTAAATAAATTTGGTTCCATTAGAATAAAAGATTAAGTTTTGCTAAGATTCATATTTTGTACATTTTTTTTGTTCAACATTGTAGTTGGACCTTGATAATTGTTTGCTATAATTTTAGCTCATTGATAAGTATTATAAAGTGATAAAGAATTTATTTGTATTTTTCCAAGAAATTTAAATGTCGAACAGTTCACATCTAGTCTCCGGTTTTTTTTTATTTAATTTAATTTTAAAATGTATTCTGTTCAGAATTGTCGGTTTATGAAAAAAATCTGATTTATACTAGATTTACACTATAGATATAAAACCCGGTTTCCGAATTATTCGAGAACCGTTTTTTTTCAAATTATCTTTGTTCTTTTTATGTTTTTTTACGCTATTTTGTGCCATTTGTGCCTTTTCGGATTTTCCGATTTTTATTTTGCTTTAAATATGTAAATTAGGGTTAAAACATTTTGTTTGCAAAATTTGTACCTACCATCACGTGGTAGGGATTACTATATTAATAATAAAAATCACTTTTCGGGTAATTTTCTAACAAAAATCTCCCACATAAAGTGCAATTTCTAAAAATGCATTTTTTTTTCGTTTCTACTATTAAAGAAAAAAAATTAACTGCACAATATTTTTTAAAATACCTTTTACGTAAAGTGCTCTAAATTTAAAAGCTTTTGTGTCCCTTAAGATCGATACGATCGTTAGAGCCTAATTGCTTTACAAACATGGCCAAATATTGATTTTCAGTTTACAAAAAAAAAAAAAATATTCCCAACATCTAAAAGGTTTATGCGGGAACTTTTTTGAAAATAGCCAAAAGGTAATATAATGTTTCTTAGTATTATTTTATATTGATAAGTAAAATTTGATATTTGCAAAAAAGTCTAAAATTACAACCCTAAAATACATTCAATTTTGTCGTTTTTTGTCTTCTCTGATAATAACTTTAAAGGCTATAAAAAATGTTGCTTACAAAGAAGGTTTTTATAGAATAGTTCGATTTTTTTTAATGCACAATTTATTGTTTTATTTCACATTTCCACATTTAATCCACATCGGTGAGTGTACCGGTAGGAGAGCCTCCGTTTTAGGCAAATATAATTTTACTACACTCGCGATATTTTATCGTTAAAAACAAATGAATATGTACTTTAAAACTACTAAACATATAGTTAAAAACCGGTCTACTCACTTTTCTTTTAAAACAAATGTATTTTTAATTTTTTTTTTAACTATTAAAAAATTAACTCAAAATCTGTAAAAATAAAATAAAATCTATCAAAAATAAAATAAATTCTTTTAAAAACTCCGAAATCCGTAAAAATAAACGATTTTATTTTAACTATCAAAAAATTAACTCCCAAATTATTTAAAACAACTGTTTTTATTTTTTTTTTACTATCACTAACTTTTTGGTTCCATTAAAAAACTTTTTGTAAAAAGAAATTTTTCAATTAAAATAATTGATTGTACAGAAACACAGTATTTATGTGTAGTTTGTTAATAAATGGTAAAATAAGTTAAATAAAATATTTCTTTGTAATTTAAATGTTTATTCCTGAAAAAACAAATTTCACTGATTACTTTTTAAGTAAACTACAATCAGTTACTTTGAGATAGGCGTGGTAGAGAAGATTAAGCATACTTTTCTAAAAATCATAACTACATTGTAAATTTTTATTGAATTAGACTGCGCAGTTTCTGGTAACACAACCTTCATCAGTAATCCCTTTGACAATACTGTAATTATTTGTTATTGTTTTTATTGTTTGATTGCATCTATATGAAATGTTTATTTATTAAATGCAATCCTGACCGTGGCTTGAACCTGCTTTCTTTGCCACATGCACTTCGCACTACACTTTAGACAGGCGCTTTAACCACTTGATCTAAAGTCAGGTCAATTTTTGCTGTGGCTTAAAACCAGTTTCAATTACATGGGGTCGATTTTACATTTAATTGTAATTGCAGAAGATAGCTAAGACAAACACCACAACAATTCACAATTGTTAGAAAATCATATGTAATCTAATTTCCACTATTTTCCCAAATTTTGTGAGTTAGCGACAACTATGATGTATTTTTTGTACATACGGTAGTTTGGCTATTCACGTAGTTAGGGAAGAGTTGCCAGGGAGCAAATTTTTGATATATTTTATTGGTGATTTTTAAAATATTGTGAGTGTACTTTAAATTTGTTCAAAATTAGTTTAGTCAAAAAGGTCTAAAACTATCGCTATCTTGTAAATTTAAACGCTGCAATTTGACAATTTTTTGAATTTACGTATGTAGATCAAACATAGAGTTTCCCAATTAATTCCTTATTTAGAAAATATCTAAAATGCATCATAGAAAAGATATCTGTTTAGTTTATACACAGGAAAAACTAAAAACGGGTTTCAATTAAAAATTTTATTGAATCAATTAATATTTTAATTGATTTTGCACCTACCACTGAAATGATAGTATTAACTAAAAAAAATTGCAATAAAATAAAATAAAATAATAATAATATCAATTAAAAGAGTTATTGTTTTTCTTTACAACCTCAATTAAAAAGTTTAGTTAAATTGATTAAAACTTTAATTGAAACTTGAGAAGAAAACAATGGTAGTTTTAACTGAAAACTCGTATTAAATTAAATAAAAAAAGAAATGTAGGTTTGTTAATTAAATTGACATTTTATTTATAATAAAATTAGAGCTTTTTAATATAAAAATGTATTATAAGGAATCATATAAAAGTTAAGAAAAATTTTTTGTTTTCCTTGTCTTGTCTTGAACTTTTTCTTGTAATTGAATTGCTTTCTTAAAAAAATCACACACAACTTTAAAATGATAGTTTAATGATACTTATACTTATTGAAAATTTAATTATTTACAAAAATAATAGTTTAATTGTCCTTTTTCGATAAGGTTTATTTTTAAATCCATATGTACACTTTTATTACCACAGATAAAATACGAAACTAAATTAAGTTTCTTCTCGTATACACGAATATCTCAACAAAAAGAGTGTTGCAAACTCTAGTGAAATACTACGATTTTGCGTGTATTTGAAATCGGTAAACTATTCAACTTATTAAAAGTTAATCATTTGTGATTTTTTTTCTTTTTATTTACAAATTAAATAATATATTGATATAATTAAACCTTTGTTTGATTATTTAATCTAAATAAAATAAAAAAAATTGTTTGCCAAATTTTTAAAAATTTTGTTTACATGTTGGCAACACTGTATAAAAGAAAATTCAATAAATTTTTTAATTGAATCAATTAAAAAAATTGTTTAAATTGCCATTGATATTCAAACAATCGATTAATTAGATATTTTTGGCCCATAATTTTTTCTGTGTATGTTAACATTTAGATTTTGGGTATTTTTTTTTGCAATTTATACAATAAATTTCCGATATCTGCAATATTTAGTGATTAAAAAACCCGAAAAAACCGGTTATTCAAACCGTTTTTTAATTTAAAACCCCGAAAATTGGGGTTTAAAAAAATTTTAAATTTACACGTGTTCGAAATTGTATATGGGACTTTTTTTTTTTTTTTATTTAATTGAAGCTTAAACTCAGTCTAGCATTTATAAATATATTAACGATGATTCATAATATGTAGTAGACTATAGCAAAAAGTCAAACTTAACCCTTGGAACAAATTATAATCATAATAATCATCGTCATTGACAAGACCATAATCATTAAACATTATGAACAATGAAACAAAAATGTTTGCATATAGCATGTGCTAAATGCTAAAAAAAAGCAAAAAGACTTCAGGTGGAGCAGGGTATATTGATTGCAATAAAATATTAAAGGAGCAAATAAGGAGTAAAACATTACAGCAAATTTGCATGTTATGTAGAAGAAGAATAAGAAGAAAAACAAAAATTAAGAAGTGCGTGCAAAATTACAGGAAATTAGTGTAAAAAACGGTAGACGACACATTAAAAACAACAACGAGAATGTCTGGCAAAAATACAACAACACTAAACAGGATATACAAAAAACCTTAAAGAAAAATATATGACGAATTTCAAAAATTGTCGACACTTTGAGGTAAAATATTAAAAAAAAAAAAATTATGACATGAATAACCCTTTTTGTATGTGTTAGCCTAAAGGTGTCCAAAAAAATTAAAGTGATTTCTAAAGTCAAGCGATTTTGGGCTAGTTTTTTTTCTTTGTATGTAAAAACATTTAATATGAAGTTTGGTGCCGATTGGATAAAGAAAACACGAGGCGGAAATCGATTGAAAATTGAAAGTGTATTTTGCATGGGGGAAAAATGGCTTCTTTTGCGTTTTTTCAAAAAATTGTTTATATTGAAGCAGTTTTTATTCCATATTATAAATTAATCGAGATGAAGACAAAAAAGTGTTTTCAAAAAGATATAAAAATCCAAAATCGGTTAAGAATTACCCGGGTAAAAAAAAAAAATACCCCAGACCACTAATGTGCCAAATACCACTTGATCAAACATTTCGAGCCCACATCCCAAACGTTTTCGAAATTAAATTCCAAAATATTTTTTTTTACTTACTGGACCCATTAACTGTTAGATATGAAATATTTAATTTTTAGGATGTCGGTATCCTGTCCTAAGGTGACGTCGAAAACCAACAATATTTTTGGGGTATTTTTCAAATCTCCAATTTAAAATTTTAAAAAATATTGTTCAATAAACTTAAAAAAAAAAATAGTTTCGCGCACTAAGGTCTCATTAAGTATAAAATTTAAAATAAAAATAACAGAAACTACACATATCCCCCGTTTAATTTAGTAAGGGCAGCTATTTAAATTCGGCGGATTTCGAGGAAAACGCTTTTTTTGCACAAAATTCGATCATAGGATAAAATTTATCTACTTTTAACAAGTAACAATTAATGCTATTCAGAGTTTTATGAAACAAACTACAAGCACTATATTCTGAAAATTTGGTCAAAATCGAACTACGGCAAAGGTCAAATTTCAAGGGCAAAGGTCAATTTTTTCGAAATTTTGAAGATTTCATGAAATTGATAACGAAAAATCATGTGGTATCTTCGTGTTTGAATGAAAGTTGACTTAACTATTTTCCGTAGTTGGTATTTATTATTTAAAAAGAAAAAATACTTAATTAACCCTTCTGTGCACTTGGGGCCAAAAATGTCCCAATATTTTTTAACATTAAAAAACGCAGTTTCTTTCAACTATCTGCATAATAGAGGTAAAATTTTTGAATTATAAATAACAAAATACAGATTTACTTTATTTAATTTAATTACCTAAAAATCGTTAAATGCACTTTCTCTCCAACTACAAAAAGATATAAATCTATATTTTTCTATTTATAAATACAAATGTTTAATTTTATTATACAGATATTTTAATGAAGCTGCGTTTTTAATGTTACAAAATATTGAGTAATTTTTGGCCCAAAGTGCATTAAACGATTTTTAGGTAATTTAATTAAATTTGTAAAGAAAACTTCATTGTGACAAATTTCATTAAATTTCATCCAAGAAAATTCGCTTTGTGATTCAGTTTAAAAAGTTTTTAATGTTGAAAAAAAAAAAAACATTTAGGTCAGAATGTTTTCGGTTTTATTGGAACTCACAAGTTCTGAGAATTTTTATTAAAATGGATCAAAACTTGAGCTTTTTTTATATAAAGAAATCTAATTTTTTGTAAATTTTAAAAATCAGTTCAATTAGTACAGAGTTTAAAAAATCTGTAGAAATCAGTACTCTATTTTCTCATCAGTCCACGCGGCCAAAAATCAGTACATGTACTGATCAAATTAGTAGAAATGGTCTCCCTAGTTTAGGGTTAATTTTATTTGCAGGAAATTATATTCAATATTTTAAAATTCGTAAATTTTAAATTTGATATAAAATTTCTGTTTGAGGTTATGAAAATTTTGTTTGCTGCAAACAATTTAAAGTCCTTAAAATTTGTTGATACATTTTCGATTTTAGTAATACGCTAATTAAAATCTTTTATTTGGTACGTGTTGTCGGAATTAATACAGTGCTTTAATTGTCACAAAGCGAAATGGGCTATGAAAACGATTTCTTTCGGCATTTTAACTGGAAAATTTGTTTTCTAGACGACAACGTCGATGCCGCTGCAGAAATGGTAGTCAATATTATTATGCTAGGAATGAAACTTTTTATTCCAACGAAGCATATTTCGGCTAAATCAAAACACAAGTGTTGGTTTAACCAGACGTGCAAAAATGCAGTCAGATCCAAAGAGGCAGCGTTCAGTAATTGGCGTTCGAATAAGAACGCCGTTACTGATCTGCATCGCAAAAAGGCGAAAACCGAGTGTGCCAAGGTACTTAGACGCAAAAAGGTTTTATATGAACGGCGTCTACGTGTCAAAGTTCTTTCTGCTCCTCGGGGCAGTAAGACCTTTTGGTCGTTTGTTAAATGAGTAAGGGATAATGCTAGTTCTTCTATTCCAACTCTTTTAAAGGACGATCAATCATTCACTGACCCGGTTGATAAGGTTAACCTTTGTGCTGAACTTTTTGCAAGAAATTCTTTCTTCCCGGAAAGCGATCAACCATGCCCGTTCTCGAAAGGGTATCCTATACTATGCCTTTGATTTTTTTTTCGGGCCTGGGCAGTCAAAAGATGGCATATCAGCACTGGTGCTGAAACAGTGCTCTTTAACGTTGGCACGTCCAATGGCAAAACTTTTCAGCTCTTCGTACCGTGCGAGAATCTTCCCCTCATGCTGGAAGGTGGCCAATGTCCAGCCAATCCCTAAAAAGGGTGCGGCTAAAAACCCTGAAAATTACCGCCCAATCGCAATTTGCTCTGCGCTCTCCAAAGTGATGGAGACCCTGGTTAAACACCATCTTGTGAAATATTTAGAGACCAATTCACTTTTAAATGATCGACAGTATGGCTTCCGTAGTGGTCGATCTACGGGAGACCTGTGGGCGTTTCTATCGGAACGTTGGAGCCGGTCACTCCACCACTTTGGTGAGAGTAAGGTGGTTGCTCTAGATATTTCCAAGGCGTTCGATCTCGTGTAAATTTCTAGTAAGATTTTCTGGGTTTAAAAAAATAAATTTGTTTAACTTTGCTTGTATTTTTAATTGCAATTTAATTGAAGAATTTAAAAATTTATGATTGCAAAAGCTTAAAACTTCTCAAAATCTAAAATTCCTAGAAATTTTTACGGATTTTTTGTTACACAAAATGTCATACTTTCAAATTTGTTATTACACATTTTGAGGGGCAATTTCAACACATTCGATGATAAAAATTTGTACAAACGTTACTATTTAAAATGTGAAAATCTTGTTGAACTTTAATTTTTGTAAAACGATTTTTCGATTTTTTTTTAACAAAATTCTATAAAAACCTTTATGAAAATTTTTACCATATAGCCATTTAAGCGCATATCGCTCATTTACTAAAAGACTGATATTATTAAAAAAACGCGTTTTAGCAGAAAACGCGTTTAAAGTTTTCTACGCATATCTGTCTCGTTTTTCTCTTAGTGAGAATTGCGTGTGAGTTCGCTTATTACCGAGAAACCCCTGCGTAGCATAGTTTCTCCATATAGTATATGCTCTTTGTACCCACTTTCCAGAAAAAATAAAATATATTCCCTTCTAAAGGGTGTCCCAAGAAGAGCGCAATTTTTAAATTTTAAATAAAACACAGATATTTAAAAAAAAATCGTGAAACTTTATTATATCGTAAAGTAGACAGAATGAGGTTATGTATGGAACAATATATCGTGCAGATGGCAGCCGCGGCTTTGCTGGCATGCACGCGATATTTTAATGAAATTTTCAATGACCGTTTTGCATGAATGCTGCGGTATTTCATTAATGCAGCGTCCAATTTCCTTTTTTAAGGCTTGAGTCGTCGTCGGCTTATTCGCGTAAACCATCGACTTCAAAAAACCCCAAAGAAAAAAAATCTAGTGGTGTTAAATCGCACGATCTAGGCGGCCAATTCTGATCTCCAAAACGCGAAATAACACGACCGGGAAATGACTGATGCAGCAATTGAATTGTTTCTCTGGCTGTATGACATGTGGCGCCGTTTTGTTGGAACCACATGCCCTCCACATCCATTTCTTCAATTCTAGGCAAGAAAAAACTGGTTATCATTTCACGATACTGAACACCATTGACTGTTTGCGCTTGACCTGCCTCATTTTCATAAAAAAAGGTCCAATGATTCCTCCAGCCCAAAAACCACACCACACAGTGACACGTTGAGGATGCATTTGCTTCTCGTGAATCACTCGAGGATTTTCCTCACCCCAAATGCGACAATTCTGCCTATTGACGAAGCCATCAAGATGAAAATGGGACTCGTCACTGAAGATGATTTTATCGGCAAAATCAGCATTTTCATGTTGTCTCTCCAATACCCAATTAACGAACTCCCTTCGCTGTCCATGGTCAGCTGGCTCCATTTTTACTAACCTCGTACCTTCTACTAGCAAACAATAACAATTGTTCAAATGTCAAACAATGACACTTCGAATGTTGCCAGATTTAAAAATTGCGTTCTTCTTGGGACACCCTTTAACTCGAAGCACATACACAATATGAAAACATGATATAAGTAATAAATCTAATTCATTAACTCAAAAATCGAGTTTTTTGACTTATGAAGACTAAAAGACTGATATAATTCATAAAACACGTTTTAGCAGAAAACGCGTTTTAAGTTTTCTACGCAAATCTGACTCGTTCTACGCTCTATCTATTTATTTGGTCACTTTTTTATAAATAGGGTTTTTAATGCTTTTTTCTCTTAGTGAGAATTGGGTGTAAGTTCGCTAATTGCCGAGAGAACCCTGCGTAGCATAGTTCCTCCATATAGTATATGCTCTTTGTACCAACTTTCCAGAAAAAATAAAATATATTCCTTCTAACTCGAAGCACATACACAATATGAAAACATGATATAAGTAATAAATCTAATTCATTAACTCAAAAATCGCGTTTTTTGACTTATGAAGACTAAAAGAGAGATATAATTCATAAAACACGTTTTAGCAGAAAACGCGTTTAAAGTTTTCTACGCATATCTGTCTCGTTCTACGCTCTATCTATTTATTTGGTCACTTTTTTATAAATAGGGTTTTTAATGCATTTTTCTCTTAGTGAGAATTGGGTGTGAGTTCGCTAATTACCGAGAGACCGCTGCGTAGCATAGTTTCTCTATATAGTATATGCTCTTTGCACCCACTTTCTAGAAAAAATAAAATATATTCCCTTCTAACTCGAAACACATACAAGGTATTAAAATTAAATTTTTACACAATATGAAAACATGATATAAGTAATAAATCTCCTTCATTAACTCAAAAATTGCGATTTTTGACTTATAACAGTATTTTAGTAAATGAGCGATATGCTGAATAATAGTGAAAGTAAATATGAAAATAACTTTTTTAACAGAATTTAAAAAAATTTCGCGCGCTACCTAAAATCCGCTCTTGTGCCACAACTTGCACGCGTGTCATAGTTTTTAAGTATAGTCTACCTAACCCTGTCCATTGTTTCTCTCAATTCCAAAAACCTTGAGAAATAAGAGGCATCTAAAGTCAGTTTCGATAATTTTTGAAATTGCTCATATATACCACCAGCAAAAATATATTTAAAAAATGAACTATATAGACAATTACATTAACTTTATAACGAGTCATGGAAGTAGATGATGATTGGTTGGTTGGTTGGTTGTTTGAGCTAGAAAAATATAGTAAGTGTGGTAGCTACATACAAAAAATGGTTATAAAGTGTGAAAAGTATTGAAAAAGGGCAAATAAGGGTTTCAAATTTAAATTTTATTAAAAATAGAAAATGGCGGTAGATAAAATAACAACAATTTTTGGTGGTTACAAAGAACTATGTATGTATGTATTACCTGTTGTAAAATTATATTTGTCATATAAAAAGTTTTTCCGCTGACTGATCATTTCCACTTAAACAAATGTCAGTTTATCACCTTTTTTCGGGAGCCAACAAAAATTAGAAAATGTATAACAAAACCATTATTTTTACCTTTTTTACCTCAAAAAATAAAATATCATTTGGGTCTTGTAGTTATGGTTAACAATAGATGCGGACGTTATTGAAGCATTAAAAAAAAAAAAAACTATCCCTTAAATTATTTGTTAAAGTAATAAATGATAGTCTCGTCTTGTCTGTTACCAAAAAAAAAAAAAAAAAACACATGTGATTGTTATGGCTGGTTGAAAATTGGTTATTGAAAACACATTTAATGTGTGTTAGTTAGTGAAAGTACTAAAACAGGTTGAAAGGTTAAAAAGTAAAGATCTTTTTATTAAAGGTTTACTTTTGTTACATTTTTTATGATATCACTTGTCATTTCTTGCTTTATACGGCCTGGGAATGATAGTCCTTATCTTTTATAGTATTTTTTTGTGACTTGAGTTTATTGTTTTGTAGCAAATGTTTTATTTTTAATTTCATTTATTTAATTGTAGTATAAACTTTAAAAGAGGTTAGTTAATGACAGAAATACAAGTAAGGTATCCCCGGGCTCACTCACCGATTGCCTGAAATGTCTGAATATGTGATAGAGAATACTTAATAAAGGAGCATGTCACTTTTGTAGCTGCACAATCCCATTTAAACACTATCAACTTTTTATTTGTACGCACAGAAACAAATGTAGCTATTTGTCAACTGAAATTCGGTTAATAGGACTCAAAATCGGTTATTACGAATTTCAGACAGTTGTCACAACTTTATATTAGTTTTCACAAAAAAGTTCGGCTAATTCAACAGAATTCTAGTTGCAACACCCAAACTTTTCAGAAATCGAATGTAAATATCGTTGTACTAACTGAATTTACAAGTTGTTACCATTAACATACACTTTTCAATTTGGTTGGCACTTTATTTCTCTGTGTGTATATATATTAATATTTTTTTTTGTCTCCAGATTCTTGTTAAGGGTCCTTAAATTTAAAAGAAAAAGGTTCACATATATGCCCCCTACATTGAAAGAAGTATAATTCATAATATTAATGAAACAATTTCATAGAATGTATTTCGTAGATTTAAAGAAGAATTTCATTATATCCAAGAAATTTTATTAATATTAAAAAATTTTTCATAAATATGTTTTTAATGAAAATGAAAATTATTGAAGTTCGAGGCCATACTCTATATTTCTTTATCAGGATATTGGTCCTAACAAATAATCTATAGATTTTTTGTTTTCAAATTTATTAATTGACCACTTTCAGGAATGTGTTGATAGATCTATTTCGGGAATTTTCCAGGTTCCCATCTTCAGAACACGTTTTGAAAGAACCTCAAACATTCATATAACCTAGTTATCCCACTAAATGAGAACTAATATATACGAGGGCGGATCAATAAGTCCGTGACTTTTCGAACTTCCCTCTTAGTTATATGAAATGCAACACTGCTCCTATCAAGTTCCAATTGTTAATAAACTACTGTCAAATTTTGAGCAAGTTTCGTCATTTAGTTTGCGTTTAACAGCTGTTCAAAACATACAACCTCGTGGATTTTTTAAAAAACGGAAAAAGGTGAATTTCGAGTACTCATTAAACATTATTTTTTGTGAAAAAACCCGTCAATCAAACCAAGGAAAAGCTTGATAAATACTATGGAGGTTCTGCACCATCGATTTCAATGGTAAAAAGTGGTTTACTGACTTTCGTTGTGGTCGCACAAGTACAAATGACGCTGAACGTTCTAGGCGGCCAATTGAGGTTAATACACCCCAAAATGTTTAAAAAATCCACGATATGGTGTTGGCCGATCGAAGAATAAAGATGCGTGAGTTTGTTGATGCCATAGGCATTTCATATGGCAGTGTATTTTCGATTTTAAATGATCAGGTTGGTTTAAGAAAGCTGTCTGCAAGATGGGTGCCGCGTTTGCTCTCAATTGACCATAAAAGTAATCGTTGCCAGTTTTTTGGGATGCACGGGGGATAATCCACATCGATTACATTCGAAAGGGAAAAACAATAAACTGCGAATTTTATGTCAACTTATTATACCGATTTAACGAGGATTAAAAAAAAAACGACCCCATATGGTCAAGAAATGACTATTTTATGGACCTCGAAAAATCCTATTTTTTGGATGGGATACAAAAATTGGAGAAACACTGGACTAAGTGTATTGAAAAATAATTTTTTTTTTGCAAAAAAAAACTGTTTTATTCAAAAAGTCACGGACTTATTGATCCGCCCTCGTATAGAATCTGGTAACGTTGTGAAATAGACGGGGGAGATTAGAAAAATAAACAAAAAATCTAAAAATATAATATTTGTGTTTGTCAGTGTTGTTCACTATACAATAACAGAAAAAGCTAATAGGAAAGAAAATTGCAATTTAGCTGCATTACATTCGAGGCCATAATTGGGTGTGATCGCTAATAAAATAAAATAAATTTCCCTGAAGAAGTCTCCCAATGTGGAGACGAAATATTGGAAATTAATAATTTGCAATCATTTAACAAAAGACCTTAAGCTCGATTATAAAGAAGAATCATATTAAAAAATTTTATGAAACTGTTTCATAAATACAATAAACGTTTCATTGTCGGAATGATTCATTAGTTTTATGGAGATTATCATTAATTTTACAAAAGTTTCATAAACATTGACTTAAATGAAACTTGTTTGATAGAGTCTATGAAAAGTTTCAATGGACGATTATAAAGCTATGAAGAAATTTTTTACTTTTTTTTGTATGAAGAAAAACTTGTTTTTTATTATTCAGATTATTGTAGTATTAGGTATAAAAGTTATTTGGCGCAAAGTTGAGAAAAATCGGATAGCTTTAACTCGTGGCGATATCGATTTTTGAAATTGCTTTAAAAAAATATGAATTTTTAATAAGTCATGAATTTTGGCATGCTGGACACTAATATTTTGAAATTTTTGAAATCGAACAAAAGGTTTTCGAGATATTCGCCTATGTGCTGGATATCGAGTCGTTTTTAAAAAGCAACCTTTTTTGAAAACGAGTCATGTAGAAATTGGTGTTCCTAAAAACGTTCGTTTTGGTATATTCGAAGTTTTGTTCGAAAAAAAATTTTAAATGTCAAAAGCTTGTAAACGTAATTTTAATCAGTAATTAAGTAAATTTGCGATTTGCAAAAAAATGTGTTATTTTCAAGAAATATTTTTTTTTAAGGCAGTTATATTAGTTTTTTGTTTTTATATACATCGAGATTATTTTTATGTCATTTTCAATTTATAACGAGCTTTCAACCTCCGTATATTTACAAAAATAAAGCAAATCAAACATATTAGCTAGGTTGATACTAGTATTTCGATCTGGCTAAAGATCTCATCAGAACCCGAAGTCTTAGAAAAGCTAGAGCCTCCATAATAGGCAGAACTTTAACAAAAATGTAAAGCTTTGTTAATAAAATATGTATCATGAATATTACTGGTGGTGTTGTCCTTGGATTTCGACAGAGGGACATCAGGTTGATTGCATTTGAAAATGTGTGTGTATAAAAAGTTTTAAGTTTAAAAAATGCATAAATATGCGTCAAACTTTAAAGTGATATTGCTGAAAAACTGTAGCAAACATCGAAAAATAGAGTGGTCCGTTTAAATCAGCGTGTCCGGCCATGGTCAGAACCTCATTCACATTTTTGATGTTATTGTTATTAAATTGGGAGCAAAAGTTGTCAACAATTCGCCTTATCTTTGAAAAAATTTTAAAAGTTGTTTTATTTTTAATTTGCATTTTATATGATAACAAATATTGTAAATTTGATATCGATACGATTAAGCGGGGCAGTTGACTTTAAATGCCTCATATGCTTCATCTAACGATTGGGTGCTTGATTTTCATTGTAGATTTTTCAGACCACGATGGATTATGAAAATATAAATGTTTCTTGGCATTGAAATCGAGCAGTTTTTTCAATGCCGACCATTGGAAATTGATTAAAATTGTTGTTTCCAATGGTCGGCACCTCAATGCCGACTATCGGAAATTTATCAAAATATTTGTTCCGAATGTCGGCACCCATTAAAATAAGACAAATTGAATGAGTTTACTAAATTGTTCGCATTCAGAACAATATTTCAATTAATATCTACCTTTAGAAACTCCAATGGTTGAAATATAAAATATATAATGTATACTATCTCAGTCCAATTTAATCATTAAAAAGTGAAGAATGAATATATTATTTAAAACACAATTTGACCTCTTTTAAATACTTAACTACCGTTGTTCTTATTTATTCATGTGTTTGAAGTAACAGCAGGCTGACTAGCTTAGGCTACTTTACCCTAATTCTTAAAACTTTTGTTCTCTATTTTAACAAAGAAAAAATAAAAAAAAAACTAATACATACAGTCAAGGAATAAAGTCTACATACACCCTACGGATTTGAAGTTCTAGTGAATTAGTAGCGATAATTGAAAAACATTTTATATCAATGTTTAAGGCATTTAAAGTAAAGATTATTTGAAGAAAAAAAAATATGAAAAAAATTAAACATAGAAATTTTTAGGGAAAAACATAATTATTCGCGGGAAAAAAGTATACATACAGCGTTTCAACTCCTTACATCTTATGGAGAAATTTTTTATGGTATAATCATACTCTTTACACTTAGTCAGTTTTCCTATGCAAATATATTTGCACTGTTCTCCAATATAGAAAAAATACAAAAAATAGCAAGTATCATAACACCTTAAGACAGTTAAATTAAGTCGTGCTACTGTACAGACGATCATTAGAAATTATAATAATACCAATAGCAGCGAAAGTAAGCCACGATCTGGCAGAGCTAAAAAGCTTTCGAGACGCGATGTTAGCAGTATTATTAAAGTAGAAAACCAGGATCCGAAAATAAGTGCCCCAAAATTGGCGGAACACATCGAAAAATGTTCCAATATAATTGTTACTCCACGAACAATAATAAATGTTTTACATGACAATGGATTTAATAGCAGAGTGGCACTCAAAAAAACACTAATTTCAGCGAAGAATCGTAAACTTCGCCTTGAGTTTGCTAAAGCACATCTAGACAAGGATATGGATTTTTGGAAGCGTGTTATATTTACCGACGAAAGTAAGTATAACATTTTTGGAAGTGATGGTCGATCCAAAGTTTGGCGAAAACCAAACACAGCACTTGATCCAAAGAATATAATACCCACTGTCAAACTTGGTGGTGGTAACGTTATGGTTTGGGGCTCCATTGCGTCATCTGGAGTTGTTCGTTTGGTTTTTGTCGAGGGTAAAATGGGTTGCTATCAATATAAGAACATATTGGAACATAATCTGCAGTCATCTTTTGATAACTTGGGCCTGGGAAATCAATGGATTTTCCAACAAGATAACGACCCTAAGCATACTGCACACGTTGTTCGAGACTGGCTTCTAGACTTAAACCCTATAGACCACATATGGGACGTTTTGGAAAAATCGGTACAAAAATATAACATTAGTAGCTGTGAAATATTGAAAACCGCCCTTATTCGTGCATGGGCCGAAATAACACCCGATATTACGGAAAATTTAGTGAGAACACTGCCCCGTCGTCTTCAAGCAGTTATTGATGCTCAAGGTGGACCGACCAAATACTAAAAGTTAAAATTTTTTTATTTTTTTTTATATAACATTTTGAAATAATGTTTAATTTTTGTTGCTGTATGTAGACTTTTTTCCAATGAATTTTTAATAGCGGTATTCATTCTTGATAGCATTTATGCAAGGGTTGCATTAATACTATGATTTTATGCTACAAAGCGTGAGCGTCTTTTTTTTTGTGTATTGTATGTTTACAACCCAAGCATTTCAATGTTGACAAAACAGCTAATTTCTAACGAAAATGTATTTTCTAGCGATTTTTAAGTAGACTTTAGCGATTTTTCAAATAAAAAATGTTGGCATTATTCTTCGTTCTCAGTGGATTTTTAACTCTGTTGTTATTTTGTGTGAATATCAACTTTAAGGAAGAAGATCCATTTTTATATTAATATCGTATTTATCTTTTATTTAAGTTTGTTTTTTGATAAAATTTTGTGTTAAAATCAGTTGTTTTTTTTTTTTACACGTAAATTAAATGTTTTTTGTAAATATTTCTGTTCTTTTTTTGTTTTCCGGCAAAACTGAAAGATGTTAAGTATTGTAAGTTTGAAAGGTTTGAAAGACCCAGAATATGCAATAGGTTTTCGTCTTGCATATTTTTATTTCATGTATTTTGTTGTTGTGGTCTGGCATACTCTTGTATTTATACAAGATCTGCAAGCTTTGAAAGGTCTGCAAGGGTAGTTTGCTACCAAGAGCGAATACCGCTAATGTTTGTGTTATTATTGTTTTTAATATCTAAAAGAACTACTTTTTTATTTTATAAATAAACATTTTTATTAATGCTTTAAATATTGACATATATATATATATTTTAATTTTCTTCACAAACTCTATAAAACCCCTAAATCAAAGGGTGTATGTAGACTTTTTGCCTTGACTGTATTTTTTTATATGATGCTCTGTTACACTTCATATATTAAAACGGATATGAAATTATGGTTTTTTTTTTTATTTTTGTTACATCAAGTCTAAGCATCATTAATTACAATGTATGATATTGATCATCAAATGGACTTATAATTACTATTGAAAATAGAGAAATAAAGGGTCCGCCAAATAACTGTTTTGTTTTTGAACTCCTGAACCAATTGGACTTTGTATGGCGTCATACCAAGGTCTTTATGCAAAATTCGTCTCAATGATGTCTCCGAAATGTTCTATTGTTGAGAACGACGGTGAATTGATGTTGATGGCGCTTCACGCACACTTTCTGCCACAGCAGCAATATTCTCGGGTGTACGCACTGTTTTTGGCTTTTCACGCTTTGGTTTATCGATGAGGATGCCAGTTTCTTTCACTTTTTCCACAAGATCACGAACATACGGACCATATTCGTTCAGCGGAAGGATAAAACTAATTATCTGTCAAATCAGACATGAGCTAAGTGTTACCATTCACGAAATAAGCACTAGTTGAAAAAAAAAAACGTTAGATGGCGGACCCTTTATTATAGAACGAAGAAAATAAGCAGGTGTCTTTTATTTTTATGCATTCAGACAGGAAATCTTATGATTTGTTTAATGTTTTTTTTTTTAGAATATGAAAGAAACTAGTTCTCATCAAAAATAACAAAAGTTAAAGAAAACCGATGTTTGTGTATATATAAATAATTTAATTAAAAATAATTAAAGATTTATTATGTTTAACAAAAATATAAATGTTAATAAATTTAACCTAAAAAGACAGACAAAAAAAAAATAAGAGATATATTCTCTTTAATTCCGAAATTAAACCTTTAAAATTTATGACCAGGGCAGCGACTTGCATGCACTAAAAAATTTAAAATATGCGCTTAAAATATACAGTAAAACTCGCTTAAGACGAACTCGGTTAAGACGAACCCTCGGTTAATACGAACTAATTTAAAAGTCCCGACGTTTTGCCTACAATTTTCATATAAAATACATCTTTTAAGCAGTCCCAAAAACTCGTTTTCATACAAATTACCATGTTTAGTACACTCTTTATCCATTTAATTTGATAGACGTAATATGAATTTCATATCTGTGGATGACTTTCTAGATATAGATGCTAATGTTTTGACGTCACAAACTTTATCAGGTGAAGAAATATTGGAAATTGTTAATCCTCCCGATGTTGAAAATTTTTCAAGTGATATATTCGAACAAAATCGTGTGTCGAAGAAGCTGACAATCATATTTTGGTAATAGAAAAACTTATATTGATCGTTAATTCAGTCATTCAGAAAAAATTAATAAATTTTTTTTTTTAATGAAGAATTTTAATTGAATTTTTAATTGTGAATGCATGAAATGCTAATTTTATTTTTTATTTATGTAAAAATCTTGTTTTTGCTTTAATAAATACATATTTTTTATCGTTAAAAAAAACCCGCTTAATACGAACCACGCTTAAGACGAACTAATTTTTTTGGTCCCTCGGAGTTCGTCCTAACAGGGTTTTACTGTATAATTAAACCCTAACAGGGTTTTACTGTATAATTAAATATGCATACACGAAAAACAAAAAATATGCACCAAAAATCGAAAAAATATGACATAATAACAAAAAAAAAATATGCACTTAAAATTTGCCGATTTAAAAAATCGTATTTATTACTCGACAGCGTTGGGTAAAAAATTATATCAAATATAAATGCAAAGTGCAAAAATGCATTCAAAAATTGCATTTGCATTATAAATGCATTTTCGTAACGAAGTGGTTGCTTTTTAATTACAAATCGTAAAGAAAACAATCGAGGCTCCATATGCTTTTTAAATCTTTGAAATAGTTTCAATACTTTTACAATTTTTTTGATTTTTAAAAAACTGAAAAACAGCAATACAAGCGCGAGTTAAAAAACTTTTAAGAATCCGAAAACAGCAGAGACTAATAGACATCCTAGAGAATACGTGGAAGGAATTTAAATTACCCGCAATCAGATTTGGAAAGCTTAACTATTCATCTCTCCAAAACCGTTCGTTCACAAGTTTATAATCGGTTCAAAACTGACTTAGTTAAAAATACTTCAGTCCTTATAGTCTTGAAAAAACGTTTTTTTTTATCGATAACTTCAGATTTTGAGGGTGCACTCAGGGAACTTCTGTTTTCAAAATTTTAGTTGTTTGGGTTGTAATACAGTTCCTTTATTTTTAATGTAAATGTCAGTCACAAATTTAATTTTTTACTAACCTTGTAGTTCCTTTAAAAAAACAAACCACATCAAATGACTGTTTTATAATTTTACATTCATTTTTTACAGACGTTTTTTGTTGTTTAAAAAAGATAAAAATAACATAAAAACAATCTCGATGTATGTATATACAAACATAAAACTAATAAAACTGTAAAAAAAAATGTTTGTTTATTTTTTACTAACATATCGCACTTGATCAACAAGAGGGTATTAACTCAAAATTTTTAAAATACCACTTTTTTCAAGAAATCAACTAACAACATCAATATCTATCTATTCTAAAAATTTCAACGTATTCCGATTACTCTTTCATCTCGAAAACCACTCTTGAGACCATTTTCATGATAATGTAGTGATTACCTTTATTTCAACAAAAAGGTATTATTTCGAGTTAATACAAAAGTTCAAATAGAAATGAATCGTATATTTTCATAAAAAAGGTATTATTTTGATTTGAGCCTTTATTTATGTTAAAAATAATCAAACTGTTTTATTTATATTTTGTGGTATTTTGAGTTGATACTGTTTTGTTGATAAAATTTGTTTTATTCTATAAATTTAAATCGATAAAATTTCAAAAAAATGGTATTAACTCAAAAAACTGATTTTTTTTGCAATGAGTGGTAAAATTTAAAACAAAAACAATGTAATATGTAATTTTTAAATTTTGTTAAAATGTGGCCATAAACAGTTTTTTGACTCTACTGAAAATTTTAAAATTTTGAGTTAATACCCTCTTGTTGATCAAGTGCGATATGTGGTTAATTTTTACTACAATTGTTAGTAATTTTTTGAACAGTAAAAACAAATTACAAATGTTGGTTGAATTTAATGAAATGTTAGTCGTCCTTTCTTCAATTGAAATTTCATTTGTTTTTGACTACAATTGCTGTCGTCTTTACCTACATAATATCCTTAGTGTGTATTCAAAATTCTGAGAATTGAAAAGTGATTTACTCAACCAGGATTACAACCTACACTATGTGATTTGAAACGTATTTGAAATTCATTCTAGTTTGTAACACCGTGTAATACAAGTCAGAAGGAATTATTTGTCCACTTTTAATTTTTCGGTCACGGTTGATCTTTCTATGGAAATGAACATATGCAAAAATATGCAATAAAAACAATAAAAAATGCTAAAAAAAATATGCACTTAACGTCAAAATATGCATTTTTAATAAAATATGCAAAAACATGCAACAACAAGTCGATGCAATTTTGTTGCAAATTCATTTCGTCAAAAACGATTTCCGACTACTGACTACAAACATTCTTTTGCATGAAAGTCGCTGCCCTGTTTATGACTAATACTAGAATTCACAAGTTTAACACTTGTGAACTTTCATCATATTCGGTTTATTTATTTCAGGGAGGGAAGCAACACTCATAAATACTTTATTATATTATTGGTGGCCAGAGTAACCATTATTTTGTCCGTATAATGCATACTTAATTAATACAATATGTTACTACTACAACAAAATTTACTATAATTTGTAAAGAAGCTTAAAAGTCCACACCCAATTATGGTAGAAAGTCTTCAAGAACATCTGTTGTGTTGATGGAAATATATACGAGTTCCAAAACAAATTGTTTTAAAAATTTAAAACACGTTTTGGTTATTTGCTAAAAACACCCTATTTTAATAGCTTTTGTTTTTAAAAACGCACTATGACTCTAAACGCATGAAAAAATTTATGGTTTTTAATCACAAACTTTTAATATTGTAGCTTTCCATCTCATTGTTTATTTTTAAAATTTTTTAATGTGGTAATTTGCTGCAGATCCATGCGTACAGTTAACCCTCGATTTAAGCAATCGAAAAAACATCACCATCGAAACCGCGTAAAATAAATTTGATAAATTTTTTTTATTTATTTAATAAACTATTTAATTAAAAATCTGAGTTAAATTGAAGTTTTCGTCGCGTAAATATTTATACTAATATGTATACACCATTGTTTAATCGGTTGAAAAATACCAGCGTAAATTGAGGGTTACCTGTAATAACATTTTCCTTCTTTCTCCATTACTATGCTACCAAAGTATTATTTTTAAGTCACGCTTCGTTTCATGGTAACATTAAAATTAAACACGAAATGTGCTTATTTCGTGAGTATTTGAATATTCTCACGTTAAAGCAACAACAAATTGGCACTTTTATTACTTTTGAAATGTGTTTAAAACAAACAACTTGAATTTAAAATAAAATTTGTAGAAAATTGAAAATTATAAAAATAAATCCGAGACCGAATTGCATCTACAACATTTTCTATAATTTTCCTAAAAAATTTTCTATTTCCGTTAGTTAAATTTTATTATATCTCCAATGCATAAAAACGTAATACTTGCACTAATAAAAAAAAATTGTAAATCACGTCACAGGAAAAACTGCTAAAATTACACAGCCCGACAAAATTAAAAAAGATTTTTGCTTCTTGGAATTTATCAACTGATTCTAGTTAATTTGGGTGCGCTGAATTCAAATCTGTAATCAGTTTGTCTCTATCAGCTCTAGTTTTCATGATATATATTTTTAAGTATTTAAAAAGTAAAACTTTTCCATAGGAATTGCCGTATTTTGTAAAAGTAACAATGTGTGGGATGGACATATCTCAGGAAGTAGGAGGAGCTTATTCAAGATTATGGTATAAATCTCTTCTTTGGAAGATTCTATAGCAGAATAATGCATCAATCATATTTGTGGGCGGGGTTTAAGGGGTTAATTTTTATAAAAAAGTAGCAAAATAGCACTATTTTGAAATTAAAAATTAACCCCTTAAACCCCGCCCACAAATATGATTGATGCATTAATCTGCTATAGAATCTTCCAAAGAAGAGATTGATACCATAACCTTGAATAAGCTCCTCCTACTTCCTCAGATATGTCCATCCCACACATTGTTACTTTTACAAAATACGGCAAAAATAGCATTATTTTGAAATTAAAAATTAACCCCAGTTTTTTTTTCAATTATTTTTGGAGATGAGCTTATTGACGACCATTTGGAATATTTTCACAGCATTCAATGGTTTTGGCTAGAAATTCCGGCGATGAGTGCTCGATCTCTTGGCAGATATTGTCCTTGAGACCATTCAGAGTCTTTGGACTCTTCACATAAACCCGTGATTTGAAAAAATCCCCTTGAGCGATAAAATTGTTCGATAAATATCTCATGATATATGTCGACCGAAAATGCCCACCAAAAACCAACGTGTAATGGCCAAATGCGTGGAATATCATCTGGTTGACGGCTCCTTAGCGACATATTCAGCAACAGCGGCGAGAAGGAGCACTAATGAGCTTTCCGACTCTTCTTCTATCACACCTTGTTACAGTCACTTCAAAGCGAACGGCCCAGTTTGCGTAGGACCACCAGGAAATCTATGTGGAATTCACGTTGCGCCAAAGTCAGTGACAAATTTACGCTCTTAAAATTAGTCACGAGTACTCCACAAACCGTCATTTGCAAAAGTTATAGCATCTTCCAATATGGTGATACGTTTTGGGCCACCCTGTGTACAAAAATATTAAAAAGTTTCTCTCTGAGTTTCATTAAAATCTTATTGTACGCAGAAGTAGATTTGTAAGACTGATTTCAATGTTCCAAAATTTATCAAAAACAATTTAACAATTTGAAATGCATTTGTTTAATATTACAACTTTTTTTATAAAAGAAATAAAACGGTAATTTAAGTTAAGTGTTCGAAGAGAATATGTTATTGTAGATTAAAACTTTGAAGAATTCTCTTAATATAAAATAGGTCAACGAAATCTAATGATGCTAACTCATTTTTTCATTAGGATCCATTTAACAAATTACTAAACATGACAAACAATTTTTATACATTTGTTTTATTTTCTACACTCAAAGAATTTTGACAGTAGAATCTACCGAAGATTAGAGTTAAAACAACTTTAAAAAGGGGTCAAAGGCGATAACCGTTAAATTAACTAAAAATGTAGTTGCTTTTAACTGTTGAAAAACAACTAACAAATGTAGTCAAAACAACTCACAAATGTAGTAAAAACAACTCACAAATGTAGTAAAAACAACAATGTTGTAAAAACAACACACAATTTTTTTCTACAAAAATTTTGAAACAATTGTAAAAATTGATAAAAACTACTGTTTTCAACAGTAATTTTTTCGGCATTTAAAAATTTTTTTTTTTTTAATAAAAGAATATTGTATACTTTTTTCAATTACAATAAAAATGTAACTTCCGACATCCTACTTAAAATGCAAAGTTAACATTCCAAATGTCACTGCAGTTATAACGATTTTATGCATTGAAAATGTTCGAATAATTATTTGCAAAGTATACACAAAAAAAATAATGGGCCAAAAATATCTAATTAATCGATTGTTTGAATATCAAAAGCAATTTAAACAATTTTTTTAATTGATTCAATTAAAAAATTTATTGAATTTTCTCAACATGTAAACAAAATTTTTAAAAATTTGGCAAACAAAGGTTTAATTATATCAATATGTTATTTAATTTGTAAATAAAAAGAAAAAATATCGCAAATGATTAACTTTTAATAAGTTGAATAGTTTACCGATTTCAAATACACACAAAATCGTAGTTATTTCACTAGAGTTTGCAACACTCTTTTTGTTGAGATATTCGTGTACGCACGAAAACTTAATTTAGTTTCGTGTTTTATCTGTGGTAATAAAAGTGCACATGTGGATTTAAATAAACCTTATCGAAAAAGGACAATTAAACTATTATTTTTGTAAATAATTAAATTTTCAATAAGTACAAGTGTCATTGAACTATCATTTTAAAGTTGTGTGTGAATTTTTTAAGAAAGCAATGCAATTACAAGAAAAAGTTCAAAACAAGACAAGCAAAACAAAAATGTTGTCTTTACTTTTATTTGTTTTCTTATAATACATTTTTATATTAAAAAGCTTTAATTTTATTATAAATAAAATGTCAATTTAATTTGCAAACCTACATTTCTATTTTTATTTAATGGGGCATATAACAAAAATAAAAAAATACGAGTTTTTAATTAAAACTACTATTGTTTTCTTCTCAAGTTTCAGTTAAAGTTTTAATCAATTTAACTAAACTTTTTAATTGAGGTTGTAAAGAAAAACAATGACTCTTTTAATTGATATTATTATTATTTTAATTGAAATAGTTTTAATAAACTGTCTGCAATTTTTTTAGTTAATACAATCATTTCAGTGGTAGGTGCAAAATCAATTAAAATATTAATTGATTCAATAAAGTTTTTAATTGAAACCCGTTTTTAGTTTTTTCTGTGTAAGCATATTAATAATAACAAATATAAACTAAACGATAATTTTTATAAACTCGACATAATCTCTTTTTTTTTGAATAACTAACAAAAATTAACTGTTTATTGCAAAAATAACTGTTTCAACAACTATTAAAAAATTCATTAATTTTGTTTTTCTAAATAACTGTCATAATAGTTGTTTTGTTTTATTTCAAAGAAAAACAACTGTAATTGCCGTTAAAAACAACTTCTAGTGATTGCTACGCAAACAACTGTCATGTAGTGTAACTGTAAATCTTTTTCGAGTGTATCTTCTTCTTCGTCCAGCATAATAAAGTTATTAAGTTAAAATTGTAATTTAATATCTTAACATAATTACAAAATGATTGAATGCACATAAAATACACAATTGAAAACAACTTTGTCTACGATTCATATTCATCATCATTTAGGAAAAAGTCACGTTTTTAATGATTCATGCATGATGCAACTATTATTAAATGCTTCACATTTTTTTTTTTTTACTTTTACAATTTCGACTTCAATTACTTAATGAAATGTCACTTAAATCTATAGACAGCTTGTACGTACGTATGTAACCAAAAGATCTACAATTTGAACATGTTTAAGAGACTAGGAAAAGGGTTTTCGAACCAGCATGATTATGTTTTGGAAATTATAAAATAACATGTTTCCAAATAAAAAATAATTTTGAATATCTACTATAATCAATTTGGGCATACAGAAAAAAAAGAGAATGTTGTTATTTGCATTCTATTCATGAAAGTTTTAAAGCTTAACCCCCGTATTCATAAAAATATTAAACAACATTTCAAATACATTTTTAGTTAAAACACATTTGTTTAAGCCTTAAAGTTGTATTCATAAACGTATATTTGCTTTTACACAAGGTTTTAAGCTAATGTTCGTTGATGAATACACTTTAACCCTTTAATGCCCGAATTTTGTTTTGCAATGAAATTCATACCATGTATTCGTCTCGCAAAAAAAATAATAATTTCTCTTAAAAAAATGTTTTTCGCTGACTACTTTCGGCGATATGAGCAAAAATAATTTAAAATTTATCTCGAAAACTAATGCAAGTAAAACAAAAGTTTGTACCAAAAATTATTGCTCTTACCAAGACATAACCACAATCCAAAAATAAACTTTTTTGTGCTTCTTTTTAAGAAGATATGGCGATTTTCGCTTTTTGCAAAATGCGAAATAGGGCGAAAAAGTATCTTAACTTCAATATTGTTTGTTTAAACTTTAGACTTTTGCTACTATTACTGATTGTCTTCTCTATACCAAATTTCAAAACGATCCGTCAATTACTTCATAAGTTAAGACAATGTCCTTTAGAGATATCCTGATAAAATCCTGTTCGTCCTTGAAGAAAAATAAGGACTGATTATTAAAGGTAATACTTTAATCTTACTTATACTTAATTTTCAAGAGTTTTAAATCAACTTAAATAAGTGTTTTAGTTGTTGGAAATCTCAGTTAATTAAAAAATAATTATTTTTTGAATTTTTACAAAATTTGAACTTTAAAGCTTTCTCGCGTTTTAACAGTGCACTGAATACGAACAGTTTCTTCGCAAAACTTTTAGCTAATTCACTTTTATATCGAACTATATCAATTTCTAAGTATAAAACACTCATTCGAAGCAGTTTGGTTCAATTTTATAAACGATGACAAATGTCATCGTCAGGCTTAAAATGTATTGTAACTAAAATGTATTTGAAATCTAAATTAAGAATTTTTATGAATACGAGCGTAATGCTATAAAATTGTTTCAACATAAATGCTGTCTATATGATTTTATTCCCAAAAGTAATTATATTGAAATGCATTGCAAAATGTATATTGTATATTTAGAGATTTTTTTTTTTTTTTCTTTTGCACCCGCATTCAATTTTAGTTATTTCTATTATACACGCATATTATTTCACTACTAGAGATTTTTCCAATACTTAAGAGATTATAATTGAGCAGGGGTGGCAAGACTTTTTTCGTTGCGTGTTAAAAAAAAGACAATTTTTTTTTTTTTGTAAAAATATGTCGCTATTTATATTTTGATATAATTTTTTATAGCAGACGTTGTCCTGCCTAAAATTTTATTTAAGGCTAACAACTTTTCTAAAAATAGCAGAGTTTAATTAACCACAGATATTTTAAAACAAATTTAACATTCATTACTATGGTTATCACTAAACTTTGGTTACATTGAGATAAGTTAGGTGGCCTTAGTTTGTTTATGATCGTTTTTAAAATTTAAAAAATGATAATTGAAATGTGTAATACATTAAAAATAAGAACAAAATTAAGTAAAAATTTTGTGTCAATGATATATATTTTTTTATAATAAAAGGCTGAACCCGACGTGCTACCCCCATCCGTTGGAAGGAACAAATTTGTACAGAGAACAAAAAGTTTAAAACTTTCAAACAAAATTTGGCGTGAAAAGAGGCGTTAAAGGGGGCGTGGCGTAAGAAATGTTTATTTCTACCTCGCCTGGAGTATAATGTGTATACAATTTGAAGTAAATCTGTTAAAAACTATATGGGAGCAATTACATAGTTTTAAAAAAGTGGGCGTAAAAGTGGGCGTGGTCGAAAAAAAGTACCCTATTAATCATGCCAGAGTCCCAGTTAAACGCTGTGAAAATTTCAGGAAGATCGGTCCAGAGGTTTGGTCTCCTATAAGGTACAAATAAACAAACAAACAAACACACAGATTTCTGTATATTCTGGATGTTGGAACTAAAATTCAGTTGAATTAACCAGACTTTGTTGTGAAAACTAGTATATAGTTATTCCAACCGACTGAACTTCGTAATAACCAAAATTGAGTCAAAGTAAACGAATTTCAGTTGGCAAATAGCTAATTTTTTCTCTGGGTGTAATTTTATTACAGACTGTTTTCCATTTTTGTCCAATTTTCTGGCACTTTTTCACTTCTCCGTTTATGAGATTTTGTTTTCATTTATACAATTTGAACTTCTTTCAATCCAAAATGCCAAAAAATTTGTACAGAACCGTAGTGGAATTTTAAAAATGCACTAGAACTGTACTAAACCATTTGCCGTTGTATTCAGAAAATTGTATTTCAGAAAATATTAGTTTAATTTCATATTTATCAGCTGTATTTCAAAAATGATCAATTGATATTTATCGCCCATGCCCCTACTTTAGAACGTTTTGCAATTAGAACGAATTTGTGAAATCACACGAAATTGAAATTTGGTGTTCTCAAATCCTAAAAGCTTTCGAAAACTCGATTTTTTTTCGAAATTATTATCGAAGTGCCAAAAACATATGATTTTATGGAAAATAAAAAATATATGGAAAGTAAAATGCTTTTAAGAAATGCTTCTAACATTGTTGTCAATTTGTTTGAGTGTTTTCTAGAATATCAAAACAAAAAAAAATGTTTTTTTAAAACAGTTTTTTAGAGTATAAACAATACAACCAAAAATACAATAAAATCAGAAATAAGTAAAAAAAGTTCTAAAAAAAGGGCATTCGTTTTACTTTCGACCAGGCTTTTTACACGAATTAAAACGAATAAAAAATAGGGAAAAACGTTCTGATTTAATCGCAAGAACACCGAAAAATTCTAAAATTTTCACTTTCGCTTTTATTTATCAATTGAATTTTAGAAATTAAAAATTGATTTTAATTTTTACACTCAAAAAAGCTCTACGTTTGTAGTTGTTGTAACTGCAATTGATGGCGTTTTACTTTGAAAAATAATTTTTAATAAGTTTGTTATAATTTTTATTAATAATAAAAATTATTTTTTTTTTACCTTTAATTGTGCAATGAAAATTAAATTATTCAAGTTCGAGGCCATACTCTATATTTCTTCATTAGGATATTGTCCTAACAAATAATCTTTAGAGTTTTTGTTTTCAAATTTATTATTTGAAAACAAAAATCTATTTCGGGAATTTTCTAGGTTCCCATCATCAGAACACGTTTTGAAAGCGGTAACAATCCCATGCCAAACATCAAACATTCATATGAAATAAATAAATAAAAAGTACGTATTTAAGCAATGAATTCACTGTTCGACCTCCAAAAGTTCGGCCAAATCGAAAATAGTTCGGCGGCCGAACTTCTAACTTTATAGCTAAACTTCGGCTTTTTCCTTAAATTTTATACACAAAATCGAATTAAATCGGCTCAACAAACATGTTCCCAATACCAAAATTTGTCCTCATTGCCTCTAGATACCAAAAAACCGATCAAATATAGTTTTTTGGCCGAACTGTTCGGTCGGACACTAATAATTACTTTAAGGGGGGACATTACATTCGCGGCAAAGAAAACAGACCTTTTTTTAAAAAATTCATAACTCAGTCAAAAACAAACATTTTCCCAAAAATTTTTATTATTGTAGAGAATTGAACAAATTACAAAAAAAAAAATCAAAAAAATATATTTTTCACTCCAACATGGTTTTATAGAGCTCCAAACGGGCTTCTTTTGAAGCTTCATATGCCTTCGCTCTGGCGCATTTCAAACGATTTGCATCATTTCCTAAAACAAGTATATACCAGCTGCCGTACGTAGGAAGCGCGAAAACTAAAAATGCGCTCTCACTAATCCGGCTGAAACTTTTGAACCCGTAGGAATTTTTCCATGAAATTTTTTTCTTAGAATCTTAAGAATATTTACTAAAAATTATAAAAAAAATCGATTTCAAAAAACGACCAATGTCATGTCCCCCCTTAACTGGTTTTCTAATAAAATTGATTTTTTTATAAAATAAAGAAACCAAATTGACGCCGCGTGCCACTAGTGACATTTGTGTCAACGTTTTTCCAGCCCTGTAACAGAATGTAATAAAACAAGTACAGTTAATATCACAATCGAGAGTACGCTTCTTTGAATTAGAAGTAGGGAAACACACTCAGGGAAAAAGTTTCATCATATTTATAAATAGTTGTGTTGGACGAAAATCTATGAAACATTGTTTATAAGTATCATAATATTTATGAAGTTTTCATAATATTTATGAAGTTTTCATAAATATTATGATACTTATAAATATTTATGAAATATTACGCGTGAGTGTGAGTGCAACATAATTTCACTCGCGTGAACGTGAATGAGTGGGAGTAGGAAACAATTCTTCGTGAGTGAGTGTATATTTTTTGATTTTTAAAATACAAAATAAATGGCAAAATTCCATATTCAGATCAATTTTGATTTAAACATTTACAATTTATCTTAATTTTAACATTTTATTTGTTAAGATTTGATTGTCCGAGATTAAAATTTTTCGCTCGTGAGCGTGAGTGAGTGTGAATCAAAATTCACTTACGTGCCCATCTCCAATGTCTAGTACTATATAATTGATTGTGACTAGAAAACAATTGTTCGTGAGTGATTGAAATTTTTTGTTCGTGAGCGTGAGTGAGTGTGAATCAAAATTCACTTACGTGCCCATCTCTAATGTCTAGTACTATATAATTGATTGTGACTAGAAAACAATTGTTCGTGAGTGATTAAAATTTTTTGTTCGTCAGCGTAAGTGAGTGTGAATCAAAATTCACTTACGTGCCCATCCTTAATGTCTAGTACAGTAAAACCCGGTTAAGGCGCACTCCGAGGAACCAAAAAAAATTAGTTCGTCTTAAGCGAGGTTCGTATTAAGCCGGTTTTTTTAACGATAAAAAATATGTTTTATTAAAACAAAAACAAGATTTTTACATAAATAAAAATATAAAATAAAATTAGCATTTCATGCATTCACAATTACAAATTCAATTAAAATTCTTCATTTAAAAAAAAAAAAAAATCTGTTATTTTTTTCTGAATGACTGAATTAACGATTTCATTCGTTATAAGTTTTTCTATTGCCAAAATATGATTGTCAGCTTCTTCGGCACACGATTTTGTTTGAATATATCACTTGACAAATTTTCAACATCGGCAGGATTAACAATTTCCAATATTTTTTCACCTGATAAAGTATGTGACGTCAAAACATTAGCATCTATATCTAGAAAGTCATCCACAGATATGAAATTCATATTACGTCTATCCCATTAAATGGATAAAGAGTGTACTAAATATGGTAATTTGTATGAAAACGAGTTTTTGGGATTGCTTAAAACAGTTCGTAATAACCGAGGGTTCGTATTAACCGAGTTCGTATTAAAAGATGTATTTTATATGGAAATTGTTGCCAAAACGTCGGGACTTTTAAATTAGTTCGTATTAACCGAGGGTTCGTCTTAAGCGAGTTTTACTGTACTATATAATTATTAAAAGTTATTGAACTGTAAGCATAATATCTTAAGTATAACAAAAAATGCATAGGATCAATATAACGATACCATTGAAAAGAGAAGAATATTGCATTAACACAATTAAGGGTAACAAAGGATTTTATACACAGATCCTAACAGTTAACGTTAATTAAAGTATATGTTTACTTATTTGTATTTGCAAATTGTCTACGCTTCAATTGTTTAACATGTGCACTTTTTGTTTTCATTCCATTTTTTTTTCGGTGACGTACATATTTTATGCACGTTTAAAATTACAATTATAATGCTGGCAACCCTATGTTACCGTTTTTTCTTGTTCATAGTAAATACACTTCCGGTTTTTAGGGTACATGTAATGAAAAATACGAAAAAAAAAAACTTTGGGTTATGAACTCTTAAACGCTAGGTTGCATCAATTTTTTTTGTTCAAGTTTTTTTTTTTTATTTTGTTATTCTTTCGAATAATGAATATAACCTCATTTCAAGTACATCATACATTTTATGAACAAGAAAGAACTCGTTATATACTTAATGTGGTAACGGTAAGTTGTTGTTTAAATGTGTGTGTAGCTTAAGGTAACTATGGAAGTACGTATTTTTTATATTTAAACTCTTCAAATAGGAGTACATTAATATAGTTGTATGACAGCGTTGCCAATAGAACTTTTTTATAAAGAAAACGTTTATTACAAATCTTTGGTTTTATTTTAAATGATAGGTTCGAAGGACCAACATTTTTTAATGTGAATCAAATTCAAAGTAACTAAAGAACAATAAGCAATAGCGAACTTTCGTTATTTTCTGAATTGCATCCAAAGCTACCATTAGAATCAAATGATAGGTATTTATGTCACCGATGTAACCCATTAGTGTATAGTGTCCTATTGAAGGGACGGTATTTGCAATTGCGTTTTTAACCCTAGAAAGTTATTCTAGGTCTTTTAGTATATGTTTTATATTTCTCAACTTTCCTGCTAAACCTGCTAAAATCTCCTAATTTTAAAATCTCCAACGTATTAATTAAGTTTTTTTAAATAAAATAGTCATCAGAATTTTAAAGTTTCCAATAAAAAAACCCTCAGAATCTAAAATTGATGAAAATAAACAATAATGTATATAAATTTTAAATAATGGATGCATGCGCGGATATTCCTACTTTCACTTTCATTTCAAATACGCGCCGTAGCTATTCTATAATACGCTAGTGATGTGAAGAAAACATATGTTTTTTGGTGATCAGCTATACATTCTATAATACGATTTTAATGTGCGTTTTCATCAATTTTGTTTGTCGCCAACTTTAGCGCGTGTGGCGAGAAAATTCTTGTTTTTTCATTAAATCATGAAAATTCTTGTAATTTTCAACAATTTTTCGATTGTTTAGTTAATTTCTACAATAAATATAAAATTCTGCAATAAAATAAAATCAACTGCCGCAGAATAACAATATACAATTTATATCATAAAATGTTTGTCTCTTTGTCTGCCAAGATTCTTGTATTGAGAAAAAAAATCTGCAAAAACACATGAAAATTATAAAATGTTCTTCATTCCATATTTAATATAAGCTAAACTAATAAAAAAAACTATTAGATTGCAATATAATCTATAAATCAATTCTGCTCTGCTTTTGTGTGTTTTTGTAAGAGATGGTAAATAATTTGATAGCTTTAATAATATATAATAATTCTTAATACGTACTTAAGAATGTATCGAATCATGGGTGATGAAAGTGAAGAGTCGACACTAAAAAATTATTGTCGAATAGTCATGATGGACTACACAATCAAATCAAAATTACACGCAATTTGTGTAATTACACAAGAAGTGGCAACACTGGTGTAAACTGTTGTTTAGGCTGTTTTGGGTATAATTGGCTGAGGGAAATTATTGTAAATTTGGCTGCTGTTCGGCGTCGGATTCAGACTAAAAAAGTGCTTTCGGTCGGACACTAATGTTATGATGATAAACATAAAAAATTAAAATCAAAATGCAAAGTTTATTAAGATACATATATCGCACTTGATCAACAAGAGGGTGTTAACTCAAAATTTTATAACTTTCAGTAGAGTCAAAAAACTGTTTATGGCCACATTTTAACAGAATTTAAAAATTCAAACATATCATAATAAGCAAATTCCATTTGAAAATATATATACATTGTTTTTGTTTTAAATGTTACCACTTATTGCAAAAAAAAAAACAATTTTTTGAGTTAATACCATTTTTTTGAAATTTTATCGATTTAAATTTATAGAATAAAACAAATTTTATCAACAAAACAGTATCAACTCAAAATACAACCAAATATAAATAAAACAGTTTGATTATTTTTAACATAAATAAAGGCTCAAATCAAAACAATACCTTTTTGTTGAAATAAAGGTAATCACATTATCATGAAAATGGTCTCAAAAGTGGTTTTCGAGATGAAAGAGTAAACGGAATACGTTGAAATTTTTACAATAGATAGATATTGATGTTGTTAGTTGATTTCTTGAAAAAAGTGATATTTTAAAAATCTTGAGTTAATACCCTCTTGTTGATCAAGTGCGATATGTTGGTATGGATTTTCAAGTAGTTTTAAATTCGCAGAACTTCCGACGAAAATTCTATAGATATGGGAAGAGAGTCTTCAAATCTCCTGGAAATTCCCGGGATAATCAGAAATGTAAAAGTTCGCAAAGCCACAGTGTTGCATTACACTTAGAATAATATGTAGGTAAAGACCACTGCAAATGTAGTTAAAAACAAATGAAATTTCACTTAAAGAAAGGAGGACGGACTTACATTTCAGTAAATTCAACTAATATTGTCGTTTGTTTTTTAGTGTTCAAAAAATTAACCACAATTGTAGTAAAAATCAACTACATGTTAGTAAAAAAAAAATAAACAAACATATATTTTTTAATTTTTTTTAACAAAAAACTAGTATTTTAAAAAATTAATGTAAAATCATAAAACAGTCATTTTATGTGGTTTGTTTTTTTTTTAAATGAACTACAAGGTTAGTAAAAAAATTAATTTGTTTTACAAATGACTGACATTTACATAAAAAATAAAGAAACTGTATTACAACCGAATCAACTTCATATTTCTAAAGCAGAAGTTCCCTGAGTGTAGTATTTAATTTCAGGGAATCCCGACAAAAATCCCAGGAATCGGGAAGTGAAAAGCTGGTAAAAAAACCCATTTTTGAATATTTATTAGAATTTAAAATTGCAAAGAATGTAGGAAAGCATTCTTTGTTTGATTTTTTTATTTAAATCTTTTTTAACTCTAATATTTGAGAAAAGTTCTATAATAGCAATTTAATATCAGCTTTTTTAATCTCAAATTTGTGGCAACGTTAGTTACATGAATATGAGTATTTTAACTAAATAAGCCTATAGAAAGTTTTGTTATTTTTTCTTTAAATACAAAATAAAATTTGCAATGAAAAGTTTAACTCATAATTTTTTTTTTTTTTTTCTTAATAAGACCCCGAAGGTTTTTGTTTTTCCTATTCTATGCTTGTGCTATAAAATAAAAAAAATTAGCAAATTATGGTAGGTAACTCCCCAACCATTAGTTAAATTGCATACATTCTATGATGCAGCTGTTTTCACAGCAGGCCCATTCATCTTTTGCGTTTCCCTTTTCAAAAAAAAGTTGTTTGCAGTTGCACAATAAATGGTTTATGCATACGAGGAGTGTAGAGTACTTTAATAAATTTTCCTCAAAAAGATGCAATGAACTAAAGGTCATTAACGTTATATTGTTTTTAGGTTGGTTTTCTATGATAAGTGGTGATTGTAGTAAAACAATTTAAGCCAAACCAAAAAAAAAAAACAAAATAAAGATCATAAAATAATAAATTGATTTAGTTTTGCCAAACAATTTACCCTGACAGCACAAACCACAATTGATGATTTTTCAATTGGAAAATATAATACAGAGGACAATAAATAAATCATACTTCTGATCCTAGTGCGATTTAAACATCTTAATGACATCTATATTAAAAACCAACAAACACTTGACCACACTGTTTATAGTTATATAAAATTAGATCTCAAGTGGTATCAAACTGTTTTTGAAATTACAAAAAAACACTTGACTTTTTTTTAATATTCCCGACGAAAAAAGTTTATAGCCATTTATTGCTTCCCAGTGTAGAAAAGGTAATGATATGTCATTACTTTTCTCACTACCAGTAATTACACCAGCTTACTCTTTGCATTACTTTAATACAAATAATAAGGACTTAGTAATAACTAGTTAATTGTCCCATTATTTCAATACAACAAATAAAAAAGTTTATAGTCATTTATTGCTTCCCAGTGTAGAAAAGGTAATGATATGTCATTACTTTTTTCACTACCAGAAATTACTCCAGCTTACTCTTTGCATTACTTTAATACAAATAATAAGGACTTACTAATAACTATTAATTTTCCCATTATTCCAATACAACAAATAATACGTTATCCATAAGTACCTATTTCTATCAATATTTTAAATATAAAGTAACGATCTAAAAAAACTTTAAAAATCTATATTTTAACTCATTATTTTTCCACTTCTATTAAGTACATATATAACTATTAATTTTTGATTTTTTGTAAGCTGGAAAGTAATGACGTTTTGTGCAAGCGTCATTTATGCTTTTATCTATCAAGTATAACATGTCGAGATAGATCAGATGGTGGGGTGGTTGACTGACAACTTGGAGACCCGGGTACGAATCCTGTGTGGGCACATTTTATTAAAAAAAATTGTTTTTTTTTAATTTACTTTTAGACTCATTATTTTTGTCCATACTGGCAAGCATATAGCTAACCACATATTTTTTTTTTGTAAGGTGTTTAGTAATGATATATTACTTTGCGCGCCATCCCCATATAAAAGTAATGAGATTTGTAATGAAAACTGTAAATACTTGACATTACCAAATATGTACTTATATAATCTGTTTTATTTGTAAATAAAAATCAATTTATCATCCCAGCCAGAAATTGCCAATGGTCTGAAAAATCAAGCACTGGCAGAGCACTGTTTGCCAATGGTCCAACAAATAAAATGCTGGCAAAGCACTGATGTACAATGCTCTGCCAACGTTAGTAAAAAGTGCTTTGCCAGTACTTAATGGCTTAGAACGCTCCTGGCTTAGAACGCTCTGCCAAAAATTGCTATTAGCAATTTTTCTACAAGTATCTTCCCAGCAAAAGGATGCAGACTTTACTGACTTTTTGTTGAGTGTATAATAAGTATTTACTCAAATCGTATTTAAAAACTTTTCTAATCTATGCCTTTATAAAATTTAAAATTACAAGATTGGAAAAATTCAAACCTAAATTGCAATTTATGGTTTGAAGTTAAGAAAATTTAGGTTTCCTATTATAGTCAGCACAAAGTAATTTGATAAAAAAATATTCAGTTATTTTGTAATTAACTTAGCTGAAGTCTATTGTTATTTCTGTTCAAATTAAGAAATAAGACAAATCTTTACTTAAGTGAATTACAAAGTAGGAATATACAGTTCATAAATGAATCTCGTTTTCATATATAATATTCTTAATTTAATTAAAAATTTTAATTTCAAATGGATAATCAATTTGAGCTATAAATTTTCTAATTTCAAATATATACTCGTAAAATCAATATTTTTTTTTGAAAATTTCACAATTTTTAATTTAAAAATATGAATTTAACCAATTTTAAAAGAAAATCTTTTTTTAAAAAATTTAAATTTTCTCTAAGTTCACAGTCAGAATACAAATTTTATTTAAATTTAAATTTGAATTTTATTTAAATTTATATTTATATTGCAGAAATTTAATTTGTATGTTTATTTTTTACATAATTTTATTATTTTAAATAATAAAACCAAAATTTTATAAAAAAAAATTATAATAAGTACACTGTTTTTTATTAATTTATTATTTACTTTATTAGTTGTTTTACCAATGCTTTGCCAACGTTTTAAAATTATGATTTTGGTTCTGGCGAAGCACTCATTGCCAGTGCTTTGCCAACGTTTTAAAAAAGAAACGGCCAAGCCCTGCCCGGTGTTATCATTTTGGGGTTGGCAAAGCACTTATATCTTCAGATATCCAACGCTCTGCCAACGTCCATACCACCGTTGAAAGCGCTGGGCCAATGCTTTGCCGTTCGTATTTTTCTGGCTGGGATGTTTTCGCTCAACGTTTCGTTTGCTTTATTCAAACTTCTTCAGGAGCGTAAAGTTATAAAATGATTCTTTGCTACATAGTCAAAATATATAATATGTAAAATTTACTTGTAAATAAAAACTGGACATCACTACACAGAATTATAAATAAATAATTAAAAAAATATTAACAACACAGTACACAGAAAATCATAGGTTAGGGTTACTGTAGTATCACAGAACTTTAACTCATTACTAAATTATTGCAACTGGATAAAAGTAAAGATAATTATTGTGTAATCAAATATAAGAATGATAAATAACATTCAAATTTTGTTACATTTTTGACCATTTTTATAAAATGTCTTGGAAAGGAGTACACAAACTCGAATTATCATTTTTCCAATTTTTTTTTTGTTCTTTAATTATATCGAGATCTCCAAATGAGGAATTTTAAAAATTCTTTAAAATTAATTTTAAAAAAATAATACATTTTTGCATTTTTAATAATACACTTTTTTCCAAAAAAAATCCATCTTAATCCGACTTTCGGCACTGGTTTAAGTTTTCAAAAAAAAACCCCCGATTTCTTCCATTTAGAAGCATTTGCAATAATACTGATCTGTAAAAATACTTATTTTAAGGGACATCCTATTATACAGGGTGTCCGCTGGGAAGGTATACTACTTTGTTTTGCCGCCATTTTGGTAAACATTAGTCTTGACAGTTCATATTTGCCAGTCGTGAAGTAGACACGTGGCAAATTTATTATGGAAAAATATTCGATAAACCAACGTGTTTTAATCGTTACCACATGATATCAAAATCAATCATCGATTACTGTGACGATGAGAAAATTACGTGAAATTTTTGGGAGGAACAACGTGCCAACAAAACGCACTATTTATCGTGTAGTTAATAATTTCGAAGAAAGAGGGTATGTAGGTGATAGGCCCAAGCATGGACCACAACGTACTGCAAGATCGGCTGAAAACATTACCGCTGCTCAAGAAAGTGTTCAAAACAATCCATCAACCTCAATTCGACGTAACGGTAACTGTGAATGGGGAGCGATATCGTGATATGATTGAACACTTTTTAACGCCACAACTGCATGCTTTGGGCTTGATTAACATGTGGTATCAACAAGACGGTGCCACATCGCATACAGCCAGGATTACAATGGAATTACTGCGAGACCTCTTTCCACAACAAGTTATTTCAAGAAATGGTGATGTTGATTGGCCTCCACGGTCGCCTGATTTGACTGCTCCGGACTTCTTTTTGTGGGGATATCTAAAAAACCAAGGTTTATGCAAACAAACCAGAAACGCTTGAGCAACTCAAACAAAATATTCGTGATGAAATTAATGAAATACCGCGTGAAATGTGTGAGAATGTAATGAAAAATGTGCTCAAAAGGGCTCACATTTGTGAGGCTAATAGAGACGGACATTTATCTGATTTTGTATTCTATACATAATTGCCGACATTAAATAAAACTTTTATCAATATAAGATCCATTCTCTTTCATTTAATCAAAAATTATAAACAAACAAAGTAGTATACCTTCCGGGGGAACACCCTGTATATGACTATATCGGAACTTTTTCCATTGGCTTTAATAATAATTTTTGTTTTTCTTTTTCTATTTCTATTTACAGATAGCGCTACCTATGTGGGCAACATTTTGAAAATAAAATCAGTAAAAAAAGAAGATCGTGGTACTTACTATTGTGTAGCTGATAATGGTGTCAGTGTAGGTGATCGTCGTAATATTAATTTAGAAGTTGAATTTTCTCCAGTCATCACTGTACCACGTCCCCGCTTGGGTCAAGCTTTGCAATACGACATGGATTTGGAATGTCACATTGAAGCCTATCCACCACCAGCTATTGTCTGGCTTAAGGATGATATACAATTGTCCAACAATCAACATTATAGTATTTCGCATTTTGCCACTGCCGATGAATATACAGATTCTACTTTACGTGTTATTACAATTGAAAAACGTCAATATGGTGATTATATCTGTAAGGCTGTAAATAAATTAGGTCAAGCTGAGGCTCGTGTTAATCTATTTGAAACTGTTATACCTGTATGTCCTCCTGCCTGTGGTCAAGCTTATTATGGCGATGCTGAACGTTTGGCTGCCACTTCAGTGGCTACAGTTGCAATTCTATTAACAGCTTTATTTGCTAGATAAACGGTGTCCAAACAAGCCAGTGAGTGATTTCAAGGTTAAATATATGTTTAACATGAAAAATGATATAGAAAGTGATTAATGAAATAGAGTTTATTTAAACGAACGATATTTTACGAAAAATTACATAAAACAAAACATTCCAAAAAAAAATCCTTTTTTTTTTAATTTAATTAGGATTTTTATTTCTACGTCCATTTTAAGTTAAAATTATACAAACAAAAACGATTAATTAACCCTTAACCCGTCCGTTAATGTATATTATGTAAAAAGGACAAATTTTCCATAAATATTAAAAAAAAATTAATCTCATGTCCTTTTTTCAGAAAAAGACTTGTCTTTACAAAAACGTACATCACACACATTTTTCTTTTTTACAAAACAAAAACTATCACAAAGAAACTATATATTTTCATATATAGTTGTCGAAATATTGAAAATATTTTATATTTATTAAATAATTTATAAAATATTTTCAAAAGAAATAATTTTTTATTTTTAAGACTAGCAATGTAAATTTTCATAATTTTTTTTTTTTATAAAAATTTTTTATACACATTAATGTCAATTCTTTTTGTCTGAAATATACACTTTTTTGTAGTTGTTAAGTCAAATTAAAACAAATTCCATTTAAAAATATAATTATTTAAAACTTTTTCTTATAAGGGTAGAAAAAAATACATACATATATTTTTAATAAAACTAAATGTATATGTGTAGTTTTTATAAAAATAAATAATAAAAAAAAAAAAAAAATAAGTCGTAAATTTATGTAAAATCCCCTCGAGACCCATACATTTAATTGAAAAACTGGGTGTAAATATTACTAAAAAAAAATAGTTTGTATGCCTCAATTTTATACAAAAGTATTTTAAATAAAATTATAAAAAAAAAATATATATACAAATTTTGTTTTTTATTTGTTAGAATCACGAGTAAAAAAATTAGATGGTGTCATAGCTAATTAGACAGATATTATAATACAATACACCCGAGTAAAAAAAAAAAATACATACAGTGGGCCCTCGGTTAACGAACACAATTCGTTCCAGAAGTGTGGTCGTTATGCGAAACGTTCGTTAAGCAAAACCATTATTTCTATATATATCAGTGCAAAATAAAATAATGCGTTCCAAGTCGGAAAAAGTACACACTAACATATTTCAACATCAATATTTATTGAAAGTAATATAACATATCGCACTTGATCAACAAGAGGGTATTAACTCAAAATTTTAAAATTTTCAGTAGAGTCAAAAAACTGTTTATGGCCACATTTCAACAGAATTTAAAAATTCAAACATATCATAATAAGCAAATTCCATTTGAAAATATGTAAACATTATTTTTGTTTTAAATTTTACCACTCATTGCAAAAAAAATGAATTTTTTTAGTTAATACCATTATTTTGAAATTTTATCGATTTAAATTTATAGAATAAAACAAATTTTATCAACAAAACAGTATCAACTCAAAATACAACCAAATATAAATATAAACAGTTTGATTATTTTAAACATAAATAAAGGCTCAAATCAAAATAATACCTTTTTTATGAAAATATACGATTCATTTCTATTTGAACTTTTGTATTAACTCGAAATAATATCTTTTTGTTGAAATAAAGGTAATCACTACATTATCATGAAAATGGTCTCAAAAGTGGTTTTCGAGATGAAAGAGTAATCGGAATACGTTGAAATTTTTACAATAGATAGATATTGATGTTGTTAGTTGATTTCTTGAAAAAAGTGATATTTTAAAAATTTTGAGTTAATACCCTCTTGTTGATCAAGTGCGATATATTTATCAACATTTTTAAGGAACTGAGTATAGGACGAAATGAGACAATCTGCAATGGAAAAAATTACAAAAAAAAATAATTTTGTATGATACCTGGACGCATACCTAGTTCTTCTTTAACAAACAACTGTCTAGAGTCGTTTGTTTTTGGTGACGCTTTAAAATTTGTTGAAAATGCGACACAGCATTATCATTGAATAGATTAGATTAGATCAGAAGGCACTATGCACCGCGACCAATGTAGGTCGTTTCTGTTGCCTAAAGTTACCTACAGATTCAAGCTACCTATAAAGCCAATTATCCTATTAGGCAAAATGTTCGCGATGTCGGAAGGCGAAATGAAGGGATCACCTAGAAACCTAAGTCTCCTATCACAAAGCCTGGGACATTCGCAGAGAACATGCTCCGAGGTCTCAGACACCATCTCACAAAACCTACACATATCCGTGTCCGATTGACCCTTCTTGTGCAGATGGTATCTGAGATTACAGTGTCCAGTTAAGTACGACGCCAGGGTCCTCAAACCCCCTCTTTCAAGCGACAAGAGTCGCCTCGATCCCCTACTGAATAACCAGAGAATTCAGACTCTCTCCATGCCCTGAGCCTTTCCCTAACATACCCCGCAGGTATTCCACAGAAGGGTTCAGGACCAGGATTTAATAAATCTGTTGCGCGTTTGGCCACTGTCTGATAGGGGTGATGCTTTTTAATGTTACGTTACACTTTCACAACAAATAACAACACGTCTTGTTAATTGTATGAACACAAGTGATGCCAAAGCTAAACACAAACAGAGAAGTTTTAAGCGCAATTCGGTAGTTTCCCTTTTTTAACAAAATCAAATAATGAACATGTACTATATGTTTGTATGTCTCAACACGTCTTCTTAATTGTATGAACACAAGTGATTTAATTTAAAAAATGGTGAATACAATGGTAAATACAGTAGTGGCCACGAATTTAAGACACGACATTTCACTTATATATTTCTGATAATTTTTACATCTTATCGAAAAATTTTAGATCCATGTTATTTTTTCAAAATTACTAGTAATGTTATGAAAAAAAATTAACAATAGTTTGTTACCTATATTTTATTAGGAATTTTTATTTACATATTATACAGATTAATACAATTTTTAGCCTGGTCATGAATTTAGGACATAGGCAAAATAAACGTTAATTCATTAAAGTAAAGCTCAGCTTTATAAATCAATCTTAGTATTTGGTAGGGAAGCCTTTATTTTGGATCACAGCAGCGCATCTCCTGGGTAAACTTTCAATTAGTGTCATACAACGTTCCTTTGGAATGGCATACCAAGCTTTTTGAATTAACATAACATAAATCGCTCAAAATTTTCGGCTTTACTGCTCGTACATTAGCGCGTCCCGAATTTGGCTTTTTTTCGAATTTGAAAATGCTTGCCCCCCAAATGATGGGGATTTAGGACCCTTTTACGAGAAAAATAACAAAAAAAATTTTGGACAAAAAACCAGATGGCTACCGGATCCTAAAGATTGCAATCCTAGTGCATTTTGAAAAAAAAAAAATATTTTTGATTTTTAAAAAATTGACGCCAAAAGTTGCGCAATACAGAGTACATTCCGGGAAAAATATTAAAAAAATTTCCGTGGAGCAATTTTGGTGCAGCGTTGCATCTTAAAGATGGAAAGTGAGTATATAAAAAAAAAAAAAAATTCCATTTCGTCCCACTGTGCGCTGGACCAGAATAGCTCTATCACATTTTTTAAATAGTTTTAACGAAAGCGCTCTGTGGGACGAGATGGAATTTTTTTTTTTTTTATATACTCACATTTCAATCTTAAAGATGCAACGCTGCACCAAAATTTGCTCTACGGAAATTTTATTAATATTTTTCAGGGAATGTACTCTGTATTGCGCAACTTTTGGCGTCAATTTTTTGAAAATCAAAAACAATTATTTTTTTTCAAAATGCACTAGGATTGCAATCTTTAGGATCCGGTAGCCATCTGGTTTTTTGTTCAAAATTTTTTTTGCTATTTTTCCCTTAAAAGGCTCCTAAATCCCCATCATTTTGGGGAGCAAGCTAAAAAAAAAATTTTTCGGGACGCGCTATCGTACATGCTCCTCAACATCATTTCACAAGTTCTCAATTGGATTGAGGTCCGGGGATTGAGCTGGCCACTTCAGAACATTGATATTGTTTTCCTCTAAGCAACTCTTCACTAGTAGTGAAGTGTGCTTAAGGTCATTATCATGCATAAATTTCCACATTAGAGGCATGTTGTCTTCAGCGAATGGTATCATAATGCTTGTCAGTATGTTTTTGTATATGTGCTGGTCCATTTTAGTGATAATCTTGTGAATGGGTCCTACATCATGCCAGGAAAATGCTGCCCACACTATGACAGTTCCACCACCATGCTTAAACGTTTTAAGGGTGTTCTTTGGGTGATGCTCTAGGTTTGGAGGGCGCCATACGTACTGTTTTCCATCAGAACTGAAGCGGCAAAACTTCGACTCGTCGCTCCAAAGTATATTTTTCCAAAATATCATCGATTTATTACGATGTTCTCGTGAAAACGCTAGTCGGGATTTCATATTTTTTTTTTTTGACACAAGAGGTTTACGTTGTGCAATACACTCACGTAAGTTTTTCACATTCAGACGTCTTCTTATTGTTCTGGACGATATATTAATACCAAAATCTGATGAAATCTCATTTTTAATTTTACTTGAGCTCGTCAAAGGATCTTTAACAACTGCTTTATAAATTAAGCTATCCTCCCTGGGTGTAGTTTTTCGGGCTCTAGGTTGCTGTTTGACATTTTTGGTGGTGCCACGTTGTGTTCCAGGGCTTTGTAAATCTTGGATCTGGAACATTTAAGTAGCTTGGAAATCTCCATTATTGTTTTTCCATCAGTATTCATTTGTTGGATCAGATTTCGCTCGGCATCCGAACTCCAAATACCTTTAGCCATTTCTAACTAAATATTTTGATGTATCACAACATAAAATGGAATAAAACATTCATTATTTACCTTTTAGCTTCGAAAAACACCAAACAATCACTTTATATTTCTAATATGTTAGATATTTCTAAAATGTTTTAAATTCGTGGCCAGCTTCAAACGCAAGTTTTTACAATAATAAAGGGTCCGCCATCTAACGTTTTTTTTTCTCAACTAGTGCTTATTTCGTGAATGGTAACACTTAGCTCATGTCTGATTTGACAGATAATTAGTTTTATCCTTCCGCTGAACGAATATGGTTGTGTATACGCTTAAACAACGCTGGGAAATATTGCGACATTACTTTGAAAATCATGGTAATGTTGCAGAATGTGTGCGAGGAGTGGCCGTTACAGTCAATGGCGATCGTTATCGGGCCATGTTGAACGAATTTTTGTTCACAAAAATTGAAGAGGAGGATATTGGCAACATTTGGTTTCAACAGGATGGCGTTACGTGCCACACAGCCGAAGCTACACTCGATGTTTTGCGCCCTGTTTTTGAAGATCGCATTATCAGCCACAGAGCTGATGTCATTTGGCCACCTCGGAGCTGCGATTTGACACCGTTGGACTATTATTTGTGGGGTGCCGTCAAAGATAAGTGTTACGCCAACAAGCCAGAGACAATTGACGCTTTAAAGGACAATATTCGTGAGTCCATTGGTGAAATACAGCTGCACACAATCGATAATGTGCTTAAAAATTGGAACGATCGTGTAGGCTACTGCATGGCCAGCCGAGGCAGACATTTGAATGAAATTATTTTCCATTATTAACCGGAAGGATTGTACTTTCAAATAAAAAAAGAAATTTGAGAAAATATTCAGTAGTTTTTTTTTATAACATTTTCAAAAAAAAAGTTATTTGGCGGACCCTTTATAATAAAATTAGCAACAAAATGTAAAAACAAACAAAACAAAATAACGGTACTTTTTCTTAACATTACAGGGTACACTAAAAAATAAACAAGATCTAATTTGATATTGCAGGGTTGTAAAAATTAACATAACTAAGCTCGTTACATGCCATGTCTTAAATTCGTGGCCACCACTGTACGTAGATCAAATTGGATTTAATTTTTTCTAATGATATATAATTGATTCCGAATTTCGACCAGATATTATTGTACTAAATAATATATATTTTTACCAAATACTACCTTTTCATTATAACGGTAGTTGCCTACCACGACCAACATCAGTACCGATATGAAAAAATTAAAACTACGATTACAATACTGTCATGTGTCTTCTCATTAAATTTTGTTATATCTGCAAAATACCGCGATATATCGGTAATTTGGTATTTTAGAGTTATTTTAACAATAGTTCAAGATATTTCAAAATCAAAACGTTAAAATAACGCAATAAGACCGTTTATACAAGAAGACAATGTCTTTGATGGAATCGCTTTTTTTAAATGTTCATTTCGGTCTTAATTAACTGTGATAGCCAACTATCGTTATTATAAAAAGGCATTGAATTACAACCCTGAATAATATCATACTACATAAAATTGAATACAATTAGGTCCAATTTCGTATAAATGGTTCAATTTTGTTAAATATATTTAAAATTTATAAGTAAAACATAATACGAAAATTTACAAAAAATTTTAATTAATTATAATTTTAAATAAAACATTATTAAATTGTTCACTGAAGGTAAGATTTGTATTTCGAAAGTGAGAAAATTTCAAATACGATTGTAGTTTTTAAACTATTTATTTCTATATAAAATTAAGTTGACATTTGATTTGAAATTAAATAAGAAAAATGAAATTGTGCATGAACGGTAATTTAACCCTCAAACCGGCCTACAATTTTTTTCAATGACATTTATACAGTGGGACCTCGATTATACGTCATTCGATTAACCGGCAAAATCAATTATCCGAAAAAAAACCACCATTTTTTTTTTTTTTGCACCAATTAATCTTGATTATCTCTATTAACCGGGATTACAAACATACTTTTTCGACTACTTTTGAACAATTAAACATAATGTGAATAAACTGAAAAAGGAAATTCCATAGTTTGCATACGATGAGTCAGACGTGTCTAATTTTGAAATTTGAGAAGTGCGGGTTGCTATTGTCGAGTGTTAGTAAAATAATATTAATTTATTATTTAAAAAAATATTAAAATCACTACTCAAAAAATTTTCTCAATTAACCGTGAAAATCGATTATCCAGAATGCTTCCTGTCCCGACCATCACAGATAACCGAGTTCTCACTGTACCACTTGTTCGGCATGAAAAATAAACAATATGTTCTTCTACCAAACATTTTGTTGCCTTAATAATAATAATTAATAATTAAAACTAGTTTTTCAAATTGTAATATTTGTTCCCTGAAGAAGTCACCCAATGTGGAGACGAAATATTGGAAATAAATAAAGGGTCCGCCAAATAACCTTTTTTTTTTGAACTCCTGAACCAATTGGACTTTGTATGGCGTCATACCAAGGTCTTTATGCAAAATTCGTCTCAATGATGTCTCCGAAATGTTCAATTGTTGAGAACGAAGGTGAATTGATGTTGATGGCGCTTCACGCACACTTTCTGCCACAGCAGAAATATTCTCGGGTGTACGCACTGTTTTTGGCTTTTCACGCTTTGGTTTATCGATGAGGATGCCAGTTTCTATCACTTTTTTCACAAGATAACGAACATATGGACCATATTCGTTCAGCGGAAGGATAAAACTAATTATCTGTCAAATCAGACATGAACTAAGTGTTACCATTCACGAAATAAGCACTAGTTGAAAAAAAAAAAACGTTAAATGGCGGACACTTTATATTATAAATAAATGATCTTAAGCTCGTTTAAACTAAGAAGAATAAAAGCACTTTCTTTAATTCCATTTTGTTATTTCCTTTCATTTCAGCACATATTTTGCATATAAACAATATTTGGCAAATTTTTCACGACACCCCTTTATTTAAATAAAATAACCCAAGTTTAAATGCCCGTACTTGCATCCAAATATGCGTTCTAACATGACTCAAAGTATTAGTTGTAGAACTTATTTAAGAATATGTTCTAGAACAGTTCCGTAAAACCAGTTCCTAGCGTGACAATTTCAAACAAAAATCAGACACAAAAATGGGTTATAAAACCGTTCTATAGAAGGGTGACAATTTCAAACAAAAATCATGGGTTACAATGCCAAACTACAACCAGTACTGGCTCTAAAGAACTAATTTTGGAACTAACACAAGTTTTGCTGGGTACCCGAAATTTATTTAAAAAAAAAATGTTAATTAAAAAAATATAATTAATTATATTTACCTAAGTTTTGAGTACATTTTAAAATCATTTGCATTATATTTTAATAAATCACAAAAATATTTGTCTCATTTTCTTTTTATTCGTTTTTACTGGTACATTGTAGAATATTCACACATCCCAGATTCAGAAAATTGTTTTTAAATATAGTCAGGGCTATGATGAAAATCGAAAACGAAAACAATAAGTTTTTCAATTTAGAATATTTAGTTTTTTCAAAATAAAATTGGAATCTATTTTTTTATATAACTCTTTGTATTATTTAAAACATTAAACTTAGAAAATAAAAAATAATTTTTATAATATAAATCGTAAAATATTAAGCATTGAAAATCCGATCGATTTCCTTTTCGATATTCATCATATGCCTGAGTATCTTGATTTCATTTTTTAAATATCTGCAAAAATATAAAAAGAATTTATTTAAAAATAAAGATACATGCATACAATAAAATAATATTTAAACTACCAATGTCTTTTTTCTCTCCTTTAAAGGGGATTGAGATTTTCTTTTTTTTTTGAAAACGCCCTCAACAAACATATAAACGAACATTCCCTTCTTAAAATTAGCATGCCAATTCAAACACTTCAAACAGAAACAATTTACTTAATAGAATTGCCAGTAGTGGCCATACGAATATACATGGTAAGTTCTGCTTCATAATCAGCATATGATTGATTGTTAAACAATTTTGTAGTGGGTATAAAGTGGCGTAAAGGATTCTCAATTAGAAAATCATAACATTTTGTCAATTTCTGTAAACTACGCAATGAATTGACAGAACAAACATCGATTTTGTCTAATATTTCAATAATGCGATCATGTTGTTGTTTAGCTTTCTGTTTAAGGTCTTGTGGATCAACTGAAATGGAAATAAATTAGCAAAAAAAATAAATCGAAATGTGGTAAGTGGTTAAATTAGCTTCATCAGTTAAAGATGTTAATTATGAAAATACAAAAATGTATGTAGCCCATACCTAAAAATGTGTCCAAATTTAATTTTAAAGCATTTGAATGTTGTGCTATTAAATCCGCCCACAAAATACGATTACGGACTTCCTGTAAAGCACCAAAGGGTGTTAATAAAATGCCTGGAGCTAACTGCACTGTAGAAGATAGTTCACGTGATTCAGTTATTAAGGGATTTGGTGATAAATAAAATGAACTGTTAAATGAAAAAAGAGGATAAAGAGGATAAAGAAACAACAAACAAAATGAGGTTTAATATTTTCATTTTCTTATTTTTTTTTTTTTAATAAAAACAAATGTCAATTTACCATTCTTTGCTTATACAAGATAAATGTTCCAATGGCAATTCACAAAACGTATTCAATTCCATGGTATGAGGCGGTAATATTGTATTTTGTGTCGCCTGAGGCATTAATGTCATATCACCAGCTCCAAAGCTTCTTCGCATGTTAGAATTGTTCAAGGGGGAAATAGTAGAATCAAAATCTAATTTCGTTGAACAAAATACATTATCGTTACCCATCTCAAAGCTTTCGACGCTCAATAGAGAGAGATTGTTGTTACTGGTCAGTTTTAACTTGGTGGGTATAAAATTTGATTTAGCATTTGATGTGGCTGCTTCCAAATCATCTAGTTGATGTTTCATTATATTTTTAGAATAAATTATTTTATCTTTAATTTGTGATAGTTGCATCATATCATATTGTAAACGATTAACAGAAGCACTGATTTCATCATAAACTTGTTTTATTGAACCAAGCAGAACCTAAAAGGGCAAATTATTTAATAAATTTAAAGAAATCAAAATTATTTCAAAATAGGCAAGTTTAACATCTACCCACAAAATTGTACACGTATACAGTGGCGAACAAAAGTATTCACACAGAAGCAAACTTTATTTTTAATCTTTTATATTTTTAAAATTAAACCCGCTAGCCGGATATGGTATTCAACAAAATTGTTTATTAACTTATAAATTATTAAAATACAATAAAAAACTTATTCTTAGTATGTTATATTATAAGAAAAAACTAATTCAAAGTATTATTTTAGGCGGACAAAAGTATTCACACAGCTTTACATATTTGTACAAAAAATAAAATTTCACATGATTTAATACTTTGTGGAGTAGCCTTTCTTTGCTATGAATTTTTTTTAATCTTCTTGGCATAGAATGGACCAATTTCTTCGTAACATCAGCTCCAATATTTTGCCATTCTTGCAACAGAACTTCCTTCAGTTGAGCCTTACTTGTGATATGGCGCTTTTGTACTCGTCTGGGCAATTCATCCAAAAGATGTTCGATTGGGTTCATGTCAGGAGATTGCGGTGGAGTTGGGAGAATGTGGGGAACATGATGAATAATCCACGTTCGGACGATATTAGCAGTGTGTTTAGGGTCGTTGTCCTGTTGAAAGTGGAAGCTGTCCCCAAGACCTAGCTTCTCGGCGCTTTGCAGTAGGTTTTCCTTTAAAATATTTAAGTATACCGTTTTATCCATTGTACCATCGATAAAAACTAAGTTACCTACGTCTGATGCAGCCATACAACCCCACACCATAACCCCTCCACCACCATGCTTGACTGTACTTCATACATTGTTTTTTTCAAATTCGGTATTCTGCTTCCTCCAAACTCTTATTCTTCCTTCCGAAAATATTAAATTTGCTTTCATCGGAGAACAATACGCCGCCCCAGAAGTATTCAGTTTTATTTTTGTATTCTTTTGCGAAGCTTAAACGCTTTGTTTTATTATAAAAGATTTAAAATAAAGTTTGCTGCTGTGTGAATACTTTTGTCCTTCACTGTATGTCTAAAAATTCCGATTTTATGAATGAAGACCATAATGACGGCTGCCGAAAACAAGAAACAGAAAAAAGAACGCGTAATGAATAGGGCAGCGACTTTCATGCACTAAAAAAGCGATAATATGCAGTAAAAATTCAAAATGTGTCTCAAAATATGCACGTAAACAGAAATATCCACTAAAAACCAAAACCTAAAAATCAAAAAAAAATGTACTTTAAGTTTATCGATTTAAAAAAATCGATTTATTACTCGAGAGTGCTAGGTTAAAAAAAAATGAAATCCAATATAAATGTCTAACAAATGACAACTAGATGCTCTATTAAGGGTTACATCTTTTTAATTATTACAAATATGAAATTAAATTTAAAATATGCAACATAGTATACCAAAATATACATTAAAATATGCATTTCCGAGTAAAAAAAATAATATGATATCATGTATAATGATATCTCATTTCATATAACAGGAGATATATTATGATCCGAAAAATGGTGGATCTAATCATATCGGATATTATGTATACATTTGTATTGAATTATATAAAATTTTATCCGAATTTTGGCAAGATATAATCATTTCTAATTTGATGTAAAAAGACATAATTGTATAGTTTTATATACAATTTTTCGTATATAACACAGTATGTACAACATTTTTCAACACATGATTTTGGGACTCAATTCTGGGAATTGCACGTGAAAGTAGCCAAAAAATAAAATAAGAACTTCTACATCATTCGTTTCGTCAAGTTGGCTACAGTAATAATTTAATGGCCATACGATTTTTTTTGGCTCAAGGCGGATTTTTAGCACTTTTTCTATATTTTAACACTTATATATCTCGGTATACCGTACGGAATATCTCTTTTGTGTCTGGAACAATCCTACAAGAAAATAGTGCATCCGGTGCCTTAAAAATCGCAAAAATGCCCATTTTTCCCATTTTTTTCAATTATATTCAATTATAATTGAAAATGTTCTACATTTTTTTTTTTCATGCATAGATAACATAAATTTACATGATTATCAAAATTAAGATTCGGATCTAATATAACACCGAGACATTTTAATGAATTTACATACTCAATAGCACATTCATTAACAGAAATTCTTGGATATATAGCATTTCAATTCTGTAAACGAAAGTTCATTGCTTTTGTTTTGCTAGGATTTATTTCCAAACAGTTAACGTGCATCCATGTCGACAATGAATCCATATGATTGTTTAACAAAGTTTCCGAAAACTGAGTGTGTCTGCAGACTGTACTATAAAGTAATAAAATGTCATCAGCATATACAAAGGGTTTACAAAAACTTTTTTCCATTAGAGAAATACAATCATTCAAATAAATTAGAAAAAGTATAGGCCCCAAAACGGAACCCTGAGGTACACCAGATGTGACGGCCCCAATACCAGAATTAACTCCGTTAATTGACACAAACTGAGATCTATCTAGTAAATATGTATATATCAGTTTACAAGCGGATTTTGAAAAATTGAAGTTTTCTTTTAGTTTTCTTATTAGAGCGGTATGGTTAATACGATCAAATGCTTTAGTCAATGTTTTTCGTACTAATTGCGGCACTAGCGGGTTCCTTTATTTGGCGAATTTTTTTTTTTTTTTTTTGTATTTTTTTAAACTTGATTCGCTATCGTATGACACGAGCTTTTTTTTTAATTTTTTTTCAATTTTTTATGAATTTTTAAAGTCAATATTTTTTTCGAAAAAACACACTTTTTAAAAAAGTCATTTTTTATCCAGATCGGACAATTTTTGCTACTCCCAGCGCTGCAACCACGAGGCCCCGTTTTTTTCTCTGCATCCAGTTTGGAGCTCTATAAAACCATGTTGGAGTAAAAAATATATTTTTTTGAATTTTTTTTCTTGTAATTTGTTCAATTCTCTACAAAATTTTTGGAAAAATGTTTGTTTTTGACTGAGTTATGAATTTTTAAAAAAAGGTCTGTTTTCTCTGCAGCGAATGTAATGTCCCCCCTTAATAACTGAAAGTTATACATAGTTATATCCACTCAAATATAGTATCACAATTGGCTATATATAATTAAATTTGTCTATGTAAAATTATATAAACTTTTTTACTCGGGCTAGAATTTTTTTTTCATGGCTCTATACTTAATTATATATTGTTCATTTTACATGGGGCCTATACTGAATTATACATAAATGAACTTGGAAGTTTTTTTTTATCCTGGAGCTATACTAAATTATATATATATAAATGAACTTGGAAGATATTTTTTACATGGTTCTATATAAAATTTTGTATGATTTTCTGTAAAACCATTTTTAATTATATATGCTACTGTGCTTAAAACTTCCGAGCATATCTTCCCAGGTAGAAATTTGGGATGGTACAAAAAACGAAGAGTTTTCAAAACGTTTGTTTTTGATGGTACTAAAATAAAAGCGTTTCCAAAGCGATCATTGCAAATAATACGAAAAAAAAGCATTTAAAAAACATTATTTTGGATTGCTATTCGAACGTTCGGACAAAGTATTTTAGGAATACTTTTTATACAAAACTTACAAATATTTGTGAAATAAAAACACTGTAAAAACATTGTTTCAAAGCGTTTTTCCAACGTTTGTAAAAAGTACTTTAGAAGTTCTTATCGTACAAAATTTACAACGGTTTATAAAATGAAACCAATGTAAAACCATTGCGTTAAAGCGTTTTTCTAACATTTGCCAATAGTACTTTAGAAATACTTTTTTTTTACAAAATATTTTACTGATTAAAAAACAACACTGTCATAAGGGGGTCTATCTATATGCGAACTCGGTTTCTTATGCAATTTTTTTATATAATGAAATATATCTATTTTCCAATAGAGGGCTTTTTATTTTCATATTTGAATATTCGATTTTTAATTTCATTGATTTTATTGATATGTTTTTATATATCAAATTTAAATCTATTTTTTCTTTTGTGGTTGTCACAATATCGTTTCGTCAAAATTATGTTTTATGTTTATATTTTTTATACTAAATCACATTTCCCTTAATTTAAAACCCTGAAGTAATACTTTTATGTTTCAAGCTTATTAATTTATATTTTGTTACTTTAAAATATATTTTAATTAAATTCAATAAAAATATTATTTTTCAAAATGTAAATATATAAAATTGTTTAAAATTATTATTCTGATATTTGTGTTGAAAACAATGACAAAGTACTTTAATTGTAGCTTTTTAAACGCTTAGAGAACGTTAAAACTGTAAATTGGTATTTATGAACAATTCATAAAGATCTTTAAAATTTGTCTTTCGAGCGTTTTGACAATGTTCAAAATTACAACCCTCAAAGCGGTTATCATTTGGGTCGTTTTCATAACGATTAATAAATGTAAGACAAAATGTTCTGCAAATACTTATTTAACGATTGAAAAAGCATTTCAAAAATTTTGTTTTGCAATGTTTTGAGAACGTTATAAAATACCATCCTCAGACCGTAAATTTGGGTTATCATTTTGCACATTCTCAAAACGCTTTAAATTTGTAATTTGGTATGTTCTGAAAACGCTTGTACCATCATGAAAAATGCTTTTAAAACGTTTTAAAGATTGTATTTTTCTACCTGGGTTACTATACATGGTACTTGTAAATATCTACGGGAACATATATGACGAGATATTTGAAATTGTTAGAAAACTGAAATTTATACATAATTATATTCACACAAACATAGTACCACACTTTGGCTATATATAATCATATTTGTCTATGTAAAATTATATAATTTTCTATATAACTTTTTTTACTCGGGATGGTGGTAAATTTTGTAAAGAAAGCACTTTTTGTTAACGTTGGAATAGTTCTAAATAATATTTGTCAGTGATTTCTTTAACATTTTATTTTAACAACGAATGAAAATTAAGTTAATCAAGTACTGGCAAAGCACTTTTGTTAACGTTGGAAAAGAATTTTAAAAAGTTTCTTGTCGGTGCTTACTATATTGTTTATTCATTAAAAATTTTATAAATAATGTACTGACAACGCCCTTTTTGCAAACGTTTGAAAAGCGTTCTAAACCAGGTATTTGCCAGTATTAAATTATTTTTACGGTTGTAGTTTGCCATTGCTTTCATTTTTTTTTGCGGTTGTAAATTTTATAAATCAAGTACTGGCAAAACACTTTATGCTAACGTTGGGAAAGCGTTATAAATCAGGACTTTGCCAGTGCTTTCATTTGTATTAATGACAATTGTACTTAAAATATAATGCTTTGCCAGTGCTTGATTTTTTTCTGACCATCGGCAATTTCTGGCTGGATATTCAGATATGACATTCTGACTTCATCGAAATCAAAAACGACCCACGAATTTGATAAAAATTCAAAAACGTGTTTTTTTTTAAACTAATTTTAAAGATAATTCGTATTTGAGTGTGGAACGACTCCTTTCCAGGACATTTTATGAAAATTGATTATTTTGTCGATTACAATACAAATATTGCCGATTGATACAATAATTGTCAGATTGATAAATTTTTTGCTGTTTCTTAAGCAATCGCGTCTATCGACACGGCGTTTTAAATCCAGACAGAAACCAGCCTATATCCTATTTTTTTAAAATTTGTAAAATAGTCTTTTGGCACATTTTATTACTTTAATGCGTTTTTAAACCAGCAAAAAAAAAATATTTAACAAGTTTTAATAAAATTGTTTACACAAAATATTAAATAAATCTTATCAAGAGATATAAATACAAGTGAATTTAGAGGAAGAACTGAATTTTTTACAGTGTTCTTGGTTTTTTGTTTTAATATACATATAGATTATAGTTTTTTTATTTTTATCCATAAAAAATAAAGCCAATTAAACATTTTAGCTGGGTTGATACATGTATTTCGATCTAGCAAAAGATATCATTAGAGCCCGAAGTTTTAGAAAATCTATATACTTTTTTAAATATTTCAATTAACAACTTCTTGTACTGATTTAATAATTGCTGGTGATTTCAACTCAGATTTATTAGAAACTACTGATCTGTCTGATTCAATGTTACAAATTGGTCTTTCATCTGTTAATTGTAACTTACCTATTCATTTCACCAACACTACGAGTACTCTAATTGATCTCATCTTTGTTAATGATGTGTCCAAATAATGTCTAGAAAAGCATCATGCTTTTCTAGACATTATTTAATTTTTATAACTTATGATTTTCATTTGAAACATAAAGTCGAAGTTTTTTCGTATCGTGATTTTAAAAATATCAATTATCAATTTTTGGCTGAAATTTTTTATAATATTGACTGGGATTCTATTTTTTACATGCCGTCTGTTAATGACCAGCTGTGCTTTTTGGAAACTAATCTTCTACATATATATGACCTTGTTGTCCCCATAAAAACAAGAACAACAAAGAAAACTACTAGACCTTGGTTTACAGTGTCTCTTAAACTTTTAATTGAAAAAAGAGATAGAGCTTACTCGCGTTGGAAACGATTTAAGACACCTGAGCTCAAAGAAGAATTTTGTAAAGGTAGAATTGAAGTAAATCGTCAAATTAGAAATGCTAAATCGGAATATTATGCTAAACGTTTTAGTAACGCAATTGATGGAAAAAGTAAATGGAAAACCATACGTGAAATTGGTATTGGGAAGATCAAAAATAATAACATTATCTGCAAATATAGTGCAGATGAACTCAATGATATTTTTACAAGAATACCTATTCCTGCTCTTGGACAGCACAACTATAATTTTGATAATAACCATAACCGCAGTGACATTTTTGAATTTTTCTGTGTAAATGAATCTGAGGTTTTACAAAATATTATTTCGATTAAGTCTAATGCTATTGGCTATGATAACATCAACCCAAAATTTCTTATAATCCTACTTCCTCAGCTGTTACCATTCATCACTCATTTATTTAACACCATCCTCATGACTAGTGTCTTTCCAACTAACTGGAAACATGCAAAAATAATACCAGTTTCAAAGTCTAATTCTGAGTTCAGGCCGATAGCAATTTTACCATTTCTGTCCAAAGTCTTTGAGAAAATAATACATAAACAGATAAGTGACCACTTAGCACAATATAATCTGCTCACCAGCAAGCAATCCGGATTTCGACAGAAACACAGTTGCATCACAGCTTTAATTGACGTTACTGAAGATATACGTTGTTCTATTGATGGTGGGAATTTAACACTTTTGGTTCTTTTAGATCACTCAAAAGCTTTTGATTCTGTTGACCATTAATTACTATGTTCAAAGCTCTATTATCAATTCTCATTCTGTGACACATCAGTATCATTAATTAAATCGTACCTTGATAATCGTTCTCAATCTGTGTTCTTAATTGATTCTTATTCTGGAGCTTTATCTGTTACCCGGGGAGTACCACAAGGTTCAATTCTGGGCCCACTTTTATTTTCTTTGTACGTTAATGACTTACCTGAAAATGTATCCCATAGTAAAATTCATTTATATGCCGATGACGTGCAGCTATACATCAACACATCGCTTAAAACTATAAATGAAAATGTATGCAAGCTTAATTCTGATCTTGACAGTATTTATTGCTGGGCATCACGAAATGGTCTATGCCTGAACCCACAAAAATCTAAATGTTTAATAATATGTAAAAAATCTTTAAAACAAAATATTAACGTTGACATTCGTATTAACAATGAAATAATTGAAATCGTAACTTCAGCAAAGAATTTGGCCATTACATTTAACAACACGCTCAGTTGGAATAATCACGTTAATATTGTAGTAGGTAAAACGTACTCAATGCTTCGTACTCTGTGGGCAACACACTTTTGCACTCCAGTTAATATTAGAATGCAAATTGCTAAAACTTATTTAATGCCGGTACTTCTTTATGGATTCGAAGTTTATGCTAATTGTGATGCCACTAGTAAGCAAAAGTTAAATACTCTTTTCAATAACATTGCTAGATATGTATTTTGTCTTCACACTATTGATAGAATTGCAACCTTAATTAAAAAACTTTACAACTTGACTTTTAATAATCTGGTCAACATCAGGACTCTTACGCTTCTGCACAAAATCGTGTATACAAAAGTACCGTCATATTTATATAATCGGATAACTTTTGCAAGGTCCGACAGGGGGAATAAGGTTATACCTATTGCACACAGAAGTAAGATAACGGAATGGCAATTTTACTATAACGCGATCTATCTATGGAACAGACTTTCGAATAGGGCACAAACAAGCAGCAACGTAAACACTTTTAAAACCGAAATAACAGAACAATAATACAACGTAAATACACACTTTAAACTAAAATTAATAATTAATTTGCACTATTGTTAAACTTTGTATTTTTTTTTTTTTTTTTTTTTGTTTGTAGTTTTTAAAACTGTTTTTAATTTTTTATTTTTAAAATTTGTCATATATTTTTTTTTTTTTATTTTTTAAATTGTATTAAATTGTATTACTATAACTTCTTCTAGTTCCATACTATAATTAAAAGATGTATGTCTTGTTGTATGGAAATACAGATAAATAAATAAAATAAATAAAAAATAAAAATATTTTTCGATATTTAAAACTACCGGTAATGAAGTATATGGGTTTTAATCTAGTTATAGAGCAATTCCATATGAAAAAGATCAAAATTGGCAAATTTTTGGACGACCCCTCTCCGATTTTAAAATAAATAGTCTCAATCGATTGCCCAGCAAAAAATAATGGACCTACATATTTTTTTTTTTTTTTTTATAGTGACTGGTTTAGTGGTGGTGTGCACCACTGTCATGTGACAAAATTGAAGAATTCTTCATAAGGGACCTCATTGAAAGTTGACTCCTTGTTTGGACAGGAGAAGAGCATTTAAGAGAACACCTTGTTCTCATTGTTTTTATATTTTTTATAATTGAATTATTTTTAATTATTTAACAAGAAAAATTAGGAAGATTTTATTTTTCAATTAAAGCCTGATTCAATACCTTTCCAACGAGCTATCACTCGTTGCGATCTTTTGTTAAAAGATGGTGTTCCCAAAAAACTGATATGCAGATCCCATACATATCTCAAAATTACAACAAGGGCATGGGCGGAGTTGATGAAATGGATCAATATATATCATTATACAGTATCTGAATTCATGGTAAAAAATGGTGGTGGGGTTTATTTACATACATGTTAGATATGGCTTTGTCAAATGCTTGGCGCTTGCAAGTATGTAGTGAGGAAAACAGCATGGACCAGTTACTATTTCGACGAACTATAGCTAGATTTTACCTAAAGCAAACACCAAAAAAACGCGCTACTGCTCGTCCTTCGTCATCAAATATTGAAGGCTTACAGCTAGACGGCGCCGATCAAGTTCCCGAAAAGCTTCCAAAACGTGTACGTTGTGTCATCTGCTACAATAGAAGCCGTTGGAGTTGCAAAAAAACAATTTGCATTGACAAAGGATGCTTTTCAAAATTTCACTCATAAGTGGCCACTGTGTCAATTTGGGTACACACATTTTATGTCCTGAAAAAAATTTTTTTTTTTTTTTATTTTTTTCCCCCTGTTTTTTATACTCCTAATTTTATATAAATAAAGAATTTTTTAAAGTTTTCCTTGTCGTTTTGGTTTGGCTTTAAATGGGTTAAGTCGACACAGATATATTTTACCAATTTAAAAATTGATAGGGGTTACCGCGTCACAGTTCGAAAAAATTTCGAACTCGGAAACCTTGTACCGTTTGTAATAAGAAAATCTTTGGGAAAAATTTTACTTTTGTTATTTTTATATGTAGTTTTTACAAAGAATTTTTTTTACAATAAGTGCAAAATATACGAATTCGGTTTTTTAATAGAGTTACGCTGCAAATCCCTGATTTATTTTTAATAATAAATATTTTTCAGAGAAGTCTATAATAAAATATTGTAATCTTTTAAATAAAAAAATTGTTTCACTTACTTCATGATTTTCCAAATGTTTTGTTGAGTTTTCTATTTCCGCTTTAAGCAATTCAATTTGTTGTGTTAAATATTCATTTTCGCCTTTAGTAAAATTATGTGAATAATATTGTATAACATAGTTGCGCATTATTTGTTCATTATGTTCAGATTCTGTATCAGCATTAAATATTTTAACTTTTTCTAATAGCTTATGCTCAAAATTATTAAAAGCTTCAACATATTGTTCTTCCCAACGTTTACGTTCTTGACAAGCAGCCAGATATTTACCCACAAGAGATAAAAAACTAGATTTTGTTTTCATTAGATTCAAATCAAAATTTGATAAAGGTTCACGATTATTGGAAGTTAAATGTGAATCATTATTGGAAGTTTTATTCAAAGACATTATATGTTGTAATTGTTCTTCTTTTAAACGCATTATGGTATTAAAGATAAGAAAATTCGGTATATCAGTGAATATATTACGCATATTAGACCATAATTTATTTTTGGCTTCTTGTAAAACTTGAACTGGAAATACATATATTAAACATAAAACATTTATTATAAAAGTGTAATAGTAATTGAATGATTGTTTTATATTTTTAAAACTTACCATTTGTATTATTTTCACAAAATGTATAGAAATCTTCCAATTCCTGTAAAGCCTTTTGTACAGCTTCGCTGGCATTATGTTCACTTTTATTTTCATTTGTTAAAATAACCGGCATTGTAACTTTTATTGTTTCTTTATTTTGTACTTCTCTTTCTATTTCCTTATCAAAAGCTTTTGATTTTAAGTCCAATATATGAACTTTTGCCTCTAATACATTGCATTTATTTTCCAAATTTATATTTTGTATATCTTTAAGTAAAATAGAATTACGATTACAAAAGAAATAAAATGCGCTATCAAAATTAAAATTTTCCTGACAAAAACAGAATACGGGGCTTTATATGGGAAATATATATCAAGACTTACTTTTAGTTTTAATAGAGGCGGCCAGCGCTTCATATTCATTTTTACGTTCTTCATAAAGTTGTGTTAAATCTTTTTGTTTCTTTTTCAAATCTTGAACTTTTAGATGTGTTTGCATTTCCATAGGTAAAAAGGCACGTTCAGAAACCTAAAATAGTCAATAACACAACCGAAACTTTTAAAACAGTTAAATTATAGTTCAAAATATATATAAGTAATTTCAAAAGTTGAGAGAAACGATAGACGTGGTTAGGTAGATTTTACTTAAAAACTAGAACATGTAAAGTTTAACGTTTAAAAGTCTTCACCTAAAGAATTGATGTCGATTTAAAAGTCAAAAATTGAAAAAGTTACATGAAACTTACAAAAGTTTTTTCATTCATTTATTTTTTTCTCACAGTTTTTAACTTTCAGATTCAAACCAAGACTTGGCAGATACATTAATTAAAAAAATAATTTCCATTTCGCTGCTTGGTGAAAAGTTTTATGGTGGTTACCAACCAAAACGAAAATGTTGGCTTTTAAACTTATGTAGTTTTTTCATAGGATTTTTGCGCCGTTTAATGGAATTGAGTTTTGAAAAAAGTTTTTGAAAAATGGTGTAGTTTTTTCAGTGGTTTCCAAAATTGGCTAAATTTGTGTAAAAAATAGCTAAAAAGAAAGATCTTTAACTTCGAACTCATATATGAGTTCTCATTTAGTGAGAAAACTAGTTTATATGATTGTTTGATGTTTGCATGGGATTGTCACTTCTTTCAAAACGTGTTCTGATGATGGAGACCTAGAAAATTCCCGAAATAGATCTATCAACACATTCCTGAAAGTGGTCAATTAATAAATTTGAAAACAAAAACTCTATAGATTATTTGTTAGGACAATATCCTAATAAAGAAATATAGAGTACGGCCTCGAACTTGAATAAATTTTCATTTTTAATTTGCTTTAAACTTGAAATCGTCATAATTTTTGAGCCGTTATATATAAATAATTAACGGGATTGGATTTAGCATGCTTAAACATCAGCTAACAGACACACAAAAGATTATTCATCATACAAAAAAAATAAAATTTAAAATATGTTGCCTGTGTAGGAAATTTTTGAAATTCATAACATTTATGAGCCAAGGTCGAGTTTTTGGTAAGTCAGTTAAACTTGGTTTAGTTAAACCGAAAATTAATTTTGTCAGCCGTTTTCAAGTTTATGAACAAATATTTGCAGGAAAAATTATTTATCGTTCATAATTATGGTCTTTATTGACATAAAACAAAATAAACCACATTCCAATAAAAGTGTTCAAGTTATGAAATGTGTTGAAATAAGATGAAAGATAATCTTAATCCTAAAAACTCCGCCTAAATGAAGTTTTAATTTTTGGTGAATCGCTGTCTGTGTATAGTAGAGATAGTCTTAATGGAAGAAGCAAATTATTTTCATTTTAATTTCCATTTAATAAGATTTAACTTTGAATTAAAACATTTTAAACTGCAACACATTTTGTCATGTGCGTTAAGGCCGTATTCTTTAATCATTTTTTTAAATTTTTTACTTTAATTTTTATAAGTTAAACTTGTTATATACAAACTGTTTTATATTGTTAGAAACATTATATTTAAGTTTTTTTAGTTTTAAGTGATATATCGCACTTGATCAACAAGAGGGTATTAACTCAAAATTTTAAAATTTTCAGTAGAGTCAGAAAACTGTTTATGGCCACATTTTAACAGAATTTAAAAATTCAAACATATCATAATAAGCAAATTCCATTTGAAAATATATATACATTGTTTTTGTTTTAAATTTTTCCACTCATTTTTTGAGTTAATACCATTTTTTTTAAATTTTATCGATTTAAATTTATAGAATAAAACAAATTTTATCAACAAAACAGTATCAACTCAAAATACAACCAAATATAAATAAAACAGTTTGATTATTTTTAACATAAATAAAGGCTCAAATCAAAATAATACCTTTTTTATGAAAATATACGATTCATTTCTATTTGAACTTTTGTATTAACTCGAAATAATACCTTTTTGTTGAAATAGAGGTAATCAATACATTATCATGAAAATGGTCTCAAAAGTGGTTTTCGAGATGAAAGAGTAATCGGAATACGTTGAAATTTTTACAAAAGATAGATATTGATGTTGTTAGTTGATTTCTTGAAAAAAGTGATATTTTAAAAATTTTGAGTTAATACCCTCTTGTTGATCAAGTGCGATATGTTGATTGTTAATGTTGGCCTACCAACTACATATGGATATATGACCCAAAGTTCTGTTATTTTTTTGAAAAAAATTAATTAACAATGGTAACCAATTCGATGCGGGTTTCGGTAAGAGCAACGCTATTTTCGTTTATTTCGGTAACGATATTTTAGTGGTAACGATATTTCCGTTATTTCGCTAACGGGTTTTTGGCGTTAACGGTATTTTACGTATTTCGGTATTTTAGCGGTAAAGCTACTTTTATATAAATAGAACATTTTTGGTCTTCAAAGTTTAGTAACGTCATGATGCTTGTTACGAAAAGACCCTAACCACGTGCTTGATTACTAAGAAGACAAGAATGGAGCAAAATTCATGATTAATAGGTTTTTTGTGAAAGTTCTGCCTATTTTAGGGATAACCGTGTTTCAGCTATTTTGGTAACCGTATTAGGTTAAATAAGGATAAACTTATTTTAGTTATTCAGGTAATGTCAATGTACAAACATCGATGCCCGAATTCTAATGACTAGCTAGTTTATGATCAAGCTTTTGGAAAATATACATCTATTTACAGCAATTTTTTTTTTGATTTTGTCGGATTATTTCGTTAACGGTATTTTAAGGATAACGCTATTTCAATTATTTCGGTTACGGTATTTTAGCGATAACGGTATTTCAGTTATTTCGGTAAAGGTATTTTAAGTGTATTGGTATTTTAGTTATATCGGTAACGGTATTTTACGGATAACGGTATTTCAATTATTTCGGTAACGGCATTTTAGGGATAACTATAGTCAGTTGAAATCGTTTAGAATCGATAACGGTATTTTAGCGGTATTGCCTGCCATCCCTGCTTAATAATATGCCAATTTAGGTGGTATTTCTTTAAGACGTTCGCCGCTAGACGAATGAGTGACTAGATGTATTTTGTTTTTGTATTACATGTATTTTGTTTATATTTTTTTCGTTCGTGGGAAGAAAGTCATTTAGGAACATCTCATACACTGCAACAATTCAATATTAAATTTCAACATAACCTAAAAATGTACATAAACAGCCCAAAATGAAAATTGCACACTGTCCATAGTAGATTATGTAATGTAACAAGTTGTAAAATAAAAAAAGGGGGCAAGACTTCACTTTATGGGGCGTTCCTAAAAAAAAAAAAATATTCCCTATGGAATAAAATAAATTTTTTTTGGGCCTTCCTGGGCTCAAAAAACCGGTATACGTAGAAACATATAAGTGTGGATCTCAAATGAAAGGAAATTTCGTAATGATTTCAATGGATTACCGCTTGGAGGTGATAGTACAACATTTATTGGCTCAGGTGTTTTCTCCACCAGTCCGTCCAAAGCCCGGCTTCGCTGAGGAAAGTTTTTCTCGTCTGGGCTTAGGGAGGTTTCTCTTATGTGAAAGGCAGTTTAGTGTCACCGCTGAGTAAAGATTTACCCTTTTGCGATATAAAAAAAAAATTTGTTGTAATTTCGATGTATGTATTAAGTTTTATGGAAAATATCGCAACAGGAACATTTTTTTGAGAATTGAACCATTTTTATGCGTTTCCCTGTATTTTTCACTTGTCACCGTGATCTAAATTGCGTTACTTTGAGTACTCACACTTAATGGTTATTTGATTAACTAGTTATCATATACTCCTGGGGGGGAGGTTTTAAGGTGTGTATATTGCGGTACGTATCATGGATCCTAAAATTAATATCATTTTTGAAATCCTTAGGAATTTTCCTTTCATTAGAGAACCCATTCTTACGTACCAGTTTTTAGGCCCGTGGGGCCGTGCCGCCTTCACCTAAGGTAGAAAAAATATTACTTTTTTAATTCTAGAGGGGACCACCTGTCTTTTAGGAACGCTTCATAAAGTGCAGTTTAGCCCAAAATGTATGATTCAGTCAAAAACATTGCCCATCCTTCAATATAACAAAAAACGTCAATATATTTACATAACTTGAAAAGTTGTGCCATAATATTGCTATTGCAAGGGACACTAGTAAAAAAAACAACAATCTCACCGGTACAACGTGTCCTTTAATTTTCTCTAATTTATGTATCAATATATTCTCCTTAACATCCTGCACCTCCTGGCGTGGGCACACACGTCGCATTAGGTTGCAAAAAGTATCCCGTTGTCGAGATTTGAAAACACTAGAACAAAAAGAAAAAGTTAGCTTTGTCATCGTATAAGAATCTTCTTTTTTTGACAACTTACGATTTTAAGGCATCTTCGCTAGGTATAGCATCGGGTGGACAACCCAATTTGGTAGCCCATACACGAAATGCTTCTATATCGTCTTCTATAGGCATTGTTCTTAAAATTAAGTCAATTAAATAAAACAAAGAAAAATTTTGCACAATTTCCAATTGCAATAGAAAACTAAATATATTTTTTTAAACATGGCCGCTTTTTGTTAAAAAGTGTTGCCAAGTTTGTAATAAAATAAAGTTGCCATATTATTAAAGAAGTGCTGCCAACCGTCAACTGGGAGAGGTAATACACAGAAAAAACCATTTTTTAATTTAATTTGTAAATCCAAAGAAGACAAAAATGGCTAAACCCATTGACGTGGACTATACATGGGAATTTTTCATTAACATTAGTTGATACTAATGAAAATGAATAATATTTCATTACCATTTAATTATAATGAAATATTTTCCATAAGAAAAATCATTATTAATGATAATGAAAGCATAAAAAAACTAATTAAAATTGTAAAAAAAAACGATTTATTTACAAAAAAAAACATTTGTTGGAAATTAAAAATACATATTTTTAAAGAAGTCGAATCGATATGAAATAAAACAACCAATGAGTGGAATTGGTGTGCTTCATATTGGGCACGAAATTTAATTTAACGAAGAATAAGTGGAATTTATAAAGTACCCAAGAAACAACTTTACGGACTGTCCGTTACAAACGGATTCATGAATCCGGCATTGACGGTACGAAAACGGACCGGAATTGACGTATCCGTCGAAGCTTGTACGAACGGACCATTAACGTACAGTAAAATTGGATTACTCAAATTTTCGAAAATTATCCGTTTTAACTCCGTTTTGCTGTATCCGTTTCGGTGCCGTTTAACCGGACTACACCGATTTTCATCAGTTAAAACTCCGTTACAACCGTTATCGTTTTTCTTCCGGTATTACCGGAGTGTGTTTTGTTTAAAAAAAAATCAAACAGTTTTATTTATTAATAAAATTAAATATTAATAAATCTTTATATATAAAAAGAAGTGTACATTTTGATTGTCATTCCATAACTCGAGAACGGCAGCAGAAAATAAAAAATGGCTGAATACGTTTTGTAGAACATGCAATGAGGATGGTTAAAAAAAAAAATTCTTTAAAAATATTTTCGTTTGGTCCAGATGTGGTGATTTTTCTGAACATTAGTCATTTTCATCTATATCTATAAATATAAAAAGAAGTGTACATTTTGATTGTCACTCCATAACTCGAGAACGGCTGCATAAAATAAAAAATGGCTGAATACGTATTTAAGATTTTTAGTGGTATTTTTTTTGGTTATTTTTAAATGTACCACTTTTTTAACATATACTTGTATTTCAGATGTTTTTGCAATTAAATATAGAGACGCAGATCTCATGAAAATTTTAATGATGAAGATGTTAAACAACACCAGAGATAAAATGAAAAAAAAAAATCAAAATGTTAAAACCACATCCTTTTATTGATTTTTATTGAATTTTTATGTGTTTTCATATTGTTTTTTAATAATGTAATTGTTAATCCATTTTTGTTAATATCTCTATAAATGAAAAAATTTAAAAATAAAACCAAAGTTTTGTTTAAAATTAAAAAAAGAAGAAATCATTTGGATAAAATAAATAAAAAAAAAATAAAAATGTACCATTTAAAAAAAACGGTACGAATACGGACCATATTCGGACCGTATACGGTATATTAAAAACGGAGTCCACTCCGTTTTTAAAATAAATGACGGACAGTTTAAGGTACGTTTTGAACGTACACTCAATTCGTACACTCCGTTTTATATACAGCATGACTGTACGAAAACGGTCCGTTTTAGCGTGCTTTATACTGTTTCGAATCCGTATTCGATGTTCCTTTTATTCCGTTTTCCGGTCCGTATACTGATCCGGAAAACGGTACGGAAACGGACTTGGGATCCGTATATGCTGTACCGAAAACGGCACATAAACGGACCGGATTGTTTGCTGGGTATGTTTATTTCTCTTTTTTTTTAATATTATATTGTTATTTATATTTTTGTTTTATATAATACAGTAGTCTTGTGTTGTAGTTATTTCTTAGCCATATATGGCCCTTTGGGCTAGGTTATTTAATTGAAAAATAATAATAAATAAAAAGCTACAAGAAAATAAATACAACATTTAATAATAATCAAGTCAAATATAGGAAACTCTATGTTGCCTGTTGAAATAGGTGAAATCACCCTACAGTTTTAGGTAATATTAACTATAGATTGTTTTTGTGTGCAGGCCATATAATGTAAACGCCATATAATCTATTTGTTTTTTAACTTCACGAGTTGGCAACCTTAAAAACGTAAATACAATTCAATGCTGCCATATTTTATTTAATTTCGACAGATGGTCGCAGCCACTATTTGACAGCGCGCATTTTTCACTACGCCAACAAATGTCAAACGTATTTTCCTCGAATTTTTTTTTTCATTCAAAACTTCTTGCACTGCTCCAGAATTGAACATGAATATAATTTATAAATCTTATAAATAGTTATTAAATTAAGCGGTGCTAAAGTGAATAAACAATACAAAAAACATGAATTATGTACAAAAGTTCTTCAGCCGACAGCAGGGAATTTGTAAGTAATGCACAAATTATAAACAAAAAATATGAACAAATAAGCTTAACTTTTGATAACTTCTTTGTTGAAGCAAGAGAGAGTGTAGTACAAAGGGGTCGGACTAAAAAAACAACAATAACTTATTTGGCGCTTTAATAAAGTAATTTTGGCTCCAAAACTTCCCCCTTTCTTTTAGCAAGGCGGGAATAAAAAGCGACAAAGTTTTCGATAAAAATTTATGAATCCCTTAAGAAAGATGACTTGATTTATAAAAAATAGAACTTTTATGCTAAAAATGCTGATGTAGGCTATAATTAGAAAATGTTTACTATAAATAGTTTTATTTTGTTTTCTTTTGTTTTGTATTTTACAGCGAATGACCTGAGCTATGATTTTTCTTTAAAACGTTTATGTGTTGCAAAAGAGGATAGTTGGCGTGGCATATCACCCTCCAACTACAGTTCAGACTATAACCCAGAGCCGCCCATCTTTGCGGCTAAATTTGCCAATTGTGAGGGCTATCGTCATATATTGGCCATTGCCAATGAAGATGGTAAAATAGCTCTACAAGATACCACCAAACGTAACTATGAATCCGAGGAGAAGGCTTTAATTGCACCCCAGTGTCATTACAATGCTGTATTTGACCTAGAATGGGCACCAGGACAAATGCGTTTTGTTTCGGCATCTGGCGATCATACTGCCAGGCTATGGGAAGTAAGAAACGGTGACATATTGGGTGTACGACCATTTATGGGTCATACGCGGTCCGTGAAGACGGCAGCATTTCGTAAGAATGATTCTTCAGTTTTTGCTACCGGTGGTAGAGATGGTGCTATTCTTATTTGGGATACTAGAGCTAATTTAAATGTGGATATGACACCACGAGCGGATAATTGTATATATAGTGGTCATGTTGGCGGTCCGGGAACACCCGTGTCACAGAGGAAACGTTCGCGTACACCAAAAATGCCACCAAATACAACATCCAGCAGTATTACGGGATTAGCGTTTCAAGTAAGTTCACAAAATAACGCAAAATTCTTATTAATTGCTTTAGTTCACTTTAAAGCTCAGTAGTAAAGGGTGTTTTTTATAGAGGTATAAAACTTTGAAATGGAATAAAACAAAGATGAATTTTTTAAATTGACATGAAATAATAATGAAATAATTGAAATATGACTTCTGGCATATGACCGCCACGGCTGGCTCGGACGTAGTCTAATCTGGAGGTCCAATTTTCGATGACTTTTTCCAACACTTGCGGCCGTATATTGGTAATAACGCGGCGAATGTTGTCCTCCAATTGGTCAATCGTTTCGGGCTTATCGGCGTAGACTGTCAACTTCACATATCCCCACAGAAAAAGTCCAGCGAAACGTGAAACTATGCGGTTACCTAACGTTTCCTTCAATAAATCAATTGTGGCACGAGCTGTGTGACATGTTGCGCCGTCTTGTTGAAACCACAGCTCCTGCACGTCATGGTTGTTCAATTGATGAACGAAAACGTCAGTAATCATGGCTCTATAGCGGTCACCATTCACGGATAGACTGATTGGGGTCTTCCTCTACGCTACGCTATACAGCATCAATGACTTCTACTGTACGACCTGTACGACGTCTCTGTGGATGCATATTATCATTTAGAGTAAACGTGGTGCGAAAACGTTCCATAGTTAATCGAATTAATTGCTCTTATGGACGATTATGTTGACCGTAAAATGGACGTAGTGCGCGATACGTATTTCGAACAGAACCATGATTATCAAAATAAATTTGCACAATTTGGAAGCGTTGTTCAGGCGTCAGTCTATTCATGTTTAAATGCCAAACCAAACTAAACATAAATCGCTTGGCAGCTGACAAAATGACCGCCAGTTAAAAAAGTGCTGCCAACTTAAAGTTCTATACATGTATAAAAAAAACACCCTTTACAAAGATCCAAAAATTATTATGATTCCAAAATATTTCTTGTTAAAATTGAGTGCTTTCCGAGTAAATTTGTGAAAATTTAAAATGAAATTACGATTTTTCAGTTAAAATTGAGAAAATCTCAACATAAATTTTAGTTTTTTATTTTAAATTCAGAACATTTTAAAAATAATTGTAAGTTTGCAATTCAAATTTATAAAATTCCACAAGAAATTCAGATTTTTATTTATATCTTTTGTGCTCTTCTTTGGTTGGCGAGTGGGAAATCTCATATGGTCATGTTATCCTACAAAAAGTATGTATCTACAGTTCAATTTCAGCTTCATTCATAAACTGAATGAACAATTTATAGATTTTGATGTCCTTGGTTTTCAGAAGATTTTTATAAATTGTCATACGAGCTAAGGAACAGGGAATACTTTGATATGACGATATTCAAAAATCAAATCATTAGCTGTTCTTTTCGTATTGCAATCAGCAAAGATATACGTGTTGTCTAGATCCGGTTTTTTTCGAATTCCGAAACCGGTTTTTCTAAAATTTCAACTATTCGGAAAAATCGAAAACCGGTTTTCGAAAAATGTCGAATAATGGCTTACCCTACTAATTACTTTACAAATTTAGCCAAATATTAGATTTTTAGTTCAGTTTAACAAAAAAAAAAAAATTTTTTTCCAACTTCAACTAAGATAGGTAAATTTTGATATTTGCAAAAACAAAAAGAAATTTGAAAGTTATAACCCTAATGTACATGAAATTTTGCATTATTTATTTATTTCATTTGTTTATTTTATTTATTTAATATCAATATAAAGGAAACCTTCCTGGCCAATTATATATGTTTTGTAAAATAAATAACTATGTGCAGTATTAATAAAAACTTAAATATTAAATGCAAATATGCGTATTATCCTAGTGTTTAATTGACTCCCCAGCCACATAAACATTACGAAAATATATTAAATATAAAAGTCCCATTAAGCCAAAGATAAAATTAAACGTAGAAAAAAGAAAAACAATTTTTTGTATTATTATTCCGTCCCAAAAGTATAGTAAAACTATCATGTCTGCACATTATTAAAAAAAATTTAAGAGTTTTCCCTTATAATTATGATAAGAATACGAAAATAGCCTAAGTTGGAAGATAGTTCCAAATACGATAGACTCTTACCAAAAACGAACGATCAAATATTGTGAGATGACCCTGAGATACATAAATTTGAATATTACGTGTTGAGTTTATAAATGTTAATTTATTTACATGAAATTGAGGTTGTCCACATTTCATGATTTTATAAAAATGAAGTAATAGACGTAGTTTTAGATAATCATGAAAATAACACCCCAAAAACTTAGGGACAAGTTCAGAAACACGAACATGGTCCTGTATTATCACGTCGAATATTTTTCCTTCTCTGATAATAACTTTGAAGGATTAAAACAGTGGTCTTCACAAAGAGAAACACACATAAAATGAGAGTATTACACTGAAAGAAGTGATGAGTTTTTCTTTTTGTGGTTTCTTACAAGATTTGTTTTCATTGCTATAACAATTATGAAATTATTGAATATGTTGCGTTAAAAAAATATAAATTTTAAAAATAGGTATGTTCATTAGGGTTATGACTTTTTTGTTGCAAAAAAATTATAGGGACAATATTGTACTGATAAAAAACAATATTGTATTGATAATAACAATAATGTACATCAGTGGTCTTCATCCATATCACCCGGAAAACGTTTTATTTTTTGTTTTTATCAAAAATAAATATCAATAAAGTTTAAAATGTTTCTATAAATCAATAGAAACGAAAAAAATCAAATATACTTTAAATTAAAAATATCCCTCAAGTTGAAAATCGAAAAATGTCTTAGTGTATAAATATTAAAATAAAAAAAAATATTTTGAAAAATATGTTTTTTGAACAATAAAACGTTTTAAAACGTTTTTTCTTTTTTTTATCTATTTTTTTAATTTTAAAACTAATAATACAGATATTATTGTGGAATGCTGGTTTGATTGCTGTAAAAACCATACGATTTCAGTGCAAATTTTTCTGATAAAATAAATAATAAATAAATAAAAAAAAGTTTTTCCACTCAACATCCCACATATTCATTAAATATTTTAATTTCAAATGCTGTAAAAAAATATATATTTATACGAAATATAAACAAACATGCATAAATTTATGTAGCTTGTTATCAAAATTTCTCAGTGTATCAAACAAAAATGTAGCTTTCGTTAAAAACGTTAAAACATAAAAAGATCCGCTATACTCCTACTCTGTTGAAAGCTAACTAGCTACTGAATGAAACAATTATCTCACACACATATTTATTGTTGTAATTATGGTTGCCGTTCAGTACGATGCAAACAAAGAGTACGTATTTTTTTTATGAAAGATATTGTAGCGTTGTTAATTTATTACAATTAGTTAAGTTTTTGATAGGAAAATAAAACAAAAAAAAGCTTTCTGAGAGTTATAAAAGCAATGTTGGTAAATACAGTACGATATTAAAATTTAAAGATATTGTAATAAAGATTAGCGATACAGGTAGTTTTGGTACATTTCAAGAAGCTGTCTTGTAGGAGTTTTTTTACTTTGAGCAACCCTGGTTATAATATTCACGAAGAGAATAAATAAATACCCGAAAAACTTCGTCCCCTGGGTGATATGGATGAAGACCACTGGATTAAAAGATTTTGCTTACAAATAAGGTTGTTGTTGAAGGGCACTTAACAATTACGGTGAGTGTCCCGGTAGGAGACCCTAAATGTTAGCTAAATATTATTTCACTACTTAAAGTTTGTTTTAAATTAGTTATTCGAAAGGTCTAAATTTAAATAAGTTCGATTTATAGACCTCAATGATTCGTCAGGCGTTGTACTATTTTTACTCACGCTGTATTTTGTAAATTTTTTAATTTACTAGGACCAAACATTTCACTGGCCCTTTGTTCCAACTAGGAATTACAGGATTATATATATATATATGTATATACATATAAACATTTAGATTATCCGCAGACTCATTTTAATTAGAAATAGCAATAATAAAATTTTCGAAATTAAAAAATTTTTTTTTTTTTTGTTTGTGCGCCCCGGTAGGCTAGTTGGTAGCGTGCTGGCTTATCTGTGCGGGGGTCGTGTGTTCGATTCCCACCAGAGGCACTGGTCTGTTTTCGATACAACGCGCCGAAGGCCATAGTAGCTAGTGCTCGGTTAGGGTAATAGTATATAATTTGTAATTATATGATTATTAATTATTAAAAAAAAAAAAAAAATTTTTTTTTTGTGATTTTTTAAAACTTGTACATATAATTTCAGATATCAGCAATACAAAGTGATTTTAAAAAGCTGAAAACCCGGTTATTCGTAACGGTTTTTAATTTAAAAGACCAAAACCTGGGTTTTTAAAAAAGTTCGTTTTTAAGTATTCGAAAAGCGGGTTTTCAAATAGGTCGAATATTTGAGAGCTGTGAAATACACAGAGATAAATCTTTATTTTGCACACAACAAATTTTTAAGTCATATTTTTAAATTGTCCAACATTTTACCAAGATGGACAGGACACTTTTTCAAAATTCTCTAAAAATGTGAAAAAAACAAAATTTAAAGATTTTTAAGCCAATTTTCTATTATTTATTAAATATATATAGAGAAATATCATACAAATTTCATGCAAAATCATCCAAATCGCATTTCGGGCATATACTCGTATACCAAGGATCCATAACTTCGGTACATTCTTCTTTGATGAACTTTTTGAACTGATATTTTGATTGTTTTTCTTCACGGCGACGTTTTTTAACTTTCGAATCTGCAATATATTCTGGGGAAGTGATACGCTGCTTTTTATAAACTTCTGACCTCTGTTAATGTTCAAAAATTACTTTGGCGTATCCTATCGTTCCCATATTATATTTTCAATAAAATTAAAATTTAACTTCAACTTTCAACACCAATGAAAAAAATACATTACCGTCGTTGGGTAATGAAAATGATCATCTTAGGGCATTTGAAGTAATTTTTTGAGAGTAACAAAAAATTGGTACAAAAACAATATCAAAAAAAAAACTTTTTACAATGTTATGCGATAAATAAATATATATACATCCATATATATCTGTGCGAAATCCCAAATGTAGGTATGTATCTTAAATGAGTGAACAAAAGTATGTTCAAGAACTATTTCGTCTATATCTATAAGATATTTTATCTTCGAGTATGCATAGAACACTGCGTCTGTACAAACCACAACAATGACAGAAAGCATGAGGTTCTGCTACCCTATGCAAAACTTTTATATGCAATGTTCATCTTGGGACCATGTTCATCTTAGGGCCCTCTCCCCTTCAATTTTTCATTTAAAATTTAGAAAATTTCAATAGAAATTTAGAAATTTTTTTAAAAAAGAGAAATTTTCAAAAATAATTGTATTTTTTTTTTTTAATTTAGAAATTTCAGAAGGAATTAAATTAAGAAATTTTCAAATTAAATGGAATTTTTTCCATTTAAAACACAATTTTGATTTTTCAAAAAAAAATTTAAAATATGTGATAGTATTTGATTTGAAAACTACAAGATTTCAAATTAAATTTGAGAGCTTTCCGAATCAGTTTGGAAAAATTCTAACTGAAATTACGACGTCTCATTTAAAATTTAGAAAAATTCAACAGAAGTTTCGAATTTTTAATTTATAACTAACAAAATTTCGAAATAAAATTCAAAATTTTTAAGAAACTTAAAAATATTCGAAAGTATTTGAAAACTAAACCATTTTTAATTAAAATTAAGTGTTTGTTTTCCTAATCAAATTGGCCAAATTTTAAATGAAATTAAGATTTTTCATCTAAAATTAAGAAAAATTCAACAAAAACATAGATTTTCTATTCTAAATTGAGAAAATTTTAAAAATAATTGGTATATTTAAAATTTAAAAATTGCAGAAGAAATTCAGATCTTCAATATTAAATTACAAATAAAATTGGATTTTTCATTTAAAACTAAGAAATTGACAAAAATTAAATTAAGTTTTTTCAAAAAATTAAAAAATAATTTTTATTTTTATAAAAATTATATCAAACTTGTATAAAGGACAAAGTACGGCCATGTTTACTCCCCCTTTACATCTTGTTTTTAAACAAAACAAAACAAAACAAGTGTGAAAATAAAAAGGAGGAGAAAAAAACAAAAAGCGTGTATTATATATATATCTACCAAAGGTAGAGGGTGCACAAAACAAACAAGTTTTCAATTTATTTTTAATCAATGGTGATAATCCTTAACTTCGAGCTCATATATTAGTTCTCATTTAGGTTAGGTTAGGAAGGGTTATGTGCCCAGGGGCACAACTCTACTCGGAGACCAATACGGTCCATTATGAATCCCTTCAGAGAAAAAACGGTGAGAAAGAATAGAAATAGACAGAAACATAGATTGAAAAATAGATATAAAGAAAGAAAGAATATATACTCCCCAGAAACCAGCTCCTATCGTCCCCTTGCTAGAAACAGCCGTCCTATTTCCCTGACAAACCTCAGCAAATCTACTGGATTGTATCCAGCGACACACCCGAGTTCGTCGTGAGAAAACAAGTTTATATGAATGTTTGATGTTTTGCATGGGATTGTCACTTCTTTCAAAACGTGTTCTGATGATGGGGACCTAGAAAATTCCCGAAATAGATCTATCAACACATTCCTGAAAGTGGTCAATTAATAAATTTGAAAAGAAAAACTCTATAGATTATTTGTTATGACAATATCCTAATAAAGAAATATAGAGTATGGCCTCGAACTTGAATAATTTATATTTTCATTGCCCAATTAAAGGTCGAAAAAACATAATTTTTATTTTTAATAAAAATTAATTAATTATATCAAACTTGTATTTGAATGTGTTTAAAAATTACACCGTTTCTAATTAAAATTCAGAGCTTTCTAAATGAAGTTGATAAAATTCTAAATGAAGTTACGACTTTTTATTTACAATTCAGAAAATTTCAACAGAAATTTATATTTTTTATTTTAAATGGAAAAAATTTCAAAAAATAATTGGAATATTTCATATCAAATTTATAAAATTGCAGAAGTAGTTCGGATCTTTTATATAAAGTAAGAAATTTTAAAAATTTCAAAATAATTTTCCGACTTTTGAAAAAATTTCAAAATATTTGAATGTATTTGAAAACTACACCATTTCTAATTAAAATTGAGAGTTTTCCAAATGAACTTTTCGGGAGGGTGTACATCATTCTAGGTAAAAATGAGCAGTCTCTATCGTGTTTTCTCGTCGTGATCGCAATTTCAACAGACAGACGAACATAGCTAAATCGGCTTAAAATTCAATAAGAATCAAGAATATATATACTATATGAGATCTAAGATCTATATTTCGATGGAATGAAAAACTGTTATATTCCCTCATCACATATGGTGAAGGGTATAAAACAAGTTTTGTTTTTACTAACTTTGTTCTCTATTTCTTTGCAGGATGAAAATACTCTAATATCCTGTGGTGCCGGTGATGGTATTATTAAAGTTTGGGATTTACGGCGAAATTATAGTACCTACAAAAAAGAACCACATCCAAAACATAGTTTGCCTTATGCTGGATCATCAACCTTTAAAGGTTTCACCAATTTAATTGTAGATGATGCAGGATGTCGTTTATTTGCCAATTGCATGGATAATACAATATATTGTTATAATTTACATTCATATTCACCAAAGCCTTTGGCCCGTTATCGTGGCCTATTAAATAGTACCTTTTATATAAAATCTTGCCTTAGTCCAGATGGAAAATATCTATTAAGTGGCAGTTCAGATGAGAAAGCCTACATATGGAATCTAGACTATCCGGATGAACCATTAGTAGGATTATCCGGTCATACGGTAGAAGTAACTTGTGTGGCTTGGGGTTCGACACACGATAAACCCATTGTTACGTGTAGTGATGATGCACGGCATAAAATATGGCGTATTGGTCCGGAAGAGTTGTCACAGTCCGAAGTAACAGAAAACTATCGGGGACAGGCGGAATATGTTAGAAAATTTTCAAAACCTGCTGCAGGACATACAGCATCAACGCATAAATATAATTTACGAGATTTAGAAAGTACCCCAAGATCTTTAAAGAGAATGGTAGAACAAAATGAAAGAACACCAAATACGGTGGAAAAGATATCAACAAAACGTAGTTTTCTAGAAATGTTGGGATGTGCTGCCTCTAATCAAACGGGAGATGATAATGCCGACATAGATTTACAGGAACCAAAAAGACCAAAAACTTTAGAAACTAGAGGACGGAGACTTTTTAGTCCTTGTACCTCAAATATCAATGGACCATCAACTAGTAGCGCCGCTGGTTTATCGGCGAGAAGTATTTTTAAACAATTATCTAGTATACCTGAGGAACATAATGTTTCATTGACATCTACAGCAACAACAACAAGTCCTTTAACACACCATGAATCATTAAATAATGATTCAAATCAAGAAAACACCCAACAAAGTAGTGCCTTACAGACACCACCCTCCAGTGTCAGCATATCGAAAATATTAAATACCACAAGTACTCCATCTCCCTTGGCCGAAAGACGGTCAGGTTTGGAAATGAATCTCTCGGCTAGCTTTACTTCACCACCCTCTACAAGTTTACAGGCAGGCCATACCTCAGCCACACAACAATATTCTTCAATGATCTATTCACCCACCTCAAATTTACCCAATTATGTATTAGATGGTGAGGCACCACATTTGGGTATAATGTCACCGAAACGTAAATTAAAAGATAAAGTAGATTGGTTAACAAATTTACGTAAACAAAAATTAATGTCCTCATGTCGAGGGACATCGATAACGGAAAAAATTCAAGAACATCAACAGCAATCACCGGCCACAAGTGAAAATGCGGGAGGAGGAGGTGGAGGAGGGGATAGTTGTACAATAACACAAGTGTCATCACCACGTTTACAAAGTCTTCGACAATCGGAGAGTAGTCCCAGATCAACAACACCCAGAAGACGATTATCACAAAATCATCATATGGGTTCACCCAACTCTTCGTCACAACAACATCAACCACGTACACCCACCTCTAGTAGAAGAAATAGTGAAACAACACTTTTAAGATTTTTTAGTGTACAAAATCAAAATGCTTCATCTTCAGCCACCTCCTCAACAACACAACAAACTTCTTCACTGTCTTCAGCCGATGTAGGTGAAATAAGACCATTATCTCCTCTACCGGCCACCTCTTCCTCTGCTCATAATTCGCATACTAACACCACCTCCACATCTTCATTACATACATCGGCCCCTACAGCCACCACCTGCACTGAGTGATTTAGTTTTCTTTCTTTTTTTTCATAGATTTAAATTATTTTTTCTTTTTACTAAATCTTCTACTTTATTTTATTATTTCTTTTCTAGTTTCTTTTAAGATTTGTTCTAACAAACGTTGTTTTCTTTTCTAGATTTCACGTTAATTAACATTTTTTTACTACTTTAGTTTTTTGTTTAGTTTTGTATATTATTTAGTTGTTAAGTTTAAGTTTAAATTTAATTGAATTTTTTTAATATTATTAATTTATTTAAAATTCTATAAATTAAAAGATATTTTAATTATTCTAACAAAAAGTTGGCAACCAATTTTTTGTTTTTTAAAAAAACTTTCCGTTGTTCTGTATTGAAAAGTGGTTAAAAAAAAACAAATAAAGACTTATACAATGTTTTATAAGCTGAAATGGTTTTCTTTATATAAGATTTTTTGAGTAAAAGGTAAATTTGGTACTTAAAAGTAAGTTAGTGTTCTCTAATGTGGGTTGTTCTCTAAAGTTTTATGGTCCTGTTGTTTTATGAATATGTCAATTGTCATCAAGTTTAATTTCCGCTATCTCTATTTTAAGAAAGTTTTACGTTTTTCTTGGTTTAATAGTGTCGGCGCAAAAAAAAAAAACGCATACTTACACACAAAAATTGTTGCCAAGTAATTAGAAGCATTTCAACTAATAAAATTTTTTCACATAAATTCTTCAAACCTTAAGTAGAAACAAGAAAAAACTTGGTAAAATACTACTAGTTTTCATATAATTTTTGCTAGTAAACTTTATTATTTGAAATGCTCCTAATTACTTGGCAACGATTTTTTTGTGTATAGTTATTAAACTTTTGGTCAGGGAATTCAGTCCCTACATGCACATTAGGGTGGTCTTTCGTTGTATGGGCGAAAAATAAAAATGAGATTTTGACTGTACCCCCCTTTAAAATATTTGTTAGGGTGTCAAAATACGCCACGCAAAAAATTAGAGTTCTAGCATAACGGGAAGATGTCCCGCATCGCCCTTGAAAATCGGGCCAGTTAGAAAAATGGTCATAATTTAAAAAAAAAATTCAAACTTTTTTTCTTCAAAATTATAAAAATATAAAATAATTTTTGTGTTGGGTTTAATCATAACTACTCAGATAAAAAATATTACTTTCCCAGAAAATCGCTAACTTACCCTAACTTTGTGTCAAAAAAATTAATAAATATTTTGGGGGTACCTCAAAGTGACTTTTTTGCATTTTTGAAAATTTTATTCAACAAAAATCAAAAATCTAGTGTTTGCTGTCAAGTATTTTATTAAACACATCTCAAGAATTAAATAAGCCAAGTACTGTGGATATCCGTTGGCAAATTATTTTTTTAGAGCATTTTGATTCTCGGGGATTTCAAGGTTTTTTTTTATTTTTATACATTTTTACTTTAAAACAAGGTTTTAATAATATTTCATCAATATTATTGTATATGCTGTTTTATATGATTGTAATAACTTTATTATAAAATACTATTTTTTCTGTTGATAGTTAACCCATGTTAACCTGGGGTCAAATATGACCCACGTAAGAAAAATGTAGCTTTATGGCAAAATTTATAAACAAAATAAAAAAAGGAATAATTCAATTTATAGTTATTCTAAAAAAAAATTCGTTAACCGTTTCTAGTCGTCGAGTAGGTCAATTTAATAAAAATTAGAACTTAAAACTTTTCCATAATAAAAATTTTGAGGAAAAAAAAAATTTACACTATTAAATTAAAAATACGTTTTTCGAAAATACTCCTGAATATGTACAAAAAAATCAATTTTAATATGAATACTAATATCTGAATTTATACTAAATAATTAATTTTAATTAATTTTAAAATGTAAATAAATTACAATTAGAAACATAAAAAAAATTTATTTTATGTCATCTTTGTGATTTTTGACTTTAAAATACAAGGGTTAATTGTGACCCCATGAAAACACAGGTTAACTATAAACACGAAAAATTATACTTTATAATAAAGTTATTACAATTATATAAAATAGCATACACAATAACATTGATGAAATATTACAAAAATCTTTTTTAAAAAAAAGTCTATACAAATTTAAAAAAAACGTTGAAATCCGCTAGAATCAAAATGCTCTAACAAAAATTTTTGCCAACGGATATCCGTAATACTTATGTTATTTAATATTTGGGATGTGTTTAATAAAACATTTGACAGCAAGAACTAGTTTTTTGGTTTTTGTTGAATAAAATTTTCAAAAATGTAAAAAAGTAACTTTTAGGTACACCCCAAATATATGTGCATTTTTTTGACTCTAAGTTTGAATAAGTTAGCGATTTTCGGGGAAGGTAATATTTTTTATCTGAGTAGTTGTTATTGAGCCCAACACAAAAATTATATTACATTTTTAAATTTAGACAAAAAGAATTTTTTTTTTTTTTATATTTGGTAAATTTTTCCAAGGAGGCCTGATATTCAAGGGCGATGCGGGACACATTCCCGTTATACTAGCACCCCAAGAAAGAAATTTTGTACATTTTAGCGATATTTTTTTTAAATTTGAACGATTTTTTTTTTTTAATTTTAGAGACCTTTAATTTTGGCGTTTTTTTTTATCAATTTTGGCAATTTTTTAAATTTTTGGTGATTTATTTTTAATTTTGGCGATTGTTTTCATTTTGGTGATTTTTTTTTTTTAATTTTTGTTGATTTTTTTTAAATTATTGCGAATTTTAGAGATTTTTTTATATTTTGGCGATTTTATAAATTTCGGCGATTTTTAAAATTTGTGGCAATTTTTTTTTATTTGATGCTTTCTTTTTAATTTTTGCGATTTTTTCAATTTGTTTCTATTTTAGGTGTTTTTTTTTTAAATTTGTCGATGTTTTTCAATTTTCACTATTTTTTTTTTTAATTTTTTGCTATTTTTTTTTTCAATTTCGGCTTTCAATTCTAGTGATATTTTTTTTAATTTAAGCCGAAGTTTAGCTATAAAGTTAAAAGTTCGGCCGCCGAACTATTTTCAATTTGGCCGAACTTTCTGAGGCCGAACAGTGGATTCATTGCTTAACTAAAGACTTTTCTTCAAATTTGACACTCAAAATAGCATCTAATCAGCCCAATAAACATTTTTCCATCCGCCAAATTTGTACATAATGCTTTAAAATACCGAATACAGACCAAATGCATTTTCTGGCCGAACTGTTCGGTCGGACACTAATGAATTCCCAAACTAAAGCATTAAAATTAACAATGATTCCTTAAAAAAATGCAATTTGTATCGTGTGCAAAACTCTATCGAGAACGAATGCAATTAAAAATTCACTCACCCCTGTTACGGCTTTTAAAACAGAGCGAAAGTGAAAATTTTAGAATTTTTCGGTGTTCTTGCGATTAAATCAGAACGTTTTTCCCTATTTTTTATTCGTTTTAGTTCGTGTAAAAAAGCCTGGTCGAAAGTAAAACGAATGCCCTTTTTTTCTAATAAATTACAATTTAGGGTCAAATTCGAGTTTTCGAAAGCTCTTAGGATTTGAGAACACCAAATTTCAATTTCGTGTAATTTGACAAATTCGTTCTAATTGCAAAACGTTCTAAAGTAGGGACATGGGCGATTAACTTTATTTTTGTTTTCTTTGCTGGTAGATATTCAATTTTATTATGGACCACCATTGATGCAGTGACAGAGACGTAAACTGGATCGGATGTAATAAAATGTAATATTCGCCCATGTCCTGTCTTTCCTTACTTTCTGAATACGAATGAATTTTAAAAACACATGAAATTGAATTTGGTGCTTTCTAATTCCCATAAATGTATAAACTTCGAAATAATATTCGAAAAATGTCGAAAAATTATCGAAAACTTGCGTTTTCTGTCAAAATGGTAAATTTTAACTTATAAAGCAGTCTTATGATTTTTAAAATATTCTGTAAGGAAAAAAAGTGCTTTTGTTTTACTTTCTACAGGAAAGTAAATCGACAATAAAAATGTGTATGTGAAAGTCAAAGCACCAAAAAGTCGTATTGATTTCACTTTCATGGGAATGTGAAACATTGAACAGAGGTGATTAAATTTTGTATTATAATTTTGATAAAAAAAAAAACATAAAAATATCACTAAAAATTAATAAAAAACTGGGTTAATTTGGGTAGATATGCAAGTCGGTTTTTTGTAAAGGTATGTGATGGAAAACGTAATCGATCCAAAATCGATACAAAACCGATAAAAGTTGTGATGAACAACATAAGTGCCGTTTTCATTTCGGTTTTACTTGAAAACATATTCTATTTCATTTTCCATATTGTCCCATAGAAATATCGATAAAAAAAGTGTGACGGAAAACGAAATTCGTTTTTTTTTTTTGCGTTTTTAAAACGTGTAGTCGGGGGTTTACGATTTTAAAACTATCGCATTTTTTTTAAGTTTGTTTGTAATAATTTTTGTTGAAATGTAAGTATAAATATTTAAAATAATATAAAAATAGATTTATTTAGAAAATTTTCAGGGGAAAGCACATAAATATTCGACAGGAAGACATGATAATAGAATTTATGGAAAAACATCCTCAATTGGCCAAGGGATTTGCCAAAGGAGACAGAAATTTCGTTCAATATTTTCTTTGCTTTTCTCTTTATTCATCAAAATTAAAGATATTACAACGAAAGCCATTTTTAATGATGTCTGTTTAAAGCAAAAAAAAAATAATTTAAACAAAATGTGATTGTAAAAAAGCAACAGAGTTGTTTTTTTTAAGAAATACGTAGAATTGAAACAAATATGGAAAATGAAACCGATACGATTTCAATCACACCTAAAATCGATAGGTTCGATTTGAGCGTTCGATTTAATTTTAAAACGATTCTATTTCTATCACATACCTGTATATTCGATGTTTCTTATAATCCGTATACGGATCCAGAAAACGGTACGTATGCGGAGTCGAATTCCGTTTACGTCTTGCAGTAAACGGCACGAAAACGAAACGTTTTATTTGTTGGGGTTTTTAAAAAATAGAATTCAACTTTGATTTTAGTCCATTCGGACAGCGAAATATATCTCGCAATTAATCCGCTTTTTACTAGATTGACTTTACTGCGAAAATTGGATATTAGAAGGAAATATATCTGATTAAAACTTACCTCTGTCATTACCTAAAATTAATTTTTGAATTGAAAAAAAAAAATAATATTGTTTCAGATATTTATTCGTCTTTATGAATTGTTAACAAAATTATGTTCGTCTTAAAATTACTTCTTAATGCTTTTTAGTTTTGGATTTAGTATTTGGTGTGGAACCATTAGAGGAATTCTGTTGTTGCATATTATTTAAATCTTGTTGGCGTATGACAGTACTCTGATTCAAAGTCTTAAACATATTGCGACCCACACCAAATAATAACACCAAATGGCACAAATGTAAAACAAAACTAGAAAAGTGGGTACTAGGATAGGTATTCCAACAGAATTCTATGAGACCCAATAAAAGATAACGTAAACCTAAACTATAATCGGTAGACCAAGCTAAATAGGGTAACGAGTGGAAATACCAGACATAGAATTGATAATGCAAAGAGCGAGCACATAAAACACCAATAAAATTAGAAACAAAGAAGGGCAATAAAGCCAATTGGGTACATTGATCAAAGTGTATAGAAACTTTATCTTCGGCTTGTGTTGGTTTTTCTGTTTGAGATTTAATGGGCCCCTTTAGGCCAGTAGATTTTTGTAGACCTTTTTCGAAACTGTGCAACAAGGACTCCTGATCAGGAGAAAGTTTTTCTTCTTCAGTTGCATTTGTTGCAGACTTGGTGGTTGCAACAGATCTTCTTGATTTTTTGCCTTTATTCTCATTTAACTTTTTATTCTGTTGCTCCAATTGGGGCAGTAATTGACATTGTAACTGCCGCAGACGAGCATAATTTTTGAAAAACATTATCGATGGTCTGGCAAACACCACCAATAAAAGAAGATGCATACCTAAGAGCGCCAAATGAAAATATTTATTTTCAAAAAACTCTTTAGGTAAAAATCTATAATTTACAGTCCATTTATGTTCAAATACGCGACCTAAATCGAAACTGCCTTTCATATATTCCCAAGGATATGTTAACAAAAAGGGTAAACCCAATAACAATTGCAAAAATCCACATACAGCCAACTGTAAAATGGTCTTTGCTATACCCAAATTAATTATATAGAATATTAATAAGGCAGGGGCAAATAAAAGAATATTCATTTTACAGCCCACTCCCAAACTAAAACATATACTACCCAAAGTCCAACGACGATCCATAAATAGATTTAGAGCAGCATATAGAAAGAGTATGGCCACAGGATCATTGAATAGTCTTAAGATATATATCGAATGTATGCGATATGATGTAAATGCACTTATTACTAAAACATAAGGTGGCACTTTGCGACTCTTGGAATAGAGACGTAATACCAACCACATTTGTAGTAAATAAATGATAGCAAACAGATATTGAGCCAAACGTATATTCTGTCCATTGGAAGTGATGAAATATAATGCAGAATAGATGTAAACAAAAGCAGCTGGATACACCAAAGGTCCTGTGTCACCTAGAAACAAAAAAATATTTTTGATGTAACATTTAATCAATGTGAGCAATTTGTAGTTGAATTATAAATTTGAATTAAAATATGAGTACATTAAAAAAGTACCTTGAGATATGATTATACATTAGGCCGGGTCGATTTGTATGGAGGCAAAAAAACCGCTCAACGTTCAAGGAAAATCGTATTCTAGGGATCAAAATAAGAAACTTTGCCGAAGGAACCATACCTCTAAAACGAATTCTGAAGTCCCGACTTTTGACCCGTAGGCTGCAAATTTTGAAAAAGCCCACTTTGATATTTCAGAAAGTAGGAGGAATCTCTCCAAGATTATGGGAGATACTTCTTCTCCGGGAGACGCGCTAGCAGATTAATGCATAAATCAACATTCTAGGGGTTAATTTAAGTTAAAAGAGGGCCTTTTTAGCCGTGTTTTTTTTTAGCGAAATGTACAAATCTCGGGATAGAGAGAGTAGGAGGAGTCTTTCCAAGATTAGGGTCTCTATTTATTCTCCGGAAGAAATAGAGTATAAATATATTCGATTGGGTTGGATTCGATTGGGGCACTCTAAATGGGTCAAAGTGGGATTTTTCAAAATTTCAGCCTACGGGTCAAAAGTCGGGATATCAGAATTCGTTTTAGAGGTATGATTCATTCGGCAAAGTTTCTTATTTTGATCCCTAGAATACGATTTTCCTTGAACGTTGAGCGATTTTTAAATCGTATAAGATATATAACCCCATATATAATATATAATTATATATGCTAATATCTCCAAACTATTTTTCTTCATTTGTTTTTTATATTTTTATTAATTGGATTCCAAATTTAATCTCAAAATGTCTCCTTCTAACCACCAAAAATTACTTATCGTTTTGGATCTAATAAAATCCAAGTATTTCTAAATTCTTCCCACGGGATATTTTGGGATCCATCAGGATCTTAAATTAAATATATTTCGATGCCCCAATTTTTAAATCAATTTTGATCTAACTTAATCCGGTAATAAATTTGAGGGATATAATCGGATATTACTGGATACCCCAATTTTAAGATAAACTGATTTTGTATTTGAGATATAACTGAAATCTGATTTTGTATTTGAGATATTACTGTTTTTATCGGGTTATTAAAAAGAACCTGAAATTAAAAATTGCCTTTTATTAAAAAGTACCTTTTATTACAAAGTAACTTTTATTAAAAAGTACCTTTTATTAAAAAGTACCTTTTATTAAAAGTACCTTTTATTAAAAAGTACCTTTTATTAAAAAGTACCTTTTATTAAAAAGTACCTTTTATTAAAAAGTACCTTTTATTAAAAAGTACCTTTTATTAAAAAGTACCTTTTATTAAAAAGTACCTTTTATTAAAAAGTACCTTTTATTAAAAAGTACCTTTTATTAAAAAGTACCTTTTATTAAAAAGTACCTTTTATTAAAAAGTACCTTTTATTAAAAAGTACCTTTTATTAAAAAGTACCTTTTATTAAAAAGTACCTTTTATTAAAAGTACCTTTTATTAAAAAGTACCTTTTATTAAAAAGTACCTTTTATTAAAAAGTACCTTTTATTAAAAAGTACCTTTTATTAAAAAGTACCTTTTATTAAAAAGTACCTTTTATTAAAAAGTACCTTTATTAAAAGTACTTTTATTAAAAAGTACCTTTTATTAAAAAGTACCTTTTATTAAAAAGTATCTTTTATTAAAAAGTACCTTTCTTAAAAAGTACCTTTTATTAAAAAGTACATTTTATTAAAAAGTACCTTTTGTTAAAAAGTACCTTTTATTAAAAAGTACCCTTTATTAAAAAATGCCTTTCCTTCAAAAGTACCTTTTTATTAAAAAGTACCTCTTATTAAAAAGTACATTTTATTAAAACGTATACGCATAAAAATTGTTGTGTTTTTATAAAGGGCTTTCCTTGCAAATTTTCCTTAGTTTTAAATTGATAGCAATATAAAGGCGAAAATTCTTGGGTAATATGCTAAACTGAATTTCTGTTAAATTACAAAAGATTGTTTTATTTTTGGTAAATTATCCAAGTTTATGCTATGTTAAATTTACATTGATGATCTTTAATACAAAACATGCTACGTAAAATTCAAATTGATGAATTTTGCAAAATAAAATAAGCTAGAAGTATGTTTTTCTAATAAAAACGATAAATTACAAAAGGCACTTAGAATATAGTTTGACATACACAAATCAATGTGGCAATATTTATTAGATGTGGCTATATCGAACATAAAAGCATAAGGTGTATTTTCTCAAGCATTTTATTTCTGATGCAATTTAATTAAATAAAAAGAATCTAAACTTGGCTGTGAAAAATGAAAAATTATCAAGAATGTAAGTAATATCTATAATAAATACAAAAATCTAAATGCTAATTGTACTGTGTGCTTTTTCAGGCACAATGTGTTGGATTTATTACGACACAGAATTTTTAAACTTCTAAAGACATTAGACATCGTAAACACATCATAGTATCTAGGTATTTATATTCGTTTTTAAGTATATTTATTCAAAAAAGTGTTATTTGTTGTTAAATAAATGATTAATTATAATACAAATATTATTTGCAATATAATGGAGTATTTTTTATTTACAAAAATTATTTTTTGAACTTGGAAAAAAAAATCGACTTCTTTATATACATATATATCACTTCGAACATTTACCTAAGCGTTTTGACAAAATTTTCGTTAATTTTCAGTAGTTGTATAATTCCCACGAAACTTTGTAAACTTGCACTCTATTTTTTGTAAATGATACAACTATTTTTCTACGGATATCTTTTATTAAAAAGTATCTTTATTAAATGTACACACAGAAAAAAAAAAACTGGGGAATATTATCTAAGTGCTTAGTAATTATACAACTACATAAGTTTCAAGTAAGTTTTACAAAGATCTAGTAAAATATTTACAAATTTTTGTAACATATATGTATACAAGCCTAGTAAAATATTTCTAAAAAAAAATCATATATTTCCCAAGAAAATTCTAAAACTAACTTAAAACTTATGTAGTTGTATAATTATTAAGTATACTTTGATAATATTCCCTCAGTTTTTTTATGCGTATACCTTTCATCAAAAAGTAGTTTTTATAAAAAATAACTTTTATTCAAACAAAAGAACCTTTTATTTAAAATATACGCTTACATAAACTTGTTAATACCAAGTTGATGTTAGCGCACCTCAAACTGTTTAAAATTACACCGTTTTTTAAATATTGTTCTCAAAACTTAGGAAAACACTGCGAAAGTTTAAAAATCGGAAAATTTTGGGTTCACTTGTAAACCACCATAGAACTTTTCACCAATCAGCGATATGGAAATGACTTTTTTAGTAAATGTATCTCCCAAGTCTAATTACTCTATTTTGTATTTTTTTGGACCATAAAGTTAAAAGCCACAAGCAAAAAAATAAAATATAAGAAAAAATTCTTGTAAGTTTCAAGTAATATTTTTAATTTTTCGACATTTTCAGCTTTTAACCCTGTTCATCGTTCCTTTAAATTCATAAAACCTTGATAAATAAGAGGTATCTAAAGTCAGTGTCAACAGGTGTCCAACATTTTTGAAATAGCTCACATTTATTCGAGTTAGTTTAAAAATAATTATCTTGAGAATAGAATAAAGTAGCCTTCGCCGTCGACAATTTCGCACTCCCCCGTTCTCTGATTTAGCCGTTTTAACACAGCACTTCACGTGCTTTTAAGCGTCTTTATGTCTTCAATCCGGAAAATAAACACAACTGTGGAATTTTCATCTACATTTTCTGGAACAATAATTTTACTATTTTGTAACCAATCTATAACTATTACTATTAGTGTCCGACCGAACAGTTCGGCCAAAAAACTAAATTTGCTCGGTTTTTTGGAGGCAATGAATACAAATTTTGGTATTGGGAACATGTTTGTTGAGCCGATTTAATTCGATTTTGTGTATGAAATTGAAGGAAAAAGTCGAAGTTTAGCTATAAAGTTAAAAGTTGGCCGAACTTTTGGAGGCCGAACAGTGAATTCATTGCTTAAATACGGACATTTATTTAAATTTGACACTCAAAATCGCATCTAATCAGCCCAATAAACATTTTTCCATTCTCCAAATTTGCCCATAATCCTTAAAAATACCGAATACTGACCAAATGCATTTTCTGGCCGAAATGTTCGGTTATTGGAGAGCCGCACCGACCAAAACATTTTTGCGAGAAAAACGTTAAAGAAAGTTTACAACAAAATTATTAAATTTCTACAAGATAGGTTTTCTTTTTTGTTTGCTGTATCTATAGCTGCATTTATTATAAACAATATTGTTAATTTTTACGCCTTTTTGCACTGCGTATCCAGAGTTATTAACAATTTTTTAAAAAAAAGATTTTTTTATTATATGGCCTATAAGCCGTTTTTATCACAATTTTATTGTTTTTCTTTCAAGTAGGTCAAAAGTTTTTTTTCTTTTAACCATTATAAAACTAGGTTGTCATAGTGCAAACCAATGCTTAAACTTTTTTATTGTTTTCTGTTTTATATGCGTTGCTTATTTCAAATGTGTCAAACCAAGATTGACAAATAATGTTTTTATTTTTCTATAGAAAGTTTGACTCATTGGCCAAAAAGTAGTCAATACACCATACCAATGTTAAGAAATTTGTAAAAATAGGGATACGCAGCACATATGGGGCTGGATATCTCCTAATTGATACGAGGTATTAAAAAACGGATTAAAGATTTAGAAAGAGGATACATTAATCATATATAATCAATTCCTAACTCAATTTTGCCAGAAATGGTCTATAGGTCTCACCAATATTCATACGACGATATTACTAAAAATGTATATACTATTTTAGAGCGATTTTCCTTTATATGGCTTTGACAGCATTGGCCGTGCAGTCTCTGCTACTTTTGGCCGGAAGGTCCAAACGTCAAAGAGGAAAACAAAAAAAAAAAAAAGCGCCAAAAAGCTGTCTAAGTGAAAATTCATGTTAAGAGTTAATTTATTGTAAAAAAAATTAGTGCAATCCATTTTAAATACACATAAATTAATAAAATGTCTTATATTGTGCAATATATAATAGTGCGAAGTGATTTTAAAAGTGTCAAATTGGCCATGTCCATTGGTGCCATTATAGCCCAATGGTGTCATGCTGTCATAGCCATCATGCAGTTGAATGTAGATGATGAGGCTACCAAGTCCTATTTGGTAGATTTGAATAGTATGTTAAACGTTGTGCTAGATGCAATCAGTTGGAATAGTGATTTATTTTATATTCCGGGCCAAACATTAAAGTAATATTAGCCACAAATGATGGAGCAGCCAGAAAATTTTCCCATATGTAAAACCATGGAATAATATGCGGCTAATATAAAATAAATTTAATTGCAAAAGTGATTTTGTGTTAAATAAAGAAAAGAAATGACAATTAGTGTTTTGTGCTGATATATGCTAAGCTCAAGATGTCTTTCAAGACGCAAGATTTCTTCGAGACTCAAGATTATTCAAGAAATCGCAGTTCTTAAGCGGTGAGTTCCATTTTTCTATATTCATTTTCATAATTTCTTTAATTATAAGCAGTACTTCAGTTAAATTATTTTACCACCTACAAGGCAGGTATGCCGACGCAGACCCTCAGATCCTAATGTACTTTGAATATGTTGTAGAGAAGAGAAACCTAGTGACACGTGTTTTTTTTTACTTGGACAATCTCATGCTTAGGTGTTATTTTTAGTTTTTTTTTTGATTATTTTATTCTATTTTAAAGAACCTAATGCGCAGGGACCGGAAGTTCATGCAAATGCAGGTTTTTTTTCCTTAAGTCTGGAAACAGGGTAAACAAAATATCTCTGCGAATCAACGAATTTGCGTTTGAATGGCATTTTGCATATTTTGCTATAAATGAATATTTTTGCATATTATTGCTTTAAATGCATATTTTTAGTGCATATTTTCAATTATTGTGCGTTAAATGCATATTTTTATGGCATTGTTTTTAGTTCTTCGTAAAAAATCAATTTAGTTTTCATTTTATATTTGACCGACGAGCATATAGAATGTAGATGATCCAAGCTGCTTAAGTCCTGCTAAGTGTTCTTCTAAATTTTATATGCAAACTGAGATTAAGAGAGACAGTTTTTAGTGTTCAATTGTTCAAAACGTATGCAGATAATATATTAAACAAAACAAATTAACTTTAAAATGTAATTGAAATTGCTTAAAACATGAAAAATCAATAATCTCTATCAAGCTTTCTTATTTTTCTTCAAAAATCTCAACATAAAAAAATTTTAAGTGCATATTCTTTTTAATTGTTAGTGCATATTTTAAGATTTTTCATGCATATTATAGACGCCTAAAACACCCCTTTTTAAGTGCATGATGTTCCTGTCCCTGCTAATGAGATATTCGACGAATAGATTTCTCCATATATTTCAAGTAAATAGAAAATGTGTGAAAAATGGTTATCAAATTTTTTAACTTTTAAAATGAATTCTGTAGAGTCCTACTACAGAATTGCGCTTGTTCGTTTGTTTAGTACCCTTTACCACACGTTAAAATTTAATAAAAATCTGAAATATGTTATTCTGTATATTTCCGATTGGGTATTTTATGGTCAAAATTAAAACATTAACCCTATATGGAACAAGTTACACGAAATAATACTTTTTATCAAGTGGACGTTTTTTTTTTATATTCCTGTAGCCATAATTAAGTTTCATGGGTCTTTTATGTCCTTCGGCCACGAAGGGTTAAATATTTTTTAATAAAAATAAAGATAACAGTATAATAAATAATATATTAATTAGTTCTCATTTAGTGAGAAAACTAGTTTATATGAATGTTGATGTTTTGCATGGGATTATTACTTCTTTCAAAACATGTTCTGATGATGGGAACCTAGAAAATTCCCGAAATAGATCTATCAACACATTCCTGAAAGTGGTCAATTAATAAATTTGAAAACAAAAACTCTATAGATTATTTGTTTGGACAATATCCTAATAAAGAAGTATAGAGTATGGCCTCGAACTTGAATAATTTTCATTTTCAGTATAATAAAATTTAAATTTTTTTTCCGAAAAATTTGGAAGCTTTTATTCTGTAAATTTCCTAGTGGGGGTTTTATGGCGGAAAGTGGAGATTTTTTCTTTTATAAATTTAAAGGTAATCTTGTAGTCATAATTAAAAAAAAAAAAATCTTGAGATTTTTAATTTTTGGGCGTTGTTTGTCAAATTTTCTGGCATGTATTTGATTTCTCCGATTATAAGGTTTTCTCACACCGAAACATTTTAACTTCTAAAAATCAGAAATTCCAATAAATTTTTACAGATTTTAGTTACATAAAATGTCATATATTTAAATTTGTTATTACTAGGTCTCGGAAGTTAATGCATTTATAAACGTGTTTTTTCAACGCTTTTATTCATTTCTACAAATTAAGTAATTTTTGTTTCAAAAATAGATTAAAAATTTGAAAATTAGCATTAATCACAGTAGGGCCCGATTATTGAATGACCAGTAAAAATTTAACAAACAGTTATATTGAAAATATATATGGAAAACATCAACAAATAATGAATTTACACTTTCACAAAATCTGGTTTAAAATCGAGTTAAAGTCAGTTACAAATGACCCTCGTTTGCATTATAAAATTTGGCAGCCGAACTTGATTTTGGTGTGACAACATTTTGTAAACGAAACAAAATAAAAAAATAAATTCAAAATGATAATTTTTCTAAAAAGTTATTAATTTATTGGCGGAAAACAGAATTTGAAGCCATTAATAAACAATATTAATCTTGCTGCAAAAAGTGTTTTTTGTAAGGGATGACTATTTGGAAGCAAGATATTTCCTTTTGTTCTTCTCGTCACCATATCAATGTTTGTAAAAATTATCTTCCCCGGAAGTAAAAATAAATAACTAAATGCTGAATTTAATTATGCTTTTAATAAAAAATACAATTTTATTTGGTTTTAAACTCATATTATTTAGTTTTCTTAAATTAAATAATATTTTTTTATTTGTTTACATTTTTTCCACATTTTCTGCAACATTCTGCAAATTTCTCTCCCAAAATAGGGTAAAATACAGTTTTGTATCGCTACAATCATATTTTGAACGTAATTTTAAACCAGATTGTCCGACAATCAAGTTATGAATTTGTATGGAAAATCTGGTTTAAAATTACGTTTGCATAGCCGGTTTAAAACAGATTTCAGGTGATATGGGAGAAAACGATCCAGAGCAAATACCTAAAAGACCAATAGCTAAAATATCACATTTTTCGAAATTTCTAAAAATATTTTTAAAATATCTTTGAACAATTGCCGACATTATTATACTCAATTAATAGTTTATGTAGACATCAAAACTATAAAAAAAACTGAAAGAAAAAGGTCCGAAATTTTAAAATATATAAATATTCCAAAAAATCGCAACAATCGCAAAACTATTAGAAAGTGTTAAAACTTTTAGCAAGATTTGAATTGAAGGGCTTATTGCAAAAACTTCATAAGCCACTTTTTTTGTTTTATGGATTTTCGCTGATTTCTAGGCGTCCATTGATTAATATTTGATAGACGTCTACTTATTACAAGTAGCTAGAGCGTAAACGTCCGGCAAAAGTCATATTTTTGCATTCTTCGAAAAAGGCGCAAACAAACTTAACATAAAATGTGGCTTATCAAGTTTTTACAATTGAACTAATTTAAGTTCAGAAAAATGCGTATCCAACGCTTTCTTCTAAAAACCTGAAGTGGGTTTAAAAAAGAGTTTCGAAAAATGTGTTAACAGTTGTACTTTTAATTAACTAATTTTCATGCTTTTAAGCAATTTTAATTAAATTTTAAAGTTAATTTGTGTTTAATGTATTCTCTGCATAAGTTTTGTATAATTAACACAAACATTTGTTTATATAATTAATACAAAAATTTGTGAATTAGGGGCAGTCCACACGCTGTCCACCTCTGTCTACTATTTCCCGGTATTAATGATACGAAATATAAATTTCAAAAGAGAATTTACAATAATTTGACAATTCGTATCACTAACAAGGGGAAATAGTATGTAGCGTGTGAATTAAGCTTGATTCTCACGCTATCTACCCCTGTCCTCACATATCAACTATTTCCCAAAATTTTGTAATTTTCAAAAGAGAATTTATAATAATTTGACAATTCGTATCACCAATAATTTGTATAGTAGCAATTTTAGTGAGTTGTATATATAAGCCATATTTGGCCCCATGGCAAACCCTTTGAAATTGTATAATAAAATAAAAAATAAATAACGGGAAATAGTAGATATCGATTGATAGCGTGTGAATTGCCCCTTAATATAATATGTGCTATTATTGTTGTCACCATATAAATATCCCCATATTTTGGGTATAAAACCCATAGTCTGGCAAGCCTGCTTTCATTTGACATTTGATTTTTTCGTTTGAAGAAGCATGGAAGTTACGGCATTTCATCAGCTGGAAATTGTGTGATAGAATTCGGTGCGAAAGAAGTTTCTATAAATTTAAATTAAAAATGATAACGTGTAATCGCTTTAATTTACATTTATTACGTAAAGTATCAATTAAAAATATACCCCAACCATATTTACTAACCAACGGAAATGTAAATAGCACAAGACAACACACAAAATCTTTGGCCAGCATAGGTTTTAGTAATGCAAATTTGTTAACATCAAGACAAGGAGGGGGTCGTCTATGCGAAGAACGGCATCAAAAGCAAATACAACAACGTAATTTTCACACCTCTAGACCAGTGAATGCTAAAGATTATTATCAAACACTGGGAGTAGCTAAAAATGCCTCAGCTAAAGATATAAAAAAGGCCTACTATCAATTGGCCAAAAAATACCATCCAGATACAAATAAAGATGATCCAGATGCAGGACGGAAATTTCAAGAAGTTTCCGAGGCATATGAGGTATTAAGTGATGACACTAAACGTAGAGAATTCGATACATATGGTCAAACCTCTGAGAATATGGGTAGACAGGGAGCTGGAGGATTTGGTGGCCAGGGTCCTCAAGGTTTTTCACAAAATTGGCAATTTAGATCGACTATAGATCCAGAAGAACTATTTCGTAAGATATTTGGTGAAGGCAATTTCCGTTCGAATTCTTTTGATGATTTTGCCGAGTCGCAATACGGTTTTGGTCGTTCCCAAGAAATGGTAATGGATTTATCGTTTGCCCAGGCTGCTAGAGGCATTAACAAAGATATCAATGTTAATGTTGTGGATACTTGCAATAAATGTAATGGCAGCAAATGTGAACCCGGAACAAAACCCGGCAAATGTCAATATTGTAATGGCACTGGTATGGAAACTATATCGACTGGACCATTTGTTATGCGTTCAACATGTCGTTATTGTCAGGGAACACGCCAATACATAAAATATCCCTGTGCTGAATGTGAAGGTAAGGGTCAAACAGTACAAAGGAAAAAGGTTACAGTACCCGTACCGGCTGGCATTGAAAATGGTCAAACAGTACGCATGCAAGTTGGTAAAAAAGAACTATTCATAACGTTCCGTGTGGAACCTAGTAAATACTTTAGACGTGAAGGTGCTGATGTTCATACAGATGCTACCATTTCATTGGCTCAAGCTGTTCTAGGTGGCTCTGTACGTGTTGAGGGTGTCTATGAAGATCAATGGTTAAATATTGAACCGGGCACTTCGTCACATCATAAGATATTCCTACGCGGCAAGGGCATGAAGCGTGTCAATGCGCATGGACATGGTGATCATTATGTAAATATTAAAATAGAAATACCGAAAAAATTAACCAAAGAACAAAAAGATTTACTACTACGATATGCTGAATTAGAAACGAATACTCCGGGATCTATACACGGTTTAGCAAAACGCCAAGATGGCAGCAAGAAAGCAACGTAAAGTATTATCAAAATCAAATAAGTTATAAAAATATAAAAATAACTTTCTTTAACTATAAATTCTATCTTTTTAACAAATTTTAGATCTTTTTCTACAAATTCCACTACAAGTGAAAAAGATTCTACGCCTGAAAATGCTGATAAAAAGACAACATCATCATCTACAACAAACTCGTCATCTTCTTCTACGAGTTCATCTACAGAAGAGAATGATAAAAAGGATTCCGGCATATTTTCAAAACTAAAATCCATGTTCAACTAATTGGCTGTCTTTTGAATGTTTTATTGAAATTTTATGTCTTTTTATTCCTGTATATGAATTGCTTAAAGATGTTTAGTGGATGAAATGCCCATGTAATATTTCTTTTTATAAAATGTTCTAAATTTTATAAAAAAAAAAATACACAAGCCACTACAAATTGTTATGTTTAATAATTGTTAGTTATTTAAAATTATAACAAAATAACAATAAAATAGACAATTAAAAAAAACCCAAGCAAACGAGTTTTATTTGGGTTTACTAAAGATTAATCGTGATGAAATTGTCTTAAATCTCAGTATAGATTTTGTTTATAACTTTCTTGCATTTTCGCGTTTTATGGGTCACTAATTTATAGTGTCCGACTGAATATGCCTTATTTTGAAGTATAATGGACACGTTTTACAAATGGAAGAATGTTTATTGGACTGATTAGATGACATTTTGGGTATAATATTTTCGGAAAATTCTGTAGTTTAGCAATGAATTCACTATTCCGCCAAACCGGGGTTTATTTTAAAGGTTAGTTTATGTCCAAAAAAAAAAATTTGTTACAATTTTCTAATGTAAACGATTTGAATTTCAAACTGAAATCTACTGAACATTTTAACAATGTAAATTCACTATTAAAGCTGCATTTACATTTACCATCGAAATCTAGATTAAACTAGATTTATATCGTATGGTATACAAATAGGGGGAAAGCACAGTGCTGTATTTTGTATATCTGCACAAATAGTTAGATTTCGATTAGATTTCGCTGAAATCTCAACTAAATTGGGATTTCATTTTGTATGAGAAATCTGTTCGAAATTCCAAATTTTTTTCAGATTTCGGTTGAAATCTAGCGAAATTTTAAGTGGATTTAGACAATAAGGTAAATTTTAAACGAAAAAGTAAAAAATGTTGAGAAAAAAAGCATTTAAATTGACGAAAATTTGGAAAAGGCAATTTTAAAGCTCAAAAATCTTAAGAAAAATCTGTTCCCAAAAATTAAAAAAAAAAATCAGATAATCGCCCATGTGTTAGAAAACGAAACCGTATAAGTAAAACAAGTCTACAGTAAACGGTGTTCTAGATTAAAATATCGGATTTTTTCTTGAAAGTAAATAGAATGTGGATTTTTTCTAGGTAGTAAAAACTTTAATGTTTTTTTATTTAATTAAATAAGACTTTTAAAAATCTCTTTAAAAAATGTTGTTTTTTTTTGATAAAATACAACAGCTGATTAAAATAATGTTTTTAAGCTTTTGATATTTAAGATTTTTTTCGAACAAAACTTCGAATGTACCAAAAGGAGCATTTTTAAGAACACCGGTGTGTACATGCTGCGTTTTCAAAAACTGTTGCGTTTTGAAAACGACTCGAAAGCCAGCACATAGACGAATATTTGCTTTTTATAATTAGGATTGAACGTAGAACTGGTTTTTTATTTGAAAAGACAGCACTATTTAGACTTAATACTAGTTCCGATCATAGACCAATTACCAAGGATTGTTATTTGGCACGTTTCTCAAAACACAATAACATTTCAAAATAGAAAAACAGAACCATGGACAAATTCAGTTCAATATTTAATTCACTTAATTTTACCAAATGCCCTAATCATTTCATTAAACAATAGCAATTAGCTTTTAAGTTAATATACAATTCAAGTTCTTGAAATAATATAGAAAAATATTGAAAACTCTTGTACATTTTATTAAAATTTATTTCGTTTTGTAAGTTCTTTAATAATATTGTTTTGTAAAAAACATTGGTCTGCTGCATAGACCAGTGTTTGGCACATGGAGTAAATTTTGTATACAAAAATTAAAAAAAAAAAAATACTTTATTATTGTTTTGCTGCAATTGACATACTGCATACAAAAGTTTAAAAATATATTTTATGGTTGTTTGGCTGCATGACCAAAAGTTGATGTAAAACACAAAACAAAAATATTTATTTTTCGTAAAAGCCTTAAAGCTTTTGATTTAATTAATATAAAACTATAAAAATTTGTTTAAGTTAGAATATATGCCGCAATTAATGGGAAAAACAAAAACAATTATTTATCGTGTAGATTTTAAGAAAAATTTGTATAAACCTTTTCATAGTTTTTCTCGAATTCGACTTGTATCCATGTTATCTATTAAAGTTCCCTAATACTAATTTCTCTAGTTGATTCTTTCTTTTTTCTACCATTTAATTCAGTTATTTTAAGTCTCATTAAGTAAATTGAACAAAATACGAATTTAATTTAACGATCCTGACGGTCAACTTAAAGTAAAAACATGTATTTAAATCTTAAAAATCTAGCCTTGAAAACTCTTACTATATATTTAAAATCTTGCCTTGAAAACCCTGACTGTTTTACACAATTTGGAAGAATGTTGCTACATCATGCTTGTCAACATTGTTGCGTTAAAATAAAAATAGAACAAGCTAAAAAAAAAATCCGCTCGACACCAAATTGGGATAAAAATAAGCACAAATACTGGACACTTACCTTTTAATAATGCATAATTGGTGGTGCCATTTAAAAATCCCTCACATTCTTGCATATACGCTATCCAATCAATTTCAGTATATGGAACACGATTAATAACAAAAACATTCAAAACCAATTCGGCCAACAAAATGAATATGGTAACTATTGGTAGAGCAGCCGGATCCAAGATAAGGTATTTAATAAATTCAAAATTAACATATTTTCTTCGTATTCTTTGCAAAAACAGTTCACCACTGTGACGTTTATTAACGGCAGCTCGTACTAAAGCCGCTGGTGGTTTTGTTAAAGGAGGTGCCATCATCAATTGGTCCGGGTTTTTTTTTGTTCCACTAAAACAAAATCTAATTGTAGCCGGCTACGCTAGTAAAAATGGTGTGAAAATAAAAAAAAAAGAAAACAAAATTAAAATGTTGCTAGAAAAACAGCTGTTTAATTTTTTTAAATTTAGCTGTCATCATGAGTATTTTCAGTGTTTTTACTTATGTTGACAATCACATATTTGGTTGCCAAGCCAATGTTTTTTTATATGATGCCGGGAAAATTATTATCATAGACCAAACAGATCCGACACAAGTGACAGATGCCAACATTTTTTATAAAATCCGTATTTTCTTTTAAATAACTTTTTTTCTGAATGCCGTATAAGAACGGTTAAGAACGTTGAATTGCCCATTAGTTATTATTAGTGTCCGACCGAACAATTCGACCAAAAAACTATATTTTATCGGTTTTTTAATATCTAGAGGCAATGATGACAAATTTTGGTATTGGAAACATGTTTCTTGAGCAGATTTAATTCGATTTTGTGTATAAAATTTAAGAGAAAAGCCGAAGTTTAGCTATAAAGTTAAAAGTTCGGCCGCCGAACTATTTTCAATTTAACCGAACTTTCTGAGGCCGAACAGTGCTAAGCTAGTCACGCTTGATCCTCTTTTTATTTTTTCTATTACATCCACTTTTTCCTTTAAAGATAAAAAATTTTGTAGTTTTTGCGACATTTTTCACAACACACTTTATATTAAACTAAAAACAAAATAAGCAAAAAAACGTTACACAAAATGCCAGAATATATTCATAAGCACTCATTTACGGGGATTCCCAATTTTTAAAAAAGTAGTGATTGCTTAAAAATCAAGATATATTTATATAGGTAGTCTTAGTAGCCCAGCTGTTTATCTTCCTCTTCCCTGGTTTTGACATTTCTTACATGGTTTTGACATTTGTATTGTTTGTAGTTCTAGTAAGACTACCTATATAAATATATCTTGTTAAAAATGTTCAAAAGAAAACAACGTTTTCTATGTTCCATTAATTTTACATTTGTTCAAGTTATAGGGCTTTCTTACTGTGTTCACGCTACAGAGTAGTCAGTGTAAAAAAAATTATGTTCATTCTAGCCGGTGTTCACGTAAGGCGGTGTTTTTGTTATCGCGAGTCTACTGTATTTGTTTTATTCGAACACGATATTTTGAAAAGTTGGCATCGACAGTATTTTTGAGAAAATTTGTCTTTGTTATTATCATATGTCATGGCAGCACTGATAAATTTTCTTAAACATACTGTCTATGGCAACTTTTTAAGATATCGTGTTCGAATGAAACTCGTCTCAAAAAAGTTTTACAGTAAAATCTACTAAAAATGTTAGTTAAAACAACTGTCAATTCAGCTAAAAAGGCGACAAATGTAATTTCAGTTAACAAAACTAAAAATTTAGTTATTGTTAACTGTTAAAAAAACAACTAACAAATGCAGTAAAAATAACTAACAATGTCATAAAAATAACTGACAAATTTTTGTTCCAACAATTTTAAAACTACTGAAAAAATTGGTAAAAACTTTGTATGCTACATATATTTTTTTTTAATATAACATATTTTTTTTAAATTTTTTGGTTTTAAAGCGTCTTTTTTTATTACAATTTTATTGTAGACTTTTAATTTTTTTGTTAAATTTACTGGCATTTATTTTTCGGATTGGAAGGCTTTTTTTTCCAACTAAATGATAAAACTTTTATAAATCTAAAATTATTAGAAATTTTTGGGATTACACAAATGAGATATTTAGGCTTTTCAGAAAAATTCAAAATTAAATTTTGCATATTTAGCTCTTTATAGCATATTTTGATCTTTGGGGCATATTTTTGATAAAAAAAAGTCTTATTTTTGAGCATATTATACTTTTAAAATAAAAGCATATTATACACACAGAGAAATAAAGTGCCAACCGAATTGAAAAGTGTAATTCAATGGTAACAACCTATAAATTAAGTTAGTACAACGATATTTGCATTCGATTTCTCAATATTTTGGGTATTGCAAGTACAATCCAGTTGAATTAACTGAAAGAGAGGATTCTCTCAAATGCTATAAATATACCTGGTTATGTTCTGGTAAGAAATGATCGCCCTGGTAAAAAAAGTGGTGGTGGAGTTGCATTTTTGCTCTCAAAAAAAGTTAAATATAAGGAAGTTTTGCGTTCAGTTGACTCTACATCGTGTGAATTTTTATTTTTAGAGGTTGATCTAGGTATTTCTAAAATTCTTTTTGGCGTGGTTTACCTTCCTAGTGGTGATATTGATGCTTTTGATAGTCCTATAAGTGACGTGGTCGTCAAATATGAGAATGTTGTTATAATGGGTGACTACAATCATAATTTGTTTTGCCCGTTGAAATCTTCATCGATGTTAAGTCTATGTAGTAGACTGAATCTTGTTTATTATCATAATTCTTTGCCGACCCATTATGATGTGAAGAATAATAGAACCTCTTTAATTGATTACTTTATCCTTAGTCCAAGTATTGGTGTTCTTTCTTCTGGTCAAATGCAATGTCCAGGTATCTCTAGACATGCTTTTATTTTTGCCGTCTTAGAGCTGCCTCTTTTGGAAAATGAACAGTTTGTTGAATTTCGTAATTATGATGCCATTGATATGGCGAGGCTGGATCAAATAGCAGCTGCATGTGACTTTGATAGGATATTTTGTACTAGTGATGTTAATGATCAGCTCGCTAATTTTATGTATTATGTTCATAAATTGCATGAATTGGTGCCGATTACTAGACGCAAGGTAAGGGATTTCAATGATAATTCGTGGTTCAATGCAAGGGAGATTACTTACAGTATTTCTCTTAGGGACTTGGCATATAGGGCGTATATTCAGGAGAGTACGCCGGAGAATTGGAGGATATATTGCCGAGTTAGAAACAGAACTAAAACAATAATTAGAAATGCGAAAAGGAAGGCTCATGAGCGCCTTTTTGAAGGGCTTAGTACCAAGCAGATGTGGAATGTTTTGCGAACGAATGGTAGTATTGATTCGAGTGATAAGGTTGTAGATGTGGACCCTAATGTTGTTAATGAATTTTTTATTTCCAGTCAGTCGTGTGAACCACCAACGTTTTCATCATTTTTTGATGAGCTTAATTTTATAGAGGAAAATTCGTTTTGTTTTCAACCTGTAGTAGAGGACGATGTGTTTTATGCTCTTTGTAGAATACGTTCAAATGCAGCGGGTTATGATTGTATACCCCCAAAATTTATTAAGACTATATATCCTTATATATGTGGTCCTTTCACTCATATTGTGAACACAATTTTTATGACATCCAAGTTCCCTAATGATTGGACCGTTTAAGAAGGATGGCAATTCTAATTTGTTAGAAAATTTACGTCCAATCTCTGTTATTCCCATCCTTTCAAAGATTGTTGAACACATTATTAAGGATCAAATGATGTATTATATTGATGGCAATAAACTGCTTCATCCAAGTCAATCTGGTTTTAGGCGGAATTATAGTACTACAACTCTTCTTGTTGGGCTGACTGATTCCATAAGACATAAGCTCAATGAGAAAAAGTGTGGTGTGTTGTTGTCCTTGGATTTATCTAAGGCTTTTGATAGTGTTGTGCATTCTAGATTGATAACTAAATTATGTAGTTATTTTAATTTTTCTAAATCCGCTTGCAAACTTCTAAGCTCATATCTTGAAAATAGGTCGCAGTTCGTCTCGATTGGAGATAGGAACTCTTGTACTTTGGAGGTTACCAGTGGTGTTCCGCAGGGATCGGTAATTGGTCCTATTTTATTTATGATTTATTTGAATGATTTTATTGATGTAATAGATAATAACTGTTTTGAAACTTTTGTATATGCAGATGATGTACAGATTTTATTTTCTGGAGAAAGACAATTCTTTGATGTTTTGGAGGCAAACATAGAATTTTACCTTGTTCAGATTGCACGGTGGATGGACACAAATGGGTTAGACATAAATCCTAGCAAAACAAAGGCTATGTGCTTCGGTTTTGATTCCCGTGATTTAAGTGTATCATTGAGAGGTGTTAGTATCAACTTTGTTTCGGAAATGAAGTGTTTGGGCGTTCTTGTAGATGATAAGTTACGTTTTTCGAAACACGTTGATTACGTGTGTGCTCGAGTGAATGCTACGTTGAGACGATTATGGTCTCTTGATCTTTGTTTGCCTCTACATGTAAGGAAACGTGTAGCTAGTGCTCTTCTTATGCCCCAGTTAATTTATGCTTTGGAGGTATTTACGGGTACTAGCAGTAATATTCTTAGACGTCTTCATCTTACAGTTAACCGTATAGTGAGATATGTTTACAGATTGAGGATAAGAGAACATGTCTCTCCGTTTGTGTTGGATTTTCTTGGTTTTTCTTTTGAGAATTTTATAAAACTGAGAATCTTGTTATTGTTTTACAAGCTAATTAGAGCGAACTGTCCTGGTTACATTGTTGACAACTTTAGATTTACAAGATCGAGTAGAAACCCTCAGATAGTTTTTCAACGTATAAACTCTTCTATTTTCGAGAGATCCTTTAATGTGAGGATAACTAGAGTCTGGAATTCATTACCTAGATCTCTTAAAAGCTTTGTTGTTGCAAGTGCTACGTTTAAACGCAAACTAAGGCAGTTTTTTAATCACTCACTATAATTTTGATAATTTACGATCATTTTTCATATATTTTTTATTTTTTAATCGTCTACTTATTTTGATAATCTTATTGCTACATTTTGGACCGTTAAACTTTAGTTATAGTTTTATTTATTTTAGGCATTCCTTTAAATTATAAATTTATTTTTTTATTTTTTGTAAAAATGTATTGTTGAATACGAACCATATTTGGCCCTATGGGCTTGGTTTTTGAATTAATAAATGAAAAATGAAATGAAATGAACTTTGTTGTGAAAACTTATGTTAAGTTGTACCAACCTTCTGAAATTATTACTAATCGAATTTGAGTCGTAATAACCGACTTGCAGTTGGCCAATAGTAAACTTTTTCTCTGTGTGTGTATTTTGTTCTATAGAAACAATTTTCTACACCGATTTTAAAAATTTAAGCCATTTTTGTACACTTAAATTTTCTCTTTTAAGACTGTACCGATTTATTTCTTTTATTACATTTTTTGTAGGCAATTGAAATAAATTTCACAAAGTTACTCCAACTGTACCGATAAATAGGTTTTAAAATACAAATTTTCAAAGAAAAATTGTGTTTTAAAGGGCATATTTTTTTAATTTTAACAGCATATTTTCTGTTTAGCGCTTTTTTATGAACATAAAATGTAAATTTTTTGTTAACATTTTGAGAGGGAATTTCGACACTTTTGATCATAAAAATGTTGAAAAAAGGATACTATTTATGTTCCGCAAAGCTTGTGGGACTTTGATTGTGATGGTAAAACGAATTCTCGATTATTCAAAAAATATTAAAGACTTTTTCATTATCCTGTATCTACCTTTATCTGAAATTTTACCTTTTTTGGATAAAAGAATATATTGTAATAGCGAACAGATTTGATTTTAATAAAATTACGATATTTGAACATATTCAAGAAAATTTTAAGAAATTTTCACGTGGAACAATTTGAATGCGCAAAACTTTTTTATTTAACCATGATTTAAATTACAAACCCAGTTATTTTAAAATTATATATCATCCTCACATAATCATACGGTTAAAGATTACTTTTTTGGGATATGTCATTGTTAACCTGTCTGCGTAGTCTGTGAAATAACTATCAAAAATCAACTGCTTTCTGAAAAATTACTGGAGACATAAACGACTAGAAATTAAACTTAAAACAACTAAAAATGTAATTGAAAAGGCGATGACTACATTTGTCATAAAAATTACTAAAAATTGTAGTTATTATCAACTATTAGAAAAATAACTGCAATATTAGTAAAAATAAAACTGTCTTAACAATAAAAACAACTAACAAAATATTACTAGATATTTCAATTACTGTCGCATTAGATGGGTGGGTTTTAGTCGGTTTCGAGAACCAAAAAAACGATTTAATGTACTATATGTTACGCAGATGGTTCCGGGTTCGATTCTCGGTGACGGCAACATTAATTTAGAAAAATAATATGTATGAGTTTTCTATTCCTCATATGTATCGCAGCGCCCACCTTCGGTGTTCCCATAGCACTTACCCCAACCGAAGTAAAATAATAATTTTCATCAATAATTTTGCCAACTCTTCATCAGCTGGCAAGCAACAACTGTTCTTCACCTATTATTTTAATATGAAGCGCCATAGTGATTTTGTGTGAGAAATATTTGATCAAAAATGTTCTTATATTCTTTCACTAGAAATTTCAAAACATGCGCCGTATTGGTTTTGCATGAGAAATATTTGTTTGAAAAACAAAAAAATTCGAAACAACTACATAAAGTAAATGTAACTAAAATGCAGTACTTTTTATAGGTTGTTTAACAAAAAAAGTGAAAAAAAGTACATGTTACGAAATTCCATACGTAATTTGACACTGGACAACGTCGATGAGTTGTCCATTTGTATACAAATATATTAAAAGTGCTCCTAAGGGCAGTAAGAGCTTTTGGTCATTTGTTAAACGAGTAAGGAATAATTCTAGTTCATCTATGACCACGCATTCACTGATCCGGTTGATAAAGCTAACCTATTGGCAATCAACCACTGCCCGAGCTTGGGCGGGTATCCTGTACTATGCCCAAGATATTCTTTCGAGCTCGTGCCGTTAAAAGGGTTCTCAACGTAAACAAGTCACCGGGCCGGATGGCATACCAGCACTGCTACTGAAACAGTGCTCTTCGACGCTAGCTCGTCCATTGGCTAACCTGTTCAGGTCTTCAAACCGTGCAGGTGTCTTCCCTTCGTGCTGGAAGGTTGCCAATGTTTAACCAATCCCCAAAAAGGGTGCGGCTAATAATCCTGAAAATTACCGCCCAATAGCAATATGTTCTGCGCTCTCGAAGGTGATGGAGAGCATGGTCAACTACCATCTTGTAAATTATCTGGAGGCCAACTCACTTATTAGCGATCGACAGTATGGCTTTCGTAGAACTCGTTCTACGGGAGATCTGTTGGCGTTCCTTTCGGAATGTTGGAGTCAGTCCATTCACATGTTTGGTGAGAACAAGGTAGTTGCTCTAGATATTTCCAAGGCGTTCGATCGTGTGTGGCACGGCGCACTGTTATCAAAACTAATTGCCTTTGGTGTCGGTAATGATTTCTCTCGAGTTTTCTCAGAGATCGTACTATACGTGTTGTTATAGATGGGGTCTCATCCGACGAGTTTCAGTTATGTTCAGGGGCACCACAGGGCTCTGTTCTTTCTCCATCTCTTTTTCTCATCTTTCTTAATGACCTCCTTGGTCGAATTATCAATCCTATTTACTCCTTTGCAGATGACAGCAACATTTGTCATTCTTTTTCCTTCGATCGTAGGCCAAGCCTTGTGGAGGTTGGGGGCAAAAGACAGATTATGAATGACACACTCAATCATGACCTTTCGACAATCTCAGAGTGGGGTCGTGCGAACAGGGTCGATTTTAATGCTCGTAAGATCCAATGTTGTATGTTGACCCATAGGTCTGTGGACTCAACTATGTTATCTGTGTATATGGATGGGATCGTTATTGAGGATTCAGATACTCTAGATATTCTGGGCATGAGAATACAGTGTGATGTCCGTTGGACAGATCACATTATTCAAGTATCGAAAGAAGCTTTCAAGTGTCTTGGTTTTCTAAACCGGAGTAAGAAATACTTCACTCCATCTGATCTTCTTACTATATATACCACCTACATCCGGCCGAAGATAGAATATAACTCCCATATATGGGCAGGTGCTTCAAAGTCTATTTTGAGGCTTCTGGATCGTGTGCAACGGAGAGCGTTGATGCTTGTCAACGACAGTAGGGTTTCGAACTCTATTGACTCGTTGGACCATCGTCGGAATGTGGATTGTATGACTTTGTTTTTTAGATATTACCATGGGAAGTGTTCTGCTGAGATAAGCCGACTCATCATGAGGGACCGGGTCAATGTTCGTACAAGTAGATCTCATCCGTTTGTTGTCTATAGCCCGGCAAATCGCACAACGCATTACAGAGAAAATTCGTTTTTCTGTCGCACTAGCCGTATGTGGAATTGTCTCCCTGCGGAGGTCTTCCCTGCAAATTACAATTTAGAAAAATTTAAGTCAAATTTCCACAAACACTACTCCCTCTTTCCTCCTCCCCCTAACCTATTTTCCTGATATCAACACAATGTAATGCATTATTCAACGTAAAAAAAAAAAATTGTTATTGAAGTGTGTTAGTACTACATAGACTAAAAAGTTAGTTCGTTTTATCCTATCTCTTTTGGTTTTTCGAGATATGGACAAATTTTAAAAAATATATTAATAATATTTTTCTATGCACGCTTATTATTAATTATGTTTGCCTGTAAACATATATATGTTTGGAACATGTGAAAAACGTTTACCGGCAAACATATATATGTTTGGCTGCAAATATATACATATACATATGCTTATTAATAATATGTTTGCATGTCCCAAATATAATAACTAAACATTTTAAAGTTGCAAAAATATATCTTTATTTAGTTTTGAAAATTTCAATTATTGTAAAAATATATATAATTACCTGCAACCATATTCAAGTCTTTTTTTTTTTTTTTCTGTGGAAGAAAATCCACTCTACAGAGTACTACAGTATTGTGAATTCAACTTTAGAGACTAACAATTTAGCTGTACGTAATAACTATTTTGCCTTTAGACTTGTAGTTGTCTTTTGTTTTGTTTAAATATATTTTCCAGTTCTATTAATTAATATTCCTTACACAAAGTTATTATATTAAATTGCTCATCTGTCGACTGTTGATCATCACTCACCACTAAAACCGATAATAACAATTTGAGACAAAATAATCCATAATATGACAATTACAAGGTGTGGTAGTCTGGTTTCCGCTGTAAATAAACTGAACAAATTATTACATTTGCATTTAAATAGGTTTTGTAACTATTTTTTTTTTATCAATTTAAGGGCTTATTGTGAAAACTTGATAAGCCGCATTTTTTTTTTTTTTATTTGCTGGTTTTAGCAGTTTTCTAGTCATATTTTTATGATTATTTTATAAAAGTCTTGCTTACACATTTCTAACGAGTATCTAGAGTACGAAGTCCTGCATTAAATCAGAACTTTAAAGGCAAAAACCAGCAACAATTAAAATGTGGCTTATCAAATTTTTATAATAAGACCTTTAATTGCTTAAATCGTTTTATTATATTAAAAATATTACACACAGAGAAAAATTTAGCTATTTGAGAACTGAAATTCGGTTAGTAAGATTTAAATTTGGCTATTACGAATTTCAGACGGTTGTCATAACTTAACTTTAGTTTTCACAACAAAGTTCGGTTAATTCAATTGCATTTTAGTTGCAACACCCAAAATATTAGGAAATCTAATGTTAATATCGTTGTCCCAGAGCTGTTAAATTTGGATTACGATTAGTATTCAATTAGATTACATTTTAAAAAGAATGGTATTTATTATATAATTCTCTTTTGAACAATTCCTGATTGTTAATTACACACAAAAAAAAAAATTTTGTAAAGTCAGCGAAAAATTTTGCTGAGTCAGCAAAATTTTAGTCAGAAGGGTGCTTGCAAAAAAATTGCTAATGTCAGCAAAATCTTTTGCTGAAAATCAGCGAGCTGATTTTTAGCAACAAAATTAGTAGATTCAGCAAAAGTTTTGCTAACACTTAGTGGATTATACAAAAGCATTGCTAAAAATTAATAAATTTTTTGCTAAATTTTAGTAGACTGAAAAAAACGCAAAAAATTTGTAGAAAAATTGTAATTTAGTTAATTTATTTGCTGAAAATCATAAAACATATTTTTGTGATTCTTTTAAAAATAACTTACAATAATTACGAAATATAAAAATTTTCATTTTCCCACAAAATTTTCTTTCAACTACTTACATCAATGGTTGTCTAAATGATGCTATCTTTTAAAGGACGCAACTGCCGAAGATAATTATAGAAACGAAACGAAAAAATAAACAAAGACAAACGAAACGAAAAAAACAAAACTTTTTTTGCAATAAGGAAAAGGAACCATAAAAATCTACCTAAGATGTGTGTCTTTGTCTTTCGCTTTACTCTGTCTACATGTCTGTATATGTTTGTTTGCAATTTGACCACACTAGATTATTAATCTATAAACATTTAGTTTAGAAATACATATTAAATTTAAATATTTTATTTTGTCTTTTATTTAATTAATAGACAATTATTTTCACAAGCCGGTGACAACGCAAAATTTAAGTTGTTTTAATCCTCAATTTTGTTTTATGTATGAAAAACTGATACAAAAATCTTCCATGGTTGATTTTTTTATATGTATGTCTTATTAGAGTTGTACTTTTTAGTATCATTTTCCTCTTCTCTACTACATCTTGCCATGCCGCGACATCTGCTTCATTCTGCGTATATCTTTCAGTCTGGTTGTCGTCCACACTATTAATGTGCTTATCAGCACAATTTTTTTTTGGCAAAATTGATTAGTAAAATATTAGTATATTATTAGTAAAGCATTAGTATAAAACAGTTAAGTGCTGAATAAGTGTAACAAAGATTTTAGCTGAAAACACGATTTTAGCAAAAAATTTGCTAAAAAATAGTGTACCTGATTTACAAGACGTTTTACTAACTTATTTTTTTGAGTGTAATTATGATTGCAAGTAATCCAAAAATAATCATAATCAAAAGTAATCAAAAAAAATAATTGACTACTTTCAAGGACTATTTTTGATTATTTTAGATTATTTTTTAAAAATTTTGAATTTACATCCCGACAAAAGAAAACAGCCCGTCAACTGGAGCTGAAGACGTTAAGGGCGTGTTAAAAAAATAAATGCATCCCTTAGTAAATCATATTTTTGCCAACTGCTGTTTTATTCCTGCTGTTTTATTCTTGTGCAGAAGAACTAACTTCAGTTTCATCATCTGCAAAGTCAAATCTTTAAAGTAAAAAACAAAATAAATGTACCCATAAGCTCACCATCATCAGTGAAATCAAAAAAATCGGGAATATTCGATACATTATTATTTTCGTTTCAAAATTTAATGTTTTACAACTGTAGTGTTTCTAAAACTCTGCTGGTTATATTCTCAACAGTTAATTCCGGCAATTCTGGACTTAATCTCTGCAACACCTTGTTCCATTTCATTTTGATGCTTTGGGTTAGTACTGTTGTTGCAATTGCAATATTTGCCTCATGCTTTAACATGAAATATGGTTGGAACCTTTCTCTTAAAATCTGTTCCATATGTAAAATAATAGATGCTAATTGTTGCAGCTCCTAGGATCTGCTTAGTTTATGCAGCCTATTGCTCAGTGTCATAAGAGTTGGTATTAAAAATCCTGTAATAATATCATTATAAATTTATATTTTAAAGAATCAAAATATAAAAATACCATAATTAATGTTGGTTTCTCCTTGAAGAAAGTCCAGTGCCTTTGCAATTGCTTCCATTAGCAAATTGTACATTTCCAGGTACTGTATGTCTATTGCAGAAAAATGTGGCAGTCAACTTATCGCACAGATTATTTAACTTTTCTTTAAATTTTTGACGATTTTTTTTAAATTTTGACGATTTTAATAATTTTGACGATTTTTAATAATGTTGACAATTTTTTAAAATTTTGACGGATTTTTTAAATTTTGACGATTTTTTTTAATTTTGAAGATTTTTTGAAATGTTGCCGATTTTTTTTTGCAATTTTACGGATTAATTTTTTAATGACCAATCAATTGCTTTCAAATGCATATAAAAGAAATTAAAAAGAATGCAGAATTATGAAGAATGCAAACGGGATATCAATTATCAAATCGATGAACAACAATAATAATAACAAAAAATTAAAAAAACAACTAACATTAAATACTGGTAGAATTTCATGTAGAAAAATGTATTTGTGACAGTATTGCCATAATTTTGGAAAATAAAAAAAGAACAATCAAAAGTAATCTTTGAAAAAAAAGTAATCAAAAAAATAAGTTAGTACAAAAGTTAGTAAAACGTCTTGCAAATCAGGTATACTATTTTTTAGCAAAATTGTTTGCTAAAATCGTGTTTTCAGCTAAAATCTTTGTTAGACTTATTCAGCACTTAACTGTTTTATACTAATGATTTACTAATATACTAATGTTTTACTAATTAATTTTGCTAAAAAAAATTATGCTGATAAGCACATTAATAGTGTGGACGACAACCAGACTGAAAGATATAAGCAGAATAAAGCAGATGTCGCGGCATGTCAAGATGTAGTAGAGAAGAGGAAAATTATACTAAAAAGTACAACTCTAATACGACATATAAAAAAATCAACCATGGAAGACTTTTGTATCTGTTTTTCATACATAAAACAAAATTGAGGATTAAAACAACTTAAATTTTGAGTTGTCACCGGCTTGTGAATATAATTGTCTATTAATTAAATAAAAGACAAAATAAAATATTTAAATTTAATATGTATTTCTAAACTAAATGTTTATAGATTAATAATCTAGTGTGGTCAAATTGCAAACAAACAAACATATGCAGACATGTAGACAGAGTAAAGCGAAAGACAAAGACACACATCTTGGGTAGATTTTTATGGTTCCTTTTTCTTATTGCAAAAAAGGGTTGTTTTTTTCGTCTCGTTTGTTTTTGTTTATTTTTTCGTTTCTATAATTATCTTCGGCAGTTGCGTCCTTTAAAAGAAAGCATCATTTAGACAACCATTGATGTAAGTAGTTGAAAGAAAATTTTTGTTATGTTATATATATTTATTTCTATATATTTTCAGATATTAAATTAATTCATGTCGTCAATGTGTGAAAATGAAAATTTTATATTTCGTAATTATTGTAAATTATTTTTGAAAGAATCACAAAAATATGTTTTATGATTTTCAGCAAATAAATTAACTAAATTACAAATTTTCTACAAATTTTTTGTGTTTTTTTCAGTCTACTAAAATTCAGCAAAAATTTTATTAATTTTTAGCAAGGCATTTTTATTTCTAATCCACTAAGTGTTAGCAAAACTTTTGCTGAATCTACTAATTTTGTTGCTAAAAATCAGCTCGATTTTTTGCTGACTTTACAAACTTTTTTTTTTGAGTGTACTTTTTATTACTTTTTATTATTTCTCGTAATTTTTATTAATCTTGACTATTTTTGGATTATCAGTAATCGTAAACAATTAGTAATCGTGCGAATCTGAAAATAATCGTAATATAATCATTACTTTACCTTTCAAAATAAAATAATCTAATTACTAATTATTATTATTTTCAATTCGGTTGGCACTTTATTTCTCTGCGTGTAATGTATTAAACAGAAAAACAAGGAAAAGTTAAGCTAATATAGAGTTCACACCTAGTTCTAAAACACGTATTTATTATTTTTATTCTATTACAAAAGTTCTTTATCCTTTTACATTAGTTTTGGCAAAATACGCGTGAGCGCGTATTGGACTTTTTAGGTTTTTCTTGAAATTATAAAAAAACTCTATTTTAGATCGAAAACGTCAATGATCATAATGTTTAAAGTGGATTAACATGTCGACTTCCCCTAGCTATTGTAATACGCCATTCAGACTACATTGCAAAATACATGTTGGGCCAAAACGAATGGAAAATAATAAAAAACCGTTGGAATATAATAAAGAACTTAAATACGCGTTTTGGCAAAACACGTGTTTTGCTGTCTAGTTAGTTTTTGAGATTATGAATTGTAAATATTTTAAAATTCACTTTTAAATTGACATTTCGTATACCCAAATACTGGGAATTAGTAGACAGAGATAATCAACGTGTGTAAAGCCCAATAAATGGCATTCACACCTAAATTTAAAACAGGAGTTTTTCTCAAAACAAACGTGTAAAAGAATAAAAAAACTTTTGTCATAGAATAAATAGCTTATCAATAAGGTATGAACGTGGATTTACACTTAAAGATTAATGAAGATATAAACGGACGGGAATGCGTTGAATTCCCTTCCGTTTATATCTACTATTTTCCAGTATTGAGGATAAGAAATGCCATTTTTAAAGGATAACTTGTAATAATTTGACAATTCGTATCAGCAATGCAGGAAAACGCTTGAATTGTCCCTAAAGCATAATTTCTCTCGACTATACTAGCTGATACTTTTTTGATGCGAATGCAATACGACATTGTTGTTTTCGAATAAAAGTGTCCGAAAGAAAGATTAAAGATAAAGAGAAAAACAAGGTCAAAGTTCGCAATAATCACGTTTTTTTTACTAAAGGCAAACACTCAGGGGATGATCCCTACTGATGCAGTGCTCCAGTCAGGAAAGACGTATGGGGGAGTTTATTTAACATACGGGTGGTCTGACTAATGAAAAAATTCTCTCTGTAATGCGTTGTTCAGTCTGCTGGACTATTGACCGCAAACTGATGAGATATACTGGAAAAGCGTGAGCTGCGAACAAAAACACGGACCCTAGGTATAAGTTCACTTACACTGAACCAAAAGTCGTAACATAACATTTTTGTTAACTTTTAACGAATTTTTTTTGTCAAAACAACAATTATTGATGTCAATTTTTGTAAAACAAACAAATTTTATCGCTTTACGAAGCAATTGTTGTTTAGACAAATTTTTGTTATTGAAATAATAAAATTCCATTTGTTAATTTCAAAAAAATTTATAAAAAATTCAGTAAAGTTAATTCGATCAAAATATGTTAATTTGATGAAGTTTAATAGGTGTAGAAAATAATTTGGCGTGCTTTTAGGCGTCATTACTCGTGTTACCGTGTGAAAGCGATTTGTAAAAATGAATAAAATTATGTTAAATGGGTTTTTACAAAATAATTGTGAATTATTATTTTTACTCTGGAAATTGTAGCGGATAGTTAACCCTTAAACCACTAAGACCGTCTACAGAAGGTCATCACTCCGATCCAGTTACTGCCAAATTTAAAATTGTTCAGTCATTTAAGGGTTAAGCCAGTTTGTAGCTAGTTAATTATTTTTAAATAAATTTATGTAAATTGTTAAATTTAACACTCTCATTGCCTTATTTTTATAAAAAGTGATCATCTGAAAAAAACTACAGTAAAAACTCGATAATCCAGATTATTAATTGCAGACCCCAATCCGGATAATTAAATTTTCCGGATAATCAAATTTTCCGGATTACAGAATAAAAATGAAAAAAAAAACAATTTTTGTACTAAAAGTGGTATTAAAACACAATCCATTGATATTTTAAATAAATATCGTCTGAAAAAAACTAGACCTAGTCCGATTTGTGATGCTCAAGGCTGCATCGTTGTCTATGGATCACACAAACATATGTTCCAAGGTCCACTTTAAGGTCCACTAAAAATTTCAACTTTTTCGAGTTTTTCGTATGAAAATTTACATACAAATTATAAAAAAAAGTTTACATTAGATAATTACAACATTACACATTACATTACAACTATAATTACGTCCTTCCGGATTTCTCCATGAGTTCTGAATCAAAATTTTGTTATCTTTAAGATTGTAAAACACACCTTTAATATATTTTTAACGGTTTTCGAGGTTTTCGCTTTTTTTGTGGAGTAAACGTTTTATAAATAAGACGCCAAACTGAAAAAATAAAATGTTTGTTTTATTTACTTCTAAACATAAGTTATAATTTTGTTTTTTACTTAAATTTTCATTTAAAAGGACTCTAACTAATAAAATGATTTTCCTTGTTATTTTTTTTTTTTTTGTATTCATTTTTTTTTGTTCATGAAAAATAACATCAAAATTCGTTTGTAAATTTTGAATCCGCATTTTCGTGAAATCCGTTATTTTATTTAAAAATCTGACTTCGTAATTGTAATAACCGCCAAAATATTTTTTTATATTTAATATATCTTGTTCTTTGGTATTAAATTAAATATTAATCATTTTAAAATTTTTTTAATTTTTATTAACCTAAAGTCGAAACTTTATCGCTATTTATCGACATTAAGGTAACAACTTTTGTTTAACGATTTTTAGTTATTTACATTTTTAACATGTAGACGCATTGATTGGGCCTTGAGCATATGGAAATTTCCGACGTCTAGAATTTTAACATTTCATTTGCACATTAAAAAAGTTTAATTACTTTACTTACATTTTTTCACATAATTAAAACGATACTTTTCTATGTTTTTTGAGAAAAAAATAGGTTTGTGTAGCAAAAAATTTTGTCTTCATTGTCTTCAAAAAAGTGTGAAAATGTTTTTGAAGTAGCACTTAATACAGATCAACATTACTTAACAGTTTGCATGCAATCCGGATTAAAGAGTTACAATCAATCCGGATTATAGAGTATTACCGGATTACCGAATAATCCGGATTAACGGAGTCCGGATTATCCGGATATATAAATATAGAAAATGTAATTAATTATTAATTTAAATATTAAATAAAAAAATGTGTTTTGTAAATGTAATGTTTTAAATAAAAGTTGGCGTTTGTGTATACACTAGGGTATTTAAATTACTCGAGTTTGATTTTATTCGAGTAAAGAAGTTTATCGATTTTGGGGTTTTGAACTTACTCGATTAATCGAGTAAACTCGAATAATTTCAATCTTATTATTTAATTAATTTTTCCGCAAAAGTACACTATAACACCCAAGACAAAACTACAAAATAACGCTATTAATCGTCGTTTCGACATTTTAGCGTTATTTTGAATTTAGATCAAGATATTTCAAAACCAAACAGGTAAAATAGCAAAATAAAACCTATTATAAAATAAGAATGTCGAATTTTTAAAATTTTCATTTGGGTCTTAATGTTACGGTGGTAGCCAACTATCGTTTTATGTGAAATTGTTGAAAGCCAACCCTGATTAAAATATTGTAAAAACTGTTCTCTGTGCGGCACGTTTTTTCTTCAAAATAACCCAAGAAACACATTTTTTAAAGTAAAGTGATTTCACCGCTGTTTTTGGTTCAGTGTATCTCAGTGGGACACTTCCACTGATATAACATTATCACAACTCAATAGAGCTGGATACCCTACTGTTATTAATGAGTGCCGGCGAGTTCCTTTGCACACGATCCAGAAGCTCCGAAATATATTTTGAAGCTCCTTCCCATATAGTAAGAAGTTCAGAAGAAGTATAGTAAATCTTGCACCGGTTGAGAAATCGATCTATCGACAATTGAACTACATGAATTTTTCAGCGGACATCACATTAGATTCTCATGCCCAGAATTTAAAGAACTTCAGATTCCTCCCTATGGATCGACAAACAACATTGTGTCTTGCGTGCATTAAAATCGAACCTATTCGCACGACCCCACTCAGAGATTGTGATTAGGTCCTGATTATGTGAGCCATTTATAATCACTAGGCTTGGCCTGTAATCGAAGGAAAAAGAGAAAGAATGGAATCTTGCGGCACCCCTGCATTTAACTGAAACTCTGTAGCCTGATCTGCAAGAAAACTCGACATGAATCGAGAAGCAAGTTTAGTGTTATAACAAGTACTTTATGCCACACACGATCTTACGCATTGGAAATATCTAGAGCAATCACCTCTCTCACCAAATCTGTGAATGGACTGACTCCAACGCTCCGAAAGAAACGCCAGCCAGTCTCCCGTAGAACAACTTCTACGAAAACGATACTGGCGATCATTAAGAAGTGAGACTCAAGATAATTAACTAGATGTTAATTAACCATTCTCTCCACAACCTTCAAGAGCGCATAGCTGATTGCAATTGAGCGGTAACTCGGGTTATTAGCTGCACCCTGTTTTGGAGACCTACCAACACGATGGAAATATACCCGTACTGTACGACGTGCTTAAGCAGTTTGACAATGAACGAGATAACGACGAAGATTGCTTTTTCAGTACCAGTGCTTGTATGCCATCCGGGTCAGCTGGCTTACTTACGTCGAGATTCGTAAGAACCATTTTAACGGCTCGAGGCAAAAATGAATTTCAAATGTATATTGGAAATACTTTTTGATATGTATATTAAAATGGTTTTCAATATTGATTATTGTATTTTAAAAAACCACCTATAAAGCTATTTCAAAATAAATGATAATTTTTCAAATTTATAAGACTACCCAGCCAGAAAAATACGAACGGCAAAGCATTGGCCCAGTGCTTTTAACGGTGGTATGAGCGTTGGCAGAGCGTTGGATATCTGAAGATTTAAGTGCTTTGCCAACCCCAAAATGATAACACCGGGCAGGGCTTGGCCGTTTCTTTTTTCAAACGTTGACAAAGCACTGGCAATGAGCGCTTTGCCAGTACCAAAACCAAACACGACCAATAAAGTCCTACTTAGTAATTCACTTCAGTAAAGAGGTGTATTATTTTTTATTGAATGATTTTGGTAATTTGAACAGAAATAACAATAGGCTTGCTTCAGCTAAGTTAATTACAAAATAACTGAATATTTTTTTTATCAAATTATTTTTGTGATAAGTTAGCACGATTTTTACTACAATTTTACTAAAGAAAGAAATTTGAAAATAAATTTCTTAAGTAAAATTTTAGTACAAAAACTATACTTTGTGCTGACTATAATAGGAGCCCTTAATATTCTTAACTTTAAATCATAAATTGCAATTTAGTTTTGAATTTTTCCACTCTTGTGGTGAACAAGGGATGTGCCACTGTTTTTATTAAGTTAACGGATGTAAATTTTGTAAATAAGTACTGGCAATGCACTTTGTGCCAATGTTGGGAAAGCGTTCTAAGTCAGTACTGTGCCAGTGCTTTTTTATTTTTACGGTTGTAAATTTTGTAAATCAAGTACTGGCAAAGTACTTTTTACGAACGTTGGCAGAGCGTTCTAAGCCAGGGCTGTGCTAGTGCTTTTATTATTTTTACTGTTGTAAATTTTGTTAATTAAGCACTGGCAAAGCACTTTTTACTAACGTTGTCAGAGCGTTGTAAATCAGTGCTATGCCAGCACTTTGTTTGTTGGATCATTGGCAAATAGTGCTCTGTCAGTGCTTGATTTTTCAGACCATTGGCAATTTCTGGCTGGCTACGTTTCCAATGAACGTGTTTCGGACATGTTTTGTGCATGTGTCCCATATACATATATTATTTTTACCAAAACACATGTTTTGTTTAACACACGTAATTGGAAACCATAGATTACATAGATATGAATCTCTTTGACATTAGCTGTCAGTGCACGTAACTCATGAGAACGTATTGGACATACGTCGTATACATATACAAAAAATATCTGAATGTGTATGAAAAAATGTGTTTTTTTGTTTAAAGAAGAAAAAGAGTTTGAGAACTATGTAATCTATGTTGGAAACACGATATTAAAGACTCCCAAACGTATTCAAATTCATGAGCAAAATTTCGATTTTAAATAAAGTAGTTTCTGAGTATAGAGGTTCGTTCACAATTGTAGATTTAAATCCAATCTGGACTTTAGCAAAAATGTTAACTGTTCAGAATACGGATTGGATTGCTATCAACAAAATTTTTGACTCTTTAATACTTACTCAACATTGTTTGTTCTGTGGCCAGATTGCATTCATTCCTGCGAATACGAAATTTGGATCAAAGATTCTTAAAAACAATTTCGCTTGTGCCAAATGTCAATTACATGAAATCATCCAGATTTCATATACATTTATAACAAGGATGATAAGAATTAAATATTTCACTCCATTTCAACGTCGGCATCTTCAATTACTTTAAACTGACAGGGTAATCAAACTTTTCGGTCTCCGTTTAACATTAAATCCGTTATCTCGTTTATTGTATTCCAGTTTTATTTAGCGAGTAGCGAAAAGAAAAATATTGATAAACATATAAATTTAGTTGACTAGGGTACTAAGTTCATACTCATGCAAAAGCTCACATTCACAGATACACTCATAAAATATAGTTAGTTCAAAAGTGTATACACAGAGAAATAAAGTGCCAAAAGAATTTAAAAGTGTATATTAATGGTAACAACTTATATATTCAGTCAATTCAACGATATTAACATTAGATTTCTCAATATTTTGGGTGTTACAAGTAAAATTCAGTTGAAATAACCGAATTTTGTTGTGAAAACGAATGTTAAGTTGTGCCAACCGTCTCAAATTCGAAATAAACGAATTTGAGACGAAGTAACCAAATTTCAATTGGCAAATAGTAAAATTTTTCTCTGTGTGTACTTATATTCCCGATAATACTAATGGACCTGCCTCTGTTCACATCCGGAAAGAGCTTTTTAGCAGTACTTTGCTGTTGATTCACTCAAATTTAATTCTTCTAAAATTTATGTCACCCAAATTTACCGGACTGTAATTCTCAGTTTCATTGAAAATTTTACTGGCGCAAATTCAAGTACGCTTTTCGGTACAGAGTTTTTTTTATGAGTGTACTACATCTACCTCCATTCACATTTGCACAGATTCACTAAAATCTAGTTAGAACTTGTTGCCCATAGACGATTACAATAACTACTTTGGACATATTTATATATACATCTGGTTTGACATAAAAAATAGCAACAACGAAACAATCGGTGAAGCTGTGAACAGCTCCCAGCAAAAACATGGTAATGATTACTTATTATTTTATACACTTCTTTGTAATAAGTACCTATTACCTTCTGCATTACTTTAAGGAATAAAAGAATGGTTTACCACTCAGCAACTTATAATGCATTACTCTCATACAAAAAGTAATTGGTTATTTATCTTATTACTTGCGTGCAAAATATAATAATAAAACATTTCCTGAAAATCAATTTTTAGACTGATTATAATTCGTATTTTTGTAAGCTATAGGGTAAGGTGTAAGTTTTGGTTTAACGAATTTACATAGAAGAAAAATTAATTTATGTTTTAAACTATCACATGTTATATGCCTTGGTAACTTAGGGTAAAGAGCGTCCGCCCGTTAATCTGACGACCCGGGATCGATTCCCGGCTAAAAAAAATAATAATAATTTTTTTAAAATCGTAATTTTTTTTTTTTAAATCTATTTTGAGACCTATAATTTTTTCCTTCTTGTAATGGCTTATTATTCATACCCTTGTATGTATGTATATAGGTAACACATTATAATTCATATTTACGTAATAATGCTAGTAATGCATAACTCATTTCTTCCTGTAATGCATAACTCATTAGTTTTTGACATTTCATATAAAAAAAGTTAAAATTCAATTCAAATTCAAACCTTCGAGTTTAGATTCCTAGACTCATTACACGGTGTTACAGTCAAAATACACTTTTAAAGAGACCTAGTGTAGGTTGTAGGCCTTGTTGAGGAGATCACTTTTCCATTTTTAGAATTTTGAATACACTCTCAAAATCTGAAGTTTTGTCCAAAAAACGTTTTTTGAGGACTTTATGGACTTAAATATTTTTAACTTATTCATATATAGGCCGATTTTAGATTTTTAAACGGTTTTGGAAAGATGACTAACTAAGCTTTCCAAATATATATATATGTTTATACTTTTAACAAACCAATGTGGAAATAATATCCCAAATACACTTCGGTTCACTTATTTAAAGGCACTAAAAATTCCATATTCAGCAGCCTGTATCTTTTGCAATTTTTAACCGATTGCAGAACTATAAAATGAAAATAGAAGCTAGACATCTTGAGATATAAAAACATCCTGGCAGCAGCAGTTTTTTACCTAAAGCTCTTTTTTGAGCAATTTATCAAAAAAAGTTAAAAAATTTGCTATTTTTTTTTGGTTCACTTGGATAAAAGCATTTTAATTAAAATTAATGAAGAACGGTTTTTCTTGTTTTTTAATTAATTTTACTTTATTAAAGAGTTTTTAGTAATGGGTACAACCACCTTTGTTTTTAATAACTTCAAATATACGGTTTTTTTTTTGACAGATAAAGCGAATTAATGTAATCCAACGAAATTTGATTCCAAGCATCCTTAATGGCCTTAATTAGTGACTCCTTGTCATCGAATTGTCTTCCTCCTTCATAGACTTTACGAGATAACCAACCCCAGACATTTTCAATAATGTTTAGAGCAGGAGAATAGGGTGGTCAATCAAGAATATTTACATTCTGGCTTGAAATGAACTCCTTAACTACTCTCGTGTTATGTATAGTAGCATTATCCTGCTGCAATATCCAAGATATGGGACCAAATAGTTCACTGAACTTCGGAAAAGCCGATTCCAATAACGTTTTATAGCTTGTACCAGTCATTTTTGCACTTTGAAATTCAAGATCGATGGTGCCATAGTACGTAATAGCACCCCACACCATAACGCCGCCCTCTCGGCTGTGATGTCGGTTTAAAAATCGCTTTTCTTTCCGCAGATCATGGAAATAATAGTTGTAGCCATCAGGCCCATCTAAAGTAAACTTCTTTTCATCCCTAAATATTACGGTTCTCCAGTCATTTACATGACCTCTTTGCTGCACATCCCATACCATGTAGTCTCTTGCGAATTGAAGCCGCTTTTTCTTACGCGGAGCATTAAGTGGCAGCTTTTTTTTTAATTTCAGGTATTTTAGATACTCACAGCTCTTTATTACTCTGCGTACTGTTGACTTGCTGGCTTTCACTCCAGCTTGAGCTCTTATTTTTGATAAGGATAAGGCAGAATTAGATGCAATTCTTATGATTTTTCTTTTCTCATACGCAGATAAAGACAATTAAACCCTTCCTTTAAATTTTTTTCCATACCTTTCGGGGTCCTTAATGTAATTGTCAACAACTGTTGGGCTTCGTCCAATTTTTTGAGCTATTGCGCGGTTAGCATAACCTTCAGAACGGTAAACATCAATTTTAATTTTTTCCCATAAATTTAAAATTTTTTTTCTTGTCATTTTGACTTGTAAAATTATTAAGATGCAATAAATTGTAATAAACAAACGCTCCCTACGAAAAATCATCGCTTACTTTAAAAATTATAAAGAAATAATAAAGTGCCTTTATTCAAGTGAATGAAAAAAAATAGCACAGTTTTGGACTTTTTTTAATAAATTGCTCAAAAAAAAGTTGTAAAGGTAAAAAAAACACTATTGTCATAATTTTTTTATATCAAAAGGTGTCTAGCTTCCAATTCTATTTTATAGTACTACACTCAGTTAAAGATTGGAAAAGATACAGGATGATGAACAAAAATTTGTTAATGCCTTTAAAGAAGTGAACCGGAGTGTATTTCAAACTTCCAGTTTTTTGGTGAGCTTTTTTAACTTAGGCGCCATTTTTTTCCTATACATTGTTTGGGAACATATTTTTTATTCTGTTTATTTGAAAACAAATTTAGTAGTGAGTAAATTGAATAATTTAAAAATATTTAAGTCCATAAAGTCCTAAAAAAACGTTTTTTTGGATATAACTTCAGATTTTGAGGGTGTATTCAAAATTCAAAAAATGGACAAATGATCTACTCAACAAGGCCCACAACCTACACTAGGTCTCTTCAAAAGTGCATGCAATTTTTTCTATTTTGTGACATAGTGTTATTTGGTAAGGTGTGTTTTTGCTGGGCTGGTTTTATAATAAAATTTGTATAGTCTTTATTGTTTTGCTTTCTTGTTTTTATTAAAGGAATAATATTCCAGATATGAACTGCTATACACACTATAGTATTGCAGACTTAGTGTTGTCTATGTTGTATTGTCCTAAATTTTAGAAAAATTAGTTGAATTAGCAACCAAAATTAGTAAAAAATGTTGTAATTTGTAAAATAAGAATAGCAAAGAGTGTTACTAAAAGATAGTATAATAACAGTAAAGTGAGATTGAAAACGGTTTACTAACTTTTTTACAAACTTTTTTTTCTGAGTGTAATATCACTTCATATATGAGCACATATGCGTACATATATGTTGATTTTAACCGGGTAGTGAAAATTTCAATCAAATCAGATAACACAACAAATTTATGAAAATAATTAAATCGCCATATTGAAGCCGCCATTTTGAATTTTAAATTTTCGGTTCCAGATTCGGAATTAGTGACCCCAAATCCTTTAAACACAATTGCTTAAAATTAAATATATCCAAATATTAGGTCCGCCATTTTGAATTTTTAAATTCTGATTTCAACTTCCTGACCAGAAGCTGTCTTAACCGCCTATATGATCTTTGCCAAAAAATTTAGGCTTGCTGTCCTACTGTTAATTCCAATTGAGGCAAATATAAAATTTGATCGCATGTTGTTAACTTTTAGTGATAATTTGCTAACATCAATAATATTGACTTAGTTTGTATTTAATTACCATTTGAGAAACTCGGCTCTGTACATTATCAATGCTCTCACCCTCTGTTAAAAACTTGTGCCTACAAACAGGAAACGCGCCATTTTTAAGGGAAACCAAAGCTAAATTGAAAAAATTTTTGCTGAAACCCTAAGAAATACATATATGCAAAAATAATCAGCAGCAATATGAAAAAAAAGTAAATTTATCAATTTAAAGTCGCGAACAAAAGTTTACTATTTGGAGCCACATGTCATGCATTTTTCTCTGTAACTGAGAGTATTGCAATCTCTTTATTTTCTAATCTCGTTGATATTATTTGACTTAAAAGTTTTTTTTTAAAAACACTTGAACACCGCTCTAACAAACTATAAAATTTTCTATAATCAAAAAACTATTCTGCTTGTGTATACTTTTGGATTTGTATAAAGTTGACTTCGCAGTTAGCAGCACTAGGCCAGAGAGATAAACAACAAATGCTATAAAAATAAAAAAGTACTGATAGTGTGCGAACAGTGGTGCTTTTACAACACATATGTGATCAAATTATATATACTCGTACAGCATGAGATCCATGATACATCACAAATAGAATGGACCAAGTTTCTTCAACTTTTGATTCATTTTTTGTACACCCATACTCCATGAAGCCCTTAACACATCCTCATATTCAGTTTTTCAGATTTTCAATAACTCGCCAGTTTTCAAGGTTTTAATTAAAAAAAAAAAAAAAAAAAAATCGAAAAGGTATGTAATGTTGAAGAGCTCTATGTTATAAAGTTGTTACCGGATTTCTCTGATTCAAAAAGCATTCGATTTATCCTTTTTCACACGTATGCAATACATAAAATTCATATTAAAAAAATATAAATTTTTATGCAAATGCAATTTTTAGATGCATTTTCGAAATTGTTCTCCCCCTTCAAAAAAAATCTAAATTTTTTTTTGTAAAATTAAATGTGGCTTTTTCTGTGACTCAAATATCATCTAATATATAATTATAAAAATTACAAATTATACAAAAATTTTTATTTTTTGTATGGATATAATGAAAAAAATGGATTTCCATTACTTTCGAAATCTAGTCGTGTATCATTTTATACACTACCATATGCTCGAAATCTAGTTTAAACTGGATTTCGATGGTAAATGTAAATGCAGCTTAAGGTTTTTTTTAAAAATCAAGAAAATCAGATGGCTTTTCGTCAAAGAAAATTTAGGTTTATAAAAAAAATTTCAAAGAAAAAGGAAACTTAATTTAAAAAAAAAATTGAAACTTTTCGATTGATCCATGTTTAAAAAATTTTGAAAGGAGAGAGTTATTTCGAAAATGCATCTAAAAATGCATATTTTATTGCATTTTCGAATCAGCGAAATCCTATAACAACTCTTCAAAAATACATGACATTGGCCGTTTTTTGAAATCGACTTTTTATAATTTTATATTTTAGTAAATATTCTTAAGATTCTAAGAAAGTTTCAGCCGGATTATTAAGAGCGCATTTTTAATTTTCCCGCTACCTACGTACGGCAGCTACTTGTTTTACTTGCTACCTGACTTTTGGTTGACTTTTGGCATATGAAGCTTCAAAAGAAGCCCGAATTGCTAAACGATTGCAAAAAACTGTAAGAAACAATACAAGATAACGAAGGCATACAGTACGAAGCAGGCATGGCAGATTGAAGGTAACCTTTTTTTTTCTTTGTTCACAAACTTTGAACGCGTTTATCTCGAAACCATGTTTTTCGTTCTGGTTGCGGCACTAGCGGGTTCATTTTTTGACGATTTTTTTTTTTGTTTGTATTTTTTTAAACTTGATTCGCTATCGTATGACACGAACTTTTTTTTAAAATTTTTTTTTTTTCGATTTTTGATGAATTTTTAAAGTCAATATTTTTTTCGAAAAAACACACTTTTAAATTTGGAACATCACCAAAAATTGAAAAAAAATTTAAAAAAAAGCTAGTGTCATACGATAACCAATTTTGTTAAAATTAAAAAAGTAATTTTTTTTCCAGATCGGACAATTTTTGCGACTCCCAGCGCTGCAACCACGAGGCCTCGTTTTTTCTCTGCGCCAGTTTTGGAGCTCTATAAAACCATGTTGGAGTGAAAAATATATTTTTTTGAATTTTTTTTCTTGTAATTTGTTCAATTCTCTACAGTAATAAAATTTTGGAAAAATGTTTGTTTTTGACTAAGCTATGAATTTTTAAAAAAAGGTCTGTTTTCTCTGCAGCGAATGTAATGTAACCCCTTAATAGAAACGTTTAATTGTGGAAATGATTCATTAGTTTTATGAAGATTTTCATTAATTCTACAAACGTTTCATAAACATTGACTTTTATGACACCTGTTTCATAGATTCTATGAAAAGTTTCAATGGACGAGTGACAATTTTCATTAAAGCTATGAAGAATTTCATTACTGAAATGAAGATAATTCTCTCAGTGTACTGACTTTTTGTTTGTGGATACATTTCAGTTTTTACTGCAGATTCTTGTTAGGGGTCATTAAATTAGAAAGAAAAAGGTTTACACGCTTACCCCCTTCCCCTCTTACCCAACAAAAAATGGGCACGAAAATTGAATTTTTTAAAACTTCTCATCCCATTTTTAACACTAAAACATTCGAATAACCAAGAAAGCTTTATTTGATTTTATTCTGGTCATTAGATTTCGTAGTTTACGAGCAGTGTTGCCAGGTATGTTGTGCATAAAATCGTCAAATTTTACAATAAAAATCGTCAAAATCGTCATTATATTTTCAAAAATCGTCAAAAAATCGTCAAAACAAAAAATATTTGTTACAATTGGTATAAAGTTTTAATAAAATAAAAAGAAAAATAATGTAATTCACATTTCAAGTGCTCATGTACTATTGGTGTACTATAATACGATTTTTTACACTTTTCTGTAATTTAAACTTTGAAAATCATGATATTTTATAACGATAGCACTTTACCACTTTAACTGTTAATTCCTTCCACATAATTCAAAATAACGCTAAAATACCGAAACGACGACTTATAACGTTATTTTGTTTATGTAACAAAATTTAATGTTTCGAATTTTGAAATAAACCCTGTAAAGACACATGCCACTATCAAATTCGTAGCTTTAAAACGTTCATAACGTCATTGGTGTGGACGTAGCAGGCAACTTTCATTGTAATGAAAAGGTAGTGTTTGCTAACCATGAAAAAAGTAAGCACATACTCAGGGAACTTCTGCTGTAAATATTTGTCGTTGTTTCAGTTGTAATACAGTATCTTTATTTTTAAGTGAAAAAACAGTCATTTGTGGAAGAAATTTAATTTTTGACTACAATTGTAGTTCATTTAAAAAAACAAACCACATCAAATTACTGTATTATGATTTTACATTCATTTTATACAGTATTTTTTTTTGTATTTAAAAAAATAAAACAAATTAATGTTTGTTTATATTTAACTGCACTGACTGAATTACTCATTAATAATACAATTGTAGTTAATTTTTTGAACAGTAAAAAAAACAAATGACTATGTTAGTTGAATTTACTAAAATGTAAGTGGTTGTTTTTTCAAGTGAAACTTCATTTATTTTCAAATACATTTCCAGTGGTCTTTACCTTTATTAAGTGCAGAAAATAAATTAAAATAAACCTAACATGAATCCATAAAATAACTTTTTTGCTAAACTTTCAATAAAAAATAGTGTTTAATTTTAACGAAATAATAAAAATTCAAAAATAGATCCGGTGATTTTTTAATAATAGCAAATAAACATGTTTTGCTGACATATTATACGTTTGTCAAAAAATCGTCATTTTGGAAGCAAAAATCGTCCAATCGTCATTTAGTAATTTTGGTACTAAAAATCGTCAAAATGACGATAAATCGTCAAACCTGGCAACAGTGTCTACGAGACATAAAATGCCCCTTTTTTTTCGAAGATAAAGGTTCATTAAAAAATTCTGACTTTCTTAACAAATATCGCAACTATACTGCCCTGATGAACAGTTTATCCATATAATGATTTATTTTAATGACCAATAGATAGATTTCGATCATATGGTAGTGTATAAAATGATATACGAACAAGACTTCGAAATCTAGTTTAAACCGGATTTTGAGGGTAATGTAAATGCTGCTTTAGGCTACGTTTCCACTGAAAGTGTTTTGGACGTATTTTGAAACAAAACGTGTTGTACATGTTTTCCCATATAATTTTTTTTCTTCAAAACACATGTTTTGCTCAAAACACCTAAGTGGAAACATACACTGAGATAATTATCTTAACTGCAGTAATGAATTTCTTCATAGCTTTAATGAAAATTGTCACTGCAACTCGTCCATTGAAACTTCCCATAGAATCTATGAAACAGGTTTCATTAAAGTCAATGTTTATAAAATTTTTGTAGAATTAATGATAATCTTCATAAAACTAATGACAATGAAGCGTTTATAAAATTTATGAAACAATTTCATATAATTTTTTAATATTATGAACTTCCTTGAATTAGTAAAACTCTGCATAAATGTCTTGAAAAATGCATTAGAGCCAATTAATCGCTTCATATGATTTTTAAACAATTTCTTAGAAGTCCAAAATGATTAAAAGGCTATATTGAAATAATAAAGCACTTCATAAAATATGTCGAGCACTTGAGAATGCATATGTCGAACACTTGAGAAATCTTAAAACTATAGTTTGAAATGTATGTAAATTAATGAAATTATGAAATTTATGAAAAAAATAAAAAAATAAGTCTTTGAAATAATTTCTTAACTCTAGAGAAAGTTTTCGTTAAATTTATGAAGAGATATTTTATGAAATCAAATGAATTTGTTTTATGAAACTATGAAATTTTATGAAAAAAAGTTAATGAAAAATTTCTTAATATTAATAAATTATCTTGGATATAATGATATTCTTCATTGAATCTACGAAAAAAGTTTTATGAAATTGATTCATTAATATCAAGAAACTAAGCTTTTCTTTATATTTTTGCAACTAAAAAAACGCGTGTCTCTTAGATTTTTCTTCTCCAAAATCTTATCTAAAGTTCTTTAAGACCTGACGGTTAGTGTAGGTATATCTCCCTTGTTACCAGAATTTTTAACTATTTGTAATGGCTTTTTTTGTGTATTTTTTTTGAGTGTATTTCGTTGTCTAAATTGAATAGATGATTGTTAATAACTACATAGCGGTGTTTGTTTTTTTTATTCTATTATATCGGTCAGTTGTTATCAACAGGGGCCGGAAGTTCACGCAAAATGCATGTTTTTTCTCTTAAGTCTTTGCGAATCATAATCAATTTGTAATAAAATGGCATCGATTTGTTAGTGAATGTTTTTGCCTATTTTGCTATAAATGCATATTTTGGCATATTTTGTTTTAAATGCATAGTTTAATAGCATATTTTTACTTACTTTGCTGTAAATGCATATTTTTATTGCATTGTTTGCTTAAAATGCATATTTTTATTGCATATTTTTTAGATTTCCGTAAAAAAATTGATTTTTAATTAAAATATTTTTTAAAGTGATTTTAACATATGCAGTTGTATCAATTGTACAAGATGGGACGATCCTCTACGGATACGTGCAGGTTTTGTGAATTGGAACCCGAGACCTCAGAGCATGTTCTCTGCAAATGTCCGAGGCTCTCCGACAGGAGGGTGAGTTATTTTGGTGGTCGAATAGTGACGCCATCGGACGTTTGGAACTGTTTACCTGGTAGGATAGTTGGCTTCGTAGGGAGCCTGAACCTATAGGGTGTATTCGCTGGCAGCACAAAATACCAACTTCTGGTCGCGGTGCATAGTGCCACTCTAGTCTAATCTCTAATCATATGCAGTGAATATATTAAGTAATGAAAATTAAATTTAAAATTTAAAACAAGAAACTATTTAATTTAAAGTGAGTCTCTTTTCACGGTTTTGGTTAATTTTCTTCGAAACCATCAAAATCCCAGTTAAGGGGTTTACTAGCTTTATATTTTTTATTTATTTTTTTTTAATTTTTCATATTTTTTCATAATTCAATAGTTTGAACTTTTTTCTATATGCTATGAAAATTTTGGAGAAAAAATCACAGAAATAAAAGTTACGGCTTGTTAAACATACTCCTTGCCCTATATATTACTTGAGCAATACTTACTTGTAGTGTTTTTTTTTCAAAACAAGATATTGAAAATCGGATGCCACTGTGCAGCCTTAACGGGTGGACCGATTTTAATCGTTTTTTGTTTTGTTTTGTTGAGGACAAAAAATGAAGTCGCTAACGTAGAGATATTTTTAAACAATTGTCTAGTATTTTTTGAAAAATAAAAAAACAACGGTTTTTTGGGTTGTTTTTTAATTGTTGCGTTTACCCTCGTACCATCAAAAATTTAAAAATCCGGCTCCGTAAGGGACTAAAGTATTTGTTTCTGTGTGAAACAAAATTAATTTTTTTTTTTTCAGATGAGTACCGAAGGCTCTACGATGGCACACGATTTCGCCTTTAAAAAATGGTCTATAATGAAATAGTTACCAGGGTTGCCACGGTAGTCCGAGTTCTTTTTTAGAATAATATTTAATATTGTGTTTTTCTATCGCAGAAAGAAATTTTAGAATAAACAATTTTTTTTATAATTGCTTAAATATTGTAGTTTTTTATTGATTTCTAAAGCTAGTAAGCCCCTTAAGAATTTTTGTAGAAAATTTCGAAAAAAAAATCACATTAATAAAATAATAGTGTTTATTTCTGTAGTCACCTTCACCATAAATACGCGCCGTAGCTATTCTATAATACGAATGTGATGTGAAGAAAACATATGTTTTTTGGTGACCATCCATACGTTCTATAATACGTGTTCGATTCGCGTTTTCATCACTGTTGTTAGAAGCCAACATTGACTGTTTTGACAAGAAAATGCTTGTTTTTTCTATTAAAACATGAAAATTCTTTAAATTTTAAACTATTTTTGATTATTTAATTAATTTCAACAATAAAATAGATAAAAAATCATATCATACCAAATCACATAAAAATTATTAAATTTTCTTCATTTCATATTTAGTACATGCAAAACTATCAAAAAAAAAATCAAATAATCAATATTTTTAATTACTTTGGGCGTTGTGGTGTAATGGTTAGCGCGTTGGACAGTTACTTAGATGGTCCCGGGTTCGATTCCCGGTGACGACAACATCAATTAAGAAAAATAAATATGAGTATGTATGAGTTTTCTATCACTTATATGTATCGCTGCGCCCACCTTCCGTGTTCCCATAGCACTTTACCCCACCGAAGTAAAATAATGAATCAGGGCTATGAAACAAAAAGCTTCAATAAATTCGCCAACTCTACATCAGGTGGCGAGCAACAAATGTTATAAGACTTATCTACTCGCGCAATTACAGTTTTGCCATGTTTGAAGCCCTTCATCTTTCACCACTTTTCATTTCTCCACTACCCCCCTTTCCAAAGATAGCAACACATTAATTAATAAGAAGAATTTCCTGTTGCTTTTAAAAAATAAAACAAAAAAAAACAAAAAAAAAAAAAAAGTGCCCGGTAGGCTAGTTGGTAGCGTGCTGGCTTATCAGTGCGGGGGTCGTGGGTTCGATTCCCACCAGAGGCACTGGTCTGTTTTCGCTACAACGCGCCGAAAGCCATAGTAGCTAGCGCTCGGCTAGGGAAATAGTTTATAATTTGTAATTATATGAATATTAATTAATAAAAAAAAAAAAAATAATTTATAGCTTTAACCGATAACTATTCACGCGTATTTTAGAATGTATTGATTCAAGGGTGGTGAAAGTGATGAGTCGACACCGACAAAGTGATGTGCTCATTGTCATGAATAGACATGAATAAGTGCATATTTTTCTAGTTTTTAGTGCATATTTAAAGACTTTTCATGCATATTTTAGGCGCTTAAAACACATTTTTTTAGTGCATAAAGTTCCTGTCCCTGGTTATCAATAATTATCACACAAACACTACCACCACTAACTACTATATACCACCATTAGACAACAATTTTGTTATCGTTATCAATTTCGTATTTTAGGTTTGTTTTAATTTTTCTCTAGGTTTTAATGCACTCTTTTTTTTTTTGTTGTAAATTGTTTATAAATCAATAATGTTTTAATATTGTGTGCTCACTGTTGATAAGACACAACGTTTATAATTTTAGCACCGTTTGTCTATCAAGTTACACAGAGCTTGGAAACAATCAATTCAAATTGAGCTTAATTAACAAAAAAAAAATTGTTCACCTTAAACATTCGAATGAATCGATTACCGTCCACTTTTTGAAATTAAATTTTAAAAAAAATTTTAACAAATACCAATTGTACAGTTCAAAATTTTAGTAAGTAGTATTTGAAAAAGAATATTTATTAAACTTACAAAAGTGGACGATAAACGTCTATTTTTTATAATAGAACCGCTAGCATGGACTGACAATGCTGAAGCACTTCAATCTGCAGAGTAAATTTTGTTATTTTCTTCTTCGCTCTTATAAATATATTAGGATGCCCCTCCCCCAGTTTTATTACAAATGGTTCCAAATGGAAGAAATCGATTTTTGTTTTTCTGAAAAACGTTAACCCAAAATGCGCCATTTTGACAAAAAGTAGTATTATTATTAAAAATTCCCAAAATTCGAAGTCTTGACAAAATTTATTTTTATTTCAGTTATTCAGTTAATGTACCGAAAAATATTCAGATATAGAATTCTGACTTCATCGGATATCATTCACCCGATTTAGCCTGGAATCCAAAATGAACCACGAATTTGATAAAAATGCAAAAACGTCTTTTTTTAAATTAATTTTAAAGATTTTTTAAAGTGCCCAGCAAAACCACACATTACCAAATCATGGGTAAATTAATGTATCGCCATAGGGCTTCATGCATTACTTTACACGTTACTTCACTGATGAATTATACAGGCGATGAGCCTCAAAGTAACTCATTACCTTGTAGTGGGTAAAGTAACTGGTTACTTATATGGTTACATGGTGGGAAAAAGTAATGTGTCTATAAATAGATTTTTATAAAAAAAAGCATAACATTTTTTTTACAGATATTTTTTTTTAATTAAATAAATAACTTTTTTTTTTATTAAATAAATAACTTGGTCATGCTGGTATTCGAACATGGGGTCTTTGGTATTTAACAATTAGCTAGGCGAGAACTCTACCAACTGAGCTATCGATACATACAATATTTTATTGCTTAACATGTAGACGAGTTGTTGTGCTTCGTGTTTTCGTTCGTGATATCAAAAATATACACCTTACCATTATGCTTACAAAAAATCACAAAGTAATGTGTCTACAAATAGATTTTCAAAAATATAACAACTTTACATTTATAATTCATGCATTATGTAATTAATGATCGGTAAGTCATTATTTTATGTTTTGTAGTAATGTAAAATGTAATGAGGTCTCTATGCAAGGTTATCCATGAGTGTTCAATTATCAATAACTCATTACTTCTTGTTGGAAAATAATGATACAGGTAAGGAGTACACATTACAAGGTAATGCATTACTTTATCGCACCCATTACCAAAGTTTTGCTGGTTGCCTAATTCATAGATGTCGATTTCTATTTTTATAATATAAAAATAAATTGGAAAAATGATAATTCGACTTTGTGTTTGGAGCGATTTTTTTCCAGGACATTATCTGAAAATTGCTTATTTCATCAAAAATTTAACTAAATTTGAATGTTTTTTATCAAAGAGCATAGTTTTCAGAAAAATATCACTTAAATTTGATTAGACAATAATTACCTTTAATTTTACCTAAAAATCATTAACCCTTAGTTTCTTGAGGCCTAAAAAGATCCATTAAACCTAAGATTAATTATGACTACAATATTGTAAAGGGGTTTTGTATCGATAACGATATTTTTGGGGTAATGCCTGCCATACCTGCTTAAAATTTAATAAGAATCACGAATATATATACTCTATGGGGTCTAAAGTGGCGTGGGTACACACAATCAATATTATTGATAATTTTTTTTTAAATTCAACCAATCAGAACAAAGTATTTTAAATTAAAATATTCTGATTGGTTGATTTTTGATAGTGGATAAATAATATTGATTGTGTATACTTGCCTTAAGACCGATATTTCGACACATTACAAACGGAATGCCAAACTGATGTATACTCTCTTAGCAAAAAACAACATCGATTTGATAAGGAGTAACTACATTTTTATGTTTCCAAAAAAAGCGCTTAACTTTCTTGAATACAATAAAGCAATTGTTACGGCATTTTGATGTGCTTCCCTCAATGCATTCTCTTGAAGCAGTAAATAATGCATACAATGAAGCAGTAACGAATGTATACAATGAAGCATTAATTTTGTCAATACACGAAAAGCGCTTTTCATTCACTATGAATTCATGAATTTATTGCTTCTAAAGATGATGCATGTGCACTAAACATGAAGGAAGCGCTTTCCATCTATTAAAAATAGACATGCCAAGTGGGAAATCGCGAGCAAAAATCATGCATTCTGCAATTGTTTTGGAAGCGCTCGGTAACTAAATAATGCCTTCCAGAACCGGAATTTCCTATTTCTAATATTTTCGAAACAAAAGTAAAATCACTATCTGTCAAATGTATATTTTTACAAATTTTTATATTAAAGGTATTCACAAGGGTGTTGTATCGTCCTAAATAAAATGAATCGTCGTAAATAAAAATAGAAATGGTAAACTTTTATTTTCATATTTACAAATATTTTCTGTTGGATTTTCTCTTTGATAGGACATTTCAAAATAAAAGATATTCACAAGTGTTGTATATGTTATATGTTGTATTGTAAAAATAGAGATGGTAAGATTTTATTTTATTTTCGATACAAAAATACAACACATACAACATTTCCCAGTAAAAAACGCTGCTTACATGCAAGCAGTTTTGTAAGGGAATAAGCCGAAAAGAATCCCTTACAAACCTGCTTACATATGCCATGATTTTTATATGGCGAATTCCCACTTGGAAGCATTACTTTTTGGCAAATAAATAAATTTTTCTCTGTGTGTACAAGGTGTCAAATTATTGTAAATTCTCTTTTGAAAATGACATTTCGTATCATTAATACTGGGAAATAGTAGATATGGGTTAATATCGTGTGAATCAACCTTAATGGTACGATACAATATTTGTAACCTATTACGGAATAAAATTTGATTTAATTTTTATTCATTTTTAAAAAAGTAAATTCAGAAGAATTAATTCATTTCAAGGATATTGAATTAATTATTGTTTGTGTTGTTAAACATGTAGTGGGTCCACATATGGTCGTTTAACCACAAATGCATTAAAGTGTAAAATTCATTGGAAAGCTAAAAAGGTGTTTACTATATAAATGTTCATACCCGGTGATTTTGTTTAGTTTCTATCATATGCATATGGATCATATATGGATAACACAACTTAACAAGGGTTTGAATTCTGAAAATAAATTTATTAAGACTTAAGTCGCCCGGACACAAGCGACAGCTACCAAAAAAGTTTTAAAACTCAGTATGGTTTTCAGTAATGTACGGTTTCCGTAATATGTGAGAAAGAGTAAGAACGTTGGATTTGATATCACAGATTAATACACTGATGTGAAACAAGTGACATATGTGAAAAAGTGTTCATATAAGAAGTGATGTCAAGAGTGAGATAGAAACTAAAATCTCCATATAGTTTGCATTGATATACCTTTCTCGTACCTCCGATTAAAATCTGTATGTAGGCTGTGTTTGATACACTATATTGTGTATATGGTGACCTTCATAAATTCTCGACATTTTGAAGTACAGTGCACTCGCGATAATGTGAACTAATTAAAACCGGGAGTGTTCACGTTTGTGAGCTGTTCACCTTTCCGAATGCCAAAAATTTAAGGCAAATTGTATCAATAATGCCATAAGCTTAGACTTATTATACTTATTAAAATAATAATTGACATTTTATTAGAATAAAAGAAGTAAATGATTTATTAAGAAAATTATTTAAATACATTTGTATGAAGATTTATGTAAAAATACTACATATGTAAATACGAAAAAACAACCTTTCAGCAATACGTAAAAATGGCAACTAAAATAGTTTCTATGTATCTTCTGTCCTTAATGCAGTGAAACAGTTAAAATAGGGGAATCCCAAAACTTAGAAAAAATTTAATTCTTAACGTATTTACGCATTTCCAACTAACACATTGACTTTTTTTTCTGTTCACATTATAGGGCGTTCGTACTTTGTTCACCTTTTAGAGTAGTCAATGTAAAATAAAATGTGTTCACATTAAGCGGTGTTCACGTAATGCAGCGTTCACATTTTCGCGAGTGCACTGTATGACATAAAAATTTTTTTGTGTATATTAGGGGATGGTGGACGATTTTTCGTTTCGATGCGCTAGAGCCGCTTATTTTCTGATGTTCGAAAAAAAAAGCATGAGCCCAAAAATGGGGGAGGTGAAGTGGGGGTAAGTGGCTCCTCATCGGAGTCAAAGATGGGGGTAATAGGAAAAAATCCACAAAAACCAACACAACTGCCCCGGAGTCTTTCCTAGAGGGTTAAAATGTGAGATCGACACCCATTAATTTTTCCCAATCATACCTAATTCCTATCTCTACTCCCAAAAGGGAATTACAAAAATTTAATTTTTATAAAATTTCCTCCCACTGCTCTCACTGTCCTAAGTGTGCCCTTATCAGAATCAAATGTATGACTGACCCCCAATATGTTTTCATTCTAAACATTTTCAGATCATACCTACCCCCTATTTTCACTCCCTAAGGCGGCTCCCATACAAAATAACATTTTGTAAAATTTGCTCCCTCCGCTCTAACTGTTTCAAGGGTGAACCTAGACTAGTTAAATGTATGACCGAACACTAATATTTTTTCAATTCCAACATATTTCCAGAACATACCACGTATCTCAACTCCCTACGGCGGCTCCCATACAAAATTACATTTTTATAAAATTTGCTCCCACTGTTCTAACTGTCCCAGGGTGCCCCTAGTAGAGAAAAATGTATGATATTTTTCAATTCCAACATTTTCTAGGAACATACCTACCCCTTATCACCAATCCCTAAGGCGGCTCCTATACAAAGAAATGGCATTTTGTAAAATTTGCTCCCACCGCTCTAACTGTCTCAATTGTACCCCTAGGCGAGTCAAATGTATGACCGTATTTTTCAACCCCAACGTTTTCTTAAAGGATACCTACCCCGTATCTCATCTCCCTAAGGGGCTCCCATACAAAATAACATTTGTATAAAATTTGCTTGCACCGCTCTTACTGTACCCCACCAATAATTTTTCAACCCCAACATTTTCTCAGACAACCTACTTTTATTGTTAGGAGTTAGAGAGTTAAGATTTATATTAAATAAAAGCTACATCAATTTATAGATATCATTACATTTATCACAATTGAAAATATAAATTACACTACAACAAATATAACAAAACACTCAATAAACATTTTTTTGTCATATGTAAAAATCTATGGAACAGCATGATTCCGTGTCCCTCAGGATTTAAACAATTATAAGAATAATATATAATAATTTTTATGGTATGTATCAGCATTTTTGAAGCAACGAAGTTAACCATGCGAACATCCTAAATTTTAATATGTATGCTGTTAATGTGTAAGAATGGGACCAAATCGATAAGTCTCCCTTCAGAAATAAAGAAAATATGACAATACAAATCTCATAAGGTCTATGCGTGAAGATCTTAATTTCTTAGTTTAAGAAATAATTACTTGGAGTCCTGCGTGATCGGAAAATATTAGTTCTACTATTATTGTATGTAAGTACTAAATGGATCGCATTAGTATTTTAATAGATTTCTGGAATTGAAAGTGATGTAGAAACGAAAGTGATAATCCAATCTTTTTAGCACTTATGCAGAACAATAGTAATGGTGATCTCTATCATATAAGCCCGTTTTCAACCTTTAATTCTTTAAACTGTCTATGTGCCAGTCAATTCAAAGTTGGCTTTTTAGCTGGCTGTGGAGCTAAAACTGATGAAAAAGCCAAAAAAATAAAATCCGATCTATTTAGCACTTTCACATAATGATAGTTATGATAATATCTGCAATTCAAGATATATTGGACCCCATAGTTCTTGAAGCTTCGGGTGTGCCTTCAAATTGAAGTTAGTCTCTGCGATTTTTAGAGAAATAAATGTTGTAGAGAATATAAAGTTCATCAGATCCATTTAGCGCTTTCACATAATAATATTAAAGGTGATATTTACCATTCAAGGCATATTTGACCCCACAGTTCTTCAAACCGTGGATGTGCCACGGATATGTTACAAAAAATTTTATTAGATCGATTTAATATTTGAATATAATAATAGTTAAGCTAATATCAATCATTAAAAAAAGATTTGATGCCGTAATTCCTTAAATCGCGCATGTGGGATTCAATTTTCAGTTGAATTTTTCTTAACTTTGACCTCAATATCCGCAAAAATTCAGATGTCTTGGAAAAATTTGGAAACCAAATTCGGAAACTTGTAATCGCATCTCCGAAAAACCCAAAAAATTAAAAAATTTTATAAACTAAAATGTTTGCATTTTTTTGCTTAAAACTTTTTCAGCACTCAAAAAATTAATTCACTCGAACACATTATTGCTTTTTTAGGTATTTAAAATAAGCTAATCTAGGAAAAAAAATTTTGACGAAACTTCGTGGAAACTTAGGCCTACGACCAAAAATTAATGTTGTGCTACTTTTGACGCTTTACTGCGACCCCTATCAGAGAAATATAGTTCTGAAGTTAAGCATTAATGGAATATCGCTCCTGAATTGGTTAAGATTTTGTCTAAATTATAATTTATATTTTGCATTACATTATGGCCAGTCCAAAAATATAAACCATTTTAGTATAAACTTAAAACTGATTTTTTAACATTAGAAAAACAAAAACTTAAAAAAACCATAAAAAAACAAAAAATGTATAATATAATTTTGACTTTGAGTTGACCTTGTTAGGCTATAATTTATAAGTATCGCTGAAAGGCTACATATCTCTAGAGTCGATCACAAAAAGTTTTTTTTAAATCGTCCTGTAGGCTTTCCTAAAATAGCAAGAAGTAAATATGAGCCGTATATCAACCATTCGTCGTCAAAGGGTTAAAACCTGAAACCGTACGGTTTCGTAGATTTACCAAATATATTAGAACTGCAAAAGAATATTGCATTTTTGCCAGCTTAATGATATTTAGTTGAATATTGGGTTACTTAATTGCAGGAAATCATACGAAATACTTTTGAATTAGCAAAATTAAAAACTTGATATAAACCCGAGCAAAAAAAAAAAAAATATTTATGGTCATGTAGTTTTTCATCGTAAAATATATAACACTATGTGATTATATACACTCAAAAAAATAAGTTAGTAGAAAAGTTAGTAAAACGTCTTGTAAATCAGGTATACTATTTTTTAGCAAATTTTTTTTGCTAAAATCGTGTTTTCAGCTAAAATTTTTGTCATACTTATTCAGCACTTAACTGTTTTATACTAATCCTTTACTAATATACTAATGTTTTACTAATTAATTTTGCTAAAAAAAAATTGTGCTGATAAGCACATTAATAGTGTGGACGACAACCAGATTGAAAGATATACGCAGAATGAAGTAGATGTCGCGGCATGTCAAGATGTAGTAGAGAAGAGGAAAATGATACTAAAAAGTACAACTCTAATAAGACATATAAAAAAATCAACCATGGAAGTTTTTGTATCTCTTTTTCATACATAAAACAAAATTGAGGATTAAAACAACTTAAATTTTGCGTTGTCACCGGCATGTGAAAATAATTGTCTATAAATTAAATAAAAGACAAAATAAAATATTTATTTATTTAAACTAAATGTTTATAGATTAATAATAGTGTGGTCAAATTGCAAACAAACATATACAGAAATGTGGACAGAGTAAAGCGAAAGACAAAGACACACATCTTAGGTAGATTTTTATGGTTCCTTTTTCTTATTGCAAAAAAAGGGTTGTTTTTTCGTTTCGTTTCGTTTGTTTTTAAACGATAGCATCATTTAGACAACCATTGATGTAAGTAATTGAAAGAAAATTTTTGTTATGTTATATATATTTATTTCTATATATTTTCAGATATTAAATTAATTCATGTTGTCAATGTAGGAAAATGAAAATTTTTATATTTCGTTATTGTAGTAAATTATTTTTAAAAGAATCACAAAAACATGTTTTATGATTTTCAGCAAATAAATTAACTAAAGTATAATTTTTTTACAAATTTTTTGAGTTTTTTTTAGTCTACTAACATTCAGCAAAAATTTGATTAATTTTTAGCAAGGGTATTTTAATTTCTAATCCACTTAGTGTTAGCAAAACTTTTGCTGAATCTACAAATTTTGTTGCTAAAAGTCAGCTCTCTGATTTTCAGCAAAAGATTTTGCTGACATTAGCAACTTTTTTGCAAGCATCCTCCTGACTAAAATTTTGCTGACTCAGCAACATTTTTTGCTGACTTTACAAACTTTTTTTTTTGAGTGTATGATGTATATAGTTATATGTTTCTTATATGGTAACATATATAACGATATATTTTTATATATTGACGTTCATAAAATTATATATTAGACATATATGCTATACATAATGAGATATCTTGCAGAAAAACAAGCCGATCGGCGTAAAATCGGCTGATTTTTTCAATTTTCAGCCGCCGCTGTTTTAATCGGCTCCCATCGGCTTAAAATGTGTCCCATTTTGAAATATAGCTTCCCAAATTTTTAATCTTAAAAATTAACTTTAACCTTTTGAAAATAAATATCACGTTGCATATAATTATAAGGTGCATTGTATACCTTTCATATAATGCCTTAGTTATGCATATACCTTAAAAACTCCTAAATATGCATGCATAATGTAAAGGAAAATTCGCAGATTTTTTTGAAAATCTTTGATGTTTAAGAGATTACATTTCGGGAGCTAGAAGGAACAGAACTCTTAAGCTTTGTAAGAGTATTTGTTTTGTAAAAGGTAAAGTTCATACCAATTGTCGTTAAATTTGGGAAAAGTGCTGAAAACCCATTGGTTGCTTTGACATGCATTAAATGAAGGGCTTATTGTAAAAACTTGATAAGCTTGATTTATTGTTTTATAGATTTTCGCTGTATTCTAGACATGGATTGATAAATATTTAATAGAAGTTTTGCTTAAACACTAATTGCAAGTACCGATAGTATAATAGCCCGGCAAAAATTATATTTTTTGCATCTTTTTAAAATGCAAAAACAAACTTAAAATAAAATAAAAGTTTTTACAATAAGCCCTTCAAATGTATTATATCAATTTCAAAAAAAAAAAATTAATGTTAATCTGTTTTTTTTCTTTAAATAAATTTAATGAGTTTTTATTTGTTTTATTAACAATTAGCCAACCCAATTTAATTAAATCTTAATACTTAATAACTTGTGCATGTTTTTTTTGTTGATTACTAACAATAAAATAGATCTGATGAAAAATATAGTGATATATCACTAGATTTTATCTAAAAATCGCCAATATAACATCAGTTAAAAAACAGCATTTTAAGCCGACAATTCAGCCGCCGCCGGTTTTTTAACCTAAACGCAGCCGCCACCGTAGCTAAAGCGGTTGAGCCGCCGCCGCCGAAAATTTAGGGTCGGCTTGTTTTTCTCATCTCTTGTCATATATAATACATTTTCATATATAACATAATATGTAATCATATATGGTGCATTATAAGCTATATAATTTAAGATATTATAATATATATTGTCTTATAAAAAATATTTTTTTGTAATATTTTTGCAAAAGTGATACTTTTAGTCTTTCACATTTTATTAAAAATTTTGTTGAAAAACTTTAACATTATATTAATTTTTTTTAAAAGAACAGGCTTTAGGTATAGTTATGACTGCAATTTTATATTGTGTTGGAAAGGCGCCCTAAAGCTAACATTGTTCAAAAATGATAAATTTTTGCAAAAAGTTTGGGAGTTTCGATTGTGTCAAAAAAAATTCACGCAGAGTTTTTATGTGCAGCACTTTTTTTATGCTAAGTTAGATAATATTATACGCTGTTTTTATTCTCCATCAAAATTGAAAAAAATTTGGATTTTCAGCCAAACAGAAAGTTTCTTTCGGAGCTATTGTATACAAAATATTTTTGTCACACATATACTGAAATTTGTATTTAAATTTAACTACAAATATATCGAAGTAATTAAAACACAAAACTTTGGACAAGTATTAAGAAATTTATTTTTGAGAAATATTTTCCTAAAACAACTGAAACCATATGGGAGAATACTACCCTACGGGCAATGAGGAGTCAATTGTCCTTAAGAATATATCCCGGGACTGGTTAAAATAGGACGTATTATGAAACTAGTATAATTTGACATTGATATGTGTTAAATGATGTCAATTATATTTAATGAACTGGTGACCGATGAAAAGGAGCACTGTCAGCCTTATTTTTTATTCGTAATATTTTTAAAAACTGTTTTAATCTAATTTTTGTACCACTAGTATTTTTTGCAAAGTGTTTGTATTTACTTTCCAAACAAACATAATTAAACATAATTTAAAATTCTATTTTTAAACATAATACCTGTGCCCGAAATGCACAAATACGTCACCTCCAATGACAACGTCATGTTAAATTGATATGTCCCTTTCATATAATATACCTTGGGACGTATCCTGCATGTAATCCGGGACATGTCCATTTGCCCGTAGGGCAGTTCTCGGGAGCTAGAAGATTAATTTGTACAGTGGATATCCAAATTTTTTATCCGGATAAAATTCGATACATGATGTTTGTGACTGACTCATTTTAGCTATAAAAACTATTTTTTTTTACAAATAGATATTAAAATATGTATTCAAATTTAACTACAAATGTATGGAAGAAATCAAAAAATAAAACTTCGAACCAGTATTTACAAAAATGTATTTTTGAGAAATATTTTCGTGAAACAACTGAAACGAATTTTGTTGTTCAGTAATTTTTGATAAATATTATCATACCTTGTCGCCCTCTACTGGCAGCGAAAGCTATCAGACCAAATTTTTTTTTCATATTTATTTGAGTTAACTTCTCGTCTTTCAAAAAATATGCTTTTAATCGCAATGTCAGCCTACGTGTTATTTTAGATTTTTGCCTATGGGACAAAGCACTGTGCGACGGCTGTTGACCTTTTTTCGGTGTTCAATATTTGGCATATTAAATAAAAATATTTCAACAAATTTGGCAAAAGACAGAATTTTTTCTTTGTATAGTTGAACACTCGTATATACAACAACTGAAACGAATTTTGTTGTTCTGTAATTTTTGATAAATGTTATCATAACTTGGCGCCCTCTACTGGCAGCGAAAGCTATCAGACCAAATTTTTTTTTTTTCATATTTATTCTCGTCTTTCAAAAAATATGCCTTTAACCACAATTTCAGCCTACGTTTTATTTTTGATTTTTGCCTATGGGACAAAGCACTGTGCGACGCACAGTGGTTCCAAACACAAAAAACATGGTAATAAATATAGATGTTTTAAACTACTGGTCCAATCGGGAAATGGTGTTCCCAAAAATTGAAAAGCGGGAGCTAACCTTTAAGGAAAATGTTTCTGTGGTCACCCTGTTTTAACACAGGGTGTGCTACAGGGTGTCAAAGTTGACCATCTCGAGTATGAAAGAGCTTTAAAGGGGTATAACTTCTATAACCATGCATCGATTTTAGTGTTTTTTGGACTTTTTTAAATCTAGGTTACGAGACAAAGCAAAAACATGCTTCATGTACCATAGTAACTCTTACAGTTAAAAAAATATTTCACTTTGAATTTCAAAATCTTCATTTTTCGCCTTGACTTTTTTAATAGTTTTGCCAATAGATTATTCATTTTTCAAAGAAAATGCTCAAAATTTTTTCAAGTCATTCTAATGACCTTTCTTAAACTCCTAAAGAAAACTTTTTTGAATTATCTTAAGCCGTTTCGCAGTGATACTATTTTAAACTCAAAAATTAAAATTGTGTTCTGAAAAATGGGGTTTTTTGGTCAGATAAGGGGTAACTTCACACACCTTTATATATATTTTGCTGATATTTTTTGGATTAGTTTTTTACATAGTTTGATAGAGTAGACTTCAAAAATGCTTAATGGTATAGTTTAAAGCATTTTTGGATATGCACCCTACGTCCAGCATTGGTCGAAAATGATGAATTTTTGAACGGAATTCTATGTTTATGACCGTGATAAAAAAAGTCACGCCACTTAGAGACGATTTGAAATTTTTATACTGTAAAGAGATTTATTCTAATGAGTTTGCCACTTCATTTGCCGCCGCCCGCTCAAAAACGTAGCCTGGAGAGCAAATTTTGTGGAAAAAGTCATTTTTTCAAAAGCCTTTTTTTGATTTATAAAAAAAGCGTACTTATATTATCAATTTCAGCAAGATTTTATTTTATTTTTAATAAAACGTAAATAATTGTCCTACATTCCAAAAATCTTTTCGATATTGCTTATGGTTATTTTTACATAAAACATCAAAGTTCAATGTAGTATATCTAACTATAATTAATTGTACATTTATTGGCTTTTGCTTTCGGTAATGTTAAAAAATTTAAATAATTTCAGAAATTTTTTTACATATTATTAAATTAGACTTAGTTATCAATTCAACGATGCATAAATCGTTTATCTAGTGTAATAAATGAATTCAAACTATTGCGCTTAAATCAGGCATTTCAGGTCAAATTGCAGTATTTAACAAATTTATATATTCAGGTATACAGAGCGTGTTGCATTATATTTCTCTAAAAGGGTTACGGGTTTTTTTATTTTTTTAATACTATTTCAAAAACCTAATAAGATATAAATGCAGGTAGAAAATGCGTTTTATGATGTAACATTTGCATAACATATTGTTTTAATGGGCTAATATAATGCGTTTTTTTTTTATTTTACCTATTTCAGTTTTTTGTTTTTACAAATCCAGTACCTGCTCGATTTTTTGTTTATAAAAAAACAAATATTTGTAATATATAAGCGTAGTAATTTTAAAAGGAGGTTATTTGAGTTAAGCAGTCATGGAGGTTACAATAAAATATAGCTCCCTTTGTAAAGTAATTTGGGATACTCTTGCCAATACTGATATACGATCGGAAAAAATAGGAAAACTGATTGATACCATTGTCTACTCGTATGGCTTAAATATAAAGCCAGATGAAATTGAAAATTTTTACAAAATTTATGAAAAAAGGATTAAAGATTCCGATTATTCTATACAAAAATTTATGAAGAAGAGTCAAGATTGGCTTAATAAGGAGATGTCAGTAGTTATTGAACAGAAAAAAAGGGGCCGCCCTAAAAAAGATTATGAAGAGGTCCAGATTAGGACTAAGAAGGTAAAACAGGAAGAAATGATTAACACACACTCCGCTAATGAAATAAAGGATTCTTTTAAAGCAGCTTTGACACGTATACAGCCTAAAGAAACAGGGAAAATTGTCGACGTCCTACCAACTGCGTCTCCTAAGCGTTTGAAGCGCATGATACAAAGTATTCCAACACCAAAATCATCAACTTCCTTTACCAGTGAAGATGCATTAGCTCTTTTTCTAAATTTGGGGTTAACGAGAAATAAATATGGTATTTTAAGAAAAGCTCTCATTGAAAAAGGATATGATATTTTTCCTAGCAGTAAAGCAATAAAAGAAACAAAAGAAAATATTTTAAAACCAATAACATCCCCAATTCAAGATGAATTTAAATTAAGACTTGGATTAATCATTGATACGCCCCTTCAGGGGTTTGGAAGTTCCAATGACGGAAATACAGCAAGGCGTTTTTTCGAAGATCCAGAAACTACCTCCTCAATTACGGGTCTCGATAAAAACCTACTAAAACGTTTTAAAGTTATATTAGCAGTCATTAACAGTAAAAAACCTATTAATGTGGCTAAATTTAAACTCTTTGCCAATGAAACAAAAGACATTATACTCACCATGTACTCTTGGAGGCCAATGACACCAACAGTACATAAAGTATTAGCTCATGCCAAAGAAATAATAGAAAACAGTATGTTGCCTTTAGGCGAACTGACTGAAGAAGCCCAGGAGGCCAGAAATAGAGACGTCAAACATTTTAGGCTTTTTAACACACGTAAGTGCTCCAGAATAGCTCAAAATTCCGATTTGATGGAATTTTTATTAATATCATCGGATCCAGTACTTTACTCCATAAGAACAAAATGGTTACCAAAAATAAGCATAGACATTGAAAAGGAAGATTCTGAATCTATGCATATAAACGACCTTTTAACTTTTGATACTTCAGACTACTTTGTAGAAAATGTGTAGTCCTTAGGAATATATTCATATTTTTAGCACAATTACTACTGTACCAGTTAAATTTAATAAAACCTTATCTTTAGAACAAAAAAAAAACATTATTTTGTCTTTCAAATAAATGAATATATGGTAGTTATTTACCTGTTTTATATGGAAAATTAGAACAATATATTATGCAAATGTTACATCATAAAACGCATTTTCTACCTGCATTTATATCTTATTAGGTTTTTGAAATAGTATTAAAAAAATAAAAAAACCCGTAACCCTTTTAGAGAAATATAATGCAACACGCTCTGTATACCTGAATATATAAATTTGTTAAATACTGCAATTTGACCTGAAATGCCTGATTTAAGCGCAATAGTTTGAATTCATTTATTACACTAGATAAACGATTTATGCATCGTTGAATTGATAACTAAGTCTAATTTAATAATATGTAAAAAAATTTCTGAAATTATTTAAATTTTTTAACATTACCGAAAGCAAAAGCCAATAAATGTACAATTAATTATAGTTAGATATACTACATTGAACTTTGATGTTTTATGTAAAAATAACCATAAGCAATATCGAAAAGATTTTTGGAATGTAGGACAATTATTTACGTTTTATTAAAAATAAAATAAAATCTTGCTGAAATTGATAATATAAGTACGCTTTTTTTATAAATCAAAAAAAGGCTTTTGAAAAAATGACTTTTTCCACAAAATTTGCTCTCCAGGCTACGTTTTTGAGCGGGCGGCGGCAAATGAAGTGGCAAACTCATTAGAATAAATCTCTTTACAGTATAAAAATTTCAAATCGTCTCTAAGTGGCGTGACTTTTTTTTATCACGGTCATAAACATAGAATTCCGTTCAAAAATTCATCATTTTCGACCAATGCTGGACGTAGGGTGCATATCCAAAAATGCTTTAAACTATACCATTAAGCATTTTTGAAGTCTACTCTATCAAACTATGTAAAAAACTAATCCAAAAAATATCAGCAAAATATATATAAAGGTGTGTGAAGTTACCCCTTATCTGACCAAAAAACCCCATTTTTCAGAACACAATTTTAATTTTTGAGTTTAAAATAGTATCACTGCGAAACGGCTTAAGATAATTCAAAAAAGTTTTCTTTAGGAGTTTAAGAAAGGTCATTAGAATGACTTGAAAAAATTTTGAGCATTTTCTTTGAAAAATGAATAATCTATTGGCAAAACTATTAAAAAAGTCAAGGCGAAAAATGAAGATTTTGAAATTCAAAGTGAAATATTTTTTTAACTGTAAGAGTTACTATGGTACATGAAGCATGTTTTTGCTTTGTCTCGTAACCTAGATTTAAAAAAGTCCAAAAAACACTAAAATCGATGCATGGTTATAGAAGTTATACCCCTTTAAAGCTCTTTCATACTCGAGATGGTCAACTTTGACACCCTGTAGCACACCCTGTGTTAAAACAGGGTGACCACAGAAACATTTTCCTTAAAGGTTAGCTCCCGCTTTTCAATTTTTGGGAACACCATTTCCCGATTGGACCAGTAGTTTAAAACATCTATATTTATTACCATGTTTTTTGTGTTTGGAACCACTGTGCGACGGTTGTTGACCTTTTTCGATGTTCAATATTATTAAATAAAAATATTTCAACAAATTTGGCAAAAGACAGACATTTTTCTTTGTATAGTTGAACACTCGTATATAACTTGCATAGTTATTTATATATTTTATAAATTCCTAGGATTTTGTGATTGAGATATCTTTTGAATTATCAATTCTTTACATTTTAGAGTTGCCATCTTAATGAAAAAAAACAAAAATGTTAACCTATTTTTCATATAATTTAGTATTGGCAACCCTACGAAGGGGCACTATTAGATCTCGCATCTACATTCTTTCTGACAGTTAGGCGGCATTAAGGGCTTTAATGTCCTATGAGGTGTCATCTGGTCTGGTCATGGAATGCATTCTGGCTCTTAACCGACTTGGCGGGCGCAACTCGCTTACCTTAGGGTGGGTTCCTGGTCACGAGGGGCATGAGGGCAACGAGAGGGCAGATTGTCTTGCTAATTGCGGGGCCCGAAGGCCCTTTATTGGCCCTGAACCATTCTGTGGTACACCTTTTGCGGTATGTTAGGGAGAAGCTCGGTTCGTGGAGGGATTCAGAATTCTCTCTCTATTGGGAAAACTCTCTTGGCCAACGACAGGCTAAGAGATTAATCTCTTTTTCCAGTGCAGGATCGAGGAGACTCTTGTCCCTCGGGAGGGGTAACTTGAGTACCCTGGTGTCTTACCTGACTGGACACTGCAATCTCAGATACCACCTGCGCAAAAGGGGTCTTTCGGACACGGATGAGTGTAGGTTTTGCGAACTGGTAGCTGAGACATCGGAGCATGTTCTTTGCGAATGTCCGAGGCTTTGTGAAAGGCGTGTCAAGTTTCTTGGCGATCGCTTTGTCTCCCCTTCTGACATTATGAAGGTTTTGCCTAATAGGATTATTGGCTTCATAGGTAGCTTGAATCTTTAGGGTAACTTTAGGCAGCACAAAAGACCTAAGTTGGTCGCGGTGCATAGTGCCTTATAATCTAATCTAATCTAATTGGCAACCCTTAAAAATGTAAACAAAGAACAAAAAAAGAAATAAAATAAATTTATTCGAAATGGAACTTAATAAAATTTGAACTATCTAATTTTATTGAAAATGTGTTTATTTTTTTATTTATGTTATTTTTAACAATAAAAATAAAATAGTGCAAAAAAAAATAAAGTGGTGTTATTCTGCCGGAGATGATACTCTTGCTTAATTACCCAGGCAGATGATACTCTTGCTTAATTACATCGGCACAGTACTGGCAAAACGTCGGCGATGATCGGTTATGTGTTGGCAGAACATGGGATCAACAATCTTAAGAGTATTGTTCTATTAACCGATTGATAATAGTGGCCAACCGTTGCTTGCCAATCGGCACAGTACTGGCAATACGTCGGCGGCGGTCGGTTATGTGTTGGCAGAACGTGGGATTAACAATCTTGAGAGTATTGTCCTGTTAACCGATTGATAACAGTGGCCAATCGTTGCTTGCCATCGTTGACATAACGTCGGAAATATTTGGTGCTTTCCAAATACCTTAAATTAAATTAATTTTGTGAAATGTTTACAAAAGACGCTCCTTTTAAAACCAGCAGCCAAGTTCGGTTTAAGTTTTTTAAATAAATAATGGCTGATTGAAGGAGTAAAATATAATAAAATATTTAAAAAAAAAGTTAATGCTAGCTACTAATAGTTGTAATATTGGTAAAAACAATATGTGCAGTGAATTTTGCGGGCTATACTGGCAAAACGCTTGCTTTGCATACAAAATTGTGCTTCTATAGTAGAATATCAGTTGTAACTTTGGTAATCTCTAACATGGTGGGTTTTACAAAAATAACTGTAGTTCGCTGGGTGGTTATTTTTTTATTTTTTAAACTATAGACCAACACTCAGGGGATGCCCCTGCTAATGCAGTGTATTGTGTTGATATCAGGAAAATGGGAGGATTAAATAGGGAATAGTGTCTATGGACATTTGACTTGAATTTCTCTAAATTGTAAGCGTAAGAAAAGACGTCTGCGGGAAGTTTATTCCACATACGGGTGCGATCCACTGGTATATCGACTACAAACGGATGAGATCTACTTGACAAGTGTGTGTTGCGAACAAAGGGATAAGTTCACTTATCTCAGCAGAACACATCCCATGGTAGTATCGATAGACGATACTCCAACGAATCTATAGAGCTGAATACCCCACTGTCCAGAATCTCCAACATATACTTTGGAGCCCCTGCCCATATATGTTAGTTGTATTCCATCTTCGGCCGAATATAGGTGGTATAAATAGTAAGGAGAGGGAGTGAAATAATTCTTGCACCGGTAAAGAAAGCCAAGACACTTGAATTCTTCCTTTAACACTTGAATAACGTGATATTTCCAACGGACATCACATTGGATTTTTATGCCCTGAACATCAAGAGATTCAGATTCTTCAATATTGACACCACCCATATATACAGACGAAATTGGTGATTCCATGTCCCTATGTGTCAACAAACAACATTTTGTCTTTCGAGCATTAAAAAAGACTCTATTCGCACGACCAGAGATTGTAATTAGGTCTTCATTCAGCGAGTCGTTCATAATTTCCCTTTTGTCCCCAACCTCTACAAGGCTTCTCCTGTGATGTTGCTGTCGTCTGCAAAAGAGTAGATAGGATTGGAAGATGGACAAAGAGAGTCCTATTAGGAAGATAAGAAAGAGAGAAGGAGAAAGAAAGGAACCTTACGGCAGTCCTGCATTTAACTGGAATTCATCGAATGAGATCTCATCTATAACACCCTTATGGTGCGATCTCTGAGAAAAATCGATATAAATCAAGAGAATTCATGATCGAAAAACTACTAAAACAACGCAGTATAAAATGTTTACTTTAGTTAAATTATTTTGCTGAAATTTAAATCTATTTTTTTTTTGTGATTGTTTTAAATGTATATAACAATGTCAGGACTTCCACATCGTTAACATAATACAATTAAATAAAAAATTTGGAAATAAACAAAATATTTTCTTAATAACATAAGAACAAAATATAATAATTCCCAATTACTTACATGCATGTATGGCGTAATTTTACATTTTTAAAATGAAGATAATTCTACAATACAAAAAAGAAATATTCAAAATATCGCTAAATATCATAAATAAATAAATTGCACGAAATAATAGAGGAGATCTCAATTTTAAAAAATCTTTAGCTTTTAAAAACAACTACCTGAGACTGGCATTTATTGTTTTGTACAGTCGAACTAAAGCGTAGTTTATATTTAAATTTTGCCTGCACCCTCAATTTATTAAAATATTGTTTTGTACAGCAGCACCAAAGCGTATTTTATTTTTGCCTGCATCTTCAATTTTCAAATTTATTTAAATATGATTAATTTAGTAATTTTTTTAAATAAGTTTATTTACAGTAAGGGACAAAATTGTTCACATGATTATCGTTATTGAGAATATATGACACATATTTATCTTTTCTTCACTTTTATTCAAACTTGTTTAATTAAATTAAATACTCTAATCCTACTGAATACAAAAATATGAAAACTTAAAATAAATCCAGGTACATAATGTTTTAATTAATATTAATTCAAAGGTTCAAGTGTGAACAATATTGGCACCAGGTGAAAAACTCGTCCTATTTTTGGTCTTAATATTTTGTGTGTCCACCGTGAGCTTTTTTAACTGATTGAATTCTTTTCGGCATACTTTTTACTAGATTATTTAGCATTTCTGGATCAATATTTTCCCAAGCTTCAATAGAACGCTCCCATAGTTCATCTATGGTCTTAGGAGGATTTTTTTGAGCAAAAATCTTCCTTTTTAATATAGACCAAAGGTGTTCGATCGGGTTTAAATCCGGGGACTGGGGCGGCCAATCCAAAAGCTTGATGCCATTTTCTTCGAACCACTTTTTAGTTTTTTTCGCAGTATGCTTAGGATCGTTATCCTGCATAAAGATGTCGTTTTGTCCCGGATCCAAGCCGAATATATCAAGACTTGGTAGATATGAGTCTTCAAGAATAGTGATATAGTCCGCAGCACACATTTTACCTCTAATCCGGCGAAGTACACCAAGCTGATTTCCCCTGAAACAACCCCAAGCCATCAATGAGCCACCTCCGAATTTTAACGTACTGCAAATATTTCGTTCTTTAACTCCAACACTTTTATCTACCCATGTCCACTGCCGTCCATCTGACCCAATTCGGTTGATTTTTGTCTCATCTGACCATGTTACACGCATCCAATCATCTATTGTAAATTTTTCGTACTTTTTTGCAAAGTCTAGTCGTTTTTTGCGGTTTTTATCGCTCAAAAGTGGTTTTTTGGGTTTTGCTCTGGCTACTAATCCACTGGCTTTCAAGCTTCTACGAACAGTTTTGGTACTAACGTTTAAATTATGCTCGTCATTAAGTATTTGCTTGACCTCAACTGCTGTTTGAACTGCACCATCTTCTCCATCTTCTAACTCCATCTTCTAACTCTTTTACGACATTTTGTTTCAAAAGTGTTGCCTTAGCTTTTGCCATCGCAAAATGAAACTAAATAAAAATAAATTAATATATTAGCCAAATATTTTTTATTTTAATTTGAAGCCATTATTTTACTTACTTTTTTTTTTAAACCCACGAAAAAATATTGAATTTATTAAAGTTATTATCGAAAATTTACATATGGACAATATTGTTCACACACGTGGTTTTAATGTTATCTAAATATTAAAAGAAGAAGAAGAGGTACCTTTGAAATGAAGTTGCCATACTATATTTAACATAATACCTGGCCATGTAAGAAATTTACAGAGTTGCCAAGAATGTGTCTTTAACCTTTTTTCTTACATTGATCTTTTTTCAGTAATTTCGTGAACAATTGTGTCCCTTACTGTATATTTTTTGATATTCGCCATTTTTACGTGCCTTTGTTTGTTGTGTAGTATACGTAAGAAAAAATTAAATGAACGAAATCTTTTTCTTTTGACTGCTTACATATCTTAAAAGCCTCTTACATTAATTATCATGATACTCGTATCGTTTTACACCGAAATCTTACAATTTTAAAATCTTTTATCTATAAAAAAATATTCAGAACATAAACGAATCTGAATATTTTTCTTATTATATACAATCCGTGATTCCGTGGACTCTTCTTAATTAAAAATAAGTTTTAAATTTCTTTTCAAAAAAATAATAGTTTTTAATAATTTTATCCCACAGAAATTTATTTTTCTACATACAAATTATTAGTTCTAGCTTTGAATATTATTTAAAATGTTTAGGAGAAAGAATGGTGCAATTTATTTCTTTAAATATTCCTACTCCTTCTTTGGCACATAAAAACACAGATTTAGAGTGCGTTTAATGTACAATATAACCAGCTGAAGATATGTGAAGTCTTGCTTTAACATTCACTTTTTAAATATGAAATAATTAAATTATATTTCTTAACACTTTTTAAATGCACCTTTTAAAAATTGCATTGGACAGATAACGTTATTGTCAATAAAATTAAAAAAAAAAACAGCAAAAATTTTAAAAAATTGTAGAAATTCAAAAACATTGGCAAAAATCAACAAAATCACCAAATTTAAAAATGATCACCATAATTAAAAAAATTGCTAATGTTTGAAAAAAATCGCCAAAAATTTGAAGAAAAAATGCCAAATTAAAAAATTCTCTAAATAAAAAAAAAAAAAAAAAAAAAAAACAGCCAAAATTCAAAAAAATTGTCATGCTATAAACACATAGACGACTGCAGCTACACGACTACAGCCTGTCAAAAATAAAATACACACGTTTATATGAAAATGATTATTTTGGCACCAACACAACTACACGGCTACCCGACTACTTTTGCCGCTGTAGTCAACTTAGGTTAATTTCTATTTTTGTTGGCTGCAAAACAAAAATAGTGTTGACAATAAAACAAAATATGTAACAAATTAGTGCTTAAAAATATTTTATTTTGTTAAACACAAAAAACGTCGCAACATCAAATGGTATAATTGCATTAATATTCAAGAGGGGTTATATAAATTTATTTTCACGTTATAATAATGTATTATAAATAAGTAATTGTATTTTTAAGTGAACTTTATATACTTGTCTACAACCAAGCATGTTGTTCTATTTTAATAAAGAAAAAAAAGATGTAATTGGCACTACTGAAACAAAAATGCATTTGTATCAGGGATGTTAAATGGAGTTTTCAATTTTGTACCAACATCCAAAAAAAATTGTACTTTTTGGACGTTGACGGTACCATTTTTTTTAAATTTATTAAAACAACAAAAAAAAAAAATACATAAAAATTCTCTTGTACAGAAAAAAAAAAACAAAACCTTCCAATAACATACATTATATGTATGAATAAAATAAGGCATAAAAAAGTCTTATGAATATATGAGACCAAATCATGGAATTATTTGTTTAGTTAATAAACTATTTGGAATTTCTACATCATAGCAGCATAAATTTGTCGCTCTTAACCAATCCTTAGTCTGTATGAGACTTGATAATGTTGGCTAATGTAGTCTGTTTCTTTCCTTAGTTTTTATTATATTTTGAAAAGAAAAAAACTCTTTCCACATTTGCAGACCAGTGTGGAATGGATAAAATTCCAGCAACGACTAGAAATGCCTGGAAACATATTGACATTCAGTTCATTTTGAAAATTAGCTACTACCGACCAAAAACTACAAACGTTTTAATTTTTTAACGACTTCAGTTAAAAAAATTTTAGTTTTTACTCTGGCTCAAGTAATATTTTTACTAAGAAGACAAGAATGGAGCAAAATTAATGATTAATCGGTTTTTTGTTAAAGTTCTGCCGATTATGGAGGCTATAACTTTTCTAAAACATTGGGTTCTGAAGGATCTTTAACCAGATCGAAATACTAGTATTAACCTAGCTAATATGTTTGATTTGCTTTATTTTTGTAAATATACGGAGGTTCTAAATTAAACATATATAAGATTGTTTGGAATTTTTTTTCATTTCTTTAACAATAATTTAATTTTCGTTTGAGTTTGAATTTTAACGTCTTTTTCAGACAATTGCAGTTAATACTATAATTAATATGCAATTTTATTTAAGTGAAAGGCGTGGTAGAGAAGAATGAGTGTATTTTCTAAAAATTATAACTACATTGCAAATATTCAATTTTTTCTGAATCAGACTGCGCAGTTTCTGGTATTGAACGTTCGTCAGTGACCCTGTTTTTTTGAATTTTTGAATAATGTAATATTTGTTATGTTTTTATTTGTTCGATTGCGTCTATATGAAATTTTTCTGTGCAATCATTGACCGTGGTATAGATAAACTGATTTCTAATGCCACATGCACTCGCGCTACACGTTAGACAGAGCGCTTTAGCCCTCTGAGCTATTGTTAGGTCGAGTTTTGTTGTGATTAAAACTAGTTTTATTCAATACGCGGTGTTTTTGTTCTTGCATACATAATCTCAGAAGTACAACTCCAACAACACAACAGTTCTATTTTTAGAAACTCACCTCACTCTAATGTCCACTGTTTTCCCATATGTTATAAGTGATGCCATATCTATATATCAATTTTCACTTCTTCAGAATTTTAATAAATTCAAAATAAAAGTGAAGTTGGCTGCAAGAAGTGTCAATATATGTGAGAGAAGTGTCAATCGTAAATTTTTAATCGATATTAAAAAAAAAAAATTGCCAACTATATTCTTCAAAATCCTTAAAATGATGATAAATCGTAAAATCTGGCGGATATAGTCGCATATATTTTAAGAGCTCATTACATAAAACGAATAAATGCAATGAAAAAGGACACAATAACAATTTGTTTGCTATACTAAAAATTCAAAAAGGGGAAAAATTAAAAATTTTTAAATTGTACCAAATGAGTCGCGGTAGTACCACGGTACTTTAGAAGGTCAAAATGTACCAAAAAAAAGTACAATTGTACCAACTTTAACATCCCTGATTTGTATAAAAAACAGCTCTTGATATTTTTAAATTGAATCGTGATCAGCTGTTTACTATGCTGCTGTCGTTTCCAAAATAATAAGTAGCTGACCACACGGCGACGATTGCAGTCAACGGCATTTGCAGTCGTGTAGCTCTGCAGTCTGCTGTGGTCTATGTGTTTATAGCATCAAGATTTAAAAAAATTATAGAAATTCAAAAACAAAGGCAAAAATCAACAAAATCACCAAATTTAAAAATGATCACCAAAATTAAAAAAATTGCTAATGTTTGAAAAAAAAAATCGCCAAAAATTTGAAGAAAAAACGCCAAATTAAAAAAAAAACCTAAATTGAAAAATCTCTAAAATTAAAATGAAAAAAATCTTGACGATATTTTTAAATTTTTGTCTTTTTTTTACTTTTTGACGATTTTTTTTTTTTAAATTTTAACAATTTTTTTCTTCAATTTAGCAATTTTTTGTTCCAATTTTGAAAACTTTTTCCCAATTTTTGTTAATTTGTTTTCCTAACACACCCTATTTATAACGAAGTATTTTCAGCTGATGCGCCGTTAAAAAGTTATTCGGATTCAAAAACAGCTTAAAAAATTTTATTTGAGAGCTTGAATTTATTTTGCATTGGGTGTATTAAATATAAACAAATTTTTAATTATTTTTTTTTAATTAATAATCATATAATTACAAATTATATACTATTACCCTAACCGAGCACTAGCTACTATGGCTTTCGGCGCGTTGTAGCGAAAACAGACCAGTGCCTCTTGTGGGAATCGAACCCACGACCCCAGCACTGATAAGCCAGCACGCTACCAACTAGCCTACCGGGGCGCACAAATTTTTAATATTATGTAAAAAATATTCCATTAACTTTATAATTTTTCAACTGGTCGCAATAAATCAAAAAATCTTGCACCACTTTCTTGATGCAAAAAGTTTGTAAAAAGTCATGATATCCCAAAATTAAATTTCAAAACAAACTATAAAAATTATCTAAAATCAGTCGAATTCTTGAGTCTTGTTTGTTGTTAAACTTGACTTAAGTGGATTTTTTAGACCTCAGCAAAAAATTTTTTAAGACTCTGAAAGTTGCCATATCATTTTTGAATACTCGATCAAAGCCAAATTTTGTATAAAATACAACAACACACAATTTGGAAAAAAAATTTCGGAACCCCCCATAAAATAAAAATTAATTAATTTAAAACTAAAAATAAGTTCTTAAATAATATACGATAGAGATGTTTTACTTTTTTTCTTTCGTTTTCATAAATATCGATTTTAAGCGTTTTTGCAAATATCAAAAATAATATGGCATTGCCGTCCATGCCTTGGAAACATATAAAGAAAAAATATAATACTTTTTCGCCGTTATGAATAAACGAAAGAGTTTTTTCCGATTTTATTTTGTTTGCAAAATAGATAATTTTTAATGTATGCGATTAAGTTGAATAAAGATTCTAAAGAAAGAAAAGAGTGAAGGCTACATCTGACCTGTAACACCAACAAATTATAAATCCAGTTTAATTCGATCTTGCAAAAAAAAACATCATTACACTCTAATGGTTTTGCGACTGTTGCGATTTTTTTTGTTGAATATTTAGATACATCAAAACTTTGCTGAATTTCTGGAAATCGGATCTTTTGGTCTTAAATAAGTATAATATCAAGTGGATTTTTTTTATTCATATTATTTTCTTTTAGTCATAAAAAAAAGTCATAAAAAAAAGAAAAAGTCATAAAAAAAAAGTCAAAAAAGACTCATTAAACTTAATTTATTAAGTTTAATGAGTCTTTTTTGTCCCCCGGTCACTAAGGGTTAAAGATTTTTTGAATAAAAGTAAATATAATTATAGCAGGAGTGCCCAAAAGTTCCTTATGGAAGAGCAAACACCAATACATTTAAAGAAAAACTAATTTTTATTCAATATTTTTTGTTGTAAAAACCAATACATACAAAGAAAAAAGAAAAAAATATTTCAATGTTTACCAGCAAAGCATACGAAAGTGTTGTTGCTTTGCGCTTGCGTGTATACAGTGAAGAACGACAAAAAAACTAATAAGACAAAGTTGTTTGTGTATTTCGTATTGCTAGTGCTGAGCGCTCTATATGTGTATTAAAACACACAGGCTATAGCTAAGTGTTTTTACAAAAACAAATGAGCACCAAGCGCATAGGCCTTGGGCACCCCTGAATTATAGTCTTATCAAATTTAAGTGATATTTTTCCGAAAGTTATTAAATATGTTATTCTGTAAATTTTGTAGTGGGTCTGTTTTTGACCCTATATGGATCAAGTTATATAAAATAATTATTTTAATCTAGTTTAGATTTTTTTAATCAATTTAAAAACTTTACATACTTTACGTAGTCATAAATTAAATTAAGTTTAATGGTTTTTTGTCCCCAGGCCAATAATGTTAAAGATTTTTAAAATAAAAGTAAAGATAATTATAGTCTTAATAAATTTAAGAGATATTTTTCCTAAAATTATGCAAACTTTGGTAAAAACATTAAAATTTTGTTAAATTTTTGACATAATAAACGAGCCGCTCCAAATACAAACTCGAATTATCCTTTTTCCAATTTATTTTTTTTTTCTTTAAAAGCAACTTTTATATTACAAAATTGCAATCGAGATCTGCAAATTAGGCATTTTAAAAAATCTTTAAAATAAATTAAAAAAACAAACGTTTTTGCATTATTATTAAATTCGTGGGTCATTTTGGATTCCTGGCTAAAGCGGGTTAATGATATCTGATGAAGTCAGAATTGCATACATGAATAATCTTGAGTTTATTAAATGAATTAATGAAATAAGAAGTAAACTTTTTCGACATTTCGAATTTTGGGAATATTTATTAATAATACACATTTTTTCCACAATGCTCCATTTTCGGCCGTCTTATTTATTTCTTCCATTTGGAACCATTTGTAATAAAACTGGGGTGTGTAATGACAAATCTAAGGGTGTCCCTTAACCCTAATATCCACAAACAAAAAGTCGGCAGTGAAAGTGTTATGACTCTTAACTAATATTAAATGTCTTCAAACCTCCGCCAGACCCAGCAAGAGAGCGTATATCATTGGTTGGGAATCCTGCAATCTCTTTAGCTTTCTATACTCGTTGGAAATACTCAAATTTAACTCAGAATTTTGTATTCAAAAAATAATTTCAAAAGCTAAAAAAAACATTTTTATTAAGTTGGGAAATTTTAAAATAACAAATAAAACAAATGTAATAAAATCCGGACTTTTCGATTTAATGTTTTTAATATCCCGCTTTTTGCCCAAAATCCCTTTTTTGTCTACGGAGTCCCGCTTCTTGATCAATTACAGTTGGTCTCGTTAATTATTAGTTTATCTCACTATCAAAAAACCGTTCTATTTCTCTTTTTCAAAAACACTGTATCCATGTTTATTATAGCCAGTTGAAAAGTGTTCTAAGTGGGACTGATTTTTAAATTGACGCCGACGACATTGCCGTCGTCAGTCGTTTTAAAAAATGAAAAACAAAAACAAACAATATATAGTCAACTAAAGCTAGTTGTAGTATAACTAACGTGACCAACTATTTTTGATACAATGCCGGGATTTGGCAGACAAAAAAAACCTGAATGTAAAAAGCGGCATATTAAAATTTGTTTAACGAATCTGAAGTTTTAGTTATCATCATGATTTTTTTTTTTAAATCCTTGGATTATGTGATTTTGTACTAAATTTCTGCTATACTAAAGATTTTTTTTTTTAATTGCCCTACAACGCTATTGCAATACTATGTGCTTTTACGGAAATGATTCCAATAGAAAAATATTCAAACTCTGGGATACTACTATTTTGGAGAGCAATTCATTTCACTTAAAAATTCCTACTTTTCTAAAACTTAAACAATTGATTTAATATTGCATTCACACCTAAAAGCATAACACGCTTTTTGCCAAAATAGTTGGAAAAGAATAAAGAACTTTTGTAATAGAATAAAGAGGTTATATACATGTTTTGACAAAACACGTCTTTAGAATTTAGGCGTGAACGTGGCTTAAACTTAACCCAAAGAATGATTATTTTTTTTTAAGATTTTATTGAAAAGTGTTAAAAAGTTCAAGGCTGAATGGGCCGTTAACAAGCCCGCCAAAAGCGAGATTGTTGGTTCGGTTAAGTATTACCAGATATTGTAGGCACATCCAAACTAGCTGTGTCTGTTGCCGAGTATGTTGCTTCTTTCTAAAACAACAATCATCCGAATATCACTTTGATGTTGTGAGTACGAGTACATATGGTTGGGGCTGGATGTGGAGTAAATTTATTACGATATTATGTTATTGTTTATTAGTTAACTTTTAACTCTACGTCTCTGATTATCTATTAAATTTTTGCTGTGATTGTTGTTTTTATCTATATTTTAGAGATGGGCATGTGAGCACAATTTCGCCTGAATCACGTATGAGTGAAAAGTATTTTTACTCTCGTGAGCGTAAGTCAGTATGAGTAGTAAAAATTCTTTGTAAGTGAGCGTGGGTGAGCCAAATTTTTATGTGAGTTAGTGTGCGTGAGTAGAAGTTTTCAAAACAAAATTTTTTCTCTTTAAATAAATTTTTTCTTTAATTTTTTCATCCATCTACTTGGATTTTTAAAATACAAAATAAATGACAAAATTACACGTGAATCACGCGTGATCAGGCGTGAATGTGAGTAAAATCTGAATTTACTCATGCGAGCCTGAGTGACTGTGAGTCAAAATACACTCACGTGTCCATCTCAACTATATTTATAAAAGAATAACGTTACTGACTGAATGACTGACTTACTCAACATCACCCAGCCTATACCGCTGGAGCTAGGAACTTGAAATGTTGGCATGGATGTTCATCCTCCACATAGACGGGATTTTTAGAAATGTCTACGTGGATTGACAATAAGAGGAAAATTCTTCCCCTTGGTGGCCTGACCAAACACCTTGGGATAGAAAGCTGAAATTTTCTATGGTGAAAAAGTCTCTCTCTTGGAGGCCTGGTCAAACCCCTGATGCTAGGACCTTGATCAGTAGGCAACTGTATAGAGCGGATTTTTAGAAATTCCTACAGGGAGGGGCAGTAAGGGAAAAAGTCCCCCTAGGCGGCCTGGCCAAACCACTAAAGCGAGGAATTTGTAATTTGGTTTGTGAGTATTTTATCACTAGTAAATATATGGAAATTCCCACGGGGAGGGGCAAAAGGCTGGAAAATCTCCCCCTTGGCGGCCTGGCCAAACCTAGGTACTTGAAATTTGGTATGTGGATTCCTAATCAGTAGTAGACATCTGTATAAAACGCATTTTGCAAATTTCTTCGGGAAGGGGCAGTAAGCGGAAAAGGCTCCTCCTTCTGGTCAAAACACGAATGCGATGAACTTGAAATCTGAAATTAACGCGGGGTGGGGCAAAAAGGAGAATAATCTTCCCCTTGGCGGGAAACCTGAAATTTGGTACGTGAGTTCCTAAACAAGAATAGACATCTTTGTAGAGAGGATTTTTGGAAATGTCTACGGGGAGGCACTAAAAGGGGAAAAGTGTTTCCCCTTGCCGGCCTGGCCACACCGCTAAAGCGAGGAACTTGAATTTTGGTATGTTGGTACCTTATTACGGGAAGACATCTGTATTGACGGGATTTCTGGAGAGAAACATCTCCCTTGGCGGTCTGTACAAACTGTTAATACAAGAAACTTGAAATTTGGTACTTGAGTTTCTAGTCAGAAGAAGACGTATGTGTAGAGCGGATTTTGTAAATGCCACCCTGAAGTGGCATAAAGGGTAAACGTCTCCCGTTTGGCGGCCTGTCCTAATCCCTTTGGTCAGAAATTTGAAAATTAAAATATATGTTTCTTCGAATATGAACTAACTCACTTATATGATACTTTTTGTATTTCTGGCCAGGAACGTGGTATAAATAGGGATTAATATAGGGAAAACTCTCCCCTTGGCGGTAAGTGCAAACCACTACGGCGAAAAACTTAGAATCTAGTGTGTGGGTAACACGAGTAGACATCCGTATAGAACGTATTTTTTGAAAAATTTTACGTGGAGGGGCAAAAATGGTAAAAGTCCCCCAATTAGCTGCCAGAAATTTGAAATTTATGTCCAGGATTGTCGTAAAAATAAAGGTTAAAGTATGTATATCTGTCCCTTCTTTAACCGATTCAGGGAGGGTCTCGAAATATGGTATGTGGGTTCCTGATCCCGCGTAGATATCCCCTTAATAGAGATTTTTGGAAATTGATACGGGAGGGCCAAAAAGGGATATAGGCTGCCCCTTGACAGCCTGGCGACGTGCTTGAAATTTGGTGTGTGGGCCTTTAATGGTTAAAAGCTTTAAATTTAAATCATATGGACCTTGAAATATGTCCTAAATTACTCTTAAGGTTCTATTAGAATTTTCACTAGGAACGTAACAAAAATGTTGGTACAAAGCGAAAAAATAAAGTTTAATAATTTTGTTCTTCCACTCTGCTATGAGGTGTGAAAAGTATCCCTACTGACGGTACACCATACCCTTTTAGTAAGAATCTAGGAAATTATAATTTGGTGCAGGCATCCGCTAAAACTTAGTATTAAACAACGTTTACAGGGAGTGACGAAATGAAGAAGTCTCCCCCTTAACGTCCTGCACAAACAATAAGCAGAAAGCCTGAAATTAAAAAAAAACATTTTTTAAGGTATTTGTTAATTTCTTGAATATATCTTTTTTCTTTTTATAAAATCTTGGTATAAAAGGGTTTTAGAAGAAAGATATTCCGCCTTTAATGACCTATTGAATTCCATTAAGGTAGAAATCTGAAACTTGAAATCACAAAAACATCCACCAAAAAATTATTAATTAATTTATTGTAACAAATTCTTTAAAAATTATTTCATTTTCCATCCTAATACGATATATTCCGATATATAAAACTACCGGTAACGAAGTATCTGGCTTTAAAGGTCGTTTTATATATTTTTTTTTGTTATTGGCGACTGCGCCGACCGCATTCATAGTTGTCGATGATGTTGTTTCTATTAAAGTGATTACGGGTAGTTGTTGTTGATTGTAAATTGTAGAAAAAAGGTCTATTGTTGTTGTAAGTTATAGATACATCCATATTCTAGTATATGGCGTAGTTGTTTCTAGACTTTTAGAAGGGGGTATACATTGAAATGTTAATAATTTCTACAAAAATTTTGATGTGTCTTTGACAAGCTTTTCATACCTAACTACATAAAAAGATGGCGTCTTCATCGTGGATAGATCTTTGAAAACAATCGTTTATAAAAGAGTTTGTGTATTACACTCAAAAAACAAAGTTTGTAAAGTCAGCAAAAAATTTTGCTGAGTCAGCAAAATTTTAGTCAGGAGGATGCTAGCAAAAAAATTGCTAATGTCAGCAAAATCTTTTGCAGAAAATCAGCGAGCTGATTTTTAGCAACAAAATTTGTAGATTCAGCAAAAGTTTTGCTAACACTTAGTATATTACAAATAAAAAAGCGCTGGTAAAAATTAATAAATTTTTTGCTGAATTTTAGTAGACTGAAAAAAACGCAAAAAAATTGTAAAAAATTGTAATTTAGTTAAAATATTTGCTGAAAATCATAAAACATATTTTTGTGATTCTTTTAAAAATAATTTACAATAATTACGAAATATAAAAATTTTCATATTCCCACATTGACGACATGAATTAATTTAATATCTGAAAATATATAGAAATAAGTATATAAATATAACATAACAAAAATTTTCTTTCAACTACTTACATCAATGGTTGTCTTAATGATGCTATCTTTTCAATGACGAAACTGCCGAAGATAATTCTAGAAACGAAACGAAAAAATAAACAAAAACAAACGAAACGAAAAAAAAACAACCCTTTTTTTTGCAATAAGAAAAAGGAACCATACAAATCTACCTAAGATGTGTGTCTTTGTCTTTCGCTTTACTCTGTCTACATGTCTGTATATGTTTTTTTTATGGTTGATTTTTTTAATTGTCTTATTAGAGTTGTCCTTTTTAGTATCATTTTCCTCTACTACATCTTGACATGCCGCGACATCTGCTTATCAGCACAATTTTTTTTAGCAAAATTAATTAGCAAAACATTAGTATATTAGTAAAGCATAAGTATAAAACAGTTAAGTGCTGAATAAGTATAACAAAAATTTTAGCTGAAAACACGGTTTTAGCAAAAATATTTGCTAAAAAATAGTATTCCTGATTTACAAGACGTTTTACTAACTTTTCTACTAACTTATTTTTTTGAGTGTAGAATTCGCAAGTTGTTACTAGACTTTCGAATGAAAATATTTATCAATTTCAGATCTGTTCTTACTTTGTTAAGATAGGAAGGCTATGAATTTGGTTCGATTCACTATAGTGGAGTACCTGTCCACTGAGCAGTGTGAATTTAATTTCTTTCTTTAGTACACTCCACTGTGCAGAGTGGAGTACTCTTTAAATGTGAACCTAATTTAGTTTTGTTGCCCTCTATAACATATTCGAATTTTATTAGAATCGTAGAAATCCCATCAACGGTGCTTCCATAAGGTAGACTATAAATTGTCCATTACCATGGATCATATAAAGGAATAAAATATAAAAAGATATGAGAAATGAAATTGAAATTAAAAGTTAAAATGCAAAAAGATTCAGTCTGAAGTTTGTAAGTGTTTTCGATTACCCTGAGAAAGTCAAAAAAAGGTAGTTTATGTATAGACATTTCAAACACTTTGATTTTACAACAACAAATTTTTTTTCTAATAATATTAAATCTTGAAAATTATAAAATCATGGACAAAATTAAAGTATCCCATGAAAAAATAAAAAAATATAAGTTAAAAATTAGTTTTTTGCTATTTTAAGTATAAAAATCGTCAAAACTGGCATCACAGCATGCGAGAGATACCATAAACAGTACGTCACTAACTAATAGAAAAAATGTTCTAATGTGACTAACGTGACTAGCGAGGTCATTTCCAATATTTGTCGAGCATAAAAACTCCGTTTAAGCTGAATGGTATCGTGCCACATTGTTGCTTAGCCAGCTCACAAAACATTTTGCATTCTTGCAGATACTTCCGTTAGAACAACTTCCACAGAAAATAATTTTGATATATTGTCGATCCAACAAACTACCCAGAAACTATTCCAAGAAACCACTTTTCGTTCACTTAATCGTTGAATGAACATCAGCAATCCTGAAGAAACATCAACAAATTTTCGGTGAAATAATTCCAATTTCCCAAGGAGTGTTGCTAGCCAAGAAGGACATTGCTTATGGCTACTACAACAGAGGTTCGGTTTCAGCTTAAACTTGAATAGACCGTCAGCTATTTTAGTCTAGCATGCCGGCGCAAATTGGCGTTGCACACCGATGGGTTCTTCCTTGTAAGCTTCTTAAGATGGAGCGAGATGCTGTGTCTAATAATGCGCCTGACTATATCAACGTTTGCGTAAAGCTCATTATTCATTCTACTTCCGAGTCCATCATCAACGCATATTTGGCATTAAATCCTACGGATAATTTTTTTCTCGAACACTGCACCAGTAGGACGGGTAAGGTGAGCAATGTGAATAGTGTTATTTTTATCCGTCGGAAGAAAACGTTATTTCTCAATTGTCTACTAAGCCCTAAGTAACATCTATTGGCATGAGTTATTCTCCCCTGAATTTCTAAGCTGACTTCATTGTTGTTAGTAACACTGGAACATAAATAAATGAAGTTTTTGACAACTTCCAAGTTGTCATTTTCAATGGGTCTGCGCTGTTCGAGATCCTGTGACATTTTACTAATCGAAATAAAGTTCGTCCTTGTCCTCGTTCACCTTTAGATCCACAATTTTTTTCTATTTTTGCAATGACTTTACTTAATGCCCGGCCAATAATGTCAATAATTTTCGTTTCTTGCTTCAGTCGTTAACATATTGAGCAAAATTATACCTAGGTAGTTGGTGTAAGTAGTAAAACCTCCTTTCTGGTGAATAGGGCAAATTACACTGAGGTTTCAATCAACGAGCATGCATTCTTCAGAGCAAATTTTACAAAAGAGTTGGTATATGTATCTTATCAACTCTGCGCCACTGATTTTCAACAGCTCAGCGAGCGGCAAGCCATCAGCTCCAGCATCAGTTTTATTCCTTAACCACGCTATAGCTATTAGTACCTCGATCGTCTATCCATAGTCGTATATTAGCGTTTTAGATGCAGGTTTTGCAATTGCAGATTTGTTGTCTTCATTTTCAATGTGACTTGTTCTTCCATTAACTACTAGATTCCCATCACAATCTCTACAATAGGACGCCCCACATTTAAATATTTCAGTTTGACTCTTATTTTTTGAAAGAATTTCTGAATTTCATTCCCGTCGAAATGCATCTCAATTTCCTCACACTCACTCCTTTCTTGTTATCTGCGTCTGAACAGGCGTTGCTAATCCATTTTACTTCTTCCCATACCGCTGATTCGCAGCATTCTTTTCGCCTTGGGTAGCAGCTAGCTGCAGTGTTGAATATCGTTATTTCTCCGCAGTAGTGTCGCGACATTCCTTAAGCGGTGTTGTGACATTCCGAAGAAGCCTAAAGATGTTCGGAGAAAATATCTACAAAGTTTACAGATTACATTGTCAAATCCGTGTCTTTTTGAATGAATTATAGTTTTTTTGAACAAAAAATACTAGTTCCTCAATATAGGCTCCTTTTAGCTAAAACACTTTGTCGAATGTTTCTCCAATTTTTTTTATTCCTTACATACAATACGATTTTTCAAGGTCCTTAAAATAGGCATTTGCTATATCAATGATTTCAACGTTTAAGCTAAATTCCTTTAACATGAGCCATTTCTATAAGTTTGACTATAAAAAATAGTCACAAGATTCTAAAACCGTATAACATGGCGGATGACCATTTTTGCAAAAATTCACAACCATGCTTTGAAAAGCTGCCAAACCGAATCCTACTAACAGAGCTTGCTCAAAATTTGACAAGAGTCTTTTAACAAATGATTGTTGATAGGAACAGTGTTGATTTTTAAAAAAACTACAAGCAAAGTTAAAAAAGTTAAGGACCTCTTGATCCGCCCCGCTTAGACTTTTCACACTACGGATTGTAAAATTGTTAGCTCTACGATTTGGATTCAACGTTGACTGAGAATATTGCAGTCTTCGTCTAAATAGTGAATACGATTTAAATTTTGACTTAGGAGCTAATTAAGAAGTTGAATTATCGAAGAAACAGCAACTTGTGTTCAAACGATTGAACATCTTAAGAACATGACTATTTTTGAGTATAAAATTAAATTGAAAATTTTTTGAAAATGTTCATAAACTAATTCGATTCGCACAATCCACCTATTTAACTTTCTATAGCTCATACAAATTATTGTTTCTATTATTCTACTTTATTTCTCTATGCCCATAATTCCCAGTTATAGTAGACACAACAGTGTCTAAACTACGTCTATGATTAAAGATTGTATGTTATCATTGCTTGCCGTCAACGATTCAGAGCTCACTTACATATAAACACTCGAACAAACTACACACAATACCAGACCATACATTAAATTGTTTACCAGCAACAGTCTGTCAGCCAGCAAGGAAGCAAGAAAGAAAAACAACAGTCAGCTCGAAATTATATTCACTACACTCTGTATTCCAAATCGAATGAATAACAACGAACATACACTAAGCAGAGTCTAAAAAGAGTTTATACATTACATATGAATAGCCTGGTTGCCGCTTCAAGTCATGTACTCTTACAACCTTATTGAAACACAAATAGTGAGGGAATTCAGTATGGTCATTTGTACAACGATGGAAATATGAAGAGACGGTTATTTGCATTCTCTCAGCCTTGAGCAGTATTGACGATGCAAACTGTACATATATGCATCGTGTGCAAATCACTATCGTGTGCAAATCTCCCTTAGTACCTCTGTTTCAACTAAATCGGAATGTCAATATAAACCTTAGTTCTAAACGCTGGACAGTACCGTTTGAAATGTTTGTGTTTCCCAGATCCTTTAGTTATCCTTCACCTCAAGGTTCATATATTTAAGTCAAACACGTATGTGGGAGTTAACTTTAAATGTGAATTCTAGACAGTACCGTTTAAAATGTTCGTGTTTCCCAGATCCTTTATTTATCATACACACTTCGAGGTACACTGGATGAGAATCGGTTGCTATATTTAAGTCTAACTCGTATGTGAGAGTTAACTTTGAATGTCAAAATAAAGTTTAGTTCTGAACGCTGGACAGTACCGTTTAAAATGTTCCTGATTTCCAGATCCCTTAGTTATCGTGCACTCCAAGGTTCACTGGATGAGAAACGGTTGCTATATTTAAGTCTTAATCGTGTGTGAGAGTTAACTTTGCTTATGCCCGATTCGGGGTTTTAATTATCTTCAAGATTTTTCAATATTTCTTGTATTGTCACAAGATTTTCCCTACTTATTTTCGTTAATAATCACTTCAATAACTCATGTGAACAGTTTTGATCCTTAATACCACATTTATACTAGAGCCAAGAACTAGTAGTTTTTGTAAACTACGTGCATTTACTTGTCAAATTCCATATAATACCACATTTATACTAGAACCATAAACTAGTTGTTTTCAACAACTTTTAGTTCTTGATTTTAAATGTGTATGGAATTTGAGAAGTAAATACAAATATTTTTTAAACACTACTCGGTTTTTGGTTCTAGTAGTATAAATTTGAAATCAAAAATTAGAAGTTTTCAAACACCACTAGTTTTTAGTTGTAGTATAAATGACTAAAGGCTCTCAAAGGAATACTAAGTAAGATGCATCGATTTTCGTTTTAAAGTCACATTCACACTAGATAGCAAAACACATGTTTTCGCAAAACACGTATTTAAGCATTGCGATATTTTTTATAAACAAATATTTGTCAGCTTTTAGTTTACACTTTTCTGAAAAGTTTTCCAATCGTTGAAATTCCTAGTGTGTATAATATTCTGGAAAATGCCGAAATTTTTTGTATATTTTTTGTACTATTTTTTCGTAAAATTGTAGTTTTTTAATACTTTTATTAAAAACTCTTAACTAGTAAAAAGTTATTACTTAAAACATTGAATATGCGTACACAGAAAAAAATATGTTCCTACTTTTTTCAATTAAATCGATTTGTTGAAAATTGTTGAAGCTGTCAATTAAAAATTAATTGAATCAATTAAATATTTGCTTAGATTCGGAACTTGCTTGATATTTTTTTATACAATCGCTCAAAGCATATTGTTGTTGGTTTTTGTAATATTTATGTATGCATTGCTTTTTATAAATGTTTATGTAGTAGTAATAAATATTTTAAATTCATTTTAATTGGATTTTATTAACTTTCTCTAGCAGGCGTGGATAGGAAGGGAAAATGGGACAATTCCTCTCCAAAATTGAACAGAACAAAAATAATAAGAAATAATAGAAAATTTTGTAAAAACACTCTAACTCCCACCTACCCCCCACCACCCGCGCAATAACCTTTTCCAGATCTCCGCTTGGTAACCAACCCAACTTAAAATTTGTGGCTTCTTTTACATTTGGGTTTTATTTTACAATGAAAAAAAAAACAATCAATTAAAAAATTCCCAAAAAATTTAAACAATCCCCAAAATCACTCTAACTCCCCCCTCCCCCCCCCTAACCTAACCTTTTCCATATCTCCGCTTGGTATCCAGCCCAACTTAAAATTTGTGGCTTCTTTTACATTTGGGTTTTATTTTACAATGAAAAAACAATCAATTAAATAATTCGCAAAAAAAATTAAACAATCCCCAAAATCAATTTTTCGATTTTTTTGGGGGCTTTTTTCATTTTGCTGTCTGGGTGTCATTTCATTAGGGGCTATTTTTTTTAAAATTAAAAACAATATTCAATTAAATTTTAATAGATATGATTAAGACCTTAATTGAATACTACAATTTTATTTTAATTGATACTACAATTTCCTTAATAGGACCAAATTCAATTAAACTTTTAATTGAATCAACAACTATTTTAATTTAAACTCGATTTGTGTGTACATAGAAAAAACTAAAAAACTGGTTTCAATTAAAAAATTTATTGAATCAATTAATATTTTAATTGATTTTGCATCTATCGCGGCAATGCTAATATTAATGATGAAAAATTAATTTCACTTGACGTTGTATCTCTATTTCCAAGTATACCAGTTGATATAGCTCTGGATATTATTGAAGAGAAATGGGACATAATAAAAAATTACACGAAAATTGAAAAGAACCTTTTCCTACGTATTTTAAAATTCTGTATTGTAGATAACAGATATTTCAGATATGATAATAAAACATATATACAACAAAAAGGACTTCCAATGGGATCTCCAGCTTCTCCAGTTGTGGCCGATATTGTAATGGAGAAATTAATAGATACTTGTATTGAAAAACTGAATGTAAAACCAAAAATAATCACAAAATATGTTGATGATTTATTTTGTATTATTCCTGATAGTTCAGTTAATGATATTTTATCCACTTTTAACTCATTTCATGAGAATATAAGATTTACAATAGAAGAGGAATGCAATTCAAAAATTTCTTATTTAGATACATTAGTAATGAGAAAGGATGAAAATTTAGTGATAAATTGGTATCAGAAACCCACAGCATCAGGAAGAATTATAAATTATTTTTCAAAACACCCCAGAAGAATTATAATTAATACAGCAAGAAACCTAATTGAAAGGGTATTAAATATTAGCGATATTCAATTTCATAAAAGTAATATAGAAAAAATTAAACAAATTTTAGATGATAACAGTTACCCAATTCAATTGACTTGTGAATTAATAAGACAATATAAAAATAGAAATATTTTAAATACAAGAATGGTTACTGAACCTAAAATTTATAAATTTTTGACTTGTGTTCCTCTTCTATCTGAAAGAATAGAAAAATCTAAAATATATGATAATAAAAAGTATTTAGTAGCACATAGAACATGTAACACATTAGGTAAACTATACAGCAAAACAAAAGATAAAATAAACAAATTAGAAATCTCCAATTTAGTTTATAAAATACCATGCAAGGGAAATGATAATGAGATTTGTAACAAAGTATACGTAGGTACAACTAAAAATAAACTAAGAACAAGAATTGCAGGACACAAATCTGATCAGAAATACAATAAAACTACTACTGCACAAAAAACAGCATTATCATTACACTGCAGTAACTCAAATCACTATCCCGATTTTGATAATACACTAATTTTGAATACAGAAAACAATTACAGACGCAGATACACTTTAGAAATGCTTCAAATTATGAAAGTACCATTAACACAAAGAATAAACTATAAAACGGACATAGCAAATATTGCTCAGAATTACAGACATTCAGTTAATAGGAATTAAGATAATTATTAGAATGTTAAATAATATATGTTGTTATAATATTTTAGTTAAGATTTTAAATATTGTTCATTTAATTTTGTTTACTATGATGTTTTTTAAATATTTTTTATTATTGTTTTCTGGGATATTTTTATATTGACAAAAAACAAATATTTATTTCAAAATTTATTTTCCCGCCTTTTTTAAAATTTGTTATTTAAAAATTTTTAAAATTGATAAAAATTAAATTAAAATAAATTTCCCTGAAGAAGTCTCCCAATGTGGAGACGAAATATTGGAAATTAATAATTTACAATCGTTTTAACAAAAGATCTTAAGCTCGAAGAAGAATCATATATTAATTAAAATTTTTATTGAAAATTAAAAAGAAAAAGCACTATAAATAACTATCTTCCAAAGAATTATGATATTAAAAAAAAAGTGCGTGAACGACACGTTTGTATACACTGATAATTCTCCATGCATAAAAATACCAATAAATGTCGTAAAATAACACTATATTTGCTCACTTTACGAAAGTTTTTGCAGTTTTGACATTATTTTTGTATTTTTAGCATGGATTATTATGAGTGAGTATTTGTGTTTTTAGTAATGCTGTGTCTGTTTATGTATCTGTGTGTGTTTTGTTGTTTTGTTTGTAAACTACAAATGCGTTTGGTATTTAATACTGAAACTTTTCTATTTAACATACAGTATATAAAAAAATATTTCCAGAGTTATTTCTAAAATAAAATGTGTATTTATGTATTTAAAAGTCAATTAAAATATTAATTGATTCAGTTAAATATTTGTTTGGAAATAAATTTAATTTAATTCAAATCAAATCTTTTATTAGATATTTTACGTTGATAATATTTTCTGTGTATGTATGTTTTTTTTTACAATATCCGAATTTCATCGAAATCTGAAAGAACCACCCAACAGACTTCCCTTGTTAGAATTTCTAAATACATATTATTTTTCTATTTCATTCCACTACGATTTAATTCTTTTAAAATCTGACCATCAAACACCGACTGAACTGACTTGACTGTTGGTTGGTATTGTGTGTGTGGAGAGGAGGCATGTTATGAAAAATATATAAAAAAAACACAACAATATTTCAGTTGAAGTTTGGTTACGGTCGGTTATAGAACGTATGTGTGTGCTTTTTATTTTAATAAATTTATTTTAAAAAAAATATTTTGAATAAATTTAAAATATTGAAAAACAAAAACAACTTCCAAACTTAACGAAATTTTATAGTTCTTGTTATTTATTGATGTTTAAAAAAGAATGTAAAAATTATTAAATTTATACAAAATTTTTGTTTATAAATGATTAAATTTAAATTTTAACAAAAAAAAAAAAAAAAAATCTGATGAAATTGGAAATTTTAATATTGAAAAAAAAAAAAAAAAATAAATAAAATTTAATTAAAATAGATTTCTATAGAATAGAAAATAAGAGTTTTTTTTTGTTTGATATCTTGTTTTGATATTGTGTTGTTATTATTATTTTTTTTTTTAATAAATTAATAAATTTTTGTATTGTGCATTTTATGTGTATTATTTGTTGTTCCAAAAATACTGCAAAAAAAAATGTGCAAAAAAAAAAAAAAAAAAAATATATAAATTTTGAGACAAAATAAAAAAAAAACAGCCGTATAACAGTTTTGTTGTTGTTGTTAATGGTTGTTTTTTTGGGTGATGGAATATTTTTTTTTTGTTTTTGGTAAACAACATTTAAGTTCCACCAAAATATTGGATTTTTTTTCGTATTTTAGTGCAAAGATAAGCAAAAAAAAAACAAAAACATAAATAATAAAAAATAAAAAAAAAAAATGCAAAAAACAATAAAGTATATTTAAAGAATTAAAAAACAAATGAAAGAGTTTCAATAAATTAAAATTGTGTTATATAGAATCTTGTTAGTAATTATATTGTTCTTTTAAAATCAACAATGATTAAAATTTAAATAATATGGACTGTCAATTGCCGGCTTGAAGTTTTACTAATGTAATCAACAACTAGAAATCTATCTGTCAAAATGACAAGTAATAGCATTAACAACATTGATAATGTTTTGTTTTTTTTTTGTTTTGTTACAATTTTGTCTTGGTGAAAAAATGATTAATTTCTTGTTAATGCCGAAAATTCTGTTCAATACCGCGAAGTTTTTTCGCTATCTGTTTAACCCTCTAATCGGTAAATTTTAAACGCCAAATAAGTGTTTTATAATTAGGGTTTTTTATTTCCCGGACTTTTTGGTTTGGGATTTTTTTTAAATTTCCCGTTATTCCGGGGTTTTCCGCTCATTAGAAAATATTTAAATTTGATATAATTTGTAATTGAAAAATTCGGACTTTCATTATAAACATATATTTAATAACGGTTCCAGCGCGGATCCAGCTTTTCCATTTGGTGGCGGAACTTTTTTGATAGAAATTTTTTTTCATATGTCAAAAAAATATTTTTTATTCGGTATTCTGCATAATAGGTATGCTTCCTCAATTTGTCAAGCCTCTACCATTATGTAAGCCTAAGAGAGCGGTGCCAAAATTAACCGACCTAACAAAGAACACAACAACAAATTTGGGAACATTTTCTTTATTTCTCCACATAATCTCCTTTTAGCTCGTTACACTTTTCCCAGTGATATTCAATAGCTTCGATACCCTGTTTATTAGGCCGGGTCGATTTGTATGGAGGCAAAAAAATCGCTCAACGTTCAAGGAAAATCGTATTCTAGGGATCAAAATAAGAAACTTTGCCTCTAAAACGAATTCTGATGTCCCGACTTTTGAAAAAGCCCACTTTGATATTTCAGAAAGTAGGAGGGATCTCTCCAAGATTATGGGAGATACTTCTTCTCCGGGAGACGCGCTAGCAGATTAATGAATAAATCATCATTCTAGGGGTTGAAATTTAAGTTAAAAGAGGGCCTTTTTAGCTGTGTTGTTTTAGCTAAATGTACAAATCTCGGGATAGAGATATTTTAGAAAGTAGGAGGAGTCTTTCCAAGATTAGGGTCTCTATTTCATCTCCGGAAGAAATACAGTATAAATATTTTCGATTGGGTTGGATTCGATTGGGGCACTCTGAATGGGTCAAAGTGGGATTTTTCAAAATTTCACCCTACGGGTCAAAAGTCGGGACATCAGAATTCGTTTTAGAGGTATGGCTCCTTCGGCAAAGTTTCTTATTTTGATCCCCAGAATACGATTTTCCTTGAACGTTGAGCGATTTTTAAGTCGACCCGCCCCTACTGTTTATAGTATGAAAAGTCCAGCTCCTTATTTGTTGGTAAATCTTTTAATACTGAGTCATTATTTCAAGCTTGAAAATAGAAAATTATCCAAGAGAGCTAAATCTGGCGAATAATGTGCGTGATGAGGCAATGCGAACTTTAATTCATTGATTTTGGCCACCATCTTCACGACGCTGTTTTTGTTCTATTGTGAGCAAACGCGTTACCCATCTTGTGCACAGCTTTCTCATCTCCAAATTTTCGGTCAATATGCGATGTATAGCACTTTCAGAAATACTTATCATTACAGCCAGCTCACGCACCTTCAGTCGACGAGCATCCAATACCAGTTTGTGGATTTTCTGAACCGTTTCTGGCGGGGACACCTCAATCGATCTATTAATACGGTGTTCGTCTTGCCAGGTCGTACGGCCTCGTTTAAACTCTGCCACCCAATATTTTATAGACGTAACCGTTGGAGCAAACACCCCCAGAGTAGTATTGATAGTCCACATGGTTTTAATGGCAATTGCAGAGACCTACACAAAGAACCACGATATTTCTCTAAAATATATTTCGGACGCAGTTTGATGGGTTTTAATGGTTTGTGCGCTTTTTGTTTCGACCGTATGGTTGATTTTGGCATTTCCAAGCACCAGAATGAATTCTTCTAAGTACATTACAATATAAGAAGATAAATTGGTGCCATTTATTGAAAATATCAACGAAGAAAAATTCAATTCATTATTTTTTTCAATTAAATCGGTTTGTTGAAAATTTTAAAAACTGTCAATTAAAAATTAATTGAATCAATTAAATATTTGCTCCAATTCGGAACTTGCTTGCCATATTTTTATATTACCGCTCAAAAGCAAACATCAACACATTGTTGTTGTTTTTGTAATATTGATATAGTTGTTTTTTGTAAATGTTTATGTTTAGTGGTATTAGTAATAAATATTTTAAATTTATTTCAATTAGATTAGATATTAATTCTTATTAGGTTTATTACCTTATTAAATTGAATAATTTCGTTTCAGTTGTTTAAATCTGAATATTTATTTATTCTAAAACATTACCATAAAATTGATAATGTAATTTTTAAAGTTGATAATGTAATTTAATTTTTTTTTAAACACAAAGAAAATGCAAAAACTAAATTAAAAATTGTTTTAAACAAACAAAAAATACTCTGATTTTAACACAAGGGCTAATTTCTGCGAAGAAAAAATCCAAAAAAATTTCCCATAACCCCCTACGCTTTAATAGAAAATAGAAAGAAAAAATCTAATTTCTGTATGAATTTGTTCACATAAGTATAAATAAATCTGCTAACTAAATGAGAATTTCATGTCGGTTTAAATTCAATGTTATAAAATTCAAGCTGTTAAAAACATTTGGTATGGCAACAACACTTCTATAAAAAAAAACATTGGGTATGGCAACAACAATTTTTTTTTTTGGTTTTTGGGAAATATTGATAACTTTTTAATCAAATGAGTTATTATTTAATTGAAAAATAATTCAATTAAAGAGCTATCAATTTCTAATTGAATTAGCAATTTTCGTTGTTGGGGGAATTTCAGCAATTAAAGTTATTGCATCGGTGGTTTTCGTTATTGAAATGGGTTTTTATTTTTTTGTGTGTACATGTTAGTCGTGAGACGATGGAATGGCTATTATCAAAAAATATAAGAGTATTGGAATTAGTGTTCGACCGAACAGTTCGGCCAAAAAACTATATTTTGTCGGTTTTTTTTGATATCTAGAGGCAATGATGACAAATTTTGGTATTGAAAACATGTTTGTTGAGCCGATTTAATTCGATTTTGTGTATAAAATTTAAGAGAAAAGCCGAAGTTTAGCTATAAAGTTAAAAGTTCGGCCGCCGAACTATTTTCAATTTGGCCGAACTTTCTGAGGTCGAACAGTGGATTCATTGCTTAATAAAAAAATAAAAAATAAATTTGACACTCAAAATATCATCTAATCAGCCCAATAAACATTTTTCCATCCGACAAATTTGTCCATAATGCTTTAAAACAGGAGTGCCCAAAAGTTCCTTATGGAAGAGCAAACACCAATACATTTAAAGAAAAACTAATTTTTATTCAATATTTTTTGTTGTAAAAACCAATCCATACAAAGAAAAAAGAAAAAAATATTTCAATGTTTACCAGCAAAGCATACGAAAGTGTTGTTGCTTTGCGCTTGCGTGTATAAAGTGAAGAACGACAAAAAAACTAATAAGACAAAGTTGTTTGTGTATTTCGTATTGCTAGTGCTGAGCGCTCTATATGTGTATTAAAACACACAGCCTATAGCTAAGTGTTTTTACAAAAACAATTGAGTACCAAGCGCATAGGCCGTGGGCACCCCTGCTTTAAAATACCGAATACAGACCAAATGCATTTTCTGGCCGAACTGTTCGTTCGGACACTAATTGGAATGTTCTCCGGATAAAACCCCCATTGAGAATATTTGGGAAGTATTAACATGTCGAGTTTACACAGAATCAGTTATTGAACTTCTAATAAATCTGGTAAAAAGTATGTCTGATCGAATTTTCTAGTTGATTCAAAAAGAGAAGGCCCACGCGTTATTAAAACTGCTGCTCTAAAATATTTTGCTTAAATTTTTGTAAGTTTTTATATTTTAAGTGTAATTATAGTTATGAAACACTAATTGATTTTGTTATTCCTTTTTAAATTGTAAAATAAAAAATAAACTAATTTGTTTTTTATTTTAATTATTATTAATATTCCAATGGTTTTATATTTATACATTTTTTTTAACTTACGAAATTTAGAGTTTTGCAACGCAGTGTAGAAACGAAGTTTACAAAAAATTTAGTAAAGTGGGATAATATGCCTATTTTTTCTACAAACTTTTTTTATTTGAGTCTACATAAGAGAGAAATCACATAGAGATAAATCCCAAATTATCAACTCTACACAGAGAGAGAATTTTGTTAGACAAAAAATAATGAAATCATTCAATAAATTAATGAAACTATTCTTCACAAAATAAGGGAACATTTTTTTAAAATTAAGGAAACGCGTCATTCGTTTTCTGAAACCAGTATTTTCAAGAAACTTCTTCATTGAGTGTATGAAACTTTAATAAATATCATGCTATTTTTCATACAATTTTATGAAAACTTGCACTAACTTAATGAAATGTTTTTAACGTTTTCTTGTAAATAAAATTTTGACTATGCGATAAGTTGTTGAATACATATTCTTAAAACGAATTTATTTAGGTCGTTTAAAAGTAAAAATCTTTAAGAAAATTTTAATTAAAACAAATATTTAATTAAAATAAAATAACTTTAAATTAAAAAAAATAATTTTAGATTTATTTATGATTTCAATTAATATAAAATTTTGTGCTTTAAAATGTTTATCCTATTTTTCCAAAATATAATATTTATTAAATCAACATACACACATAATGTATAAACTAAACAAAACATAAAATATAATAAATTTAAATAAAGTGTTGACAAATTTATGTAAATAGTTTGTCTTGAAAAGATTTTGTATTATTGTGCTGTGTTCTAAATTTCTTCATTTTTATGTGATGATTAAAAATTTTTTTTCAAAAAAAAAAAAAAATAAATTAATAAAATAAATAAAAAAAATACATATTTAAAAAAATATGAGTATATTTATAAATAACTACACATATGTACATTCAACAAATATATTTTTATCAAAAATATAAATAAGTTCTAATCACCAAAAATATACTACAACAAAAAAATTTAAATACGACCAAGAAAGTCACTTAATCAATTCAAGAATAAATTTTAGCTCAAGGCGGTAAGTTTTAAAATTTATTTTTTTTTTATTATGCGTTTATTCATGTTTGTTTGATAATCTTGTTAGTAATTTGTCAATAAAGTTTAACTATAATTTGTTCATTTTTACACCTCATGTCTATTGCGTTTTTTGACTGTCCGTTAAATAAAAAGAAACGAGACGTTTAAATTTGATATAAGAAAGATATTAATTGCACATAATTTTTTTAAAAAAAACATATTCTTTAATAGGACTATACTGTTTGAATATTTTGAATATTCAATTCCTCTTTTCACACCAATTTGCAATAATTTTATGTCATGATTTATTGATAAAGAAGCTAAAATGTTCGTTAACCATTGAACAGTAACAACATGGCACCCAACGAAGGGCACAAAAATATTTAAACTTCACTAACACAAAAAAAAATATTTCCCTAGTCTTTTCAATTAAATTAGTTTGCTGAAAATTTTAAAAGCTTTCAATTAAAAATTAATTGAATCAATTAAATATTTGCTCAAATTCGGAACTTGCTTGCCATATTTTTATATTATCGCTCAAAAGCAAACATCAACACATTGTTGTTGTTTTTGTAATATTGATGTAGTTGTTTTTTGTAAATGTTTATGTTTAGTGGTATTAGTAATAAATATTTTAAATTCATTTTAATTCGATTAGATATTAATTCTTATTAGGTTTATTACTTTATTAAGTTGAATAATTTAGTTTCAGTTGTTTAAATTTGAATATTTTTATATTTTAAAACATTGTCATCAAATTGATAATGTTATTTTTTAAGTTTAATTTCGTTTAATAAACATTTTTTTATACAAAGAAAATGCAAAATATAAATTAATAATTAGTTAACACAGAGAAAAAAATATAATAATTAATTCGACAAAAAAAATCCAAAAAAAAATGTTTGCCATAGTCCCTACGCTTCAATAGAAAGAACTAATCACTTAATTCACTTTTAAATCAAATGAGTTATTATTTAATTACAATTACAGAGCTATCAATTTCTAATTGAATTAACAATTTTCGTTGTTGGCGGAATGTTAACAATTAAAATTATTGATTCGGTGGTTTTTGTGATTGAAATTGTTTTTTTTTTTTTTTTTTTTTTTTTTTTATTAATTAATAATCATATAATTACAAATTATATACTATTACCCTAACCGAGCACTAGCTACTATGACCTTCGGCGCGTTGTAGCGAAAACAGACCAGTGCCTCTGGTGGGAATCGAACCCACGACCCCCGCACTGATAAGCCAGCACGCAACCAACTAGCCTACCGGGGCGCACTAAAAAATGGGTTATAATTTTGTGTGTGTAAAAGCTTTCCTGAAAGCACATCTATATGAGATAGAAATTTAGTAGAGTTTTAAATTTGTCATCTCTAATATTATTGACAGGGTTTTTCTATAAAATTTAAAGTTTCTAATAGTGAATTTTCATTGTTGATCTATAAATTGTGTGTGAGATGTTGCTTAATTCGGTTAATTTTTTCCATATTAACAGAAAAAGTTTCTGATAGAAAACCTTTGGTAAATCTATTACAAAAAGCAGGTGTCATATGGGCTTAAATGTCCTATGCTTGTTTGAAACGTTTTTAATTTGGTTAAGATGGGTGCGATGAGTTTCAATTACAAATTAACCAAATTAATAGAGATGGAATTTTACGAAAGTTGACTTTAGCTAAATATGAGTACTTTAATGCAGTGATGCATTTTGGGTTTTTTTATTTGGGTCAAATTGACAATTTAAAAGGGCCAAATTACCATTGATAGGGCCACAAGAATGATAAAGTTAGTACTATAGTACTTTTTTGGTACTATTTGATCCGGAAAAGTACCATGGTACTCCAATTTTATTTAATTTTAATTGTGAAAGACGTGGTAGAGAAGAATGTGTATTTTCTAAAAATCATAACTACATTGTAAATTTTTCAATTTTCCTGAATCAGACTGCGCAGTTTCTGGTATTGAACCTTCGTCAGTGACCCTGTTTTTTGAATAATGTAAATTTGTTATGTTTTTATTTGTTCGATTGCGTCTATATGAAATTTTCTGTGAAATCACTGACCGTGGTATAGATAAACTGATTTATAATGCCACATGCACTCTCACCACACGTTAGACAGAGCGCTTTAGCGCACTGATCTATCGTCAGGTCGAGTTTTGTTGTGATTAAAACTAGTTTTATTCAATACACAGTGTTTTTGTTTTTGCATACATAATCTCAGAAGTACAACTCCAACAACACAACAGTTCTATTTTTAGAAACTTCAGAGAAACTTCAAGATTCAACATTTAATTCAATTACCCATTCATAAATTAACATTTATCAAATGTATTTATTTGGATCCAATCGTTGTAAATGGAATTGATTAAAGATGATTTTATTTGAGTTCGAGTAAAAAAAAAGTGTTCGAAAAGTGAAAAATAAATATCTTAAAAAAGTACAATTGAAAAAAGGCCATTGCCAACATCTTCAAATTTGCATTGCGATTCTAAAATCGAATGAGTAATGAAAAAGATTTCCTTGCAAAAAAATGTGAATTTAAGAAATAGTCTGATAATTTTTATAAATTCTGTAACTAAAATCAACTAAATTTTGTTTTTATATACAAATAAATTTTAAAAACGTTAATTTATAATAAAAACTTGTATTTAGTGCTATGAGGGTCGAAAAAGTACTATTTTTTATGCTGGCTGGTACTATTTGAAAATCCCATTTATCATCCCTGTAGGGCCATATTTTTTTAAAAAATTCGATTATTAAATTTTTACTAAAATAAGAATAATATTAATTTGTTAATTAGAGTTCGTCATTTTAATGCTTTTTTAAAAATGCAAGACAAACCAATCTGACAATAAAGTTTAACATATTTTATGAATTCTCATAAATTATTTCCGCTCTTGCGATAACATAACATTTTTAAAAAGCCTCCAAAAACACATTTTTTTAATAAACAATGAATTGCGGCACTTCTTTTAAAAATTTGGACAAATATAAAAAGATTTAAAAATGTTATCGTCCTGCGTTCAAAAATTTTAAAACCTGACCTCCTGGTACGAAAATATATGATTTTGAATGCGATAAAAAATTAAACAACTCCCCGTTTTTCATTCTCTAAGGAACTAGCATATGCTCTCATCGAATAAAAAAAATCAGGCAAATTTCATACAAGTCTGAACTAAACGGTTTAAAGTAGTTAGTTCAATTTTGAGCTGAAAGGGCCAAAATATATAAGAAAGTCCCACAGGGCCATCAAGCAGTCAAAAGTGCCACAACTGGCCCTATTGTGCCAAGTTTTGCAACACTGCTTTAATGTATTTTCCTACAATCGCTCAATGCCTTAGTTCAACTTCGGTGAATATAGTTAGGGCTTAAGTGTTGTATATGTTGTGTAGTAAAAATAGAGATGGTAAAATTTTATTTTCAATTTGACGAAAATTTTGGGGGGTTTTTGGTTTACGCTTTCACTCTCTTAGCACACTAAACATAGTAAACTAAACATAGGTACAAATGTTGTATCGTGCTAAATATAAATAAAATTTACCATCTCTATTTTCGAAACGACTATACAACATTTAGTTCACCCCTTGTGAACAACCTTATTATATATATATTTTTTTTTATTTTAAACCATATTTTTTGTTTTTCAACCATTAAAAAGTACATTCAAACCCAGGAATGGTCAAAAAGTTTTGAATATTTTTTTGCAAAAAAAAAAAAAACATTTATTTATAATAACTAGTGTCCGACCAAACAGTTCGGCCAGAAAATGCATTTCATCTGTATTCGGTATTTTAAAGCATTATGGACAAATTTGGCAAATTTGAAGAAAAGTTCAGCCAAATTGAAAATAGTTCGGCGGCCGAACTTTTAACTTTATAGTTAAACTTCGGCTTTTCTCTTAAATTTTATACACAAAATCAACAAACATGTTAAGCAATGAATTCACTGTTTGGCCTTAGAAAGTTCAGCCAAATTGAAAATAGTTTGGCGGACGAACTTTTAACTTTATAGCTAAACTTCGCCTTTTCTCTTAAATTTTATACACAAAATCAAATTAAATCGTCTCAACAAACATGATAAGCAATGAATTCACTGTTCGGCCTCAGAAAGTTCAGCCAAATTGAAAATGGTTCGGCGGTCGAACTTTTAACTTTATAGCTAAACTTTGGCTTTTCTCTTAAATTTTATAAACAAAATCGAATTAAATCGTCTCAACAAACATGTTTCCAATACCAAAATTTGTCATCATTGCCTCTAGATATCAAAAAACCGACAAAATATAGTTTTATGGCCGAACTGTTCGGTCGGACACTTATAATAACTGTAATACAGCGTTCAGACTACATAGCAAGACACGTGTTTTGCCAAAAACAGTCGAAAAGAATAAAGAACCGTTGCAATAGAATAAAGAGTTTAAATAAGTGCTTTGGCAAAACATGTGTTTTGCTGTCTAGTGTAAATGTGGCTTAACGGAAATAAATAAATGACAATATTCCGTTTTTGTGTTTAAATTTTTATGAAACTTTTAATAAATGCAAATAATAAAAGAAACTAAAAAAAAAATCGGTAAATGGTAGTAAATTGTTTTGAACAAATGTATACAAAAGTTGAAATAAATATTTATTTCAAAAATAAAAGCATGTTTCTTTATTTTTAACTTAACTGAAAACTTTTTTATTAAACTACAAAAATAAACTACATAATATTCTAAGTGTATTGTCTACACAAATTTATATCCCAATAATAAAGTCTCTATCTGTCTGTCAGCTATATTTTTAACAAAATACACTGTATCCCTGTGTAATTTTTTAAGCTCTTTACTAAATACGAAATTTATGTTCAATTTTCTTCCGTTTTTGTGTTTTCTTCTTTTGTAATTCTCTTTTTTTTTTTAATTGAATTTATGAAATTCTTTGCGTGACCTTGGTTAACATTAAACGGATTAGATGTTTTGAGTATGGGTAGGAAACACAACAAGTAGTATGAAGTAGTTACACAGAGAAAAAACTCATAGATAATTCAATTATTATTTCATAATTAAATTAATATCTTATTTTTATACAAACATATTGAAATTAAGTATGAATGTTATTAAAGTAAATATGATTCTAGTTAAAATAGACTTTTTCGTATTTGAAATAGTATTTCAACATATACAGTGGGGAGCACTACACCTAAAGATTCAGGCCGAAAACTGTTTGACACTAGAACTAAATTATACTTTTCTAAAGGTACAAGGTACGCTGAATCCAAATCTGGCCTTAGATTCACTCTCCGACATCAGGCGTTCGAGCTATATTAACGAGAAAAGTGTATTTTTTGATCAAAATGCTCCGATTTTTGACCTTCCTGGAAATACATTTTTCATAATACTTGTAACGTCACCTGAACAAACTACTCTTACCACTTTTTTTTTTCAGTTTTTCAGTTTTTAAGATAACTTATTTCCTTACGACATTCTTGTAAATTGAAATTGAGGTTGTAACAGCAATTTTTAAGTCCCGCAATGCAAAATTTTAAAAAATTCAAATTTATTATCAAGTTCAACCGACGATAATGTCGTAAGGAAATATGTTAATTTAAAAATTGAAAAACTGAAAAAAAATGATAAGAGTAGTTTGTTCAGGTGACGTTACAAGTATTACGAAAAATGTATTTCCAGGAAGGTCAAAAATCGCAGCATTTTGATCAAAAAATACAATTTTCTCGTTAATATACAGTTAAATTACAAAAGAAATATATTTTTGGACTTTTCTGTCTGTTATTCAATAAACAAATTAAGAAAAAAAAACCGGCATTCGGTAATATTTAAAATATTCAGTTAAAATTTTCTATTTTAAACAAAAATTTTTTTTATATTATATTGAGTATTGAAATAAACGAATATAATCTATTGTTTTTTACCGATTTTATCAATTAATTTTTAAATAATTGAAAAAAAAACTAAAAAATACAATTGTTTTAAACAAAAAGTAAGTAGTAATTTTTTTAACTGATTTTCAATTAATTTAATGTGTATTTTCAGTACACTGAGAGAATTATCTTCACAACAGTAATGAATTTCTTTATAGATTTAATGATATTTTCATTAAACTCGTACATTGAAACTTTTTATAGAATCTATGAAACATGTTTTGTTAAAGTCAATGTTTATGAAATGTTTGTAGAATTAATGAAAAGCTTCATAAAACTAATGCATCATTCCGACAATGAGGCGATAATAGAATTTATGAAAAAGTTTCATACATTTTTTTTTATATTAATAAGTTCTTTGAAAATGAAAATTATTCAAGTTCGAGGCCATACTATATATTTCTTTATTAGGAAATTGTCCTAACAAATAATCTATAGAGTTTTTTGTTTTCAAATTTATTATTTGACCCTTTCAGGAATGTGTTGATAGATCTATTTCGGGAATTTTCTAGGTTCCCATCATCAGAACACGTTTTGAAAGCGGTAATAATCCCATGCCAAACATCAAACATTCATATAAACTAGTTTACTCACTACATGAGAACTAATATATGAACTTGAAGTTAAAGATTGTAACCATTGATCAAAAAATAAATTGAAAACACATTCCTGAAAGGGTCGAATAATAAATTTAAAAACAAAAACTCTATAGATTATTTGTTAGGACAATATCCTAATAAAGAAATATAGAGTATGGCCTCGAACTTGAATAATTTTCATTTTCAATGCACAATTAAAGGTCAAAAAAAAACATAATTTTTATTTTTAATAAAATTTATAACAAACTTGTATAAAAGACAAAGTACCGTCTAGTTTACTCCCCCTGTGTTGTTTATAAATTAAACAAAATATAAAAAGGAGAGAAAAACAGAAACGTGTATTGGACTTTGCACATAACAAACAAGTTTTCAATTTATTTTTTGATCAATGGTTATAATCTTTAACTTCAAGCTCATATATTAGTTCTCATGTAGTGAGTAAACTAGTTTATATGAATGTTTGATGTATGGCATGGGATTGTTACCGCTATCAAAACGCGTTCTGATGATGGGAACCTAGAAAATTCCCGAAATAGATCTATCAACACATTCCTGAAAGTGGTCAATTAATAAATTTGAAAACAAAAAACTCTATAGATTATTTGTTAGGACAATATCCTAATAAAGAAATATAGAGTATGGCCTCGAACTTGAATAATAAAAATTATAACAAACTTAATTAATAAGTTCTTTGAATTAATAAAACTCTTCATGAATGTCTTGAATAATACATTGGAACTAAGCCAATTTGCTGGAAGACCAAAATTAATATAAGGTTACATTGAAATAATAAAGCATTTCATAAAATATTTTTAAATAAATCTCAAAACTAAAGTTTGAAATTTATGAAAATTATTGAAATTTTATGAAAAAATAAAAAAAAAAATAATTCATTGAAATAATTTCATAGCTCTAAAGAAAATTTTCATTAAATTCATGAAGAGATAATTTATAAAATTGAATGATTTTTTTTTAAGGAAACTATGAAAAAAAAAAATGTGATGACAAATTTAATAAAATTTCTTGGATATCATGAAATTCTTCATTGAATCGACGAAAAAAATGCTATGACATTGTTGCATTAATGACATAAAGGATAATTCTTTCAGTGTAGTCTTTACGTAGAAAATATTGTGAGTGTACTTGATTTTCTAATGCATTTTTTTCATATGTTGCTAAGTAAATAAATTAAGTTGACAGCTGTAATATAAACAAAACAGAAAGAAAATAATAAAGCAGAAAATAAAAATAAATATACGATATAGAACTTAAATAAATAAACAAAAATCGCAATAAATGTTGATATGTAAAAAAAAAGAATTTCAATTTTATATGTATATTAAAGTTCGTCAGAAAAGTATAAAGTTTTTTTATTTTTTGGATATCATCAGTTTTTAAAATGTTTTTTTTTTTTTAAATTCCAACTCATTCTACTGGCGTGTGGCAGCCAGAAAAGTTGATTTAGGGGCCATTTTAATACAGAGCAAAAAGAGCTGTATTTATATGAAATTTGATTTAACCTTTCGATTCTACACTACAAATTATTAAAAAAAAAACTATTTTCCCCGAAATCAAAAAGCAAAATTTTTCAAAAAACTTATAAAGTACTTTTTTATTACACAGAAAAAATTATGGGCCAAAAATATCTAATCGACTGTTTGAATATCAATGGCAATTTAAACAATTTTTTTAATTGATTTAATTAAAAAAATTATTGAATTTTCTAATATATCCATACAGTGTTGACAAAATTAAAAATTTGGCAAACTATTTTTTTTTATTTTATTTAGATTAAATAATAAAAGAAAGGTTTAATTATATCAATATATTATTTAATTTGTAAATAAAAAGAAAAAAACATCGCAAATGATTAACTTTTAATAAGTTGAATAGTTTACCGATTTCAAATACACGCAAAATCGTAGTTATTTCACTAGAGTTTGCAACACTCATTTTTTTGAGATATTCGTGTACGCACGAAAACTTAATTTAGTTTCGTGTTTTATCTATGGTAATAAAAGTGCATCGAAAAAGAACAATTAAACTATTATTTTTGTAAATAATTAAATTTTCAACAAGTATAAGTGTCATTAAACTATCATTTTAAAGTTGTGTGTGATTTTTTTAATAAAGCAATTCAATTACAAGAAAAAGTTCAAGACAAGACAAGCAAAACAAAAATTTTGTCTTTACTTTTATTTGTTTTCTTATAATACATTTTTATATTAAAAAGCTTTAATTTTATTATAAATAAAATGTCAATTTAATTTACAAACCTACATTTCTTTTTTTATTTAATGGGGGGCATATAACAAAAATAAGAAAATACGAGTTTTTCAATTAAAACTACCATTGTTTTCTTCTCAAGTTTCAATTAAAGTTTTAATCAATTTAACGTAACTTTTTAGTTGAGGTTGTAAAGAAAAACAATAACTCTTTTAATTGATATTATTATTATTTTAATTGAAAGAGTTTTAATAAACTGTCTGCAAATATTTTTAGTTAATACTATGGTGCAAACATTTTCGCCTTATGGTAACCCAGTTAAAAGTTTTTAAAATGTTGTCTTTACTAAAATGAAATATTTTATTTATTAACAACTTTTTAACAGGCCGCGATATATCAAAAATGTCATTTTTCTTAGCTCAAAATACTTTTTCATTGTGTGTGCTAAAAAAAATTTTTGTATTATTTTTTACAATATTGAGAGCTTAATAAATTTTTTGTACCATTATTCTCAGTTGGTAGTTAATTTTTATTGTGTGTGATTAAAAAAATTATTTTTTAAAATTTTTTAAAAAACAGAGTTTTCCATCCACTCTATTGACTAAACTGTGCACTTTAAAAACTGGGAAAAGTTCGTTTTTTTTTTAATTTTTGGCGTAGAATCGAACGTCAGGTTCAAATAACGGAATTTTTTTATTGATGCAAAAACCCTTTAAAAAGTGATGATATCCCAAAATCAAATTTTTGTGACGAACGCTTATGTATATAAATAAATATTTACATACTAGTAGAAGCCGTGAATACGTTAAAAATTGACAAAAACCATTTAAACTAACAACGATATGAGAAAAACTTCTAAAGCTGGAAAAATGTACACTCAGGGAAAAAATTTCATCATATTTATGAAAAACTTCATAAATTTTCGTCCAATGTAATACTTTATAAATATGATGAACTGATTACAGGTAATCCTCCTATCAGAAAATGCTATACATAATAAATACAGAATAAAAAAAAACATCGGAAGGTTATTTTTGCGCCACCTTATATATATTATAAAGAAATTTCATTACTTTTTATGAAATGCTTCATAAATGTTATTAAATATTTCGTAAATATGATGAAGCAGTTTCATAAGTTTTTAGCAAAGTATTATAAATTTGTATGAAATGCTTCATAAATATTATAAGAACACAATAAATCATAAAGGGTCCGCCAAATAACTTTTTTTTTTTTTTGAAAATGCTATAAAAAAAAACTACTGAATATTTTTTCAAATTTCTTTTTTTATTTGAAAGTACAATCCTTCCGGTTAATAATGGAAAATAATTTCATTCAAATGGCTGCCTCGGCTGGCCATACAGTAGCCTACACGATCGGTCCAATTTTTAAGCACATTATCGATTGTGTGCAGCTGTATTTCCTCCTCTTCAATTTTTGTGAACAAAAATTCGTTCAACATGGCCCGATAACGATCGCCATTGACTGTAACGGCCACTCCTTGCTCATTTTCGAAGAAAAATGGCCCAATTATGCCTCTGGACCAAAATCCGCACCAAACAGTGACTCGTTTTGGGTGTATCGACACACATTCTGCAACATTACCATAATTTTCAAAGTAATGGCGCAATGTTTCCCCAGCGTTGTTCAAGCGTATACACAACCACATTCGTTCAGCGGAAGGATAAAACTAATTATCTGTCAAATCAGACATGAGCTAAGTGTTACCATTCAAGAAATAAGCACTAGTTGAAAAAAAACTTTAGATGGCGGACCCTTTATTTAATTGATGTTTCAGAATTTCAAATATGTAATGTCTAATAGTTCTTGAGTTTTAAATTAGTATAAATTGCAAATTATATTTCCTAAGTTTCAAATAAAAAATTCAATAAAAAGCTAAAGTTTACTTTAACAAAGTTTGTGCTACTTTTTTATGAAATGATGAAGGTCTATAACACATTTGTCATACATTTGTATGAAACTCTTCATTCATATTTATGAAAACTTCATAAATATGATGAACAATTGATGACAAACGATTTATGAAACAATATCATCAATATGATGAAACTTTAACATTTTTTTAGTCTGCGAAATCTTAAAAGGGTGTACTTAACCAGTTCAACAACACATACTAGGTCGGCATTGAAGTATGTATGTATATTGATGCTGGTGCCATTTTGTAGCACCATGTAATTGTAAAAGGTAAATCGTTGGGCGCCAATTGAAGTTTTGTTATATATTTGAGTTTTTGAATGTTCAGTTTAAATTAAGTATGGATAACAAGCCTAAAGCCGGAAAAGGATACATTTTTGAAAATCTTGTTGACAATATTAAGTATGTGCGCCAAGTGATATTAAAACGTGTCAAAAAATATTGTAATCAATTGTCAAAGCGAAACCATAAATATTGATTTAAAACTTTAAATGAAATTTAAATTCCCGTACACTTTTTGAAGTTAGTTTATAATACCTAAGTAATATACACATGAAACGAATGAACAAACAAAATAACAAATAAGGTGACTGAACTTGTTGAACCTTAAACAAATGTTGCACAAATAGCAACAGCAACTACAACGTATATTTTCTAATTTTTTTTTTTTAGCGTAACACAAACTCAAGACTTACAAGTTTAAAAAAACTAAAATAAAACTAAAGTTTTGGCAGCAGCAGAAAAAAAGTGCACTTGAGTGCAATAGTAGTGTTTTTTTTTGCTTAGTTTTGGTTTGAACTTAAAAAAATAGCGAAAAATTTAATTTGGAAAAAAATCTTTAATACAAGATTTACACAAATTTAAAATTTAGTTTATATTGAAGTTTTCTTTCTTTGTAATTTTTTTTGTGGATTTGTTTTACAGAGCACCCTTGATTACAAATATTGAAATATAGGATTTCACAGAAACCTAATCTAACTAAATAATAAAGGGTCTGCCATGTAACGTTTTTTTTCAACTAGTTCTTATTTCGTGAATGGTAACACTTAGCTCATGTCTGATTTGACAGATAATTAGTTTTATCTTTCCGCTGAACGAATATGGTCCGTATGTTCTTTATCTTGTGAAAAAAGTGAAAGAAACTGGCATCCTCATCGATAAACCAAAGCGTGAAAAGCCAAAAACAGTGCGTACACCCGTGAATATTGCTGCTGTGGCAGAAAGTGTGCGTGAAGCGCCATCAACATCAATTCACCGTCGTTCTCAACAATTGAACATTTCGGAGACATCATTGAGACGAATTTTGCATAAAGACCTTGGTATGACGCCATACAAAGTCCAATTGGTTCAGGAGTTCAAAAAAAAAAGTTATTTGGCGGACCCTTTACTATTTATATAAAAGATATCTTAGAGATTTTAAACAGATTAGTATACTGAAATAAAAAGTCTGAAAAAGTTACAGAAAAATCTGCAATTTGTTCAGAAAATTTTCTAATATTAGGTTAGCATATCGTTTTGCTAATTGTAGCAAAACGTGACTGTCACTTTTTAGTAAAGTAAAAGTAGTAAAAAAAAATTAGTAAAATTTACTAAAATTTAGTAAAATTTTAGTAAACTCTTAATCGTTTTGCTAAAATCTACCAAATTATGTACTAAATATTAGTGAAATTAATTTGGTATAAACATTAGTAAAAATTACTAATAATTAGTAAAACTTTTGCAAAATAAAAATGGATAATAAAACTGTTGAAATCAGATAACAATTTTTACTAAATATTAGTAAACATTATCCTTATTACTTTTTCTACAAATGAAAATTTTGTTTACTTTTTGTATTTCAATTTTCCATAGGAAATTTCTGATTTTCAAATGATGTTCCACAATTAAAAATTATTTAGAAGGTTCGAAAAGAAACCGAACTATAAATGATATATTTTTAATTTCAAATGGAAAATCCAAATTTTATTTTATTTTTTAATTGAGAACTTTCTTATGCTGTAGATTTCGTTTAGATAAAGTCACCAAAATAAAAAAAATATATTTTGGTTATCAATAATAAATAAAACTAATTTACCTTGAATAAAATTATTTTCACAGAGGTTATAAAACATTTTTACGAAATTATGATTATCTATGGAATATTTGTCTTTTGGGTGAAAAGTTCAAAAATATGATGATTACTAAGTAACAAGCGATTTATAAAACATTTTCATCAATACGTGATGAAACTTTTTCCCTGAGTGTAGGTAATATTAAAGTGCATTAACAGAGTTTCAGTTTTTTTCCCTATCAAACAATTTTTAGCTTTAAAAATCATATTTTTTTAAGATTTTTTTTTTGTTAATTTTAGCAAATCGGGTTTCAAAAGTTAGTAAAAATAAATTAGTTACATTATCAACCAAAATTAGTAAACAATTTAGTAATTTGTTAAATAAGAATAGCAAAAAAAAATTTACTAAAAATTAGTATAATAATAGTAAAGTAACTGATTTACTAATTTTTTTACAAACTAAAGAATGTCCCAGTTATAATCTGGACGCATTCATAACGTTGTTACAGCGCCCCTAGTGTATGAAATTTTAAACCATTTACATATGTTGTTGACATGACATATACCGTTATTTGACATAATTTTCAAGTCTGTCATTCGAATAGTATTTCGTACAGACGCCATGGAACAAAAAAGACGTGAAGAAATTTTGCACACTTTCTTAGAAAATCCAACATTCAAACACATGAATCCCAAACACATGAATCCTCCTAACTGCCCACAATTTCGACCAATCGAAAGATATTGGGCAAATGTAAAAAATAAATTGAAGAAGAGTAATAAAGAAGCAAAAAATTAAGTTATAATGTTACAAAACTGAAACCAGAGTGCTAAAAAAGTAAAGCCGAAGGATGTGCAAAAATTAATGGGGAGCATCAACAAACATGTCCGTTCTTTTATTCGTAACAAAGAAAATTAATTTATTTGTATGATTTTCCTTAAAGCTGAATAAATTTCCTTTAATTTGGTGTATAATTTTTAAAAATGTGTCTATTATTTACAAAGTTATAACTACTTCCCAGCATACCATTATCGGAGCGCTCTTATATATGAGCTCATATATGAGCGATTTTATGAGCTTCTGTGAGTGTTTCCTGCGTGCATATTTCTGGGCTCATAAACGATCGATTTTATGACTTTCTATGAGTGTTTCTTGCGTGTAAATTTCTGAGCTCATAAACGGTAAATTTTATGAGTTTTTTATGCGTGGTTTCTGCGCGCATATTTCTGAGCTCATAAACGATAGATTTTATGTGCTTTTTATGAGTAATTTCTGCACGCTCACAGATAACGGTAAATTCCAGCTAAGCAGAAGAAAGAAGTTACACAAATTGATTCATTAGTGAATATTTTTGGAAGCGTAATGACAAAATTGTGAGTTATTTTATAATAAATACAGTAAATATACAATCGTCTTGTAGAACATATCATTAACATAGTCGGCAAAAATACTTCAAAAGATGAGTTGGTTTCGACTAAATACTCTGTGTATTATAAAAATATATTTTTATCGTCAAATGAGCCCGATAATTTTTACACAGTTGGATCAAAAGTTTTTAAAGTCAATTTTTTTTTTTTAACGAAAATAATAATGTTTTTATTAACTGCAATGAAGTTTTTTCAAAAATGTTATTTTATGCACTGGAATAAGAGCTCAAAATGCGTTTTAAAAAAAGAGCCATAAAATACTCTTTTATGCATAAAATTTAGAGCTCTTTCATGAGTGACCAGTTTAGTGGAAAAAGCCACTCAAAAATGAGCGTTTTATGACTGTTTATGATTATTTTATGAACTCATTATGAGCGTCAGCGCTCCTACAAAAGAGTCTTTATGAGCCCATTTAGAGCGCATATGGTAAGCTGGGAAAATACTCTTTTATGCATAAAATTTAGAGCTCTTTCATGAGTGACCAGTTTAGTGGAAAAAGCCACTCAAATATGAGCGTTTTATGACTGTTTATGATTATTTTATGAACTCATTATGAGCGTCAGCGTTCCGACAAAAGAGTCTTTATGAGCTCATTTAGAGCGCATATGGTATGCTGGGTTTTGTGCGTCCAGATTATAACTGGGCCATTCTTTATTTTTTAAAAGTGTATTGAAGTGCAGGAGGGTGCTAAACATCTCACCATAACTTAATTTCAATTAGAATAACTAAAATAAATATTTTATAATATGTATGCTAAACAGAAAATAGATTACATAGATCTCAAGCTCTTCTTCTTTTAACAACAAACTTATTTTTTAACCCACATTCGAATATCTTTTGTATAGGTATACAAGGTATCATAGATTTCAAAGATCTCCAACTCTTTGACGTTTATACGAACAATATTTGTATATGTATGAAAAAATGTGTTTGTTGTTAAAATAAGAGTTTAAGATCTATGTAATCTATGCAACATTTTTCCAACACATTCTCATGAGGTACGTCCACTGACAGCTACTGTAAAAGAGTTTGACATCTATGTAATCTATTAAACAGAATTTCACTTAAAATAACATTGTTAAGCTAATTATGTTAACAATTTTAAATTTGTTATTTTTATTTTCAAAACTTGTCAGTTAAACCCACCCCAGTGCTTTGGAAACAAAACAAAAAATTATTTATTTAAATCCCCTTGGCAACAATTTTTGAAATTTAATACAATTTTCCCAATATGCACTACAAAAAATTTATAACATATGACGAGTTGTTCTCCCCTTAAATATATATAATTTTATATGGAAACAACAAGTGCGAATGAAAGCAAATAAAACTGGAATGGATGACGTTTTGGGAGGCGAGACAATGTATAGAAACATGCATTTAATCAACCGACAGATACAAACTGATATATTGATAACTAGAGTGGTCAGATTAAGAGGTTTCAGAAAAAGCAAAAAAAGCTAAATGTAGTTGTAAAGATAAGTTTGGAACTGTATTCTGTAGACCTCTAATTCGAATAGATCTTCCCTCAGAAAATTATGTTGGTAGAATCAACTTCAAATTATAGAGGTATCCTGTATGTTCTTGGACAAAACTTTAATTTCTTATTATAAAACCTCTTTAAAAAAACCTGTTCAATTTCAGAATTGTTGTTGAATACTAAATTTCATTTTACTCGGTTTTCCCATAGCGCTTGCACCCACAAAATAATGAAATTGCGAATTTAGCAAAAATATTACTTGCTGGACAAATTTAAAGAACAGATTTGGAATCTGGAGATCAACGTTCACAAAATCCAAACAACACTTTTATGTGAAGGATTTCCGTGTTATTCAAAATAACTTACGACACAAACCATTGAACACTATGGAATCCCATCATTATTTAAATTTTTTTTTAAATGAACTTATACCACTTTCAATATAAGGTTAACTTTGTCTTAATATTATCCGATTTTCATAAAATTAGCATATGCCAAAAAATGTTAACCAATAATATATGCTATGTTTTGACCAATCCGGACCAAAATTTCGCATACTCAACCAAGAAACTTTTCGCTAAAAATCGTGTACAAGGACAACAAATTATCGAACTTATAATTTCGAAAATAATAATTGGGAAATCAAAATAAATACAATATTTGATTCATTTATACATTATTACTTTTATTTATTTATTTATAACGAGCTTTCAGCCTCCGTGTATTTACAAAAATAAAGCAAATTAAATATATTAGCTAGGTTGATACATGCATTTTAATCTTTCTAAAGATCTCATCAGAACCCTAAGTTTTAGAAAAGCTATAGCTTCCAGAATAGGCTTTAACAAAAACCCATTGATCATTAATTTGCTCCATTCTTGTCATCTTAGCAATCAAAAACATGGCTACGGTTTTTTCCTAACAAGCATCATGACGTTACTAAACTTTGAAGACCAACAATGTTCTACTTATATAAAACAAATTTGTATTACTACGCTGAACGATAAAAGTGCCATCAGAGAAAACTCTTTAGTAGAATAATTTACAATCTTTTGCTCAAACAGTTCTAATAAAATATTTTCTTGATAATGGTAAAGTACAAAATATATATATAAAGTTTTGTCAAGGATGTTCAAAAAAATGTTAAACTTTTTAAATAATTCAACACATTTTTCGCCTTGAAAGCTACAAATAAAAATTAAGCATTTCTTGAACAAATGGCATTAGTTCAGAGCATTTTTGCAAAACTTAAGACAGATATGTGAAATAGATCAGCTTTAAATACAAATTTCTTATACAGCTAAAAAATTGAATTGTCAATATAACTTGCAAAAATTAAAATTTTGCAAAGCTTTACTTTTCTCTACAGAAAAGTATATTTTTTTTAGAAAATTTTGACCTTTTTAAATTCGTGTATCTTTAATTTTTTTCTACCCTATTATAAAATATGGAATCGGTGGTGTTAACATTGAAAAGTAATAATTTCCTTCTTTTTTAAATAAAATGTCCACCTTAGTTTAATACGTTGAATTTAACAATGTCTACAATCACAAAAAAAAGTTAGTAAAGTCAGCCAACAATTTTGCTGAGTTGGCTAAATTTTAGTCAGAAGAGTGCTTGCTAAAAAAATTGCTAATGTCAGAAAAATCTTTAGATAGTAGATTTAGCTAAATTTTTACTAACACTTAATTGATTAAAAATTCAAAAATTTCTTTTCCTGAATTATCAAAATTTTTGCTGTTATCAGCAATTTTTCTGCAAGGACTCTCCCAGCAAAAATGTTCTGACTTTACTGACTTTTCTGTGAGTTTAGTTTTTAGTAGCTTTTGCTGCAATTTTTACAGGTTTATTTCTATGAGTGTACTTCTCATTTCCAATTAAACACAAATAACTTTACGAAATTTAGTGCTGAGTTAATCCAACGAAGGGACGCTGTATTGTATAATTGCCGCCAAAAACATGCAGTTTTACACAATATTCTTTGCGAAAAAAAAAAAAAAAATAGCGAAAGCTCTAGCTTTTCTAAAACTTCGGGTTCTGATGAGATCTTTAGCCAGATCGAAATACTAGTATCAACCTAGCTAATATGTTTGATTTGCTTTATTTTTGTAAATATACGGAGGTTGAAAGCTCGTTATAAATTGAAAATATAGGAATCGGTTTAAAATAAAAACTCACGTGTTTGCCGATTTCTAACAAATTTGTTATTTTCATTTGCTTCACCCTTTTTCTCTCCTTTTCCTCCTTTTCCTCCTTTCTCACTTTTTCCTTCTTTTTCCTTCTTTTGCCCATTTTCTCTCCTGTTTTCCTTTTTGTTTCCCTTAAATACTTTTAAGCATAACTTCAAGTTACAAAAAGCATACCTATAATCGGCTAAAACTTTATAAAATCAGATATATTTATATCTAAATTAGATATAATTTAATAGAAAAATCTCGCATAAAATTGTATAAAATTATATCTAATTTTATATAATTAGGTACATTTAGATGGCCCATTTTCGGACCAATTTGTAGGTGTTTATATATGAGAACTTTTCAAATGAGATGTAATTATATTAGACTCCATATTAAAATTTTTACCCGGGTATGTTTAGTATACTGTGTTTAAGTGTGCTAACTAACAGAGAGAAAACCCAACACAAAATATCAATAATTTTCGTCAAATTGAAAATAAAATGTTAAGATCTCTATTTTGGCTATAGAACACACAGCACATACAACATTAAGTACACCTTGTGAATACACTTATTAATAATTATTTATTTCCAACATATAGGGATCTTTGAAAAAAAAACCTAGAACCAATGGCTTACTACTGCATGCATTTTCATAGATACCACTCTAATCATAAAAAATATATAAAACAATCATAACAAATTATGAAACTTTGTTGTCATATTTATGAAACATTTCCACATTTCCGTCCACTCTATTGACTAAACGGTGCAACAAAGTTTTTTTCGCAATCATTTTTTGGCGTCGAATAGAATTTCAGGTTCAATTTTATATACATTATTCCCTTTATTGCTCTTTTTTGGCCACCGCGTGACAGTGAAAGGAGTTGATAAATTAAAAAAAAAAAATAATAACGCCATTATTTTATTTATACAAAAACCGTTAAAAAAGAGATGATATCTTAAAATGAAATTTTTGTGACGAACTCTTATGTCCCATATTTTATCAGTGTCCTGTAGAAAATGTACTGAATCAATTCCCAATATTTCAATGTTTCTTAAAACTTGAAGGATTGGACCATGTCCTACCAAATGTTTGATACCCTATGTCTGAGAAAATGTTTCAAATGAATAAATGATATTTTAAATTTATAACGAGCTTTCAACCTCCGTATATTTACAAAAATAAAGCAAATTAAACATATTAGCTTTACAAAAAACCTATTAATCATCAATTTTGCTCGATTCTTGATATGTTATGTTATGATATGATATGTTTGAGAAAATATGTACCAAAAGTTATGAAAAATAATTTTTATTTTAGAAATGTTGAGGTTAAGAAGAAGAATAAACGTTTTTCTCTAAAAATTATAAACACTATTAATTTTTAAATCAGACTAGACTAGTTTCTGCCTTTTTATGGACAGGCTCATCAGTGATTTTCCATTTTTAAATTGTATTATTATTTGTGTCTTATAATTGTCAGATTGTCTCTATATGATACATTTTTCAACAACCTGCGACTGTAAGCATCAAACCTGCGCTCATCTTACATTACAAACTATACCAAGTCATGACCGTTTAGCGAAGACACCCAAGTATGGCCTCGTATCTAATGCAGCTAAATTGCAGTTTTCTTTCCTATTAGCTTTTTCTGTTATTGTATATTATACTCATAAGTGAAAACACTAACAACACAAATATTCTATTTTTAGATTTTTATTTATTTTTCTAATCTCCTCCGTCTCTATTTCACTATTTTTTAACTTTGGGTCACCCAAGGGTTTGATATAACCTGAAAGCTGCATCCATCCTTTTTCGATACATATCACACTGGGAAAAATCGGTTAAAAAGTAGTTACACTTTTACACTTACAACAAAAACCAAGATATATTGATATAGGTAGTCTTACTAGAACAACAACTACAACAAACAACTACAAACAATACAAAAACAACAGGGTTTTGACATTTCAAAATACTCAAGATACAGTCTTTGTACTGTCAAAACCGTGTCAGAAATGTCAAAACCAGGTAAGAGGAAGATAAACAGCTGGGCTACTAAAACTACCTTATAAATATATCTTGACAAAAACTATACAATATTTCAAAAGAGAATTATTCTCTTTTGAAAATGACATTTCGTATTATCAATACTGGGAATAGAAGAATATCTCACATAAATATTACTTTAGAAGACATTCGATCACGACTGTGGTAATATGATCCCTGGGTTTGTATTCGAATTGGTTTAATCGTCATAACTTTGGTGTTTACTAAAACAATGAGAAATTAAGGGGTTTCACAAGGTGTATTAAGTGCTGTATATGTTGTATTGTAAATATAAAGATGGTAAAATTTTATTTTCAATGTGACGAAGATTTTCTGTTGGGTTTTTTCTCAATGTTAGCACACTTGAACGTTGTACACTAAACATACACTCAAAAAAATAAGTTAGTAGAAAAGTTAGTAAGACGTCTTGTTAATCAGATATACTATTTTTCAGCAAATATTTTGTTAAAATTATGTTTTCAGCTAAAATTTTAGTTGTACTTATTTAGCACTTAACTGTTTTGAACTAATGTTTTACTAATATTATACTAATGTTTTACTAATTTATTTTGCTAAAAAAATAGTGCTGATTAGCACATTAATGAATGAATTAGATGTCGCGGCATGTCAAGATGTAGTATTGACTAGGAAAATGATACTAAAAGTACAACTCTAGTAAGACATATAAAAAAATCAAACATGGACGATTTTTGTATCTGTTTTTCAGACATAAAACAAAATTTTGCGTTGTCACCGGCTTGTGAAAGTAATTGTCTATTTATTAAATAAAAGACAAAATAAAATATTTTAATTTAATAAAGATTAAATGTGTATTTGTAAACCAAATGTTTATAGAGACTAATAATCTAGTGTGGTCAAAGCAAACAAATATACAGCAGGTAGACAGACTAAAGCGAAAGACAAAGACACACATCTTAGTTAGATTTTTATGTTTTATTTTTCTTATTGCAAAAAAAGTGGACTCGCAGAAACGTCAACATCCAGTAACATGAACGTCTCAGAAACATGAACACTTTTTTTACATTGACTATTCCAAAACGTGAACAAAGTTCAATAGCTCTAATACGTGAACACATTTTTTTTATAAGAATTTGGGTAATTCCCGAATAATAATTCCACCACGTTCTTATAGTAAACACCTTTTCTAAAATGAACAAAACAAACTCATTAAATCTTTTCCTGTATCTCCGAATTTAAGAATTTTTTATACAAAAATTTTTTTAAAACGTATAGAATTAAATTTAAATGGAATTAGCAGTTATTTTTATAGTAAATGTATTAGAAATTAAGAGCTGTTGAATATCAAAAATGTATTAAAATCAATAATTTGGGTATGCAAAAATTGTCTTAGATTCTGAATTTGGTCTATTTAAAAAAGTGACAGAATTAGTAAGTTTTCTAATACGAAAAATTTCTTAAAGTGTTAATATTTTTATATAGGCAAGTGTCTGAATATTTAAAAATTTTTTCTAAAAATGTATGTTTGAATTTCAGAATTTTTCAGCAGAAAAATATTCAAAATCTTTGCATATTTTATTTTTTTGTTAAATAATCAACATAATGATTGGTTTTGAAGTACTTGGAATAGAATTTATTCTAAGTGGATCAATTCTGTAGTAAAATCAGAAACGCGAACATCCCTTGAAAAAATTAGTTCACGTTTTTGAGAGTTCACTGTTTGTATATGTTATATTTTGTTATTTTTTCGATTCGTTTCTATAATTATCTGCAGCATTTGCGTTCCTTTAAAATATAGCATCATTTAGACAACCATTGATGTAAGTAGTTGAAACATAATTTTGTTTATGTTTTTGTTATTATTTATATTTTTTTAGATATTACATTAATTCATGTCGTTAATTCGGGAGTATGAACATTTTTATATTTTGTAACGAATTGCAAATTATTATTAAAAGAATCACAAAAATATGTTTTTATGATTTTTAGCAAATAAATTAACTAAAGTATAATTTTTCTACAAATTTTTTGAGTTTTTTTCAGTCTACTAATATTCAGCAAAAATGTTATTAATTTTTAGCAAGGGTATTGTAATTTCTAATCCACTAAGTGTTAGCAAAACTTTTGCTGAATCTACTAATTTTGTTTTGCTGACTCAGCAAAATTTTTAATTGACTTTACTACCTTTTTTTTTTTGATTGTAGATACAAATGCTATAGTGGTATCATCGATTGTTGTATAGTTTAAAACAAAATTTTAACATTTATATTTTCGATACGACTAGACAACAAATACAACATTTAGTACACCCATCGTGAACACCTTATTCTATCTTCGCTTAACCAATAACATTTTCGCAACATACTCAAAGCTGGCCACCTAATAAATCTAGCTTCTGCATGTATTATTTTCCTACATGTTCATTAGAGTGGGCTGAAACTCAAAAAATTGTCAACAGTTATAAAAGGACAGCTCTCTGCTGCTATTATGTGTGAAGACCCCACCATCTTTTATTTATACTACTACCTTCATACTGCATCGCAAAATACATAGGTGTTGTTTTTTCAATTTTAAATGTGTATGGACTCTGAAGGACGAAAACTTGAGAAAAAAACAACAAAAAAACGAACTTTTTAAGTTAAGTACGAATATTTCCTTAAGTTACCAAACAATGTTGCTAAAGTTTTCTTTAAACTTATGTTAGATGACTTTCAGTTAAAAAAAAAAAAAACTTAAGCTAAATTACTTGACTTCATTTAATTTGCTAGTTTTTATAATATTTTTCTACAACTTAGAAAATTATGTGCATGATATCATTGAATTTTTGCATTAGATCTATGAATTGTCACTGGAATTCGTCTATTAAAGCTTTTTATTGAATTATTTCAGGTTTTCATAAAATTTTATGCAAAATTTAATTTTATGTATTTTTAGAAAAAATTTCATTAAAAATAGTTTCATAAAAATAATGAAGTTTTTCAATAAGTTTAAGAAATTTTTCATTCACTTTGTGTAGAAAACTTCAATAGGTTAGTGAAAGCTATTTGAGAACGTATTCTTATATTTGTTCAAATATTTTTTGTTTATTTGAAATGTTTTTAATTGGATCAAGTTGGGTACAATAAATTTTGATTAAACGCCCAACTATATTTATCGAAGTTAAATTTAGGGACTGAGCGATAGTATGCAAACACATTGAAGCACAAAAAATTTAGCTTAAGTCAACTTTCGTGAAGTTCCATCTCTATAAATTTGGTTAATTTGTAATCGAAACTCATCGTATCCGACTTAATCAAATTGGAAACATTTCAAACAAGCAAAATATATTTAATAAAAACAAATAAAAAATTAAATAATACAAAACATAAAATCAGAAGAAAATTAACAAAAATTTTGAACCAAATTTACAAGCGGTAAAGCTTCAGCAACAATTGACTTACCTTTTGTAAATTTGGTTCAAAATTTTGTTTTGCTTCAATGTTTTTTCATGCAATCGCTCATTCTCTAAATTCAACTATAGTTGGGCCTTAAGTCAACTGTGCTTAAAAATTAACAAACTTAATAGTGGGAAACATTTTCTATATTTCTCAACATAATCTCCTTTTAGTTCGATACACTTTTCCCCAGCGATATTCAATAGCTTCGATACCGTGTTCATAGTAAGAACTGTCTAGCTCATTGTTGTCTCATCTTTTACCACCGAGCCATTTTTTCAAGTTTGGAAATAGAAAATAATGCGAGGGAGCTAAATCTGACGGATAGGGCGCGTGATGAAGCAATTCGAATTGTAATTCATGGATTTTGACCATCGCAATAGTGGATGTATGAACTGGTGCATTGTTTTGATGAAACAACAGTTTATTTTACTCCAAATGCGACCTTTTTTTCTTAATTTAATTACTTAGACGCTGCAATAAGTTTGCATAATGCTAGCAGTTGATTGTTTTCCTTTTTGAAGATAATCAAACAAATTTTTCCATGCGCATCCACAAACATCAGACGCCATGACCTTGCCTGCAAATGGAACTGTAGACGCCTTCTTTGGTCACGATTCTCCCACTCCAGTCCACTGCTTTGACTGTTCCTTTGTCTCAGGTGAGAAGTGGTGGACCCATCCATGGTTACGAATCGACTCAAAAACTCGGATTTATTGCGGTTAAACATGACCAAACAATCTATTGAAACATCTTCTCGACGCTGTTTTTGTTCTATTGTGAACAAACTCTGCACCAATACTGCGCACAGCTTTCTCATCACCAAATTTTCTCACTTTTTGAAATGCCATTTCAACCGGCACACGCATCTTCATCCGACGATCATCCAATGCCATTTTGTGGATTTTTTTAACCGTTTCTGGCATGGACACCTCAATTGTGCGACCACTGCGCTGTTCGTCTTGGCACCTCCTACGGTCTTGTTTAAACTCTTAAACCCAAAATTTTATAGTCGTAATCGGGGGAGCAAACTCCCGCAGAGTAGAATCTAACTCGGCTTTAATATTGGTTGGACCGGAGACCTTCCAAATAAAAGTATTGGATTACATAACGGTGACCAATTTGTTCCATGTGTACAAATTCACTGAGAACATGTATTTTTGATGGATCAAAAAAAAAAAAAAAATACTAAACAACGTGGCACCTTAAAACTTAAAACATATGTTTTATAGGGTTGTCACTTTTCACCAAAGTATTTTTTTTCTACTACTACTACACTGCCCTCATTTATACGTCAGGTCGGCTAATTTTGGGAACGCCAGTAACTTAAATATTCGCTTTGTTTTATAATTCAACCTTTCTTTATGTAGTCGAGTCTGTAACAGCTTTTAAATCCATCCCCTGCACATAATCTCTAAAACCGACAAATTATTTTATCACTGAACATTTTTCGATCCGCCCTAATGTACTTGCAATAATAACCTGTTGTGTTGCTAACTACAGCAATCAAAAACTGCAACAAACTGCACATGGGTAATGTGAAAACGGTATTACTGTAAATTCAAAAACCCACTGTTACTATGCAATTTGTGTTGAACAACATTCAAGACGAACAACATGCATGTACAAAAAAGTCATAAAACACATTACACTAGCAACAATTATAAATGTTGCACTTTCGCTTTTTTGTTGCTTCTTTAATTTGTTACTATTGCGCTACAAATAATAGAGTAAAAAAATAATATTGTTTCTGGTAATAAAATATAAAGGGTCCGCCATCTAACGTTTTTTTTTCAGCTAGTGCTTATTTCATGAATGGTAACACTTAGCTCATGTCTGATTTGACAGATAATTAGTTTTATCCTTCCGCTGAACGAATATGGTCCGTATGTTCGTTATCTTGTGAAAAAAGTGAAATAAACTGGCATCCTCATCGATAAACCAAAGCGTGAAAAGCCAAAAACAGTGCGTACATCCGAGAATATTGCTGCTGTGGCAGAAAGTGTGCGTGAAGCGCCATCAACATCAATTCACCGTCGTTCTCAGCAATTGAACATTTCGGAGACATCATTGAGACGAATTTTGCATAAAGACCTTGGTATGACGCCATACAAAGTCCAATTGGTTCAGGAGTTCAAAAAAAAAAAGTTATTTGGCGGACCCTTTATAAAAAAAAAAATAACAAATTACAAAGAAACTATAAGGTTGTTCACAACGGTGTACTAAATGTTGTATGTGCTTTGTACACTGAAGAAATTATACTTCATGATATTAATGAAACAATTTCATAGATTTTTTCATTTTTCCAAGAAATTTTATTAATATAAAGCAATTTTTCATAAACTTTTTTTCATAAAATTTCATAGTTTCATGAAAAAAAAATCATTTGATTTCATAAATCATCTCTTCATAGATTTAATGAAAATTTTCTTCAGAGCTATGAAAAACTTATTTCTGAATTTTTTCATAAAATTTAATAATTTCATCAATTTTCATAAATTTCAAACTTTAGTTTTAAGATTTAATTCTCAGGTGTTCAACATATTTTTATTATTTTAATGTAGCCTTGCATTTATTTTGGACTTCTATGAAATTGTTTTAAAAATCATATGAAGCGGTTCATTGACTTAGTTCCAATGTATTTTTCAAGACGATCATGTAGAGTTTTATTACTTCAAGGAACTTCTTAATATTATAAAAATGTATGAAACTGTTTCATAAATTCTATTCATAAACATTTCATAAACATTTCATAAACATTGACTTTAATGAAACCTGTTTCTTAGATTCTATGAAAAGTTTCAATGGACGAGTTCCAGTGACAAACTTCAAACTTCATTTAAGCTATGCAAGAAATGCATTGCTGAAGTAAAGATTATTGTCTCAGTGTAGTCGAAAATAAAGATGGAAAACTTTTATTTTAAAATATACCACAATAGATGATAGTACGATGCAATATTTTTACCTAAAGGTTGGAAACGAAAAAAAATAACAATTTTGAAATCTTTATAGTATTAACACAAAAAGTAGTCGAAAAAATCTGATATCACAAATTAAGAACAATGCTCTTTTGTACGTGGCGTTTTTTTTACGATTCGTTGCGAAATGTGGCGAAATTTCGCTATAAAACTCAATGTTAAGATTTAGACACTTTTAATTTAAATTTTTTGGATCAGTTTTATTTTAAAAATAATATATTTTTGGTAATTTTTAGAAAATTTAGACGCTTTTTGAATAATTTAGTCCATTTGTTATACAAATTTTGCATTATTCATGTTTTAGGACAGTTTTTTTTTTTTTTTTTTTTTTTAAAAAAGAGAAACAATACTCAGGAAATTCTTCCTATTTATTAATGTGTTGCTTTCTTTGGAAAGGGGATAGTCGAGAGATGAAAGGTGGGGAAAGATGAAGGGCTACAAACATGGCAACACTGTTCTTGCGCGAGATGATAAGTCTTAGAACAGTTGTTGCTCGCCACCTGATGGAGAGTTGGCGAACTTATTGAAGCTTTTTGGTTCATAGCCCTGATTTATTATTTTACTTCGGTGGGGTTAAGTGCTATGGGAACACCGAAGCTTGGATAATAGATGACATTTAGGTGAATTTTTACATCATCGTATATGACCCGTTTCCATTTTTCTATTTAAGTACAGAAAAGTGAACAGTTTTTGCTAGATTATAAGTTAGTACAAGCACTTCTTAATAAAAGAAAATGATCGACTTTGTAACCTTTTTTAAATGAACAGTTTTTCGTTGAAAATATTTTTGTGCCTTGAAATCGACCACTTCTCCAATTGCGTTGGAAATCACAAATTTCGTCTGTTATTTAACGAGATTGCTGGTACACTCACAATATTTTGTCGTTAAAATCAAAGTAATATCTACTTTAAAACTACTAAACATATAGTTATAAACCGGTATACTCACTTTTCTTTTAAATCATATATTTTTTTCATTTATTTTTAACTATTCAAAAATCTAATCAAAATCCATCAAAATAAAAGATTTTCTTATTTTTACTATCAAAAATAAAAAAATTAAAAAGACTCCAAAATCCGTAAAAATAAACGATTATATTCTAACTATCAACAATTAACTTGCAATTTATTAAAAACAACAGTTTCTCTTACAGTTTTATTAGTTTTTTGTTTTTATATATGTACAGTGGTGTTCAAAACATTTGCAACTGAAATCATGGTTTAGGTAATTAAAATTGTTTTGATCAAAAATATTTGTGGTATAAGTTTTTGTTTTTTTTTAGTAAATTCAGTTATAGCATATTATTTTACAAATACAAAAAAATTATTTATAACTTCTCAAAAATAAAAAAAGTAATTTTAACAAAATAAGTCGATAGTGCAGTGTTCAAAACATTTGCAACTCTTAAAGTAATTAACAGGAAATACAGACAATGGTTTTAACGCTCAGTATTTTGTAGCGTAACCATTCTTTTTTATAACTTCTGAACACCTCTTGATCGTCAGAAATTTCATTCCACTGCTTCTCCAACTCGACGAAAAGTTCATCACCATTTCGGAATACTTTATTGCCGATATTCCGTTTTACAATCATCCACATGTTCTCAATGGGGTTGAGATCGGAAGATTGAGCCGGCCACGACATGATATTAATTTCATTTTCCTGCAGCCAAACTTTTGCAACCCCCGCCATGTGCTTTGGGAAGGTCCATGAGAGTGGTCCCATTCAGCATACGGAAGCATAACTGAACTCAAAAGATCTCTATAGATTGTGGCCGTCATTGTGCTAGTAATGCGGTGAATTGGGCCAATTCCATTTCCTCAAAAACACCCCCACACCATAATGTTTCCACCTCCGTGCTTCACTGTGGCGGTTGTGTATCTGGGATTAAACTTTTCGCTTCGTGGTCTTCGAACATTGGCTCTTCCATCTGATCCCCGGAGGTTGAATTTAGACTCATCTGACCACAATACATTTTTCTATTGCTGTTGAGTCCAGTTCAAATGGGTGCGTACAAAGTCAAGCCTAGCTTTTCGGTTTTTTTTTCCGACACAAAAGGTTTTTTTTGAACATCTACCACTTCTAAGACCATATTCTCGGACTCTTCCTTTAATGGTGGGAAGACTGCCATCTATTAAAAGTTCAGTTTTAGCTTCTCTGGGAACTGCTTTGGGATATTTCGTAAAAAATTCTTGATTTTCCGATCTTCTCTTACAGTTGTAATACGGGGTCTTCCACTTTTATGAGTTGTGTGGATGTTACCACTATTAACAATGCGGCAAATCGTTGATTTTGGAATGGAATACTTTATAGAAACTTATTTTTGGGAAAGTCCACTTTGAAAATCATTTAAAACTTTTGATTTAAAATCAGAATTGTATTTATTTTCTGACATTTTTTAGAAAAATTATTGTTACGATGTTTATGCTTCCAACATCTTATTACAACTATTTAAGAACAATAATTATAAAAAATTTGTTTAAAAAGGGTAACGGCCTGAATCTCATATTAAAAAGGAATGCGATTACCGTTATATCCTAGCATTTGTTAGTATAAATTGTTTCGTTAAGAGGAAGAATAATGAGAGTTGCAAATGTTTTGAACACCTGCAGTTTGAATACATCTATTATTATTAATTTTTTTGTTGTTTTAATTTAACGGAATTCATTTTTTTTATTTGTTTAACATAAAACAATGTATGAAAAAATTAATTTTAGTAACTAGGTGTGATGTGAAGAAAATAAATCAATGAAAACAACAAAAAAAAAAAAAAAAAAAAAAATGCGATCTCAGTTCCAAATGTTTTGACCTGTATATCGAGATTATTTTTATGTTATTTTCAATTTATAACAAGTTCTCAACCTCCGTACATTTACAAAAATAAAGCAAATCAAACATATTAGCTAGGTTGATACTAGTATTTCGAAGTTTTAGAAAACCTAGATCCTCCTTCTTTTTTTTATATTTCATTATTCAAGAATTTTTTGTAAAAAGGATATTTTAAATGAAAATAATAACTGGTACAGAAAAACCGTGTTTATGTGTAATTTGTTTTTTAATAAATGGTAAAAAGGTTAAAAAAACATTTCTTTGTAGTTTAAAAGTATATTCCTTAAAAAACAAAGTTTACTGTGTACTTTTAAAATAAACTGCAATCAGTTACTATTAAAATATTGTGAGTGTATGTAAATATTTTCTACAAAACAGTTACAAAGTTAGCAATGTAGCTAAAAAATAACTTCAGGAATTAGTTTAATTTTCGGTTATATGTCGGTTTTATTGTCCATTCGAAATTATGACTAATTGAAGTTTAAAATTTTCATTCGCACTTTCTGACATTTTTAGCAATTTCATGAATTTAGGACACAGTTTTTTTTAATCTATATGACCTTAATTTTAATAAATATACACCTTTTGTCATGTCTGAAAACTCTTCTTAAATTTTTTGGCTAAAACAGGATTTAAAACGCTAAATTTTGGCTTGAAAAAGTTTCCTAACAACCAGCCAATTTACGTCACAGCAAACTAGTTCTGCATCTTGTTCACATTTTTTTTTATGGAACTATCATGTAGCCCAAGTATAAATAAGAACACATTTTTTATTTTATCGATATACCTCTTTCCTTTCATAAATTTGTTAAAAATATCCTATTTTCGCTGCGAAAAAGTATAATATTTTAAGGTATAAAAGGTTTTCACTGTACACTGAGGTAATTCTCTGCATGATATCAATGAATTTCTGCATTAGATCTATGAAATGTCACTGGAACTCGTTCATTGAAACTTTTTATTAAATTAATGAAGTTTCTCATAAAATTTAACGAAAAATTTTATTTTATTTATTAAAAATTTCATACAACTAATGAAACAGTTTCATTAAAAATAGTTTCATTAAATTAAAGCTTTTTCATAAAGTTTACAAAGTTTTTCATTCAAATCGTGAAGAAAACTTAATCAGTTTAGTGAAAAAATTTCATTAAAATTCGTACAAGAAATTCTCTCTATGTAATCAAAACTACACGTCAGAGAATCTAAGAAAATTTAAATTTTATCCCTAGCGATTATAGCTTTTGCACAATCCGCATTTGAAAATGGTAAATTTTTTTCGTTTTCTCCATTTATGTTAAGTGTACCATGTTCAAGTGTGCTAACAGAGTGAAAACCAAATCCAAAAAAACCAAAATTTTCGTAAAATTGAAAATAAAATATTCCATCTCTATTTTTAAATACAACATATACAGCACTTAATACACCTTGTGAACTCCTTTCATTTTCTTTTTAAGTATTGCCTTATAACCAGGTAGAGGAACTTCATTCACTAAAAAATATCGTTTTAGGCGCCTATAATATGCATGAAACATCTAAGAATATGCAACTAGTGCTTATTTCGTGAATGGTAACACTTATGGCGTTTTCTTTTCTGGCAAAAAATGTAACATTTTGTTTGCCCTTTCTTAAAAATTGCACTTTTTGTGTTCTTTTCTAAAAAACTGACAGCACTTTAAAAAGGAATCATGTTCTTTTAAAAATATGTCGCCCTATTAACATGCAAAAATGTTGCCATTTTCACCCTTTATAAAATGATGGGGTGAAAATGTTGCAATATAAAACAGCTGATTTTATAGTTTTGTTTTGAAAAGAAAAAAATATTCAAAGACGAAAATTAACAAATTTTGTTTTATAAATTATAATAATTTTAAAAAATATACATTTAAATTGCTAAAAATGAAAAAAGCTGCTGTAGTGATATGCGTAAACAATGTTGTTGGGGTACTAATGGATTCTTCCTCATCATCAAATGAAGAGGAAATGTGTGTTCTGCAGGAGCGAAATATTGTGCTTGCATCAATTCCTGAATCCATTTTAAATAAAAAAAAAATAATTAATTAAAAACAATTTGAATGCCAATTTGCAATTTGCCGCTTTTTTATTTTTCAACTTGTTTTCTTTTATACACAAATCAGCTGTTCTAAAGCAGGGCAGCATTTTATGTATAAATTCATGTTTTATTGTGACTATGAATATGGCAACATATTAAGAGGGTTATGACAACATTATTTAAATGTCACTTATAAAAATGCAACATTTTTTTGTCAGAAAAGAAAACGCCATTAGCTCATGTCTGATTTGACAGATAATTAGTTTTATCTTCCGCTGAACGAATATGGTCCGTATGTTCGTTATCTTGTGAAAAAAGTGAAAGAAACTGGCATTCCTCATCGATAAACCAAAGCGTGAAAAGCAAAAAACAGTGCGTACACCCGAGAATATTGCTGCTGTGGCAGAAAGTGTGCGTGAAGCGCCCTCAACATCAATTCACCGTCGTTCTCAACAATTGAACATTTCGGAGACATCATTGAGACGAATATTGCATAAAGACCTTGGTATGACGCCATACAAAGTCCAATTGGTTCAGGAGTTCAAAAAAAAAAGTTATTTGGCGGACCCTTTATATTCTCTGCACACGTTTTGCACAATTAACACAAAATATTAATTATTTTTAGCGAAAAATAAGCATTTAAAAAACCAATAAAACCTGTATCTCTTTATTCCAGTTTGCAAATAAAATTTAAGAAAACACTTAAAAATGCTTGGTTAAAAGAGATTTTTTTTAAAAAAACTAAGAAATATTCAAAAAAAATATGCAAAAAAAGTAAAAATATGTCATGGTTCACACACGGCAATTATAATTGCCCAATTCTTCTTCAATTCTCCTTTGAACTTGCTCTTGTGTTCACACAGGAAAAGTTTGTTTCAGCAATTTTCGTATATCAACCTGCAGTATTGAAAATTGCGAATGACAAAACAAAACGGAATTGGAGTACGGGCAAGTCTGTAACCCCTATCATTCTCTTTCCCTCCCTCTTCTATAAACTCAAGAATTGCGCAATTATAATTGCCGTGTGTGAACCTAGTCTATGCAAAAAATAAAAAATATGCAATAAAAATATGCATTGAAAGCAAAACAAGTAAAATATATGATAAAAATAAGAATTTGAAGCTAAATATACAAAAATATGCATTTATAGCAAAATATGCATTAACGAATCGATGCAATATTTACAACACCCATATTTCAAATTTCCCTCCATTTCTTCTTTGAGGACACTGCTGATTTGAATTTTTCTTCATGAAATGCTGATTTTGCAATACTAATTTTTGAGTTAACTTTTCGTCTTGCCTCCTTAAAACTATGTTGTAATTCTGATGTTTTATACCGTTTCCATCTCTCATAGGCCAAATTTCTTTCCTCAATTAATATTTTAATTTCAAAACCACGGTTTGTCATTACGTTTTACATTCTTTGTTTTAATAGGGATATATTTCTCGTAGATATATAGTATATTGTTTTGCAAAAATGTTATTTGTTCGTCTACGGTTGGCATAGAGAAGACAAAGATATTTTGTTTACCCTGCTCTCAGACTTAAGGAAAAATATGCATAAGCATGAACTTCCGGTCCCTGCTTATAAAAAATATTTGTTTAATATTTAATGGCTACCAGTGTTATCACTTGAAAACGTTTCTTCACTAGATATATGTAGTGTCTGCTCTAGCAGAGCATAACTATTTTTTATTTTTTTTTGTTGTATATATTTATTTCAGTTGTAAGTTGAGCATCTGTTATCTCTAGATAACAAGATGTTACTTTACCAGAACTATTAAGGCACATTTAAATGTAGGAGAAAACTCTTGAGTGTTTAAATAAATGCAGCTCTGTATGAGTCCATAAAATGTTATCTCTAGATCATTGACAGGCTTATAATTTTATATATTTTTGTTAAATTATTGAACATTTCAAAGAAAATTATCTCTATACTGTGTTTCCACTTACGTGTTTCGAGCAAAACAAGCGTTTTGGTGAAAACAATTTATGGGAAAACAAGTAAAAAACATGCTTTGTTTTAACATGTGCAAAACACGTTTAGTAGAAGTAAAAAAAAAAAATTAATTAAATAAAACTCTTGTAAGTTAGAGTCATCACCTTCTAGATAGAAATTCTTGACTTCAATATTAGAGATGACACATTTAGCTCTGGATCTATGATATACTTATATTGCGGAGATATGCCTTAAATGGCACATACATCTTTAGGATTAGGTTATAACTAATAGTTAGACTAGGTTATTAAGGATGACGTAATTAAAAATAAAATGACGCCCATTAAGGCCATCTGCTGGCCATCATGATTCCTGCTGATAATTTAATCCTTCCCAAGGCAAATCATTATAACGTATGCGGAATAAAATTACAATAAAATGTAATATGTTGTAGTTTTTTCTAAAACTAACATACATTTTATGTCACTTTAAAAAAAACAATACATACTATTAATTTAATGTAAAAAAAATATGGTCCCATCCGATCCGCTTTGCGGCAGTTTTGGGGAACTTTTTCCATAGCTCTTGAAAATATCGATGTTGGCATTTTGAGGAGTTCCTTTTTAATTTTTTCGATCAGATTTTTAGTATTTTTCGGTCTAAAGCCACCAGAATAAACTCTTCGCTTTAAATTAGCCCAAAAATCTTCGATTGTACGTAATTGAGACACACTTCATATACCATTATGAATATATGGTATATGAAGTGTGTCCATAGCTTCTACGGTTTTTCGAGCGTAATGGCTAGATGCTAAGTCTGGCCAGAAGATCACATTTAGGCCTCGATGCATCTTTTCTATGAAATCCTTCACTTTTGGCGAACAGTGCTCAATATATCGTTCAGAATTGACGACCAATCCAGATTCAAAAACACTGGTTCCGACATCCCTTGCGGACTAATTGCAAGCCATAGTAAAACTTTTTTGGGAAACTTTGTTTGCACCAAATATTTTATTTTGTTATCAGTAGGTTTCTTTCCTTCGAAAAAGTGCCTTCCTGCCATTCATTGCCATCTAGCGTAAAATATGACTCATCATCCATGATGATTATTGAAAAAATTACAAATTGTTTCTCGACGTGGTTCTTCTTTTGTCGACATTTTAAAATAATTAAATGTCAATTTATTGATAAAATTGTCAAAGCAAATTCAAATATAACGGTAAAAAATTAATAGCTTTGGTACTTTTTTTCCAGCGTTGCAAAATTTGTTGCAATTTTTTCCGCATACGTTATATTTCTTATTTAGAGACATTTATAAAAGGATCTCCTCCCCTAATATTGTAAAGATTTTGAAAAAAGAGCCAGAGCCCAAATCTTCTGAAATATAGAGCCGGACATTCACAAAGGAAGTGTAAACTGTCTTCGATCGATTATCTGCACCATCTACAGGTATCATCCGACCTTAATCTAATTCTAACCATGTAATCTAATTCTAACCTAGGATGTTGTGACCTGTGATAAGGTTAGTTACCGCCCTTAGCTGTCTCCTATCCATATCCAGAAGATCTGTTTTTATCCAGTTCTGTGTTTTTTGATTTTATTATTTCCTTTGCTTGCCCGAGTAAAAAAAAATATTATACAATCTTATATAATGCGATCCAGTTTTGTAAAATTTTTATTTAGTTAAGTATGACATCATGTATAGTAAGCTACAATTTTACTTACCACTGTACTGTTTCGTAGGATGCCATATATAATTGTATCTTACAATATGTTATACCACACATTACTAGACGGGCAATATGTTATTGGATTGGCAGAATAAAATTAATATATGAGATTAAACAAAACAATGTATTGCCCCATGTAACAAAAAAAATATCTTTAAGTTGTGGAAAAGTCACGTTTATGTTTTAAAATCCATAACCATTTTACTCGAAATTTTAATATCAACACGAAAATTTTTATAGAAAATATCTATTGAAATTATCTTAAATGAACATCACAATTTAAAAAAAAAAATTTGTTTCACATACAAATTTTTGATACTTAAGCGTATAAAATTTAAATTTAACTGAACGTTAAATTTAAGAAATTTTCAAGTATTCAATAAAATATTTAAGAAAGAAAAGAAAGAAATAGATATAAGGCTATATCAAATTTGATACATTTTTTTTGTTGCATCATATTAACTTTTTTTAATCGGGTATTTAAAATGTTTTTAATTTGGTTAAGTTGGGTCGATGAACTTAACCAAATTAATAGAGATGGAACTTTACGGATTTTGACTTTAGCGTTAACAACAATAGCTTTAACCCACAGCTATCATTCTGTGGGCGCTGTGGTGTAATTGTTAGCGCGTTGGACTGTTACACTGATGGTCCCGGGTTCGATTCCCGGTGACGGCAATATCAATTTAGAAAAATAATATGTATGAGTTTTCTATCCCCCATATGCATCGCAGCTCCCACCTTTGGTGTTCCCATACCACTTAACCCCATCGAAGTAAAATAATGAATCAGGGCTATGAACCAAAAAGCTTCAATAAGTTCGCCTACTCTCCATCAGGTGGCGAGTAACAACTGTTCTAAGGCTTATCTACTCGCGCAATTACAGTGTTGCCATGTTTGAAGCCCTTCATCTTTTACCACCTTTCATCTCTCCACTATCCCCTTTCCAAAGAAAGCAAAGCATTAATTAATAGGAAGAATTTCCTGAGTGTTGCTTCTCTTTAAAAAAAAAAAAAAAAAAAAAAAAATGACTTACCTTTTGCAAATTTGGTTCAAAATTTTAATTATTATTTCTTTAAGTTTAAAAGCTACTATATTAAATTTATATAAAATTGAAAATTTTCGCCACATTTGCAAATTAGTTTCATGTTTTACTTAATTATTATATGTTTTAATTTGCTATTTTATGTTTCTTTTGCTTGTTTGAAATGTTTTTAATTTGGTTAAGTTGGGTATTCGTTTCGATTACAAATTAACCAAATTAGTAGAGATGGAATGGGGTTTCAAAGATAAATAGCTTAAAAAGTTTAATGACCTTTACAAAGCCCATAAGGTAAAAATCTGAGACATGAAATTGAAACATACACATACTGACCAATCGTACTGATTTGATCAGTACATGTACTGATTTTTGGTCACATGTACTGATTAAAAAATCGTGTACTGATTTGTACTGATTTTTCAAAAACTTTGACAGTAAAATCTACTGGAAATGACAGTTAAAACAACTGTAAATTCAGTTAAAAAGGCAACAAATGTAATTGGGTGTTTGGTTATTCGACATTATACGAATAGTATAAATTTCAAAAAACCGGGTTCGGTTTCTGGAATTTGAAAAAAAAACCAGTTAACCGGGTTTTACATGTTACACATAGAGAATTTCTTGGACGAGTTTTAATGAAATTTTTTTCACTAATCTGATGAAGTTTTCTTCACTATGTGAATGACAAATTTCTTAATCTTAATGAAAAAGCTTCATTAACGAAACTGTTTTCAATGAAACTTTTTCATTAGTCGTATGAAATTTTAAATAAATAAAATTAAATTCTTGAATTTTATGAAAAACTGCATCAAGTTTAAATGGACGAGTTGCAGTGATATTTCATAGATCTAATACAAAAATTCATTGATATCATGCAGAGAATTCTCTCAGTGTATACAATTATATACTCAGAAATCATATGTTTTTTATAAATTTTAATAATCTTAGTTTTTTATTTGAAAAATGATTATTCATTCTGGATCAGCTTGAGAATTGGATTTCAAAAAAACAATTATCATTTTTATAAATCATTTAAAATTTGTTTATGAGTGCTTCGAAGTTGTTGTCTGAGGTACACCTTTCGCATTCATTCAAAGCAATTTATAAAAAATCGTTTATTATAAAAAACGACTCAAGTAAAAGACATTTTGTAGAAAAAACTTATAATAAAGAAAAGTTTTTAAAAACTTAAAAAAATTGTGTGTTTTTTATGAACAAAACTTTAAATCATTTTTTGTTAATGTAAAATGTCAGAATCATACCTAGGGCAACCGAAAATAAGCTAGAGCTTGTTTTATATTTGAAAGGAGAGAACTATTTTTTTGATCATGGAATGTTAAAAGTTTTAAGCTATATTTGTTATAGTTTTTTTTTAGTTTATTTTTGGATATTTGGTTATTTTAGCTTATTTTATAAATAATAGCTACTTTTAGACTTAATTCTTTAAAAATTAAGCTTTTTTAGCTTTTTTCTCTTAAAATTTAATTTTTTTTGCTATTTTTTAGCAATTGGAATTTAAAGAGTTTTTTTTTTTTTATTGAAAATTGAAAATTAAATATTATATGTTGTTGGTTTATCAAAAATTATTTTGATAATACATAGTTGATCTTTGAAGATTAAGAAAATATTTGCACTATTGCACATTCGATTGACTGACGATGTTCCAAACAGCAAATTTTACACAAATTTTATTTGTAGTAACGATTTTAATAAAAAGATATGAAATTTAATGGGTTTTCGCGCTTTTTTAAGCGCTTAAAACATTGTTCTTAGAGCTGTTTTTTGATTGCCCTAATCATAACACTATAGTACCTGTTGGGAGGACGAGTAGACCTTGGAACACTATCTCTGTAAATGCCCGGCATTTGCCAGGATCCGGGTAAAAATACTATCCAGTGACCCAATATCCACATTGGGTGATCTTAGGGGCATAGGATGAAAGAGGTTGAGGAATTTCGTCAGTGCGACGGAGTTCCTGTGTTAGGAATATGACATAGGACCGATTTTTAGAGCGCACAAAAAGCCGACTCTCTGGCTTAGGTGTAAGTCCTCATTGACTTGAGTCAGATTAGGAAAGCATTTCCGTTCTCCGAATCCTCTTTTCGACCTTACCTTACTTATAACAATTCAAAAACAACATACAAATAAAAACAATCTTTGATGTTATGAACATTTCCAGCGTGCTTTACCTATGGGAAAATATCCGTCCATTTTTCAGGCGAAGATTTGGGCCATCTGTGTCTGTGCAGGGGAAATGCCTGCGAAGGGGAACTCGCAGATCTCGCATCTACATTCTTTCTGACAGTCAGGCTGCACTGAGAGCCTTAATGGCTTATAAGGTGTCGTCCGGGTTGGTCATGGAATGCAGTCAGACCCTCAATAGGCTCGGTAGGGGCAACTCTCTAACCTTGGGGTGGACCCTGGCGTCGTACTTAACTGTACACTGTAATCTCAGATACCATCTGCACAAGAAGGGTCAATCGGACACGGATATGTGTAGGTTTCGTGAGATGGTGTCTGAGACCTCGGAGCATGTTCTCTGCGAATGTCCCAGGCTTTGTGATAGGAGACTTAGGTTTCTAGGTGATCGCTTCATTTCGCCTTCCGACATCGCGAACATTTTGCCTAATAGGATAATTGGCTTTATAGGTAGCTTGAATCTGTACGTAACTTTAGGCAGCACAAAAGACCTACATTGGTCGCGGTGCATAGTGCCTTCTGATCTAATCTAATCTATGAACATTTTTACGTAAAAAGAAGCTCTCTTTTACGTAAAAAGAAGCTCTGTTGCATGAAGAATTTTTTAAAAAAATAAATTTTTTTGAAAAAAATTTTAGAACATTTTGTTTTTACCAATGAATTTTGTAAATTTACTGTTTTTCATATATTGAAGCTACACAAGGATAATTCCGAAAAAACCGGTTATTCGACAACAAAAAACCAATTTATTCCAAAATATAAATTTTTAGAAAACCGAAACCGTCAACGCACAAAAAAAAACGGTTAAAACCGGTTTTAAACAACCGACTCGATCACCATAGTAGTTATCGTTAAAATAATGATAAATGTAGTTATTTTAAACTGTTGGAAAACATGAACATGAAAATTGAATGTTGTAAAATAATACTTTTTATTACATTTAAAATTTGTATTTCCTACATCCTACTTAAAATGTAAAGTAAAAATTTTAACAGTACTCTAGGTGTCCAGAGTTAGGCAGACAAGCAACGGAACTGATCGTCTTTAACTTGGTAAAGTCCAGAACCAATCCTTGCTCTTGCAACTAATTAAGAAGATTCACGACCTCCGACCCTCCGGTGCAGGTGCACACCGGGCAATGATATTATAGCCCCCGGTATGATATTAGCAAATGCGAGCAACGTTTCATCTTTTCTTGGGCCAACCCGACATATTCGGGGAATAGTGTCAAGCAGATTACGGCACTATTATGGCTGGATAGTGCAGTAGGGATGGTAGCGGAAGAACCATTAAAAGTCAACGGTAGCGCTCATAAGCTTCCAGGAAGCCTACGCCTGTTCTTAGTCAAAAGGGAGTGTCAGGCTCCACTAAGATCTTCTTTGTCCATACATGCATCGAGAAAATCCTGGCAAACTAGTCAACAAAAAAATGAATATAACGCAAACAGAAATTAATAATTTCCCAGGAGGTCACAAACGTTTGTGAAATCCTCCCGCTTTGGCGGCAAGCTCCGCGTGTCTGGGAGGGAGCAATTCATGTTTAGACAGTATTTTAGAAACCTCTTTTGAGGCCCTATGCTCCACAGGGAGTTAAGTGGAAATGAAGAAGAAGAAGACTAGTACAATTAACTTTAATAATTATTAAGTACAAACTATGAGCATATCAATAATAAAAAATATAAACTAAACGAGAATTTTTAAAAACTCGAAATAATGTTCTATTTTTAAATAACTAGTAAAAATTAACTGTTCACTGAAAAATTACCGTCTTTGCTAGTTGTTTATTAAAATGCTAAAATAACTGCTTCAAACAACTGTTACAAAAATACTGTGTTTTTCTTCAGTTGTTTTTTTTTTTAATAACTGTCATAGTAGTTGTTTTGTGTTATTTTATAGAAAAACAGCTGTACTTGCAGTTAAAAAAACAACTACTGATTACTAGTGTCCGACCAAAGACTTCAGTCACAAAGCGATATTTGATCGGTGTTTTGGTATTTAGAGACAATGTGGATACATTTTGATATTGGAAATAAATTTGTTGAGCCGCTTTAATTCGATTTTTAGTAAAAATTTTAATAAAAAATCCGACGCTTAGCTGTAAAGTTAAATAATCCGCCGCCGAAGCTTTACCGATTTGGTCGAAGGTTCGGCTGTTGAATATTGTGTTCATTGCTTAACTGCGGACTTTTCTTTAAATTTAATAACCAAAATCGCATCTAATAAGCTCAATAAAAAATATATCAAATATATCTAATTTGTCCATATTGCTTTAAAATACCGAATACCGACAAAATGCATTTTCTGGCCGGAGTCTTCTGTCGGAAACTACTTATTACTAAACAATGAACTGTCCGTTACTAAAGTAAAACTTTTTTGAGTGTGTAAAAAATCCGAGAGATTCAATATTTTAAAATCGTGGGTGTTTTGAGAAACAATTATTTAGGGTGAAAAATTAAAAAGTCGTCAGTCTACACACAAGGAGAAAAATTTTAACGATTTCCAATTTCAGTTACTATCGTACAATTAAAATTAGTTGGTACAAGTAAATATTGGTTTTCACAATCAAATTTGGTTAAAATAACTAAAATTTTATTTAGAACGAGTTTTAATTAAAGTTTTCTTTATATTTTTTATGAAATAAAAAAAAAAATTAATTTTTTTATAAAATTTTGTGAAAAAACGGCATTAATCTGATGAAAAGTTGGAATGAACGAATTCTAGCGAAACTTAGTTAATTTAATGCAAAACTACATTAATATCATGCGTATAATTCTGTTAGTGTATAATTTTATACATAAAAACTATCTGAGTCTTAAATTTTTTATATAATTTTTTTGAAATTTTCATAAATTTGTAGACAAATACTATACTATGTTTCCACTAACGTGTTTTGAGAAAACCATGTGTTTGGGAAAACATGCACCAAACATGGTGTATTTCAAAATATCTCCAAAACACGTATAGTTAAAACGTAGTATTAGTGTAAACTTTTATATATGAAAAGTAAATTCGATGTGCTTTTTAGAATTCATCACAAGATTTATGTTTTTTTAAAACTTTTGTACTGATTTCATGTCAAAAAAAAAAAAAAATGGTAACCCTAAACATATCCCACAGGCATTCAATAAAATATCAAAAGAAAAAAATTCTTATGAAAAAAGAGTTAATACTATGTTTGCACTTACTTGTTTTGAGCAAAACATGTGTTTTGGCGAAAAAAAAAAAAATTAGGGGAAAACATGCACAAAATATGTTTTGTTTCAAAACACAACCAAAACACGTTTAGTGGAAATGTAGTATTAGTTTTCTTTTAAATATATACCGGTATTTAAAACTACCGGTAACGAAGTATCGGGTTTTTAAGCTAGTTTAAGCATAAATCACTGTGCGCAATGAAACGCACACAATATTTATGTTAAAAAAAAATATATATTTAGTTATAGAGGATTTTATAAAAATTAATAATTTAGTTTTTTTCTGTTTGCATGTTACTAACTGCTAGTTTATTTTTGTACTTCTAATAAAAAGATAAGATTAAAACCAAATAAATAATAAACAAAACAACAAACAATTGTTTAAATTAATTTAACAAAGTGGAGTAAAAACAAAAATATCACTGCGCTACGAAATTCACCCATTGCCATAATTTCCGAAAGATTTTTCGAAAATTTTCATTAAAGTTTTGCCAGTTTTAACGCAATTTTTCATACAGAAAATTTTAAAAATCAAATATTATGTCTTAGTTTTTTATGATAAATATATAAAACACCTTTTTAGTTTAAACGAGCTTAAGATCATTTATTTATTAATTATTTATTTCCAATATTTCGTCTCCACATTGGGTGACTTCTTCAGGGAACAAATATTAAAATTTGAAAAAACTAGTTTTTTTTTCTTTGTTTTTTTTTTTTTTTTTGAAATTTGTGTATATTTTTCAAATTGTAATATTTGTTCCCTGAAGAAGTCACCCAATGTGGAGACGAAATATTGGAAATAAATAACACAGTGCAACACGAAAAAAAATAACCATATACGGACACCACTACGTGATTAAAGACTAAAAAAAAAAGACCCGTGTCTCCCAATTTTTCCCAAAGTCATGCACTTTTTTTTTTTATGGGCCGCCAAAGATTTGGGGCCTCGGTATCATTTTCGCAAAAAAGTGATAATTTTCTCAGGCTCATAAACTGCAAACCGTTGAGAATTTCGAACATATAAAATCAAAAAAACTTCACCTTCCAGATCAAAATCGCAAAAAACTTAAAAAAATCGATTTTTTTTACCTTTTTTCCCGTGTTCAGGTCCATAGGTATCAAAATTCAAGAAAACAATCAACGACAAAAATTTACCTTAGATCTCAATAAACAATTTTCTAGAATATATAAACTTCCTGGGAATTATTCTTAACACCGTTTTTTAATTTCATTTGTTTTTTATTTACTTCAACATTGAGATACTATGCTATCTATTACAAAAATATTAAAAAAAAGTATTCGTATTATGTTTATAATGTTGATGGCCCTGGACTTGCAAATCGCGCTCTCTTAAGTTGTGGATCCAAATCGTCATCCGAATCGTCCTAATCTGACTCTGATTCAGAACTTATGGTGTCCACAGGCACGTTGCTTCCAGACTGCCCTCCATCATCAGCTCTTTCTTCTTCAAATACTTCATTAACATCATACAGGGTGATCTTGTGACTCCACCAACATACCTGAAATGAATTAGAAAATAAATCAAAAAAGGAATGCAAAACAATGCATCAATAAAATTAATATTACCTCTGCAAGCAATGCGTCGAGGTTTTTGCCTTTGTACCGTTTTTCCATGGGCATTGTGGTTTGGTGAAACCGTTCTCCTTGCTCATCGGATTCGGTAGGGAGTTGTTTGATAAAATCGTCAAAATGAAAATGAAGAAAATGCAGCTTTAATGTCATAGATGCGCCGATTATCTCAAAATAATGCAGCATTTCTTTCACCCATTCTCTTGCTTCCGGTTCCGCGTCTCGATCCCCTCCCAAGACGTATGCACCCGAGTCTTGGGAGGGGATCGAGTCGCTGAAGGTAAATCCATGCCATTAAATGATTTTCATCAAGGGATGAATCAAAGTTGCTCTTGAATAGCTTTCTAATGTCAGGGCCATTAAGTACGCCTGTTAAATGAAAACAAAAAATAAAGACAGAAAAGAAAACATTAACATAGTGTAAATAGTACAATTAGGTGAACAAAAATTCGTTTTAAATTTACTACAATACCTTTTTTAATTTTGTCATCGCTACGCTTTGGGAAATCGCTTTTCAAATAGTCGAATGCGTTTGGACAATTTGCAACGGCCACTTCGATGAATTTTTTAACAATTCCCAATTTTATGTGGAATGGTGGCAGCAAGATGTCTTGAGTATTGTCAATTAAAGGTGCATTCTTCAGTCTATGCTGTTCTATTTGTTCATCCACACTTCCTCTTGGCCTCCACGAATTACATTGGAATTGATTCAGAGGTGAGCGTGAATCCCAATTACAAAGAAAACAAAAGAATTTTGGGAAGCCGCTCTTATCGATGATCTCTTGCAAAAGGGTCCAGTCCTGGGACCGGTCCCAGGGTCTGGTATAGTGGAACGGGTCCTGGGACCGGTCCCAGGGTCTAGTATAGGGAAACCGGTCCTGGGACCGGTCCCAGGGCCGGTATAGGGGAACCGGTTCTGGGACCGGTCCTAGGGACTATTATAGGGGAACCAGTCCTGGGACCGGTCCCAGGGTCTATTATAGGGGGACCGGTTCTGGGACCGGTCCCAGGGCACCGGTTCTGGGACCGGTTCTGGGACCGGTCCCAGGGCACTGGTTCTGGGACCGGTTCTGGGACCGGTCCCAGGGCACCGGTTCTGGGACCGGTTCTGGGACTGGTCCCGGGGCACCGGTTCTGGGACCGGTCCCGGGGCACCGCTTCTGGGACCGGTTCCAGGGCACCGGTTCTGGGACCGGTTCTGGGACTGGTCCCGGGGCACCGGTTCTGGGACCGGTTCTGGGACTGGTCCCGGGGCACCGGCTCTGGGACTGGTCCCGGGGCACCGGTTCTGGGACCGGTCCCAGGGCACCGGTTCTGGGACCGGTTCTGGGACTGGTCCCGGGGCACCGGTTCTGGGACCGGTTCTGGGACTGGTCCCGGGGCACCGGCTCTGGGACTGGTCCCGGGGCACCGGTTCTGGGACCGGTCCCAGGGCACCGGTTCTGGGACTGGTCCCGGGGCACCGGTTCTGGGACCGGTTCTGGGACTGGTCCCGGGGCACCGGTTCTGGGACCCGTCCCGGGGCACCGGTTATGGGACCCGTCCCGGGGCACCGGTTCTGGGACCGGTCCCGGGGCACCGGTTCTGGGACCGGTCCCAGGGCACCGGTTCTGGGACCGGTCCCAGGGCACCGGTTCTGGGACCGGTTCTGGGACTGGTCCCGGGGGCACCGGTTCTGGGACCGGTTCTGGGACTGGTCCCGGGGCACCGGTTTCTGGGACCGGTCCCAGGGCACCGGTTCTGGGACCGGTCCCGGGGCACCGGTTCTGGGACCGGTCCCAGGGCACCGGTTCTGGGACCGGTTCTGGGACTGGTCCCGGGGGCACCGGTTCTGGTACCGGTCCCAGGGCACCGGTTCTGGGACCGGTCCCAGGGCACCGGTTCTGGGACCGGTCCCAGGGCACCGGTTCTGGGACCGGTTCTGGGACTGGTCCCGGGGCACCGGTTCTGGGACTGGTCCCGGGGCACCGGTTCTGGGACCGGTCCCGGGGCACCGGTTCTGGGACTGGTCCCGGGGCACCGGTTCTGGGACCGGTCCCAGGGCACCGGTTCTGGGACCGGTCCCGGGGCACCGGTTCTGGGACCGGTCCCGGAGCACCGGTTCTGGGACCGGTCCCAGGGCACCGGTTCTGGGACCGGTCCCAGGGCACCGGTTCTGGGACCGGTCCCAGCCAGGGCACCGGTTCTGGGACCGGTTCTGGGACTGGTCCCGGGGCACCGGTTCTGGGACCGGTTCTGGTCCCGGGGCACCGGTTCTGGGACCCGTCCCAGGGCACCGGTTCTGGGACCGGTCCCAGGGCACCGGTTCTGGGACCGGTTCTGGGAATGGTCCCGGGGCACCGGTTCTGGGACCGGTCCCAGGGCACCGGTTCTGGGACCGGTTCTGGGACTGGTCCCGGGGCACCGGTTCTGGGACTGGTCCCGGGGGCACCGGTTCTGGGACCGGTCCCAGGGCACCGGTTCTGGGACCGGTTCTGGGACTGGTCCCGGGGCACCGGTTCTGGGACCGGTTCTGGGACTGGTCCCGGGGCACCGGTTCTGGGACCGGTCCCAGGGCACCGGTTCTGGGACCGGTTCTGGGACTGGTCCCGGGGCACCGGTTCTGGGACCGGTCCCAGGGCACCGGTTCTGGGACTACCCGACTACTTTTGCCGCTGTAGTCAACTTAGGATAATTTCTATTTTTGTTGGCTACAAAACAAAAATAGTGTTGACAATAAAACAAAATATGTAACAAATTAGTGCTTTAAATATTTTATATTGTTAAACTCAAAAAAACGTAGCAACATTAAATGCTATAATTGCATTAATATTCAAGAGGGGTTAGATACATTTATTTTTACGTTATAATAATGTATTATAAATAAGTAATTGTTTTTTTAAGTCAACTTTATATACGTGTCTACAACCATGCATGTTGTTCTATTTTAATAAAGCAAAAAAGAGATGTAATTGGCACTACTGAAAAAAAATTCATTTGTATAAAACACAGCTGTTTACTATGTTGCTGTCGTTTCCAAAATAATAAGTAGCTGACCACACGGCGACGATTGCAGTTAACGGCATTTGTAGTCGTGTAGCTCTGTAGCCTGCTGTGGTCTATGTGTTTACAGCATAAATATGAACTCTTCTTACTTTTTTTTTATTTACAAAATCGTTCAAAATATCTCGAAAGTTAACCTTTTCCAATATATCATTTTCAATGTCCATTATCGCCAATGAGTTTAAACGGTTCTGAGACATTGATGAACGAAGCAAGTTTTTGATTAGTTTTAATTTTGAAAAGTTACGTTCATCCGTGGCATTTGTAATCATCAGACTTTAATATATTTGCAGTGCTGTCATTACATTAGGGAAAGTTGATTGTGCCATATTACCAAAAATCCATTTATATGATTTCTCGACAGGTATAATTTTATCTTTTCCGGCATTCTCTAATTGTAATATAAAGTACTTGAACTGAACAATCTCGTCTATAAACTCACTCTCAATGTCCTTGGAATAATGTTCAATAAACTTTGTACAAGCCTCTCTAATTTCATTGTTGGACTTGGTCGAGAAATCTGTTAAAAATCGAAACAAAGTATTGCTTTCCCGATAAGCTTCTGGTAGCCGCGACAACTCTGTACACAACATGTGTACAGAGTTGTGTATAACGTCTTCTGCAGATCCGTCATCGTGATGTATTTTTCTTCTTCGCACACGCTGATTTTTATCACTGTATTCGGTATCAGTTTTCTCACTTGCCTTTATCTCGTAATCATCAAATAATTCTCGCTGTGAAAGTAAAAAATCTAAAAGCGATTTTAAGAGATCGACTGCCGTTCTAAGTTCAATAGTGTTTTTTTGTAGAGATATACTGACGCCATTGATTCGATCTAGTATGGTTACTTCATTTGACATAACGCATCTCAGCACTACAGTCAACTGATCAGTATGAGATGGTGTCGAATCGACGCTTATTGAGAAATATTTGGCTTCGAAAATTTCATTTACAATGAATTTTAAAACCATATTTCCCAATATTTCAATAAATTGTTGAAGACAAATACATATGACTGTTTTCTCTTGCCTACATGAGAAATGGGTCGTACTCCGCGATTAACTCTAAAATTCAAAAATAGTTGCCATTATGTTGAGAACCAAGAATTTCATTATCTCTACGAAATGCTAATCCACGGGATGATAAAAACTTAATCACTGAGATCACTCTTTGTAAAACTGTTATCCAATATTTTCTTTCTTTGTTAAGTGCAATTTCCAAAGAGGTGTCGTCTACTTATCAGTGTCTGTACACATACCCGGTGCGTTGCATTATTCTCATGCAATTGAATTCTGTGCGACGCATTTTTTCAATCAGAAAATCCAGTTTGAAAATGTGATTGGCTTTGAGCTTCACCTAAAAGAACCCATGGAAAACCGCATACTTGTCCAGTAGACGGAGAATACATGAGCCACTTTCGTTTGATTTTACCGCCACTTATATGTTTCCGAAAAAACATTGATTGCGAAAAAAATCTTTTGCTGTCTTGGTATTGTCGGCTTGAAGCAGTAAAATCACTCTCAAAGTGTTGACATTCATTAGCGTCTCTAGTACACCAAAAATCTTGTATTTCGTTGTTGATATTTTGCCATAAGCCAATGTCATTCTGATATTCTACTCCTATATGAACAACATTTTGATGTATTAATTGGACCTCGGCCTCAGCCTCACTTTTCTCTGCACTAAATAAAGTAGTTGATCCTGGCTAGCTTGTTCAGGACATTCGCAAGGAAGCAAAATTGGAGACGCATAAGGTGGATTTTCCGTTGGTTTGCGACTAAATCCGAGTTTAAAAGGGTTTTGTCTCTTTTTTAATTGTTCATCACGCTTGTTTTGTTGCTCTTGTCGCTTTTTACGTTTTTTCCGAACCGATTACATGTTTTTTCTTTAAGGGACCCTCCTACATTTTGTTCCTAAAAAAATGTAAATAATCGTATATAGTTCGGCCTAACGCTTACAAATAACATATGACAAGTACGCACTTTCCTATATATTTAAATAAAATTAATAATATACGCAACTTAAATCCGTTAACAAGGCAGTTTAAATAAATTTAGTATGTGACAGGTGTGAGGTCTTAAGAAAATATTAAATTCTATAATATTAATTAAAATGAGTATGTAAAATAAATCTTGTAATCAAACTTACTTGGCATTGGTAACGTTTTTTTCAGTTTATTACATTCGAAGCACTTCCATGCAGTCTTTATAAGAATCTAGCACTCTTATTCCAATTTGTAAGTTTTGAAAACAGACCACAGTAAAACTTTTTAAATTAAATTCACGGTAGCCACACTCGCAAATAGCAATTACAGAACAAAATGAAAATAAACAAATGTTTTAAAACGTTTATCTATGAAACAACATACATATACAACAAATAGGGGCCCCTAGCCGATGAGGGGCCCCTAGGCAGTTGCCTACATTGCCTTATGGATAATCCGGGCCTGGACATGAAGTATAGCCCCAATCTTAAAAAAAGTCGGATATATGAAAAATGGGAAAAAATAGTGAATAATTTGTTGAAATAATTCAAATAAGTCTCAGCCGGGTCCACGACATAGTGTCAAAATGGTTTTCAAAATGTGTGTTTTCTCGAGCATTTTAACGCTGTTTTTAAATAAATAATTAAATAATTTAAAAAAAATAGATACGTTTTTCATATATTTTTGCTGCTTTATCACCTATCCGAATTTCATTAATTTCAAAGAGAACCCATCGGAAAAGCTTCTTTGTAAGTGTCAGGCAAATTATATAGGATATTAACTTTTAATTTGTTTTTGGACGGTTATAAATCTTTAATTTCCCGAGTTAACACTTTTGCATAAAATAATACATTATTTTATATACACTTATAAGGTTTTGTCTGCCAGTGCATTTAACCGGACATAATTATATAAATTCATATATAAAATTAATTTCGTATAAAAAATTTAATATGATGTCATATATAGTTGCGTATAATTGTATATTGCATTTAGAATACGCTAAAACTAATCCAATTAATAATTACGTTATATTTATATACCTAGACATTGCAAAATAATATATATTTTGATATTATATCGTATTTAAAAAAACACAATTTTATTTTAAATAAAATTTCCAAATGCTATAGAATTTTTTACAAATTATAAAGTTGCAAACATTTTGCAAGCGGCTAAAGTCTAAAAGGATTAATAGATATTTCGAATTTTCATGACGTTTTAAAATCAAAAACTGGATAGATATAAATTTATACCGCTATATAAAATCGTATTAAATTGTATCGCGTCATTATTCGGATGTTATTTATTTATTATGCCCATTTCTCGGATAAAACTGTATTAAGACTCATATTAAATTTCGTATGATTATATAAAGCATCATATTAATTTTAATCGGGTTATAAGAAGTTGAAACTTTTTTACTTTTTTTACATTTATCAAGCTTTAGCTACCCTAGAAGTATACTAGCACATAAAAATATAAAGTAATTTTATTTTTCGCGGTTTTCAAAAAGTTTTTCGCATAATCCTTTTTTTATTAAATTAAACTAAAAATTAATATTTAGCTAAAAATTTAACGTAATTAGACAATAACGATGCATATCCAACTTAAAGTACACAAACGTTTTCAAAGTTGACGTGTTTCGCGGATTGTGATCAAACAGATTAAAGCGTTGTTTCGCGATATAGACATCAAAATTCGCAAAATAATGAACACAGTAAGTAAAAAATGAAAAAATGCATTTTAAAGAAATTCACTTTATGCGGGGGGTTTTTGTTTCAAAATGACCTGAGAAAGCGATTTCTATTATTAATATATGATTGCCCATCACGTGTAGGTAAAAATTTAGCAAACAAAAACAAAAAAAGCTGTTACTCTAGTGTGCAAAAAAAAAAAATATATAATCAAAATAAAAAATCGAAAAATCAGCTCGCTGATTTCAGCAAAAGATTTTGCTGACATTAGCAATTTTTTTGCAAGCACCCTCTTGACTTTACTAACTTTTTTTTGAGTTTAATTTTTTGGTTTAGTTGTTTGTTGGTTTTGGAACTAACGCAAATATTTTACTACACTCAAAAAAAAAATTTGTAAAGTCAGCAAAAAAATTTGCTGAATCAGCAAAATTTTAGTCAGGAGGGTGCTAGCAAAAAAATTGCTAATGTCAGCAAAATCTTTTGCTGAAAATCAGCGAGCTGATTTTTAGCAACAAATTTAGTAGATTCAGCAAAAGTTTAGTAGATTAGAAATAAAAAAGCCTTGTATGAAAAACAGACACAAAAGTCTTCCATGGTTGATTTTTTTTTATGTCTTATTAGAGTTGTACTTTTTAGTATCATTTTCCTCTTCTCTACTACATCTTGACATGCCGCGACATCTGCTTCATTCTGCGTATATCTTTCAATCTGGTTGTCGTCCACACTATTAATGTGCTTATCAGCACAATTTTTTTTAGCAAAATTAATTAGTAAAACATTAGTATATTAGTAAGGCATTAGTATAAAACAGTTAAGTGCTAAATAAGTATAACAAAAATTTTAGCTGAAAACACGATTTTAGCAAAACAATTTGCTAAAAAATAGTATACCTGATTTACAAGACGTTTTACTAACTTTTGTACTATCTTATTTTTTTGAGTGTACAAAAACACAGCTATTACTTATCTTAAAACTCCTCCTATACGTGTGTTAATTATTTTTTTTTTAATAATTTTTATAATTATTTCAATTTTATCCGTCATCCAATGATAGAAGTCACTCAAGTAGTATCTATAAAAACTCCGCGCAACTCGAAAAATAAAACAAGAGTACCGACCAGTGATCATAAATATTTCGGCCAGTGATCCTAAATATTTCGGATTTTTCGGAAATTTGCATTAAAGTTTTGCATGTTTCAATGCACTTTTTTATACATAAATTTTTAAAATTAAATATGTAATCGCAGTTTTTTAAGATAAATACATAAAATACCTTCATTAACAGTCGGGTATCAAATTAGGTTAATAAATGTGCAGCATTAAGTAAATCCGCGATTTTTTTTTTTTTTGAGTTTTTGCTATATTTTACAATTTGTACATAACACAGTGCAACACGAAAGAAAATAACCATATACGGACACCACTACGTGATAAAAGACTAAAAAAAGACCCGTGTCTCCCAATTTTTCCCAAAGTCATGCACTTTTTTTTTATGGACCGCCAAAGATTTGGGGCCTCGGTATCATTTTCGCAAAAAAGTGATCATTTTCTCAGGCTCATATCTTGCAAACCGTTGAGAATTTCGATTTACTCTCTGAGGCAAAGTTGTAGCTCTTGTCATAAAGAACATAAATTGTGAACATATAAAATCAAAAAAACTTCACCTTCCAGATCAAAATCGCAAAAAACTTAAAAAAATTCGATTTTTTTTTACCTTTTTTCCCGTGTTCAGGTCCATAGGTATCAAAATTCAAGGAAACAATCAACGACAAAAATTTACCTTAGATCTCAATAAACAATTTTTTAGAATATATAAACTTCCTGGGAATTATTCTTAACACCGTTTTTTAATTTCATTTGTTTTTTATTTACTTCAACATTGAGATACTATGCTATCTATTACAAAAATATTAAAAAAAAGTATTCGTATTATGTTTATAATGTTGATGGCCCTGGACTTGCAAATCGCGCTCTCTTAAGTTGTGGATCCAAATCGTCATCCGAATCGTCCTAATCTGACTCTGATTCAGAACTTATGGTGTCCACAGGCACGTTGCTTCCAGACTGCCCTCCATCATCAGCTCTTTCTTCTTCAAATACTTCATTAACATCATACAGGGTGATCTTGTGACTCCACCAACATACCTGAAATGAATTAGAAAATAAATCAAAAAAGGAATGCAAAACAATGCATCAATAAAATTAATATTACCTCTGCAAGCAATGCGTCGAGGTTTTTGCCTTTGTACCGTTTTTCCATGGGCATTGTGGTTTGGTGAAACCGTTCTCCTTGCTCATCGGATTCGGTAGGGAGTTGTTTGATAAAATCGTCAAAATGAAAATGAAGAAAATGCAGCTTTAATGTCATAGATGCGCCGATTATCTCAAAATAATGCAGCATTTCTTTCACCCATTCTCTTGCTTCCGGTTCCGCGTCTCGATCCCCTCCCAAGACGTATGCACCCGAGTCTTGGGAGGGGATCGAGTCGCTGAAGGTAAATCCATGCCATTAAATGATTTTCATCAAGGGATGAATCAAAGTTGCTCTTGAATAGCTTTCTAATGTCAGGGCCATTAAGTACGCCTGTTAAATGAAAACAAAAAATAAAGACAGAAAAGAAAACATTAACATAGTGTAAATAGTACAATTAGGTGAACAAAAATTCGTTTTAAATTTTCTACAATACCTTTTTAATTTTGTCATCGCTACGCTTTGGGAAATCGCTTTTCAAATAGTCGAAGGCGTTTGGACAATTTGCAACGGCCACTTCGATGAATTTTTTAACAATTCCCAATTTTATGTGGAGTGGTGGCAGCAAGATGTCTTGAGTATTGTCAATTAAAGGTGCATTCTTCAGTCTATGTTGTTCTATTTGTTCATCCACACTTCCTCTTGGCCTCCACGAATTACATTGGAATTGATTCAGAGGTGAGCGTGAATCCCAATTACAAAGAAAACAAAAGAATTTTGGGAAGCCGCTCTTATCGATGATCCCTTGCAAAAGGGTCCAGTATAGGGGAACCAGTCCTGGGACCGGTCCCAGGGTCCAGTTTAGGGGTACTGGTCCTGGGACCGGTCCCAGGGTCTAGTATAGGGGGACCGGTCCCAGGACTGGTTCCCTATAATAGTCCCTAGGACCGGTCCCAGGGTCTAGTATAGGGGGACCGGTCCCAGGACTGGTTCCCCTATAATAGTCCCTAGGACCGGTCCCAGAACCGGTCCCAGGGCACCGGTTCTGGGACCGGTTCTGGGACCGGTGCCCCGGGACCGGTCCCAGAACCGGTGCCCTGGGACCGGTCCCAGAACCGGTCCCAGAACCGGTGCCCTGGGACCGGTCCCGGAACCGGTGCCCCGGGACCGGTCCCAGAACCGGTCCCAGAACCGGTGCCCTGGGACCGGTCCCAGAACCGGTCCCAGAACCAGTGCCCTGGGACCGGTCCCAGAACCGGTCCCAGAACCGGTGCCCTGGGACCGGTCCCAGAACCGGTCCCCCTATAATAGACCCTGGGACCGGTCCCAGGACTGGTTCCCCTATAATAGTCCCTAGGACCGGTCCCAGAACCGGTCCCAGGGCACCGGTTCTGGGACCGGTTCTGGGACCGGTGCCCCGGGACCGGTCCCAGAACCGGTTGCCCTGGGACCGGTCCCAGAACCGGTCCCAGAACCGGTGCCCTGGGACCGGTCCCAGAACCGGTCCCAGAACCGGTGCCCTGGGACCGGTCCCAGAACCGGTGCCCTGGGACCGGTCCCGGAACCGGTGCCCCGGGACCGGTCCCAGAACCGGTCCCAGAACCGGTCCCAGAACCAGTGCCCTGGGACCGGTCCCAGAACCGGTCCCAGAACCGGTGCCCTGGGACCGGTCCCAGGGCACCGGTTCTGGGACCGGTCCCAGGGCACCGGTTCTGGGACCGGTTCTGGGACCGGTCCCAGGGCACCGGTTCTGGGACCGGTCCCAGGGCACCGGTTCTGGGACCGGTCCCCGGTACTAGTCCCTGGGACCGGTCCCAGAACCGGTGCCCTGGGACCGGTCCCATAACCGGTGCCCTGGGACCGGCACCGGTTCTGGGACCGGTTCTGGGACTGGTCCCGGGGCACCGGTTCTGGGACCGGTTCTGGGACTGGTCCCGGGGCACCAGTTCTGGGACCGGTCCCAGGGCACCGGTTCTGGGACCGGTCCCGGGGCACCGGTTCTGGGACTGGTGTCGGGGCACCGGTTCAAGGACCGGTTCTGGGACCGGTTCTGGGACCGGTCCCAGGGCACCGGTTCTGGGACCGGTCCCCGGGGCACCGGTTCCGGGACCGGTCCCAGGGCACCGGTTCTGGGACCGGTCCCAGGGCACCGGTTCTGGGACCGGTTCTGGGACCGGTCCGGGGCACCGGTTCTGGGACCGGTCCCAGGGCACCGGTTATGGACCGGTCCCAGGGCACCGGTTCTGGGACCGGTCCCAGGGACTAGTACCGGGGACCGGTCCCAGAACCGGTGCCCTGGGACCGGTCCCAGAACCGGTGCCCTGGGACCGGTCCCAGAACCGGTGCCCCGGTACCGGTCCCAGAACCGGTCCCAGAACCGGTGCCCTGGGACCGGTCCCAGAACCGGTGCCACCGGTCCCAGAACCGGTGCCCTGGGACCGGTCCCGGAACCGGTGTCCCGGGACCGGTCCCAGAACCGGTCCCAGAACCGGTGCCCTGGGACCGGTCCCAGAACCGGTCCCAGAACCGGTGCCCTGGGACCGGTTCTGGGACCGGTCCTAGGGACTATTATAGGGGAACCAGTCCTGGGACCGGTCCCCCTATACTAGACCCTGGGACCGGTCCTAGGGACTATTATAGGGAACCAGTCCTGGGACCGGTCCCCCTATACTAGACCCTGGGACCGGTCCCAGGACCAGTACCCCTAAACTGGACCCTGGGACCGGTCCCAGGACTGGTTCCCCTATACTGGACCCTTTTGCAAGGGATCATCGATAAGAGCGGCTTCCCAAAATTCTTTTGTTTTCTTTGTAATTGGGATTCACGCTCACCTCTGAATCAATTCCAATGTAATTCGTGGAGGCCAAGAGGAAGTGTGGATGAACAAATAGAACAACATAGACTGAAGAATGCACCTTTAATTGACAATACTCAAGACATCTTGCTGCCACCACTCCACATAAAATTGGGAATTGTTAAAAAATTCATCGAAGTGGCCGTTGCAAATTGTCCAAACGCCTTCGACTATTTGAAAAGCGATTTCCCAAAGCGTAGCGATGACAAAATTAAAAAAGGTATTGTAGAAAATTTAAAACGAATTTTTGTTCACCTAATTGTACTATTTACACTATGTTAATGTTTTCTTTTCTGTCTTTATTTTTTGTTTTCATTTAACAGGCGTACTTAATGGCCCTGACATTAGAAAGCTATTCAAGAGCAACTTTGATTCATCCCTTGATGAAAATCATTTAATGGCATGGATTTACCTTCAGCGACTCGATCCCCTCCCAAGACTCGGGTGCATACGTCTTGGGAGGGGATCGAGACGCGGAACCGGAAGCAAGAGAATGGGTGAAAGAAATGCTGCATTATTTTGAGATAATCGGCGCATCTATGACATTAAAGCTGCATTTTCTTCATTTTCATTTTGACGATTTTATCAAACAACTCCCTACCGAATCCGATGAGCAAGGAGAACGGTTTCACCAAACCACAATGCCCATGGAAAAACGGTACAAAGGCAAAAACCTCGACGCATTGCTTGCAGAGGTAATATTAATTTTATTGATGCATTGTTTTGCATTCCTTTTTTGATTTATTTTCTAATTCATTTCAGGTATGTTGGTGGAGTCACAAGATCACCCTGTATGATGTTAATGAAGTATTTGAAGAAGAAAGAGCTGATGATGGAGGGCAGTCTGGAAGCAACGTGCCTGTGGACACCATAAGTTCTGAATCAGAGTCAGATTAGGACGATTCGGATGACGATTTGGATCCACAACTTAAGAGAGCGCGATTTGCAAGTCCAGGGCCATCAACATTATAAACATAATACGAATACTTTTTTTTAATATTTTTGTAATAGATAGCATAGTATCTCAATGTTGAAGTAAATAAAAACAAATGAAATTAAAAACGGTGTTAAGAATAATTCCCAGGAAGTTTATATATTCTAAAAAATTGTTTATTGAGATCTAAGGTAAATTTTTGTCGTTGATTGTTTCCTTGAATTTTGATACCTATGGACCTGAACACGGGAAAAAAGGTAAAAAAAAATCGAATTTTTTTAAGTTTTTTGCGATTTTGATCTGGAAGGTGAAGTTTTTTTGATTTTATATGTTCACAATTTATGTTCTTTATGACAAGAGCTACAACTTTGCCTCAGAGAGTAAATCGAAATTCTCAACGGTTTGCAAGATATGAGCCTGAGAAAATGATCACTTTTTTGCGAAAATGATACCGAGGCCCCAAATCTTTGGCGGTCCATAAAAAAAAGTGCATGACTTTGGGAAAAATTGGGAGACACGGGTCTTTTTTTTAGTCTTTTATCACGTAGTGGTGTCCGTATATGGTTATTTTCTTTCGTGTTGCACTGTGTTATGTACAAATTGTAAAATATAGCAAAAACTCAAAAAAAAAAAAAATCGCGGATTTACTTAATGCTGCACATTTATTAACCTAATTTGATACCCGACTGTTAATGAAGGTATTTTATGTATTTATCTTAAAAAACTGCGATTACATATTTAATTTTTAAAAATTTATGTATAAAAAAGTGCATTGAAACATGCAAACTTTAATGCAAATTTCCGAAAAATCCGAAATATTTAGGATCACTGGCCGAAATATTTATGATCACTGGTCGGTACTCTTGTTTTATTTTTCGAGTTGCGCGGAGTTTTTATAGATACTACTTGAGTGACTTCTATCATTGGATGACGGATAAAATTGAAATAATTATAAAAATTATTAAAAAAAAAATAATTAACACACGTATAGGAGGAGTTTTAAGATAAGTAATAGCTGTGTTTTTGTACACTCAAAAAAATAAGATAGTACAAAAGTTAGTAAAACGTCTTGTAAATCAGGTATACTATTTTTTAGCAAATTGTTTTGCTAAAATCGTGTTTTCAGCTAAAATTTTTGTTATACTTATTTAGCACTTAACTGTTTTATACTAATGCCTTACTAATATACTAATGTTTTACTAATTAATTTTGCTAAAAAAAATTGTGCTGATAAGCACATTAATAGTGTGGACGACAACCAGATTGAAAGATATACGCAGAATGAAGCAGATGTCGCGGCATGTCAAGATGTAGTAGAGAAGAGGAAAATGATACTAAAAAGTACAACTCTAATAAGACATAAAAAAAAATCAACCATGGAAGACTTTTGTGTCTGTTTTTCATACAAGGCTTTTTTATTTCTAATCTACTAAACTTTTGCTGAATCTACTAAATTTGTTGCTAAAAATCAGCTCGCTGATTTTCAGCAAAAGATTTTGCTGACATTAGCAATTTTTTTGCTAGCACCCTCCTGACTAAAATTTTGCTGATTCAGCAAATTTTTTTGCTGACTTTACAAATTTTTTTTTTGAGTGTAGTAAAATATTTGCGTTAGTTCCAAAACCAACAAACAACTAAACCAAAAAATTAAACTCAAAAAAAAGTTAGTAAAGTCAAGAGGGTGCTTGCAAAAAAATTGCTAATGTCAGCAAAATCTTTTGCTGAAATCAGCGAGCTGATTTTTCGATTTTTTATTTTGATTATATATTTTTTTTTTTTGCACACTAGAGTAACAGCTTTTTTGTTTTTGTTTGCTAAATTTTTACCTACACGTGATGGGCAATCATATATTAATAATAGAAATCGCTTTCTCAGGTCATTTTGAAACAAAAACCCCCCGCATAAAGTGAATTTCCTTAAAATGCATTTTTTCATTTTTTACTTACTGTGTTCATTATTTTGCGAATTTTGATGTCTATATCGCGAACAACGCTTTAATCTGTTTGATCACAATCCGCGAAACACGTCAACTTTGAAAACGTTTGTGTACTTTAAGTTGGATATGCATCGTTATTGTCTAATTACGTTAAATTTTTAGCTAAATATTAATTTTTAGTTTAATTTAATAAAAAAAGGATTATGCGAAAAACTTTTTGAAAACCGCGAAAAATAAAATTACTTTATATTTTTATGTGCTAGTATACTTCTAGGGTAGCTAAAGCTTGATAAATGTAAAAAAAGTAAAAAAGTTTCAACTTCTTATAACCCGATTAAAATTAATATGATGCTTTATATAATCATACGAAATTTAATATGAGTCTTAATACAGTTTTATCCGAGAAATGGGCATAATAAATAAATAACATCCGAATAATGACGCGATACAATTTAATACGATTTTATATAGCGGTATAAATTTATATCTATCCAGTTTTTGATTTTAAAACGTCATGAAAATTCGAAATATCTATTAATCCTTTTAGACTTTAGCCGCTTGCAAAATGTTTGCAACTTTATAATTTGTAAAAAATTCTATAGCATTTGGAAATTTTATTTAAAATAAAATTGTGTTTTTTTAAATACGATATAATATCAAAATATATATTATTTTGCAATGTCTAGGTATATAAATATAACGTAATTATTAATTGGATTAGTTTTAGCGTATTCTAAATGCAATATACAATTATACGCAACTATATATGACATCATATTAAATTTTTTATACGAAATTAATTTTATATATGAATTTATATAATTATGTCCGGTTAAATGCACTGGCAGACAAAACCTTATAAGTGTATATAAAATAATGTATTATTTTATGCAAAAGTGTTAACTCGGGAAATTAAAGATTTATAACCGTCCAAAAACAAATTAAAAGTTAATATCCTATATAATTTGCCTGACACTTACAAAGAAGCTTTTCCGATGGGTTCTCTTTGAAATTAATGAAATTCGGATAGGTGATAAAGCAGCAAAAATATATGAAAAACGTATCTATTTTTTTTAAATTATTTAATTATTTATTTAAAAACAGCGTTAAAATGCTCGAGAAAACACACATTTTGAAAACCATTTTGACACTATGTCGTGGACCCGGCTGAGACTTATTTGAATTATTTCAACAAATTATTCACTATTTTTTCCCATTTTTCATATATCCGACTTTTTTTAAGATTGGGGCTATACTTCATGTCCAGGCCCGGATTATCCATAAGGCAATGTAGGCAACTGCCTAGGGGCCCCTCATCGGCTAGGGGCCCCTATTTGTTGTATATGTATGTTGTTTCATAGATAAACGTTTTAAAACATTTGTTTATTTTCATTTTGTTCTGTAATTGCTATTTGCGAGTGTGGCTACCGTGAATTTAATTTAAAAAGTTTTACTGTGGTCTGTTTTCAAAACTTACAAATTGGAATAAGAGTGCTAGATTCTTATAAAGACTGCATGGAAGTGCTTCGAATGTAATAAACTGAAAAAAACGTTACCAATGCCAAGTAAGTTTGATTACAAGATTTTATTTTACATACTCATTTTAATTAATATTATAGAATTTAATATTTTCTTAAGACCTCACACCTGTCACATACTAAATTTATTTAAACTGCCTTGTTAACGGATTTAAGTTGCGTATATTATTAATTTTATTTAAATATATAGGAAAGTGCGTACTTGTCATATGTTATTTGTAAGCGTTAGGCCGAACTATATACGATTATTTACATTTTTTTAGGAACAAAATGTAGGAGGGTCCCTTAAAGAAAAAACATGTAATCGGTTCGGAAAAAACGTAAAAAGCGACAAGAGCAACAAAACAAGCGTGATGAACAATTAAAAAAGAGACAAAACCCTTTTAAACTCGGATTTAGTCGCAAACCAACGGAAAATCCACCTTATGCGTCTCCAATTTTGCTTCCTTGCGAATGTCCTGAACAAGCTAGCCAGGATCAACTACTTTATTTAGTGCAGAGAAAAGTGAGGCTGAGGCCGAGGTCCAATTAATACATCAAAATGTTGTTCATATAGGAGTAGAATATCAGAATGACATTGGCTTATGGCAAAATATCAACAACGAAATACAAGATTTTTGGTGTACTAGAGACGCTAATGAATGTCAACACTTTGAGAGTGATTTTACTGCTTCAAGCCGACAATACCAAGACAGCAAAAGATTTTTTTCGCAATCAATGTTTTTTCGGAAACATATAAGTGGCGGTAAAATCAAACGAAAGTGGCTCATGTATTCTCCGTCTACTGGACAAGTATGCGGTTTTCCATGGGTTCTTTTAGGTGAAGCTCAAAGCCAATCACATTTTCAAACTGGATTTTCTGATTGAAAAAATGCGTCGCACAGAATTCAATTGCATGAGAATAATGCAACGCACCGGGTATGTGTACAGACACTGATAAGTAGACGACACCTCTTTGGAAATTGCACTTAACAAAGAAAGAAAATATTGGATAACAGTTTTACAAAGAGTGATCTCAGTGATTAAGTTTTTATCATCCCGTGGATTAGCATTTCGTAGAGATAATGAAATTCTTGGTTCTCAACATAATGGCAACTATTTTTGAATTTTAGAGTTAATCGCGGAGTACGACCCATTTCTCATGTAGGCAAGAGAAAACAGTGATATGTATTTGTCTTCAACAATTTATTGAAATATTGGGAAATATGGTTTTAAAATTCATTGTAAATGAAATTTTCGAAGCCAAATATTTCTCAATAAGCGTCGATTCGACACCATCTCATACTGATCAGTTGACTGTAGTGCTGAGATGCGTTATGTCAAATGAAGTAACCATACTAGATCGAATCAATGGCGTCAGTATATCTCTACAAAAAAACACTATTGAACTTAGAACGGCAGTCGATCTCTTAAAATCGCTTTTAGATTTTTTACTTTCACAGCGAGAATTATTTGATGATTACGAGATAAAGGCAAGTGAGAAAACTGATACCGAATACAGTGATAAAAATCAGCGTGTGCGAAGAAGAAAAATACATCACGATGACGGATCTGCAGAAGACGTTATACACAACTCTGTACACATGTTGTGTACAGAGTTGTCGCGGCTACCAGAAGCTTATCGGGAAAGCAATACTTTGTTTCGATTTTTAACAGATTTCTCGACCAAGTCCAACAATGAAATTAGAGAGGCTTGTACAAAGTTTATTGAACATTATTCCAAGGACATTGAGAGTGAGTTTATAGACGAGATTGTTCAGTTCAAGTACTTTATATTACAATTAGAGAATGCCGGAAAAGATAAAATTATACCTGTCGAGAAATCATATAAATGGATTTTTGGTAATATGGCACAATCAACTTTCCCTAATGTAATGACAGCACTGCAAATATATTAAAGTCTGATGATTACAAATGCCACGGATGAACGTAACTTTTCAAAATTAAAACTAATCAAAAACTTGCTTCGTTCATCAATGTCTCAGAACCGTTTAAACTCATTGGCGATAATGGACATTGAAAATGATATATTGGAAAAGGTTAACTTTCGAGATATTTTGAACGATTTTGTAAATAAAAAAAAAGTAAGAAGAGTTCATATTTATGCTGTAAACACATAGACCACAGCAGGCTACAGAGCTACACGACTACAAATGCCGTTAACTGCAATCGTCGCCGTGTGGTCAGCTACTTATTATTTTGGAAACGACAGCAACATAGTAAACAGCTGTGTTTTATACAAATGAATTTTTTTTCAGTAGTGCCAATTACATCTCTTTTTTGCTTTATTAAAATAGAACAACATGCATGGTTGTAGACACGTATATAAAGTTGACTTAAAAAAACAATTACTTATTTATAATACATTATTATAACGTAAAAATAAATGTATCTAACCCCTCTTGAATATTAATGCAATTATAGCATTTAATGTTGCTACGTTTTTTTGAGTTTAACAATATAAAATATTTTAAAGCACTAATTTGTTACATATTTTGTTTTATTGTCAACACTATTTTTGTTTTGTAGCCAACAAAAATAGAAATTATCCTAAGTTGACTACAGCGGCAAAAGTAGTCGGGTAGCCGTGTAGCTGTGTTGGTGCCAAAATAATCGTTTTCATATAAACGTGTGTATTTTATTTTTGACAGGCTGTAGTCGTGTAGCTGCAGTCGTCTATGTGTTTATAGCATTAAACATATTGTACTTTATAAAACGATTTAATGAAAAAAAACACGCATATATTCCTTTTATTTGTTTAAACTTTTTTATTGAATCTTAATGTAACAAAAAAACAGCGTTATTATGAAAAAAAAAAATACACTGTGGCAGAAAAAATGTGTTTTATGAAGAATTAAAAAGGGTAAAGGGGCCCGAGACATGAATTGCCTAGGGGCACCGACATAGTTAATCAGGCCCTGTTCATGTCTTGTATTAAAAAAATCGTAAATTTTACAAGCAAGCGTGATTGAAGTCTGAAAGAAATAATAATAAAGAAAAAATATAAAATTGGAAAATTTAAAAATTTAAAAATGTACCTGACATCGCCTAGGTCTTATTTAAACTAAATTATGTATTTCGAATTCACTTTGATTTATATTTTGGACAATTTCAAACGCTTTTCAAATTGTCTTTAATCAATTTTTTAAATAAAAACCCTTTAAAATGTCTGAAAAAAACTACATCGTTATAACACAATGACTGGTTTAGCTGCTTGATTTTAAAATGTCGCATTTCAAGGAGCGCCGATAGAAATTTGTTTACATTTAATGTAAAAAAATTGAGAAAATTTGAGTCACATTGGACCACGTTAACACATTATGCATATCGATCAAAGTTTGAGGCTTAAATTTGTTTCAAAAAATTAAAAAAATATATGAGATATCGTAATATATATCGTAAAAAAATACTGAAAACTATGTTACCAGATGCGTGCGTAGCAAACCAAATTTAAATAAAAAGATTGCACTGTAAGTAAAGTAACGACTTTTACGGCACAAATTAACTTAATTTTGAGTCTTAGTGGTATCTCCATTTTAAAAGATTATGTCAAAATACACATAAAAAATCATTTTCAAAAAAATTTCAATTAAATTTTTGTTTGATTTCAAACTTACTTTCAATTAACTGTTTAATTGAAAATGAATTTGGTATAAAAAAATGCAAAAATTTTAAAGTCGCTAAAATTAAAAAAATCGTTTAAAGTTGAAAATTCGCGTTTCTTTAATTTTGGTGATTTTTTTTTAAATTTTTTTCGAATTTTGGCGTTTATTTTGGGAGTTTTTTAAATTTCTTCAATTTTGAGGATTGTTTTTAAAATTTTGTCAATTTTTTTTTTGAAATTTTGCGATTTTTTCAAATGGTCTCGATTTTTTTAAATTTTGGCGATTTTTTTTTACAATTTTAATGATTTTTTTAAAATTTTGTAATTATTCCCAATAGTAAACAATATTCAATTAAATTTTTAATAGATGTGAATAAAACTATATGTAATTGAAAATAATATTAATTAAATAGATACAAATTATTTTAGTTGTTACTACAATTGCATCAACACGACCGAATTCAGTTAAACTTTTGCTGAATCAACAAATATTTTAATTAAAACTCAATTTTAGTTTTTTCTGTGTACATATTTAATTTTTAGTTTGCATTGTCTCAAACAATTTTTTGATTATCGCATGGGTTCTACATTCCGAAAATGAAGTGAAAGTGAAACTTCCGCTCAATTTGTGTTCCCAATTCCACATAAGTGATTTGAAAAGAAATCACTTATGTGGATATGTGGATTATCACCAGTCACGTGATAATTTGTTTCCCACTGGTTCTGTTGCATATCACATAAATCCTAAAATGGCCATACTTTGACACTACCTGCATCTAACTTGTCCCGTAGCATATTCATTTCAGTCTGTATGGTGATAGGTTACCTTGGTCAAGTTATTCGATGCGTCACACAGTGCTCCATAGGTAGCAAATTGTCACCTCCTATGACAAGTCCATGTTAAAAGTACCGGTCACTTTCATATAACAGAACCGAAACTAAGACAGGTTCATACACACAAAATTCTAGTCACATGACCATACCAGTGACTGGTCCATTTCCTGCAGGGTATGTACAGACGGTGGTCAGATCTTACAATATTGCCAGAAAAATGTTCAAGAAATGTCCAATAACAGTGTGAACTTACAACTTTTGTCTTGCAACATTGTCAGAAAAAGCATTGTCTGTACATTGTAAGTAGGGTTGCCATTCGTACTGTTTTAAACAGTACATGTACTGTTTTTTGAAAAATGTACTGTTTTATTCACAACACCTAAAACAGTACGCAAAAGTACTGTTTTTTTGGATTTGTACTATTTTTGTACTGTTTTCTTGTATATTTTACATATTTTTATATAAACAAGTTTTTTTTGCATGTACAAAGAATATATATTTTTTTAACCATGTTTTTTTTCGTGTGTACAATAGTTTTTTATATAAATATTTTGAATCTCCCTTTATTAATTCCACTTCGTTTCTTTGTACATATATAAGTTTGGTTTGTTTACTTTTTAAGCAATGGATGTTTGTAAACACAATTTTTTTCATGACACTGCCCAATGCAAAAAGTAATGGAGTCCAAACTAACAATTTTAGCCAATTTGACGAAATTTAGTCAATTTGATGAAATTTAGTCAATTTTACTTCTTTAGAGGATGTAAACTTGACGAAATTTTGTTGCTTTGAATACAATTTGTTAAATCTTAAAAAAAAAAATTGACAAAATTTCGTTAAAGATCTACAAAAATTTTTTTGGTCATTTTACCTACGCCATTTGGTTCGGTGTATTAACTTATTTTAAGTAAATATGTGATGTATTGAAGTAAAAGTTATGTTAACAATAAATACAAAAATGTACTGTTTTTTTTTTGAAAAGTACTGTTTTTTTTCATCAATGTACTTTTTTTTTTCACAGTTATATTAGTTTTTTTGTTTTTATATACATCGAGATTATTTTTATGTTATTTTCAATTTATAACGAGCTTTCGACCTCCGTATATTTACAAAAATAAAGCAAATCAAACATATTAGCTAGGTTGATACTAGTATTTTTCACTTTTCAAATATGGCAACCCTAATTGTAAGACAATAATATTGTCAGACATCTGACATTCGTGTGAACACTCTACGTTGCCATTGTGGGATAATTACAAGACATTGTAACCAATTTTTTATTGGCACATGTGTTTAAATTAATACATCTGACAATGGCAGTATTGTCACAGAAATGTTTCTCTCGGGATCTCTCTCGGACCTAGCCTATTTATGTTATAATGGTCTATTAATACTCCAATGGAGCAAAAATTTTGTCCGTTTTGGTCTATCTCGCTTATTTTTGGAGATACTGGACATTTTAAAATATCGCCATTTTGTAAAATGGCTTGTATCTCGAAAACTAAGCATGATATCGCAAAATGGACAACATTTTTTGCAAACCTTAACAAAACGCTCTACACCGACAACACAAATGTGTACAGTGTTCCGATTCCAATCATTCCCCGTTTCATTCTATATCGTTCTATTTTGGACCAATGTTCCATTCTGTTATCGGAATGATTAAATTTTTATTTTCACGTACGACAACACAATTATGTACAGTGCTCCGATTTCAATCGTCCCCTGCTTCATTCCATATCGTTCCATTTTGGACCAGTGTTCCAATCCATTATCTGAGTGATTCAATTTTTATTTTCACGTACTTTTTTGGTTAAAAAATAAAAAGTTTTTCATATAGAGCAAAATTAACAATATAAAATACTTTGTTCAATTGACACATAAATTAACCACTGACGAGTCCCAGGAGCGGGACGAAACTGCGGCAGTCTGGTGTATCCCTTGTGTCCGTAAAATTTTTCAATAAAAATGTTTTCTTCTTCTTCTTCCTGTAAAGAGACTAACTAAAAAAAAAAAAAAAAATAGTTGTTTTTTCATAAAAAATTAATCGTTCGGAATATTTCCCAAACCTAGGATATTTGCATTCAGTCAATTGCAATTTTCTTCCTTTAATTAATTCATTACTAATGGTAATGAAATTTTAAATCACTACCATTAGTCAATGAAATCAAATCAATGAAATTCATTATCATTAATTAAACAAATGGTAATGAAAATAATTTCATTACAATTGATGTCAATGAAATTGTAATGAAATCATCAATTAATTAGTTCTGGCAATGGCTAACAACAGATCTGGCAATTTTTGCCATAAAAGAATCTGACAACCGTGTGAACTGACAATTTTCATTGGCAGATAAATTAATTGTTTGTCAATTGTTTGGCAATGAAATTGAAAGGTTTTCTTACAATCGTCTGAACTGACAATTTACCTTTTGCTAAACATGTTTCATTGTCAGTACATTGCCAGCACATTGCCAGATCTTACAATATTGTAAGATCTGACAACCGTCTGTACATAGCTTAATTGATGTTATCTTTAATAGAAACGAAACAAGAATTTTTTGCAATAAGAAAAAGAAAACATAAAAATCTACCTATGATGTGTGTCTTTGTCTTTCGCTTTAGTCAGTCTACCTGTTGTATATTTGTTTGCAATTTGACGACACTAGATTATTAATCTCTATAAACTTTTAGTTTACAAATACACATTTATGCCCATATTTTGTATTTCCCCTGCGTTCAACGCTTCACCTACACCAACACAAACCCTAAGTAAAAAACATGTTATTTTATAAATCACTACGTCACCGCGTTGTCTCAACACTGAACTAATACGTTATCACTTCAATTGTTAAACCATTGCGTTATTATGGTTTCCTACATACAGGACAGTACTGAACTAAAAAAACAAAAAGTTGAGAAAACCAGGTTTTTTATGATCTGGCAACTCCATCAGCTGTGATTGTGAATACAAATGTAAATACAGCTGATGAAAATTTAAAACCAAATTCAAATTTGTGTTTATAGCTTTTTTCATGTGTTTTATTTAAAATTAACATATGTATTTTTTTAAATTGTGATAATTAAAAAGCAGTTTTTTTGTTTTATTAAAAAATATTACAAGTGGTAAATTGTTAACATTATAGAAAATAAACACAGAAAACTAAAATATTTATTTTTCTATTTGTGGTTATTTAAAAATATGTAAGTTAACGCTTCAAAAAATTAGGTGTTTAATTTGACAGTACAAGTGAAAAAAAGTAAGCGTTGCGTTTTACACAATTGGCTTTTTCAAACATTTGAGTTTAACATAACGTAATAATCAGCTGTTGCAACGCGAGCAGTCACTTTTTTGAGCGCGGTGATTTAAGAAATTCAAATAAGGCCAAAGCAAGGTGAAGTGAGGCGTAGCGTTTTACAAAATAAGGGCATTAATCTTTATTAAATTTAAATAATTTATTTTGTATTTTATTTAATTAATAGACAATTACTTTTACAAGTCAGTGACAGCGCAAAATTTAAGTTCTTTCAATCCACAATTTTGTTTTATGTATGGAAAACAGATACAAAAATCTTCCATGGTTGATTTTTTAGAGTTGTACTTTTTACTATAACTTTCCTCGTTACTACTACATCTTGACATGCCGTGACATCTATTTCATTCTACGTACAGTATTGGGCAAAACCTAAGAAACACTGCTTGATTTTAGCTTCTGAGTCAAATTATTTTTAAATGAACATATTTCAATTCAATGTTTTAATGCAGTTTTATTAATTACTGTGTCCTCCAGACACGAAAACAAATCGTCTTTGTTGGAAAATCGTTTTGATTCAACGTTCCTCTTCAATATTGAAAATAAATTTTTAATTGGGTTCAAATCGGGCGATTGTACCTGCCAATCAAGCACTTGAATCCCTTTCGATTGTATCCATTCCTTGACCAACTTTGATGTGTGTTTCGGATCGTTATCATGTTGAAACACCCATCGAAGTGGCATGTTCCACTCGGCATATGGCAACATCTTAGATTCTAAAATGTCCCTATACACAAATCTGTCCATTTTGGTAGAAATTCTATGGAACGGCCCTAGACCATGACCTGAAAAACACATCCACGCCATCACATTGCCGCCCATGCTTGACAGTCCTTTTACAATATCGGGGTTTAAGCCTTTCACCTGTATTGCGTCTCAAGTCAACCAATAATTCACAAATTTATTTTTTTTAGACTCGAATTTGGAAAAAAATATCTTGATTGGTCAATTACAAAGTGGAAAAATGTGCTATTTAGCGACGAAAGCAAATTTAATTTGTTCAATTCTGACGGCATATGCCGTGTGAGACGCAATAGAGGCGAAAGGCTTAAACCCCGATATTGTAAAAAGACTGTCAAGCATGGGGGCGGCAATGTGATGGCGTGGACGTGTTTTTCAGGTCATGGTCTAGGGCCATTCCATAGAATTTCTACCAAAATGGACAGATTTGTGTATAGGGACATTTTAGAATGTAAGATGTTGCCATATGCCGAGTGGAACATGCCACTTCGATGGGTGTTTCAACATGATAACGATCCGAAACACACATCAAAGTTGGTCAATGAATGTATACAATCGAAAGGGATTCAAGTGCTTGATTGACCGGCCCAATCGCCCGATTTGAACCCAATTGAAAATTTATTTTCAATATTGAAGAGGAAAGTTGGATCAAAACGATTTTCCAACAAAGATGATTTGTTTTCGTGTCTGGAGGATGAATAGAAACACATAGATCCAAAAATAATTGATAATTTAATAAAATCTATGCCGCGGCGATGCGCCGCAGTAATAAAAAATAAGGGTTATTATACCAAATATTTAAAGTTTCTTAGGTTTTGCCCAGTGAATTTTTAAGTATTTTTTTGTTGTTGTACTATAAGAACTGTTAGATGAGAGATAATTACCATTTTTTTGTTTTTTAATTTTATATGACACAGTAATTAATAAAACTGCATTAAAATATTGAATTGAAATATGTTCATTTAAAAATAATTTGACTCAGAACCTAAAATCAAGCAGTATTTCAATCTGGTTGTCGTTTACACTATTTAGCTAAATAAATTAGTAAAACATTCGTAAAATATAAGTAAAACATTAGTTCAAAACAGTTAAGTGCTGAATAAGTATAACTAAAATTTTAGCTGAAAATATAATTTTAGCAAAGAATTTGCTGAAAAATAGTATACCTGATTTACAAGACGTTTCACTAACTTTTCTACTAACTTATTTTTTTTAATGTAGTTTATCGGCTAGTTCGATTGGAGTAAGTGCAAACCACAAACCAAATCAAAAACCAACCTGTGTTTTGGTTTGGCTTGTTCTTTGGTCTGTGGTTTTTCACTCACTCCTCTCAAATTACCCCTGTAAACTTGTTTGTTGTTTTGGTTCGTGGTTTGTTTGTTGGTTTTCTTTCACTTTGTCTACTCCTCAATAAAATATATTCTTCTTGGTTAGTTTACCACACAAACATAATATGTACACACTTATGTAGGCTAATACATTAATAACTAATTAAATTTTCTGTTCTATTTTCAGATTTTATAAACAATGCCACTTTAGGAATTCTTTTATAACTAAGAAATACTCCATTTAAACCATCTATAAACAATTAAACTTTTACAGGTACGTTACTTTTATTTTTATTATATTTTATTTATGTTAATTTTATAAACAGTTTTTTTTACACACGCTCTAACAAATATATTAAATAAACAAAAACCAAAAAAAAAAAAAAAAAAAAAAATACAAATAAACAAACAAAAATTGCCGTATCAGACTAAAAAATAAATAAATAACAGATAAAATTAGTATTGCAAAGAATTTTACTTAAATTTGCTAAAATTAGCGTCGACTATTTATTTTTTATGACCAAAAAAGATCCTAAATTTTTAGTTAGCAACAAACTTACAAGGAGAGTCCGTTCATGGGTTCCCGCCACTTGCAATGAAGTTTAGATATGTTATAAAGAATCAACACTTAAGAGACCCATGTGTTTTAAGCTGCCCAATCTCATATTTTGAGGTTAAAAAGTGGGGTCAGAAATTATCCCATTTTCTGATTTTTAGCGATTTTTTTTATATTTCTTCCAAAGAAACTATAAATAAATTTGGTATCTAATGAAAAGCATTTGAAATGCGCATCGCCAGTATAAGTAGCATTTCCGCGCATGCTCAACTTTTCGCGTTGTTCGAAAAAAGACTTAAATTTTGGGGGATGTGTAGTAGTGTGTCCAAAAATCGTATGGGAATCGCAAAGTAAATCGTACAAGCTAAGGTACCTAAAATAATTAAAGAGTGAATCATAATAAAGGGTCCGCCAAATAACTTTTTTTTTGAAAATGCTATAAAAAAAAAACTACTGAATATTTTCTCAAATTTATTTTTTTATTTGAAAGTACAATCCTTCCGGTTAATAATGGAAAATAATTTCATTCAAATGGCTGCCTCGGCTGGCCATGCAGTAGCCTACACGATCGGTCCAATTTCTAAGCACATTATCGATTGTGTGCAGCTGTATTTCCTCCTCTTCAATTTTTGTGAACAAAAATTCGTTCAACATGGCCCGATAACGATCGCCATTGACTGTAACGGCCACTCCTTGCTCATTTTCGAAGAAAAATTTCCCAATTATGCCTCTGGACCAAAATCCGCACCAAACAGTGACTCGTTTTGGGTGTATCGGCACACATTCTGCAACATTACCATGATTTTCAAAATAATGTCGCAATATTTCCCAGCATTGTTCAAGCGTATACACAACTATATTCGTTCAGCGGAAGGATAAAACTAATTATCTGTCAAATCAGACATGAGCTAAGTGTTACCATTCACAAAATAAGCACTAGTTGAAAAAAAAACCTTAGATGGCGGACCCTTTATATTGGCAAAATTTCAACATCCTACGACTACTGGAAGGTGGTGCACCGCTATGGATTGTGTTGACGATTTTAAACAAAATCTTAAATTGGTTTCCTTTCTATCGATATACTTATATATATATGCGCTGTACATACATATATATATATATATATATAAATATATATATATATATATACATATATAAAACTTAAAAAGTGGGTTAATTTTTTACCCCACTTTTTAACCCCTAAATGTGAGATTATGCAGCTACGGGTCTCCTAATTTTTAATTCTTTATATCAAATCGAAATTCCATCGCATGCTGTGGGAACCCATGCACGGTCTTTCCTTGTTAGCATTTTATCGTTAACATATTTAGTTATCAGTAAAGTTAATATTTTATTAAAAAAAAAAAAAAAAACAAATAAAAAACACGTTCAACGAATTAAGCATAAGGCACTTTTAAAAAAATTTTGAGACCAATTTGAAAAATGTATAAATAATGTTTAAACGCCCAACTATATTTAGCGAAGTTAAATTAAAAAAATGAGCGATTGTATGAAAATACATTGAAGCACCCATATTCAGCTTAAGTGGACTTTCTTAAAGTTCCATCTCTATTAATTTGGTTAATTTGTAATCGAAACTTATCGTACCTAACTTAACCAAAGAATTCAAACAATCACAAGATATTTAATTAGTGTCCGACCGAACAGTTCGGCCAGAAAATGCATTTGGTCTGTATTCGGTATTTTAAAGCATTATGGACAAATTTGGCGGATGTAAAAATGTTTATTGGACTCATTAGATGCTATTTTGAGTGTCAAATTTGAAGAAAAGTCTGTAGTTAAGCAATGAATTCACTGTTCGGCATCAGAAAGTTCGGCCAAATCGAAAATAGTTCGGCGGCCGAACTTTTAACTTTATAGCTAAACTTCGGCTTTTCTCTAAAATTTTATACACAAAATCCAATTAAATCGGCTCAATAAACATGTTTCCAATATCAAAATTTGTCATCATTGCCTCTAGATATCAAAAAACGGACAAAATATAGTTTTTTGGCCGAACTGTTCGGTCGGACACTATATTTAATAAATAACAAATAAAATAAAGAAGAAAATTAATAAAAACAAAAAACATTTGATTGGAAAATTTTAAAATTCAAATTAAATATGGTTGCTCTCAAATTTGCAGAAAAATTAAACAAAATTTAGAACAACATTTACAAAAGACAAGCCAATTGTGGTAGAAGCTTAATAATATATAAATTTAACTTATCTTGGTAATTAATTATTAAAGTCACAAATCGTAACTTGTGTCATCACTAAAGCGTGTGTCATCGCTAATAAAACTGTCACGACGATAACATATATTTCAATTGAGCTTAAAAAGCCCAACCGCAATTAGCTTAAGCTTTGACCACTAGTTTCTTTTGATCTTTTGTACATTGTGTTCACTATTTCAATTCACAAGAGCGATTATGGGCGTTTTTAATTTGATTAAGTTGGGTACGATGAGTTTCGATTCCAAGTTAACCAAATTAATAGAGATAACACTTTACAAAAGTTGACTTAAGCTAAATATGGGTGCCTCAATGTATTTTCATACAATCGCTCATTTCCTTAATTCAACTTTGCTAACATAATTATATTTGCAAGCAAACATGTTATATTAGAAACATGGGAAACGGAAAGTTTTTCCAAATAAAAGTATATTACCAGCATTTATATTTGCATTAGGGCATTTTGTGTGCACTTAATCAATTTTGTCCGTCGTGGAGATTCAGTCTAGATACCTAATTATGTTCTTAAATAATGTTTTTTTTTTTTTTTATAAAAAAAAATGCAAAAAGAAATAATTAAATTTCGCAAAACTTTTAAAAAGTTCATAAAATGTTTGCGTTTAAAAATTTTTAAAATGTCTTTTTGACTTGGATGTGCTGTTTACTAAGAAACTCAAAATTGTAAATGTTAGACGCGAAAAACGTTCATTTTCAAAAAATTTACGCAAATATATGTTTGGTGCGCCGATATCCACTTTGGTATTCCGCAAACTATATAAAATTCACCGTTTTTAAATACTGTTCTTAAAACTGAACTCCATCAAACTGACTTCCATTTCATGTGTCAACCACCATACAACTTTTCACCAAGCAGCCATATGGAAATTACTTTTTTAGTGAATGTATTTCACAAGTTTAGTGACTCCATTTTATACTGGTTTGGATATGAACTATGAGCAAAAATATTAAATGAATGAAAAAAACTCTTGTAAGTTTCAAGAAAATTTTTTTTCAGTTTTCGACTTTTAAATGGCCATCAAAAATTGCTAATATCAGTAAAAAAATTTATAAAATTAGCAAAAATGTTGCTGAATTTAACAATTTTTTTGCTGATATTAACAATTTTACAAACTTTTTCATAAATGATCTACAAATAACATTTTTTAGACCTATACAGAGCTGCATTTAGTTTTCTCGCACATTTAAATGTGCATTAAAAAAAGAAAATCACTTTCAATATTTTCATTATCATCATCATCGACATAGCGTTTGTCAACATTAGAGCAAGGAATTTTATGCAAATGCATGTTTGTAGTCCAATTTTGATTTTGACCAAATACTTTTTCAAATCAAAGAATTTGCATTAAAATGGCGTATATTTGTTGTTGCGTATTTTGTTATAAATGCATATTTTTGCATATTTTGCTATAAATACATATTTTATGGCATATTTTGGCATTTTTTGATGCACTCAAAAAAAAAGTTTGTAAAGTCGACAAAAAATTTTGCTGAGTCAGCAAAATTTTAGTCATGAGGATGCTTGCAAAAAAATTGCTAATCTTTTGCTGAAAATCAACGAGCTGATTTTTAGCAACAAAATTAGTAGATTCAGCAAAAGTTTTGCTAACACTTAGTGAATTAGAAATAAAAACACCTTGCTAAAAATTAATAAATTTTTTTGCTGAATTTTAGTAGACTGAAAAAAAACTCAAAAAATTTGTAGAAAAATTGTAATTTAGTTAATTTATTTGCTGAAAATCATAAAACATATTTTTGTGATTCTTTTAAAAATAACTTACAATAATTTCGAGATATGAAAATATTCATTTTCCCACATTGACGACATGAATTAATTTAATATCTGAAAATATATAGAAATAAATATATATAACATAACAAAAATTTTCTTTCAACGACTTCCATCAATGGTTGTTTTAAAGGACGCAACTGCCGAAGATATTTATAGAAACGAAACAAAAAAATAAACAAAAACAAACGAAACGAAATAAACAACCCTTTTTTTGCAATACGAAAAAGAAACCATAAAAATCTACCTAAGATGTGTGTCTTTGTCTTTCGCTTTACTCTGTCTACATGTCTGTATATGTTTGTTTGCAATTTGACCACACTCGATTATTAATCTATAAACATTTAGTTTAGAAATACATATTAAATTTAAATATTTTATTTTGACTTTTATTTAATTAATACACAATTATTTTCACAAGCCGGTGACAACGCAAAATTTAAGTTGTTTTAATCCTCAATTTTGTTTAATGTATGAAAAACAGATACAAAAATCTTCCATGGTTGATTTTTTTATGTCTTATTAGAGTTGTATTATTTTCCTCTTCTCTACTACATTTTGACATGCCGCGACATCTGCTTCACTCTGCGTATATCTTCCAATCTGGTTGTCGTCCACACTTTTTTAGCAAAATTAATTAGTAAAACATTAGTATAATATTAGTAAAGCATTAGTATAAAACAGTTAAGTGCTGAATAAGTATAACAAAAATTTTAGCTGAAAACACGATTGTAGCTAAAAATTTGCTAAAGAATAGTATACCTGATTAACAAGACGTTTTACTAACTTTTCTACTAACTTATTTTTTTGAGTGTACCTAATTTACATATTTTCAATTTAATTGATATTTTGTAGAAATTTAAATAAAAAAAAAACCAAAAAGAACACATTTGTAACCCTGAACATATACACTCATGTTCATAAGTAAAAGTTAGCAAGGAGTTAACATGTATGTTGTTAAGTTCATGTTAACGAGCTTCTAAACTGTTGTTAAGAGTTTAAAAAAACAGCTGTTTTCTGTCAAAGGGACTGCGAATAAATAAAATAAAAATTTTTGTGGCCGAAAAATATTTTTTAATATCTAAATTATGGAAACGCGTAATAATGTAGAATGACATTTTAAGAAATAGAGCCCACATTTTTTGTTTATACTGACACTTAATTTCGTAAAAAGTATAGATTTACAAACAACAAAAAAATGCCAACAAATTAATTGATTTGATCAGAGAACAGTAGACACATTCCACTGTATCTTCAAGTTCTATCAGCGTTAAAGTGTTAGCGTAGCAGCAACGTACAAGAAGATTATGGTGAATTTCATGGATTTCGTCAACCTTCAATGAGCCGAATCTGTGAAAGGTAACCAGGTCCTTTGCTAAAAAAGCCACGACATATATTAAAATGCTAACTACAGCTGGCATAACTAGTCTATTTAACAAATCCTGTAAATACTTGTAAAAAATAACAAATGTTAAAGAATTATGAAAAATAAATAGTTGACAAATTAAAATGTATTCTGTATAAACTCTATGCTAACAAGCTTGTAAACAAAAAATGCATTCTTGTAAGCAGCTCATTAGTTGCGATGTATAAGTAACTGCTAACTTTAACTTATGAATATGGCTAATAGTATTTATTTATTTGACTTTTAGATTTGATTTAATTTTTAAAACAGCGAGTAGAAAATCGATTTTTGAAACTAAAAAGATTGTACTTGCATATTTTTTTGATTTTTTGTGCATATTTTTGGATTAATAGTGCGTATTTTTTTAAACGCATATTTTAATTTTTTAGTCGCATGAAACTCCTCGCCCTAGTCATCATCAACCGGCAACAAATTTTCATCATTATAATCTTATACAACTTGTAAACCGAAACGCTTTGTAAACTGCCATAATTAAACCATCAAAAGTTATTTCTTTTTGACTTTTTGACGGTTTTGACATATACATATTTTTCATAAAGTTTATGATGTATTTGAGATCATATTTTTATTTTAACACAAAGTGTTAAACGATGATTTCAAATGTTTGTTTAGAAGAAAATAGCTATACATAAATGTAAAAAAAGAAATATTGGGGTATTCATAATACGCTTCGTATATGGTGTATAAGTATACTGGGGTGTCCCAAAAAAAAAAATGTTTGTTTGTTTCTGAAGCTTAATTTGAATGATTATGTGGTAAAAATATTTCTGAGTTTTTTCAGATTTTTTGAAAAGGTTTAGAGGTCGCGCAAATCGAGTTTATCCCAAAAATGTGTTTATTTAGACGTTCTTTAATTTTATTTTTAACTTGGTCAATAATCAGAATTTTTTTCTTTCAAAATATCGACTAAGATATTTTGAAAGAAAATTTCCGAACTTTAGTTTTATGTGCATAAAGTTTCGGCACTGCTTTTGTATATTTACGTACCGTATATTAGTTTTTTCGTAATTGTTGCATAGTTTTTGAAAATAACGCTTTATAAGTTTTAAAATTTCTACAAAGATGGAAAAAAAACTAATGAAGCAGTTTAAAAGATTGCTACATTCTAAATAATATTTGGATTTGCTGTTACTGTTTCAGAGTTAAAACCTTTTAAAGCTTTGTACCCATTTTACAAAACTACACGCAGAGAAAATTTCAGCTATTTGTCAACTGAAATTCGATTACCACTATTTAAATTTGTTTTCTACGAATTTCAGTCGGTTGGTACAACATATCATTAGTTTTCACAACAAAGTTCGGTTAGTTCAACTGAATTTTTGTTACAACACCCAAATTATTTAGAAATTTAATGTAAATATTGTTGTAGGAACTGAAGTAATAAGTTGTTACCATTATAATACACTTTTCAATTCGGTTGTCACTTTATTTCTCTGTGTGTAATAATATTATAAGCCCTTTGCCATCGGATTTGCTTTAAACTTTGAATTTTATGATTTATGATAATCATTTTTGATATTTGTTATCTTTATTGAAAAAATAAAATGTAAACGCAATAAATCTCATATATATGAGATTTTTCTCGGACTCGCCATTTTTGATATTTGCGAAAAAATAAGCAAAAAAAACTCGAAAAATCTCATAATTCAGAGTAGAAATGGGTGCGTGTGTGAGTTTATACTATCCCTTACTCACGTTCACGCGAGAAAACTTCCACACACGCACAATCACTTAGAAGCATTTTGTCTACACACACTCACTCACGCTCACGTATGTAAATTCAGAATTTTTGTCTAAAATCCTACTCACGCTCACTCGCTCACGCTAAAATTTGACTCACGAACACTTACAAAGAATTTTTTCAACTCTCACTCTCTCACGTAAAATTGGGTTTCGTTCGTACTCACTAGTGGTTTTCGTGAATCAAGCTAAATTCTGTTGCCCATCTCTGCACCCAAAACAATGTTAGTAAAGTCAGCAAAAATTTTTGCTGAGTCAGCAAGATTTTAGTCTGGAGGGTGCTTGCAAAAAAATTGCTAATGCCAGCACAATCTTTTGCTAAAAATTAGCGAGCTGATTTTTAGCAACAAAATTAGTACATTCAGCAAAAGTTTTGCTATCACTTAGTTGATTCAAAAATTAAAAATTCTTGCTAAAAGTTTATAATAACATTTTTGCTGAATATTAGTAGACTAAAAAAACTCAAACAAATTGTAGAAAATTTATATTTTAGTTTATTTATTTACTGAAAAACTGAAATTTTTTTTGGGCTTCTTTTAAAAATAATTAACAATACTTTACAAAATATATGAAAATGTTCATACTTCCACATTGACGACATGAATTAATTTATTATCTAAAAATATATAAAGGGTCCGCCATCTAACTTTTTTTTTCCAACTAGTGCTTATTTCGTGAATGGTAACACTTAGCTCATGTCTGATTTGACAGATAATTAGTTTTATCCTTCCGCTGAACGAATATGGTTGTGTATACGCTTAAAAAACGCTGGAAAATATTGCGACATTACTTTGAAAATCATGGTAATGTTGCAGAATGTGTGCGAAAATTGCGTACGGATTTTGGAAGAAGAGAAGCACCGTCAGCTCCGTAGCTCGGAGCTACGATTTCACATCGTTGGACTATTATTTATGGGGTGCCGTCAAAGATAAGTGTTACGCCAAAAAGCCGGAGACAATTGACGCTTTAAAGGACAATATTCGCGAAGCCATTGGTGAAATACAGCTGCACACAATCGATAATGTGCTTAAAAATTGGACCGATCGTGTAGGCTACTGCATGGCCAGCCGAGGCAGACATTTGAATGAAATTATTTTCCATTATTAACCGGAAGGATTGTACTTTCAAATAAAAAAAGAAATTTGGGAAAATATTCAGTAGTTTTTTTATAGCATTTTCAAAAAAAAAAAAGTTATTTGGCGGACCTTTAGAAATAATTATATTTAACATAAACTAAATTATCTTTCAACTACTTATATCAATGGCTGTCTAAATATACAACACTTTTTTGCAATAAGGAAAACGGAACATAAAAAATTACCTAAGATGTGTGCCTAGTCCTTCGCTATAGTATATCTACCTGAACGTATATTTGTTTGCAATTTGACCACACTACATTAATAATCACTTAAAAGATTTAGTTTATAAATACACATTTAATGTTTATTAAATTTAAATATTTTATTTTAACTTTAATTTAATTAATAGGCAATTACTTAGACAAGTTATAAATTCAATTTAAAAAACGTAAAACAACACTGCTTTTTAGGAAAAATCGATTTGCTCGACCTTTAAACCTTTTCGAAAATGTGAAAAAAATAGTTTACCCCAAAGGTATTTAACTTGAGCACCCATGAAAATCGAAAAACAAAACATTTTGGGACACACTAATGTACACAAAGCGTATGCAAAAAAATGTACACAAAGCGTATTTGCAGGTACGGGAAATAAAATTGTTGCCGCATTTTTAATATAATTCGTTCGTTAATTCGCAAATGCCACATTTATTTCTTCCAAAAAAATTTCTATAGTTATCAAAGAGAATATTTTATTAAAAACAATCAAAACAATTATTTTGACTAATTTTTTTTAAATGTTGAAATATTCAAATAAAAAATACAAAACAAATCTTTCCAGGGTTGGCGAAACATTTATGACACTAATATTATAAAAATACGATGTTTACACTATATACGACTTTACATGAATCCGGCTATTTATATATAAAAAATAAATTTTATAAATGGGCCACTCTTAAATAAACATTGGAAAATGGATAACAAAAAAAAAAAAAAAAAAATACATACAAAACACATTACAAAACGAAATTTATTACATCATTTGAAACTTTAAACATTAGTTTTCTAACAAGTGATTCTTGTTGTTTAGCGAATATTGTGTAAATTGGTACTACATATGAATGTTTGAAATACTTTTTTTTATTTTCGATTTTTAACAATTTTAAATGTAAAATGTAATTTTAAATATTATATAATCTAAAAATTTGTTTATATTTTATTAGTTATTATGCAAATTAATCAGTGGCCACATATGGTTTATATTTAATTTTGTTTAAAAATAGGGGAAATATTTGGTAATTTTAATTGCTTCCTCGTTATTGTTTAATTTGTGAGTTACAAATTATTTTTAATTAAATTACAATAAAAATGTCAAACATTAATAAGACGACAAGATGTGTGTAATATTGTCAACTTACCCAGCACGATACAAAAATATACTTTTTTGTAAAGGCCCAACCATAATTAACTTTCCTTATGTGAAGTGTCCACAAAATTTTGATTAAAAGCACACTTTATTTAGCAAAGTTGAACTACGTAACAGGCGATACCATGTAATTACATTTAGGTACCCATAATTGCTTAAGTCAACTTGCAAAAAGTTCCATCCCTATTAAGTTTGTTAATTTGTAACCGAAATTTGTCGTACTCTACCTAAGTTTTGACCACTATTGAATTACCTATTGTTCACTGAATTCAAAATTTTTATTAAAGGCCTAACTGTATTTAGCGAAGTTCAATTATGGGAATGAGCGATTTTTTGAAAATACATTGAAGCACCCATATTTATTGTAAGTCAACTTTTGTAAAGTTCTATCTGCATTAATTTGGTTAATTTGTAATCGAAACTCATCGTACACAACTTAACCAGAGTTTAACTTCAACCGCAGATATTTCCATATTAGTTCGATATTTTAAAACTAAGGTTAAGCCCTAAACTTTGGTTAACTTGAGATAATAATCAAATTAAAAAAAAAATCAAATATGCAAAAAAATAACAAACCAGGTGAACATGGAATCGTAAATGAACATATATGATCATATATGGGCTTGTATATGATTATATAGGGGTATAGCTGGCCATTTATGTTTATGTTTCAATATATTACCATATATGATCCCATATATTACAGTAGGTGTTCGGATCCGAAATTTGAGGGTATATGGTCGTAAATGATCGTATATGTTTATATATGCTCATATATGATCTATATATTCTCATATACGAAAATATACGAGCCTATAACCTCAAATTTTGGATACGAACATATATGGTCATATATGAGACCATATATGGTCATACATTGAATTATATATGAGCATTAGGATCAGCGGCGTACCCAGGATTTTGTTTCGGGGGGGGGGTGGCCCAATTTTTGTTTTTTAAATTTTTTTTGTTTGAAAAGCATATCATTTTGGTTTAAATTTATTGATCTAAAAAAACAATTTATATTTTTTTTATTAAAACAAAAAGTTCAGCTTCGGCTTCGGCCGAACATTGATATTATGGCCGAAGTTCGGCTTCGGCCGAAAAAAATGAGTTCGGTCGGACACTAATATTTTGTATCTGTTAAATAAGTTTTGGATGGGAAAGTTACCATTGACGTTATACCCAGTTATGATAGCAATTTTGAAGCAAAAATGTTTTGACATGTCTTTGTTTTTTTAGTTTTTTTATATCTACAAAGAAGTTTTTTTTTGATATATTTAACAAATTTATGTATCAATTAAATAATTTTATTTTGATTTTTAAAGTGAGCTATCATATTAATTAAGATCCTTATATACTATTAACAAAGCTCTTAAAATTTAATTCAACGATTTTTTTTTCATAAAAGTGTCAATGTCAAAAGTGTCAATATCAATGTCAGGTTCAACCTTTTCTCCAGGGACTGTAAAAATTATTCCTTTTTTCATAAAAGTCAGATGATAAAAGTTATTTTTTGATTTTTATTTTTTCGAGCAAAAATAAGTTATTTTTTGATTTTTATTTTTTCGAGCAAAAGTTATAATTATTTTTTGATTTCTATTTTTTCGAGCAAAAGTTAAAATTATTTTTTGATTTCTATTTTTTCGAGCAAAAATAAGTTTTTTTCTGATTTTTATTTTTTCGAGCAAAATTAAAGTTATTTTTTGATTTTTATTTTTTTGAGCAAAAATAAAAGTTTTTTTTTGGTTTTTATTTTTTTGAGCAAAAATAAAATTTATTTTTTGATTTTTATTTTTTCGAGCAAAAATAAAAGTTTTTTTTTTGGTTTTTATTTTTTCGAGCAAAAATAAAAGTTATTTTTTGATTTTTAATTTTTCGAGCAAAAATAAAAGGTTTTTTTTGATTTTTATTTTTTCGAGCAAGTATAAAAGTAATTTTTTGGTTTTAATTTTTTTATTTACCAAAAATAAAAGTTATTAGCTTTGTAATTATGATTTTTCAGTGATGATAGATATACAGCAAATATTTTGCAATGATATTTTTTGTGATAACTGTATTAATATATATTATTATACATTTTTTAAGTATCTAACTACAAGACAAACATCTCTATTTGTACGAGCAGTGCGCCAATTTTTGGAAATTAAATTCGTCATTTTTAAAACAAGAATTCTTCAAAAAAATCGTCATATTAAAAAAAGTTTTACTGATTATAAAACTCGAAAATATTACAAAAGGCAACCATAAAATTTATATATTATATGTATATATTTATATATTATATATATAATATAACTGCGTTATTTGTTATTTATTTGCCCGAAAAAATAAAAACCAAAAAATAACTTTTATTTTTGCTCGAAAAAATAAAAATCAAAAAATAACTTTTATTTTTGTTCGAAAAAATAAAAATCAAAAAATATTTTTTACTTTTGCTCAAAAAAATAAAAATCAAAAAAAACTTTTATTTTTGCTAAAAAAAAAATAAAAATCAAAATTTTAAAAAGCAATGCATTTTATTATAGACTAGTTCATAAGGATCAAAATGGTATGCTTGAAACAGTTTTCCGACATTTACTTCTAATTGCTTTTTTTGTTTAAAAATTTGGAAATAACTGTTATTTTCGGTCCCTGCTTTTCTCGATACACTGATGCAAGAGCTAGAGCACCAAGTCTAGCTTCACCCATAGAATTCCTTAAATATGTTTTCACTCTTTTTAGGGTGGAAAAACTTCTCTCCGCGGATGCAGTTGTAACAGGAATTACTATCAGTAAATGTAAAAACATGTAAACGTTTGGAAAAAGTTCCTTGTTGCAATCTTGAATAGCATCTAGCGGATTTGATGGTCTTTATGGTAGTGTTTCCATAGATCAATTTCAGTTAATATATCATTATTTTGAAAAATTATAGTCTCAAAAAATATTATAAATTCATTTATTACATACTAACCAAAACAAAAATAAAATAAAAAATCGAAAATATTTCGGGGGGGGGGCTTTGGCCCCCAGGGCCCCCCCTGGGTACGCCACTGATTAGGATGTCCCTTAAAATAACGCTTTTACGATTTTCGTTCATTACTCAAATTATTCAGATATAGAATTCTGACTTGATCTTATATCATAAAGACACTTTAGACTGCAAAAACGTCTTTGTTTAAAATTAATTTTAAAGATTTGATTGAATGCCTAATTTGAAGATGTGGATTTAGATTTTTACGATATAATATAATAGTTGTTATTAAAGAAAAAAAAAAAAATTAATTGGATAAATAATAAGTCAAATTTGTGTTTTTAGCGACTCCGTTCCAGGACATTTTATAAAAATAGCTTATTTTGTGAAAAATTAAACAAAATTTGAATGTTTTCAAATTTGAATGTGAGCAAAAAATATTACTTAAATTTATTAAGACTACAGTTATATATTTTATATTTTAAACCTTAGTTGCCTGGGGACAAAAATACCCACGAAACTTAATTTTAATTATAACTAGAAGATTGTAAAGCTTTTAAATTGAAAAAAAATCTAAACTAGATAAAAATAAATATTTTCTGTAACTTGATCGATATAGGGTTAACTTTTACACTTTTGGCGAAAAAAGTACCCATTAAGAGAATATCACCTTAATAATTTTCGTTAAAATAAGACTTAATTTTTATTCAAAAAATCTTTAACCCTTAGTGGCTTGGGTACAAAAAATTCCCATAAAACTTATTTGAAATTATGACTTCAAGATTATAAAGCCACTAAATGGTTAAAAGAAATTCCACTTAATAAAAATTATTATTTTGTGAACCTTGATCCATATATGGTTAATGTTTTCACTTTTCACCAATAAAAGACGCAGTAAGAAATTTTCAAAATTATATCTTTCAGATTTTAATAAATTCGGATGTGCGATAGAGGGTACACAACTAACGAACAAGCGCAATTCTTTATAATCCCAATTTTATTTTTAAGGACTATTTTTAGCCCCACCTTTTAACCATTAACATGTGTTAACCTCTAAATTTCCTCTTTTATGATGAAAAGTGAAAACATTAGCCCGGTAGGGAGCAAGCTACACAAAATAGTTATTTATATCTAGAGGAATTTTTTTATATCCATTTAAAGGCTCCTTATTTTTTTTTCTTGTAGACATAATTTAAATTGGGGACCAAAAAGAAACATGAAGTCTTTTTTGTCCCCCGGCCACTAAGGGTTTAAGATCTTTTGAAAAAAAGTAAATGTTATTATAGTCTTATAAAGTTTAAGTGATATTTTTCCGAAAATAATGAAAGATATTATTCTGCAATTTTCCTAGTAGGTCTTTTTTGTCCAAAAATGTAAAAAGTAACTTTATATGGATCAAGTTATATAAAAAAATTGTTTTTATCAAGTTGAGATTTTTTTTATCACTTTAAAAGCTTTACAATCTCGTAGTGATAATTAAAACTAAGTTATATGGGTCTTTTTTGTCCCCAGGCAACTAATGGTTAAGGATTTTTTAAATAACAATAAAGATAATTATAATCTTAATAAATTCAAATGATATTTTTTCGAAAAGTATGCAAACTTTGATGAAAACATTTAAATTTTGCTCAATTTTTCACAAAATAAGATATTTTCTGAAAATGTACTGGAAATACCTGCAAATGCAAACTCGTGTTATAATTTTTACAATTTATTTTTTTTCTTTAATATCAACTATTATATTGTAGAAGGAGCAATCGACATCTTTAAATTAAGCATTTTAAAAAATTTATTAAAAAAAGGACGTTTTTGCGTTTTTATTAAACATGTGGGTCATTTTGGATTCCTGTCTAAAGTGGGTTAATGATATCCGATGAAGTCAGAATTCCAGGTCTTAATAATCTTAAGTACATTAAATGAATAAATGAAATCAAAAGTAAAGTTTTGAGAAATTTAAAATTTTTGAATTTTTTCACACATTCACATTTACATTCACACATTTTTTCCAAAATGGGTCATTTTCGGCCCTATAGTGGCAACGTTTTCCAAAAAAAAAATTTATTGATTCCATTCGGAACCATTTGTAATAAAAATTAATAAACAGAAAAAACATGGAATTTATTCCAAAATTACAAACGATAAGTCAATTGTGGTTAAAGCTTTACTCGCCCTAAGATGGATACGATGAGTTTTGATTACAAATTAATAGAGATGGAACTTTACGAAAATTGTCTTGACTAAAGCTTTATACTGCGTTTCCACTGAACGTGGTTTGGAATGTGTTTTTTATTTTTAAATAATACATATTTTGTACATGTTTTCCCATACATGTTTTTGAACCGAAACACATGTTTTGCCCAAAACATGTAAGTGGTAACATAGTAATACCCTGTTACATCTTGTAGTCATAATTTGGTTCAAAATTTGGATATAATTTGCTTCAACTTGAGTCGAAGGCCATATTTGCTAGCACTCTCATCAATGTATATTATATAGTGTCATTTATTGTACTATATAATATTAATAAAAATAATTTGCTTAAAATTTTTCGAACGACCATAATTTACTTATTAGTATTTGAAATTTTTCGACAGCTATGCGAATCAATTATATTTTTGCAGAGATGGCAGACAGTACCGCTAAAATACCGTTATCGATTCAAAACCCTTTCAACTGTTGTGTATCGTTATCCCTAAAATACTGTTACCGAAATAATTGAAGTACCGTTACCGAAATAATTGAAATATCAATATCATTAAAATGTGAAAAAACAATCGCTATAAATAGATATATTTCCCCAAAGTTTGATCATAAACTAGCCAGTCATTGGAACTCGGGCATTATGGTGCTGAATATATCTTAAAATACCGTTACCGCAATAACTTAAAAACCGTTATCACTAAAATAACGTAACCGAAATAAGTAAAATACCGCTACGGAAATATGTAAAATACCTTTAGCGATAAAAAAGCGTTACCGAAGTAACTGAAATATCGTTACCCTTGCAATAACGTTTCCGAAATAAAAAAATAGTATTACCCTAACCGATACCCACATCGAATCGGTAACCATCCATGGTTATTTTGTTTTTATTATTTTTTTTTTGTTATTTTTCAAATTTCTTTTGTTTGTTTGAAATGTTTTTAATTCTATTACAAATTAACCACATTAATACAGATGGATCTGTACGAAAGTTGACTTAAACTTAATATGTATTTCATACAATGTATTTGCATAAAATCGCTCAACGGTTTTTATCAACTCTTATCCAAAAATATTAAATTATATCTAATTCGATAAAATTATACACAATTCCTAAACATTTGTAAGATGACAAAATTCGGATGAAATCTTATCTAATATATATCAAATAGTACAAATTTGTATCTAGTTGCATCGAATTCGATCTAATTCGATACGATTGTGTCGAATTCTGTACAATTTGATTTATTTTAGATACAATTATATGTTATCATTTATCGAATCAAATTTGATATCATCGCATATCTAATTCATATATAATTTGATGTTGCCGCATATCAATTTTTTTTTACTTGGGTACATATTTTACGATTTTTTATTCATATTTTATGTACATAAAACACGACTATAAATGCATTAACTTCCGAGCCCTAGTAATCTCTGGATCATAGACTGATTTTTGTTTCATTAAATTTCATCAATTATTACTTATTTTTAAATTTTTTTTGTAATATTATTGTCCATTTCTTGATTTTTAATGTTTTTTTTTTTGTTAAAATTACAAATTATTGATTTTATTCAATAATCGAGCTATATAAAATATATTTATTATACAATATATTTTCGATATTTCGTCATTCCCTAAAGGATATCAAGAAGTGTAAAAGTTTTTAATTTTTTAAAATCTGGTCGAAAAATATTTTATAATTTATAAATACAAATTATTAAGTTTGTTCACGACGGGTCTACTAAATGTTGCATCTGTTGCATAGTCGGATCGAAAATAGAGATGGTAAAATTTTATTTTAAAATATACAACAATATATAGTAGTACGATACAACATTTGTACCTATGTTTAGTGTACTATGTTCAAAGAAAACACCCAACAGAAAGTCTTCGTCGAATTGAAATTTATAATTTACCATCTCTATTTTTAAAATACAACATACAAAATATACATCACTTAGCACACCTTGTGAATACCGTTATTGTTTCAAAAAAAAGTAATAATATTAAACTCTTGACAGATAGAGATGGTAAATTTGTATCGACATTATTAGAGATGACAAATTTAGCTCAAAATCTACTAGATTTCTATCTCGTGTATATATACGTGTCTTAAACGCATACGTAATTTTAGTGATTTTTACAAGTTGTGCTCTCAGTTAATGGCAAAGCTCAAAACTTATGAAACTACACAGAAAAAACTAAAAACGGGTTTCAATTAAAAAATTTATTGAATCAATTAATATTTTAATTGATTTTGCACCTATCACATCAATGATAATATCAATTAAAACTTTTATTGAAAATTAAAAAGTAAAAAAAAGTTATAAATAACTTCTACAAAAAAAAAAAAAAAAAAAAAAAAAATACGATACCCACAGCGCTGCCAACTTTGACGATTTTTCTCCATTTTGATGATTTGTGAAGTGAAATATGATAAAAGGACGATTGAAGATTTCATAAAATTTATTGTATGGAAAATGACGATTTAAAAAAATTTGCAATTTTTATAGAATTTTTAAAGTTTTTAATTTATTTCTCTAAAATTTACTGAAAAAATTTGATCAAGTTTCTTTTTTTTTTTAAACATCTAATAAAAATGTGATTTTTTTTTTATTTTAATTTTATTTAAAAAATAACGAAATTCGAATGTATTTTTTTTATATATATTACAAAGGCAAATCCAAAATCTTTATTTTTTAATAATTTAAATCATTTAGCTTCAAAATCACTGATAACAGAGCGATTTTCTACATATCTGATTCTTGGTACATAAATATTTTTCTTTATTTCACTCTTTATTGTATGCCCGAATTTTATGAAATCAAATATCGGGAAAAAAATTTAAAACTAAATGAATTTTGCTGATTTTAAAATAGGTAGGTGATTTTAAAATTCCATTTCCCGAAATGAGTATTGGGAGTTGTGTTTTTAAGACTCAGTCGTTTGTAAAGGAACTAATAAAAAAAAAGAACATTGAAATTGTGAAATAATTACAAATAAAGTGATTAAAACTAAGTTGTGAGTAAAATTTATATTGTTTTTATTGAAATATAAGGAGTTTTCGGAATGACGATTTTTTGACGATTTCTCATTCTCAAAATGACGATTTTGAAGATTTTTTGAACAAAATTTAACGATTTTTGCACAAATTGGGTTGGCAGCACTGGATATCCACAAAAAAAAGAGTGTGAACGATACGTTAGTATGTGTGTTTTTGTTAATGCTGCGTCTGTTGCGTCTGTTTCTATGTTTGGGTGTGTGCTTGTAAAATATGTATTTATATATTTAAAAGTCAATCAAAATATTAATTGATTCAATTAAATATTTGTTTAGAAACAAATTTAATTCAAATCAAATCTTTAATTAGATATTTTAGGTTGATAATTTTTTCTGTATATCGTTCTTTATTCTAGTGATATCACTTTTTCTAGAGATGACACCGTGTCAGTTACAGTACTTTCGATCCAATAGATATTTGAGGAACATTTAAAATATACCACAGTGTTGCCAGTGAGTTTTTTAAAAAATACCTACACTAAGCAATAAAAATCCCTTTTCACCCTACATTGTCGAATTTTTCCCCCTACAAAAATCGCTACGAAATTTCTTTCATACTTTCGACGACAATTCCAATTATTTTCAAAAATTAATATCCAAATGCTACTATCGAAAATTTGTTCGAAAATTATTTCAAAATAGAAATTTGTTAAATTTGATTTAAAATTGTCAATATTTGCCAAAACAAAAATCATGCCAGCTATCAAAAAGTTTTCATACTAGCGGTTTCTATTTCATTTTTATTTGATGCCATCAAAAATTGTATTGCTTTTCGTCGGTGAAATTTAACATTTGTTTTTCATAGGTGGGAAGCTTTTCATACAATGCTGCACAACAACTTCCAAAGGATAACTTTCTAAATAACTTGCAAAGAGATTGTTAGTTAAAAAACAAACAATCATCTATTAAAATGACAAATTATAAGAAACCAATTTTTTCTACGGAAATATCTCTCAAAATATAATCATTTTACAAAAAAATGTAGAAATAGCTGTTTTTGAAAAGATTTGCATTATTTGGAAAAAGTACCTAGATTTTGACTAATTTGAAATATCTGCCAATTTTCCCCTACGACGTTATTTTGAAGGCAAAAAAACCTACATGTAGGGATTTTCCCCTACTTCTGGCAACACTGATCTACCAAAGCTTAATTAAGTTAAAATCATGTTTTCCTAAAAAGATACCACATGAATTTTTGTTTTCCAAAAAAAATATTCTAAATTGATTGCTTTCATGGGGTCAACATAGTTTTGATTAGTGTTAATGTTTTTTTTTTATTTGTACAATAATTTTCATCTATGTAATATTAAACAGATGCGTTCCATACTTTTATCTATCTATCTATCCCATATGCGTGTGTGTTTGGGTTGCCCATTTAAATTATCATTTACTGATTTTTATTCAATTTAATTAATTAATTGACTTCAATTGGTTACTTGACAGCTGTTAATAAAAATAAATAACACAAAAAAAAAAAAAAAAAATCAAAAAATAACGTTGAAAAATATTAGAAAACCCCATCTATTCGTAAACATAAAGTGTATTTGTTTAATTTATTTATATTGTTTATAACAAAAAGAAAAAAAAAAAATATCAAATAATATTTGCAAACCAAGAAAAACAATAAATTGTTATTGCAAATATATATTTTAAAAGACAGAAGAAAAAAAAATATTCAACTAATGAGTGCCTTCATTAGCATTAAAACGTCAATAGCAACAATTATATATTATTGGTTTTATAAATAAAATAACAAAATAGTTTAAATTTATTTAAAATATTCTACTCTTAACAATAACAAAGAAATAACCACACGTGTTACATTTCTCTTTAGATTTTTTCTTCTAAATATTTGTTATTGTTTGAAATCGAAAAAAAAAACTGTCAAAATTCTATTGCTGTTGAAAGCATATTTCTATTAAAAAAACTTAAAAAATTTGTAAAAACAAATAACAAATAAAACAGGGTCCCTTTGTGCGATTTAAATTTATTAACGAAAATTTATACATTCAGCTTTAATCGTGAAAACATGTTTCACCAAGAAAGACTTATTGATAACAGCTGTATGAAAAGTGTCGTCTCTATAAAACATTGGCAAGGGTAGAAGGGGAAGGTTTCGCCACTGACACACCCCCGATTTTCTCGGTATTTAAAAGAGTTATTAGATTAGATTAGATCAGAAGGCACTATGCACCGCGACCAATGTAGGTCTTTTGTGCTGCCTAAAGTTACCTACAGATTCAAGCTACCTATAAAGCCAATTATCCTATTAGGCAAAATGTTCGCGATGTCGGAAGGCGAAATGAAGCGATCACCTAAAAACCTAAGTCTCCTATCACAAAGCCTGGGACATTCGCAGAGAACATGCTCCGAGGTCTCAGACACCATCTCACAAAACCTACACATATCCGTGTCCGATTGACCCTTCTTGTGCCGATGGTATCTGAGATTACAGTGTCCAGTTAAGTACGACGCCAGGGTCCTCAAACCCCCCCTTTCAAGCGACAAGAGTCGCCTCGACCCCCTACTGGAAAAACAGATCAATCTTTTAGCTTGGCGCTGACCAGGAGAGTTTTCCCAGTAACCAGAGAATTCAGACTCTCTCCATGCCCTGAGCCTTTCCCTAACATACCCCGCAGGTATTCCACAGAATGGTTCAGGACCAATAAAGGGCCTTCGGGCCCCGCGGTTGGCAAGACAATCTGCCCTCTCGTTGCCCTCATGCCCCTCATGACCAGGAATCCACCCCAAAGTTAGAGAGTTGCCCCTACCGAGCCTATTGAGAGTCTGAATGCATTCCATGACCAACCCGGACGACACCTTATAAGACATTAAGGCCCTCAGTGCAGCCTGACTGTCAGAAAGAATGTAGATGCGAGATCTGCGAGTTCCCCTTCGCAGGCATTCCCCTGCACAGACACAGATGGCCCAAATCTCCGCCTGAAAAATGGACGGATATTTTCCCATAGGTAAAGCACGCTGGAAGCCTGGTCCAAAGACGCCCGCACCCGTGTTCCCGTTCGACTGCTTAGAGCCATCAGTGAACCACACCTGAGAACCATCTTCCGGTTCAGAGGATTGATTGGTCCACATGTCTCTGTCAAACAATAACACATCAAAATATCTATCAAAGATCCACTCCGGTGACACTCTGTCTGCAACCTTAGAAATCGGGTCATCTATTAGGATTCGCGCGATCCTCATGTGACCCCTTAGGTCGCCCCCCCTCATGCCACCGAATTCATTTAGTCTAGAGGAACCCATACTGGCAACCTCCATTACAGAAATATGCAATGGCGGGATCCCCAGCATAACCCCCAAGGCATCCGTCGGTCAAGTTCCGTCGGCCCCTTGTAATGCCAACACACGCAAGACGGTAGATTCTCTTAAGAGCATCCCTTGCCTTACTCTGCTCAACTTTTGGCCACCATGCAAGGGCAGCATAGGTGATCATCGGTTTAACAATAGTATTGAACGACCAGTAGACCATTTGTGGCCTTTGGCCCCATGTCCTCCCGAAAAGCCTCTGGCAGGCATAATATGCCCTGGTGGCCTTCTTGGAAACGTGGTCAAGATGTTCGTTCCAGGTAAGGGAGCTATCAAGAGTCACTCCCTCCACTTTGCCTCTAATGCCCGTTCTATTGTCGTGACAACATGATGGATAGCAGTTTCGGTAGACTTACCCCGTTGATACGCGAACTGTAGCTCATGTATCGGCTTTCGTCTGAGGTAAGTGTCCCTAATATACTGATCCAAGACTTTCTCCATTGTCTTGAGGAGAAACGAGCTCAGGCTAATTGGTCTGAAGGACTTAGGTAGCTGCTCAGACTTTTTCCCCGCCTTCGGCATAAAGACCACTCTAACCTCTCTCCATGGTCTCGGTACATGTCCGAATAATAGACTTGATCTAAATATCCTAACCAGTTGTGGGACAATTAAGTCCATCCCTCTCTGTAAGAGACAAGGATAGATCCCATCTGGACCCGGAGATTTAAATGAAGAAAATTCATCTATCGCCCACTTTACCCGATTCTCCTGAAAGATGGCACCCGCCAGGCGTACGTACCTACCTGTCAGGTTCGGGATTCTCTGAATCACAGCGGACCCGCAGTTGTCAACGCATCCTGGGAAGTGAGTATCGAGCAAGAGTTTACAAGTTTCAGTGGGAGATTCCGTGTATGAGCCATCCGGCCTCCTAAGAGTGCAGGGCCTTTTGTATTCGCACCGCCTCTGGAAGACCAGAGTAGTTGCTCACAGTAGTTGCGCCACATGTTATTAAAATCTTTCTTTCCAAAATTTGTGCAGTTATTGATCATCTTTGATGTCACAAAATTTTACACTTGTACTTCACACGTGGTCGAGAATAGACATGTTTTTGTGTTTTTTGGGTTGCAAAAAAAAAAAAAATAATGTAGAGTTAGTATAATTGGAAAAATTTTTCATTTCGTGTTTTAAAACAAATACCCTTTAAGATGTCGAAGAGTTGATATTAATTTATTATTTATGATTCTTCTTCGAGCTTAAGATCTTTTGTTAAAACGATTATAAATTATTAATTTCCAATATTTCGCCTCCACATTGGGAGACTTCTTCAGGGAAGAAGAAGAAGTCTCCCAATGTGGAGACGAAATATTGGAAATTAATAATTTATAATCGTTTTAACAAAAGATCTTAAGCTCGAAGAAGAATCATAAATAATAAAAGAAGATCGAAGAAAATTAAACATATTAATTTATTATATTAGAACGAATTTGTTAGAATTTATTTCTAAAAAATGTAAAAAAAATATAAAATTTTAGTAAGCGTTTGATCATGGGGCTCATACGCCTGACCACCAGCAAAAATTGGTAGCACTTTACAAGTCGTATAAGTAATATTGATTCGTAACATGATTATATGTATTGCACAAATCAAACGTAGCTTTCCAATCAACAAATTCGAACTTTTTGAAAATTTATTTTGCTGAAATTACAGCTATTGACATCCATTTTTATGATTATTTAATTTAAAATATAAATTTTCCACCAGTACCGCTTATAAAGGGTCCGCCATCTAACGTTTTTTTTTCAACTAGTGCTTATTTAGTGAATGGTAACACTTAGCTCATGTCTGATTTGACAGATAATTAGTTTTATTCTTCCGCTGAACGAACATGATTGTGTATACGCTTGAACAGCGCTGGGAAATATTGCGACATTACTTTGAAAATCATGGTAATGTTGCAGAATGTTTGCGAAAATTGCGATTTTGATCTTAGTGGGTGTGTAAACAAGCAAAATTGTCGCATTTGGGGCACAGAAAACCCGCACGCATACATTGGGCCATTTTTCTTCGAAAATGAGCAAGGAGTGGCCGTTACAGTCAATGGCGATCGTTATCGGGCCATGCTGAACGAATTTTTGTTCACAAAACTTGAAGAGGAGGATATTGGCAACATTTGGTTTCAACAGGACGGCGCTACGTGCCAAACAGCCGAAGCTACACTCGATGTTTTGCGCCCTGTTTTTGAAGATCGCATTATCAGCCGCAGAGCTGATGTCGTTTGGATGTCGGAGCTGCGATTTGACACCGTTGGACTATTATTTGTGGGGTGCCGTCAAAGATAAGTGTTACGCCAACAAGCCAGAGACAATTGACGCTTTAAAGGACAATATTCGTGAAGCCATTGGTGAAATACAGCTGCACACAATCGATAATGTGCTTAAAAATTGGACCGATCGTGTAGGCTACTGCATGGCCAGCCGAGGCAGCCATTTGAATGAAGTTATTATCCATTATTAACCGGAAGGATTGTACTTTCAAATAAAAAAAGAAAATTTGAGAAAATATTTAGTAGTTTTTTTGTATAGCATTTTCAAAAAAAAAAAGTTATTTGGCGGACCCTGTATTAATAGCTCACACATGGCTAATTTCCCCGTAGAAGGCAATTTAACCGATTTAAGTTTCTTGGGAAATCGTAAAACAAGAAATATAACGAATAAAGATAATTTATGTTTTAAACACACAAAATAAAGTTAAGATGTGTAATATTTTAAACAAAAAAGAATTTTTTCAAAAAAAATTTTGGTTGAGTAACGACAGCGCTTAAAAAAAGTGCCCAATGATCCCGCTTCTACTCTACATGCATTAAATTTGGTTTAACCAAATTTTTTCTTTATACCCTCCACAATGAACCCTTACAAATGGAACAACAAAAAAAAAATATATATTTAAAAAAAAGTAGGTCAGAGGTAAAAACAAAATTTTAAGGTGAAAAACTTTTTAGAAGTTAAAAATGAAATTGTCTGATGGAAAAACATGTTTGAGGCGAAAAACTATTTTTGTGGTGAAAAAAAAATTTAAGGTGAACTAAAAATGAATTTTAAACATTATTCACCTGTTAGCGTCTGGTGGAAAAGTATGACGTTATATTTTGTACACCAGACGCTAATATACACTGTACTAATATACAGTGTATTATACACCAATTTTTATGGAAAATTTCGAGGCACCTCCACATTCTTACTCATAACTTTTGAACCGCTAGACCGCTTTTGCTCATTTTCAATACCAAACTTTTCGGGAAAATTAACATCAATCTGTGTAAAAATTAGCAGTCCGTACTGCGATTTCGCGCCGTGATCGCTATTTCAACAGACAGCCGGACACGACTAAACCATCTTAAAATCGAACAAGGCTCAAGAATATATACACTTGATGGGGTCTTAGACCCCATCTCGTTACAAACGAGATGACAAACTGATATATGAAATACTTAAAAAATTTTCGACACCTGTTGAAACCGACATTAGATGCCTCTTATTTCTCAGGGCTTTATGAATTGAGAGGAACCATAGACAGGGCTAGGTTGACTAACCATAAAAGCTATGACGTGCAAAGTTAAAAGTTGAAACGCCTTCACTAAAAGAATTAATGGGCATTTAAAAGTTGAAAAATTAAAAAAATTCTCGAAACTTACAAGAGTTTTTTTATTTATTTACTTTTTTTGCTCGTGATTTTGAACTTTCAGATCCAAATCAATACAAAATAAACTCAATAGACTTGGGAGGTTCATTCACTGAAAATGCTATTTCCATATAGCTGCTGGCGCAAAGTTGTATGGTGGTTTACAAGTGAAACCAACATTTTACGATTTATAAACTTTTGCAGTTTTATAAGGACATCACAAACTTATAAGGAATTGGAGTAAATTTTTTGAAAATTTTATTCAAAATTATATTTGAAATTAGCTTGCGTATTGCGTCAGTTCACTTTGTTAATACCCTATTGGGAATGGGACCGGTTCTGCGTGTGCCACAGTATCGGTCCCTTCGTGCCAGAGACCGGCCCTCTGCTAAACCCTACCCTATGTAAACAACTGGCAACTTTAACATTCGCTTGTCATAGGAGGGGGTCATTTGTCCTCCTTTAAATCACATAGTGGCATGCCACAGGACTAACCAAAGTTGGGCAAAGGAGTCATGTCGTATAAAATAAACGAACACTAAACAGCTTCCAATGGGTAAAATTCTGTCCAACTGGCTTTTTCTTGTTAATAAGCATTCTGGTTAAGTGGTATGTCCTCCCTTTACCAGTCACAGGATTGGTAATTTTAGGACAATTGACACTGCTTAACCCAGTTCAGTATTATATTCCACTGTAAACGAATTAATTTTATGTTTTGTTGTTAATATTTTTATTTATTTTATTTGTTATTGTTTAATTTCTGCTCTATTTGTAATATTTTTTGTGTTAGTTTTTATTCCGTTTTAAGGCTACTCACGATGGTGACTTGCACTAGGCAACAAATACGGTTGCTACCGATTATGCCCGAATTCTAATGACTGGCTATTTTCTGACGAAAATTTGGGAAAATATTTCTATTTAAAGCAATTTTTTTTCTGGGCTTGTTAGATTATCTCGGTAACGCTATTTTAAGGATAACGCTATTTCAATTATTTCGCCAACGGTATTTTACGGATAACGGCATTTCAATTATTTCGGTAACGGTATTTTAGGGATAACGATAGTCAGTTGAAAGGGTTTTGAATCGATAACAGTATTTTAGCGGTATTGCCTGCCATCCCTGCCCTGTTCCTTTACTACACCTGGTTTAATAAAGTTGGGACGTTTATTATTAGATTATAGTGGCACTATGCACCGCGACCAGAAATTGGTATTTTGTGGTGCCAGCGAATACACCCTATAGGTTCAGGCTCCCTACGAAGCCAATTATCCTACCAGGTGAAAAGTTCCAAACGTCCGATGGCGTCATTATTCGATCACCAAAATAACGCACCCTCCTGTCGGAGAGCCTCGGACATTTGCAGAGAACATGCTCAGAGGTCTCGGGTTCCAATTCACAAAACCTGCACGTATCCGTAGAGGATCGTCCCATCTTGTACAATTGATACCTAAGGCCACAGTGTCCTGTGAGGTAACCCGTTACGGTCCTTAGTTCGCCCCTTGTCATAGACAAGAGTTTCCGCGATCTCTCCCCAGAGGGAGATATAAACAGCCTCGCCTGTCGCTGCCCAGGCGATCTGGCCCAATAGGCCCCAAACTCTGACTCCCTCCATCTCCTGAGCCTCTCTCTGACATACCCATTGGGTACGCCGCAGAAGGGTTCCGGGCCAATGAATTGTCGACGAGCTCCGCAGTTGGCTAAACAGTCAGCCCGTTCGTTGCCCTCATGCCCCTCAAGGCCTGGAACCCAGCCCAGTGTCAAGGAGTTGTTAAGTCCTAGACGATTTAGAGAGTCGATACATTCCTTAACCAGACCAGACGACACATCTTGAGCCCTCAAGGCACCAAGTGCCGCTTGGCTGTCAGATAGAATGTAGATCGTGGCCCCCCGTGTCCTCCTCCGCAGACACTCTTCCACACAGATACAGATAGCGAAGACCTCAGCCTGAAAAACGGAGGGATATTTGCCCATGGGCAGAGCACGCTGAAATCCGGGTCCGACGACACCCGCCCCCGTATCCATGTTCGACTGTTTCGAGCCATCCGTGAACCAGACCTGTGCACCAACCTCCGGTACCCAAGATCCATTCAACCACGTGCTCCTGTCGAAAATCACAACAACGAAGTGCCTAACAAATACTTGCACAGGCAGTATCTTGTCACTGACCCTAATAACCGGGTCATCAGCGAACATTTTCGCAATCTCAAGATGCCCCTTCAGATCCCCACTCCTCATGCTGCCAATCTCCCGCAGCCTTAGGGATCCCATGTACGCGTTCTCCTTTACAGAAATATGCAAAGGAGGAATACCCAGCATGACTCCAATGGCATCAGTCGGACATGATTTTGAGGCACCAGTGATACCAATACATGCCAGTCGATAAATCCTCTTAAGAGTCATCTGAGCCCCGAGTTGTTCAACCTTTGTCCACCACGCCAAAGAGGCGTATGTGACCATCGGTTTCACAATGGTGTTAAAAGACCAGTAGACCATTTGAGGTCTAAGGCCCCAGGTCTTGCCAAAGAGCCTCTGGCAGGCAAACATTGCCCTAGTGGCCCTTTTAGAGATCATATCAAGGTGCTCATTCCAATTCAGAGACCTATCCAATATAACCCCCAAGTACTTAACGCTATCAGAGAAGCAGATCCTCGTCCCCTGAAGCGATGGCTCAGTGAGACATAACTTACGTCTCCTAGTAAAGGGCACCAGGATGGTTGTCGAGGGATTTATAGTCAATCCCTTCTCCTGGCACCACTTTAAGGTAAGTTGGGACGTTACGGTTTGTTCATTTTGTGTAAAATTTAGTTTTACTTTTCTTTAAATTTAGGAAAACCCAAATCTGACTTATTTAAATTTGAAAATTTTCACCAGATGTCTAATTTTATTTTATGTTTTAAAATTTTCTTCCAGCGTCAAAGAAATCTGTACATTTTTAAATATTTAAAAAAATCCATTGTAGTTTTTTCAAAAAATTCATAATAAAATAATTTCAATTTACTTAATATTTAATTCAAAATACTTCTTATCATGTGATCTTTTACATTTTATATGTACATCTGCTGTTTTTATTTTATTTTCAGTTTGTATTTTATTTTCGAAATAAAAAATGATGAAAGTTTTCGAATTGTACGACTCATACCACAATCTAAGTAAGAACGCATTGATAAAAAATCTCAAAAATTTTTCTTATTCACTTGTTTGGCACACTATTTGGTGCTACAGAAAAAAATAAATATTTCAAAATACTATATATACCCAGTCAGAAACTGCCAGTGGTACAAAAAATTAAGCACTGGCATACCACTGGCTAACCGATTAATTGTAAATATACTACTGGCAGAACACTTGATTTAGACGTTCTACCAGCGTTGCCAAAAACGTTTTGCCAGTATTTGTTTTACAAAAATTTCAAATAATTGGCTGAGAGTCAAATAATTGGCTGAGACCACTAGGCCAACTTTAGTAATAAGTGTTTTCCCGGTGCTATCCGGCCAGAAATTGCCAACGGCTGAATGAAAAGTCTTACATTCGGTGGAGCATATATTCTATAAAAATAATGATAGTTTGTTTAAAAAAGTTTGTCGTCAGAAGGTTCAGGGTTCGATCTCCAGGTATACATATTATTTGTGATTTTTTATACTTTTTAATGTTTGTTCTATATAAAATTGCTTTTTTGTTTCTTTAAAAGCATTTCTTAGACCAACTTTTTTTTGTTTTCCCAACGTTGGCAAATTGATTCCACCAAATGTAATGCCAGTGCTGACATATTTGATCAGTCAACTACTTCCCAGTAGTTATTATTCACTTACGTTTCAAGCTATCAAATATTATATGTTTCGTTAGCTCAGTGGGTAGAGCTGTCGGCTGGCAGTCTGGCGGCCAGGGTTCGAAACCCGGCGGTACCAAGCAAATTATAAATGAACGTTTTTTAAAGTTTATTTTGAAAAATCAATTTTAAGACCACCTATACATGGTTTTACCAACATTTTGCCAACGTTGGAAATTTCATTTGCCCAGTGATTTTCCGACAATTTTTGAGCAGACGGACCTTTTGTCTAATGCTGTTATCATTTTGGGCTTCGGAAAGCACTTGCTGCCAGCACTTGTACCACCTGTTAATGTGCCTTGCCAGCTGTGGTCCGTATGTGTTTTTCTGTCTGGGTAATGAAACATCTCGTGAATAAAAGTTTAAATTTAAATTTATATAAAAAAAAAATTTATAGATTGTTTATCTTTTTTTTTTTTGGCGATTTTAATTGCGTAAGAAAAAGGTGATTGCTTGTTATTTGCTTAATTATTTTTGTACAGGTGTAAAATTTAGATACGATTTAGTATTTGTTATTACAAAAACAAAATTTGGTTAAAATAGATTAAGGTGTTACATAAAACTTCTCTATAGCAAAATAAAAAAATTAAAAGAAAAAATAATAAAAAATCAGTTAGACTTCCACACAACACTGACAATTTATAAAGCTAGAACTAAATTTGTCATCTCCAACACATTTTTTTCGCAAAAGTATATTATCTATTTGTCAAGAGTGTGTTTTCATTAATTATATATTTAGTGAAGTTGAATTAAGCGAATGAGAGATTGTATGAAAATACACTGAAGCACCCATATTTATCTTAAGTCTACTTTTGTAAAGTTCCATCTCTATTAATTTGGTTAACTTGTAATCGAAACTCATCGTAGCCGACTTAATCAAATTGAAAACATTTCACACAAACAAAAAGAAATTTGAAAAATATCAAAATTAAAAAAAAAAAAAAAAAAAAATAAAATTGATTTGCAAATCTGGCGAAACATTTAAAATTCTAATAAGTTAATTATGGCCGTTCTGAAATTTTAAAAAATTTTAATCCAAATTTTGAACCAAATTAACAAACGGAAAGTAAATTGTGGGAAAAGTTTAAGTTGGGTACGATGAGTTTCGATTACAAATTAATAGGGATGGAACTTTGCAAAAGTTGACTTGAACTAAATATGTGTGCTTGCCTTAGTTCAACTTCGATAAATATAGTTGGGCCTTAAAGTTGAACCTACAATGGGCTTAAGGGTCAGCCAAAATTGACTTAAGGCCAAACTATATTTGGCGGAGTTGCATTAAGGGAATGAGGGATTGTATGAAAATACATTAAAGCACACATATTTAGCTCAAGCCAGCTTTTGTAAAGTTCCATCTTTATTAATTTGGATAATTTGTAATCGAATCTTATCTTACCCAACTTAATCAAAATAAAAACATTTCAAACAAACAAAAGAAATTTGAAAAAATAGCTAAATAATAAAAAATTAAAAAAAAACAGAATTGATTCGCAAATCTGTAGAAAAATTTAAAATTCTAATAGTTGTTCTGAAATTTGAAGAAAATTTAATCCAGCCTGTGAACCAAATTAACAAACGTAAAGTCAATTGTAGGTAACCCTTTGTCAAGTTTCCACAAAATGTTGATTAAGTTTTACCCCCTGTTTTTGTAAAGCAAACGGAATAATTCCTCTAGATGAAAACGTGTATTTTGTTTTTGTTACAATAACAAAATATACGTATTCCTCTGGAACCAGGGGGTTATTTAGACTTGTGGATGCCTATACTTGACTTTAGTAAATAGGTTAGTTTTTATATAATTTTTCTATATTTCCAAAATCATATTATTTTTTTTTTAAACATTTTTTATGTTATTTCTTAATTTCTTTTTGTTTATTTAAAATTTTTTTAAATTTTATTAAGTTTTAAGCGATACGTTTCGATTACAAATTTACGAACTTAATGGAAATGGAACTTTTTAATAGTTGACTGAAAGTAAATATATGAGCTACTTCATAAATTTTCGACACCTGGTGAAACTGACTTTAGATGCCTCTTAAGGTTTAAGGAATTAAAGTTTCCAAAGTTTCACGTTGAATCATCTTCACCAAAATAATTTATGGTCATTGAAAAGTCGAAAAATTAAAAAAATTACTTGAAACTTACAGGAGTTTATTGGGTCTCATGCATAAAACGTGAGCTTGAGCTCGAACTCGATTTTTTGAGTAAAAGGTACTTGTCGTATGCATAATAAAATTTGATGCATTTGCTTTTACTCACTGCTCACGTTTGATATCGTCTTGCTCAGTTTGAACTAAGTTCGATGAGCTTGTGCTCATTTTCATATGCATAAAAACAAGCTTTTGCTTTCATTCGTGAGCTCTTGCTCGAATTTTGTTGAGCTTGCCTTATAGTTGACTCGCGTACAGTAAAAAGGAATCATGGCTGAATATTTTGTGCCACAAAGAAATACAAAATCTTATCAACAGCGTAAAACAAATTTAGCAAATGATTATAAAAAATTATACAGGTTTGTATTCTTAATTATTAATTTTTTTTTTATATAATTAATAATAAAATGATAAATACATAGGTTTGATGATAGTAGCATCTGCTGGTTGGCTAATTATTTTTTCGAGGAGTCAGAAGAAACACGTGGTGGTGCCCTCAGCTACATTGATAAAATTCGACTCTATTTAAGATTTTGTGCAGATCCTGGATTCCAAAATGGTATAGCCACAGATATTGGAGTCCATCAATCAACTGTGTCGCGAACTATTGCGGAAGTTGCGAAACTTATATCTGCCAAAGCAAGCAAGTGGATAAAATTCCCGAAAGATGCAGATGAAATGAAAGATGCTCAAATGAAATGCCAATCAAATTATTGCTTTCCATTTGCAATTGTAGTGATTGATTGTACTCATATAAAAATTAAAAAACCCACATTCCACTAAAAATTTAGAAATGTCGTCAGTTTCTATTTTATTATTATTATTTGATTGTACTTCTACTTCACTTTCACTTGACGACATGTTTGCAATTAGACGTTTGTTCTCCCTTTGCTCAAGTAATTGCAATTGGTTTGAACTCATTTTTATGCATACGAAATTGAGTAAAAGCTGTTGCTGTTTGCTCGAACTCGACTTACGAGCAATTGCTCACCTGACTCAACTCAGCGCTTTTACTCGTTTTTATGCATGAGACCCATTGTTTATTCTTTGCTGATAGTTTTTAACTTTCAGATCCAAACCAATACAAAATTTAGTCACTACACAGTAACAACTTTTATATTCACGTAAGTGGTTATATAATCAAAATTTATATCCCAGCACGTTATAATTCGGCGTCAGCACTAGTTATTTTGGTTTGACGAAGTCGTTTTTGTAAGCAGTCAAGCTAACGTGCGACCACTCAATTAATTACAATAATAATGCCTTATTGTCAACTACTTATTTTTTAATTACTGATAAGTACAAGGGTAAGCCATATTATTTACAAACTTGTAACCACATATTTTTTAGGTTTTTATAAGTTTACGAATTACTTATTACTTTGGTAATCACTTATTTTTTAATTTTTTGTAATGCAGCGGGTAAGCGTGTGTACACATTTTGTGCGTTTTTTCATGCAGCGAATATGTAAAACTATTTACAAAAACGACATCGTCGAACAAAAATAATGAGTTTTGACTCCGAATTATATGGAGTAGGCCCCATTGCAACTGCTTATTATTTAGGTATTGGTAATGAGAGCGCATTACTGAGATTTTGCTGGGTAGATATGGGAGATACATTCACTTAAAAAGTAATTTCCACATCGTTGCTTGGTGAAAAGTTGTGTGGCGGTCTACAAGTAAAACGAAAATTTTCTGATTTTTAAACATTCGTAGTTTTTTGCATAAAGTTTTTGCGCCATTTACTAGAATTGAGTTTTGAGAACAGTATTAAAAAAATGGTGTAATTTTATACAAGTTGATGTCAGCGCACCAATGACAGGATACGAACATCACAAACTTATAAGGAATTGGCGTAAATATTTTGAAAATTTATGTTTTTTGCATCTGACATTCACAATTATATTTGAAGTTGGCTATCCAGTCGGAAAAAAAAATACAATCGACACAGTGTTGGTAAAGCGTTTGCGACTGTCGGTTATGCGTTAGCAGAACGTGTGATTAACAATCTTGACAGTATTGTCCCGTTACCCGTTTGATAACAGTGGCCAACCCTTGGTTTGAGCGAATTTGCAACCGTTGGCATAACGTTTGTAATTCCAAAAAATTTGGTGCTTTTAAAATAGTTTAAATTTATTTTGAGAAATGTGTATAATAAAACACATTTAAAAAGCGTATTGCTGCTTTTTCGGTCTTAGTCTTATACATTATATTTAAATATGTGAAATATAATAAAATATTAATAAAAAAATGGTTTTGATTGGCAGTAATATTGGTAAAAAAAAGTATTGGCAAAGAATTTTGCGGGTCGTACTGGCAAAACACATGCTTTGCAAACAAAATAGTGTTTTCCCAATACAATATTAGTTGTAGCTTTTATAATTTTTAACACGGTGGGTTTTACAAAAGTGGCAATGGTTTGCCAGTACTATTTATTTTGTACGGTTATCACTTTCTACCTGGGTAGCGTGTTGCGTGAACCGAATTTCTTTGTAAACATCACCTCCAAGTCAAAAAGGCATTTTAATAATTTTAAACATAAAAATTGTATGAACTTTTTAAAAATTTTGCGAAATATAATTATATTTTTTTTTCGCTTTGTTTTTATAAAAAAGGGCTTGAGAACATAGTTACTCAGGCAGAAAAATACGATCGGCTCAGTGCTAGCAAAGCGTCGGAGACGGTCCGTTATGCGTTGGCAGAATCTGGGTTTAACTATATTGACAGTGGCCAACCATTAGTTGCCACCGTTGGCACAACGTCGGGAATTCAAATATATAAAGTTCAATAAATTTAGTTAAATTTGTATTAACCCTTTCACTACCCTTGTACACTACAGTGTACACATTTTTAAATAAATATAAAAATTTGTATCATGCAATAAAACTTTATATATTTCTTTCTGGCGTACCCAATGGGTATGTCAGAGAGAAGCTCAGAAGATGGAGGGAGTCGGAGTTTGGGGCCTATTGGGCCAGATCGCCTGGGCAGCGACAGGCGAGGCTGTTTATATCTCTCTCTGGGGAGAGGTCGCGGAAACTCTTGTCTATGACGAGGGGCGAACTAAGGACCGTAACGGGTTACCTCACAGGACACTGTGGCCTTAGGTATCAATTGTACAAGATGGGACGATCCTCTACGGATACGTGCAGGTTTTGTGAATTGGAACCCGAGACCTCTGAGCATGTTCTCTGCAAATGTCCGAGGCTCTCCGACAGGAGGGTGCGTTATTTTGGTGATCGAATAGTGACGCCATCGGACGTTTGGAACTGTTCACCTGGTAGGATAATTGGCTTCGTAGGGAGCCTGAACCTATAGGGTGTATTCGCTGGCAGCACAAAATACCAATTTCTGGTCGCGGTGCATAGTGCCACTATAATCTAATCTAATCTTTAAATATGTATGTTTATTAGGATATTGGTCATTGACAAAAAATCATTGTATGGATAAACTATTCATCAGGGCAATATAACTAGTTGTGATATTTGTGAAGAAAGTCCGATTTTTTAAGAAACCTTTATCACCAATATCGTAAACTAAGAAAGCTAGAGTCTCGAAATTTGGCATGTAGCTTCATCTAATTACCAGAACAATATCAAATAAATAATTTTTGGCTATTCGAAGGTTTCAGTTGTAAAAATGTTCTGAGAAATTTAAGAAAATCGATTTATGGGTCCATTTTTTGATTGGTAGAAGGGGGAGGGAGCTTACTAGTAAACCTATCGATTTTTATCAAAAACCTGTCATAACTATTAAAATTATTTCAGACAAAAAACAGCTGTCACTAGATCAATCGGTTTTAAACTGTCACCACTAGTACAATCAATTTTAATTTAAATACTATCATCATTAGGATATCGAATCTATTCTAGTGATTGCAGTTGAATATAATCTTTTAATTTTTATACCCTCTTCTATAACAACTGATTAATATTTTTTATAAATATTTTTCATAATACAGTTCATTCACTTTATATAAAAAATGATTATTGAAATTGTTTATAATGAACGCATATGGTAAACATATTGTATAAAAAAAGTTATAAACAATTAGGTTGTTCACAAGGGGTGTACTAAATGTTGTATGTGTTGAATTGTCTTATCGAAAATAGAGATGGTAAAATGTTATTTTAAAATATACAACAATATACAATATATAATACTACACTCAGCGAAACTAGTTTCATCATATTGATGATATTGTTTCATAAATCGTTTGTCATCAATTATTTATCATAATAATGAAGTTTTCATAAATATTATGAAGAGTTTCATACATGTTTATGAAAACAATTTTATAGACCTTCATCATTTCAGAAAAACTTTTCATAAACGTTGTGAAAATCGATTTTTGCTTTTTTTTTAAATACTCAAAAACTATCCGAAATTATTTAAAATTTTGAAACATCCATTAAATATTATTATTATTGTTATTAATTTTAAATAGAATTTTTTGAATATAATATAAAATTTCGGAATTTTAATTGAAGTTTATAAAACGAAAAGTTATATTTTTAATTTCAAATGGATTTTTTTTTACTTCAATTGGTATTCTTTCTTAACTACAATTGATGTATGAAAATGGTAAACATGTAAATTTTTTTTTAATTTTTTAAAAATATTGTATGTAAAATGAACTTTCGTCATTGGTTGTAGCCTTATTTGTGTTTGTATTCTATGTTGCAATACAATTTGTTCTGTATGATATACCCGATATGAAAGTTTTAAAGCAAGGATACCAAAAAGTGTAATTACCCTCATATTAAAACCCTATTTTTGTAATTTTTTATGGTTAAACAAAAATTATCTGGACTAAACAAATGCAACTCGACTATTATTTTCTCAGATAACGGTATTTTTACTAATTCTCTTTTTGTATAGTTATTGTTTTTATTAATACGTGTTGTTTTAATGTTTTAACCTACACAAAACAGCATAAAAGTTAATTATTTTTGATAAAAATTAAAAATAAGTTAGTTTGGTTATGAGGTGAGAAAGCTATTTGTAAGCGATTATTCTGATGGAATATCACAAACGGATATATCCGTAAAGTATAATATCCATAAAAGCTCAGTTTCACGCATTATTGGAAAATTTAAGAAAAGTACTGAAATTTCAGTAACCCACCGCGGAGGACGACCACGGGTGACAAGCCATAGAACGGACAATTTGATTATCCAGCAGGCGAAGAAAGATCCGTTTACAACTTCGTCTAAGATTGCAGCAAGTGTCCAATTACCAATTTCTACTCGAACTATCCGTAGGCGACTTGTAGAAGCATCCCTACGTGCACACCGTCCAGAAAAAAAACCGCTAATATCTAAACGTAATCAAAAAAAAACGTTTGAATTTCCCCAAGGAGCACTTAAATTGGTCAGAAACCAAATGGAAGACTGTCCTATTTAGCGAAGAGTCCAAATTTAATATCATCGGCAGTGATGGCATGTAAGACGACCAGTTAACAAGCGACTTCAAGCGCGATACTGCAAAAAGACGGTGAAACATGGAGAAGGCAACGTAATGGCTTGGGGGTGTTTTTCTGCTGCTGGAGTTGGCCCATTGCACAGAATCAATGGAATAATGGATAGATTTATGTATAAGAACATCTTCTAAACAGTTATGCTTTCACATGCAGAGGATAATATGCCGTTACGATAAGGTTTTCAGCACGATAACGACCCTAAGCACCCTTTAAAGTTGTTAAATCGTGGTTAGCACAAGAAAGAGTTTCGGTAATGGAATGGTCACCACAATCACCAGATCTAAACCCCATTGAGAATCTTTGGGAAATCGTTAATCAAAGAATCGATCGCGAAAATTGCACTAATTCCCATATTATGTTCCAAACATTGGTAGAAGCTTGGAGTGATATTCCTGCAAATTTTTTTTTTTTGGGTTGGGTTTTCACTTTGTTACCACACTTGAACATGGTATACTAAACACATGTACAAATGTTGTATCGTATTGTTGTATACTTTAAAAAAAAATTATTAAATACAACATTTAGTACACCCCATATGAACAGCTTTATTGTATTATCTACCTTATTGTCCGTGAAGGTTTATTTCATAAAAGAAAAAATAAAAAAGATTGTAAATTATAATCAGTAATTTGTTGCAGAAAAAAATTTCACTTTTTATAAGGGGTTTCACAAGGTGTACCAACCCCCTGTTTTTATAAAGCTAACGGAATAATTTCTCCAGAGGAATACGTGTATATTGTTTTTGTTATAAAAACAAAATACACGCATTCTTCTGAATTAATTATTCCGTTCGCCTTGTAGAAACAGCGGGTAAGTGTTGTATAGTCAGTTGTATTGAAAATTCACTACATATCAGTAATTTATGTAGTAAACGGTAATAGTCATTTTAACTGTAATTGTAGTCATTTTACTATGGGGAATTGTAAAATAACTTTTTTTGACAGTCATTTAAAAAAATAACTAACCAAAAATACCGCGTTTTAGTAACAGTTGTTTTGCTTATTTATTTTGGCAATTTCGCAAAAAGCTGCAAAAAATAATGAAATGCGTGTATAAGAACGTTTCAAATATTTGTTTTGTTATATTTATTTTATTAATTGCAGAAAATATAAAACAATTAAAAAAAAAACCCCCCAAAACTATATATTAAAGAACTGGTCAAACATTTTATGAAGAATATTTAAGCGACAACGCAGAGAGTCTAATTTCCAATATATAAAACATATAACCCTTGCCATGTATTATATTAAACTCTTTATATCTACTCGGAATCGACTTAAGTCCGTCTAATTCAACAATAATTGAAACAGTGCTGATCAAAATAATAGGCTTTTTTATTTTTTTCTAAAATGCCGAGGCAATTAAATTTAATTTTAATCTACAATAAAAATACTAGGTTTCAAATAAAATACTTTACTTCTTGATCTTCTTATTAACGTAAAAAAAATAAATTCACTTTTTTGCTGTTCAAAATAATCGACTTATTTTAAATATCATATAAAAAACTATTTTTTTTTTTTTTTGAAACTAGAAAGAAGAATTAGATCAAAACTTATTTTTTGACTGATTATGTTTAGGGATTTTAATAACCGAAATGTCCACCCATATTATCTAAAACAGCTCGAATTCGTTTGGGCATTGATTCTATTAACTTTTGGCATTTTCCAAAGTTGATTTTTGTTAGTAAAAACTTGTTCCTCCAAGCTTCTCTTCAGCTCCATCCACAAGTTCTCAATCGGGTTGAAATCAGGGGATTGAAAAGGCCATTCCAAAGAGGACACTTCGTGTTGACTCTACCAAGATTTAACTAATTTTGACGAGTGTGTAGGATTATTGTCGTGTTGAAATTGCCAATTTGGTGGCATATGGTTTTCTGCATATGGAAGCATCACATAATTTAAAATATCACGGTATAATATCTTATTCATGATTTCAGTGATTTGATATAAAGGTCCAACACCATACCATGAAAATGAGCCCCAAACCATGATATTACCTCCATATAGTTTAACGGTTTTCTTTGTGTACCGATTATCCAGCTCTTTGCCTTTTGGTCTTTAAACATTACGTCGACTATCCGAACCTAATAAATTTGTTTTAGTCTCATCGCTCCATAATACTTTCATGAAATCGTCAATGGAGCTGTTTTGGTTTTTTTTTTAGCAAATTGAATGCGAGCTTTCTTGTTCGCAATTCGCCCCTTCCTGGCAAATTGCGTTCTAATAATTCATGACGAACTGACGGAGCACTAATTTCATTATTAATTTCTGCAGAAATTGCTTTTGATGATATAAATGGGTTCTTTTTTGCCAATAATTCTTTACGGGAATAAGAAGTTGACGAAGTTTTTCGTGGTCTACCCCGTGTTTCTTTGGTTTTTACCACTCTAGAGCATTTCTGATGCAATGTTCTGATCTTCCAAGTGCTCTAGAAATAAAATCCAAAGTTTTTCCTTCTTTTCTTAGATTTTTAGTAACTCGTTGTTAATCAATAGTGCAATGTTTATTTCGGCCCATCTTTAACAAAAATTGTGAACAAATGTAATTGTTTTTGAAATAAATATTAGTTTACTTACTTTTACTTAATTGATTCAGAAAAAACCACAAAAACACGGAATATATTCCTAAATATAACAAAGTAATTCCAAAACGTCTATTATTTTGAACAGTTAAAATTGCACTTTATTTTGTTTTTGAACACCTGCACTTTAAATATGAATGATAAATTCCCCAAAACAGTAACAATGATTAGAGAAGAAATTAACAAATCTAACGGTAACATTTGATGTTAAGAGAAGTAATTTAAATTGGCACAATTTAAGAGTAAAAATTTTCTCTTAGTAACCGTCTATTATATTGATCAGCACTGTATATATTTTGTTAGTTGTTTTTAATTTTTAGTTATTTTTAATGACAAATGTAGTCATCGACTTTTTAATTACATTTTTAGTTATTTTTAGTCATTTCTACCTTCTTAATTCACTGAGTGTAGAGATGGTAAAATGTTATTTTAAAATACACAACGATACAACATTTGTACCTACATATATTTAGTGTACGATCATAGCAAAAAATAGTGCTTACCCAGAAGCGCTTCCGGAAGGCATTATTTAATTACGAAGCGCTTCCAAAGCATAACCAAAAGGCATGATTTTTGTTCGCGATGTCCCACTTGGTATGTCTCTTTTAAGCAGGTGAAAAGCGCTTCTTTGATGTGCTCTTAGAAGCAATAAATTCATGCCTTCTTAGGCAATAAGAAGCGCTTTTTTGTATGTTGACAAAATTAATTCTTCATGGTATGCCTTCTTTATTGCTTCATTGTATACATTAATCACTGCTTCAAAGAAGGCATTTTGGGAAGCACTACAGAATGCCTTCCGTAATTGCTTTATAGTATGCAAAGTGGTGAAACGCTATTTTGGAAGCATACAAATGTAGTTACTGCTCACCGAATTCAGGTTATCTTTTGCTGGGAAGTTCAAGTGTGCTAACAGAGAGAAAACCCAACAGAAAATCATCGTCAAAATAAAAATAAAGTATTAGCATCTCTATTTTTACAATACAACATATTCAACACTTAGTACACCTTGTGAATACCTTTAATTTTTTAATGTCCTCTTATTTATCGTAATATTACAAAGATACTACGACCAACCCGACAGACAACATACAAAAAAAAAAAGCGACAAATTGTCCGTTAAGACTTTGTTTTAGGAAAAACAGCAAAAAAAAAACTAAAAATAAAAATACTTTTCATGTATCACACTCGCATAACTTGCAGTTTTATTTTTTGCGATCCAAAAATACGAATAAATTAAAGATCTTTGTCAAATGAACACTTGTTCGTTGTTAAGGCTTATTTGGTTGGCTTTTGATGTTTTGGCTAGATGACTGTTGCAATTTGTCATGAGCGGTAGATTTATTAAATAAACAAATAAAGAAAAACAAAATCTTTTAAATTTATAATAGAATTAAAAAAAAAATATATAATATTTGCAAAATTGTATTCAAGGCAACATTGTGTGTCAAAGCAATTTGCAGGTAGTACTAAGAAATGATCAATATTTAAATTTTATATTTGCAAAAACGTTGATCGTTTAATATTAATCGAATTTCATTCGATAAATATCGATTATTTAGGGTAGAGTGAATTTACACAACGTCCGAAATCCAGTTTAAACTACATTTCGATCATATCATATGGTAATGTATAATGTGATACACCAACTTAGATTTTGAGCGTAATGTAAAAACATCCTTATTATGTCATCTCTAATCTATATTTTGTCATCTCTAATCTACCCAATGAAAAAAGCTCCGATGTGGGTGTATATATACAAATACTAGCTGACCCGGAAAAAGTTGTTTTGCAATATAAATAATTTTTTAGTAATTTCTAGTGTAGATAAACCGGCTTCGTTCTCATGCCTAATCCGTGCTGTTTACTGGATCAGAAGTTAAACCTGTATACAACTTGAGGGGATAACTAATTAAATGACGATTGATCAGTTATCGACGGGGGATGAAAAATGATTGAATTACTAAAATGGCTATTAAATAATATGGGTTGGCGATAAAAGGGTAAAAATTTAGGATTGTATGTATTTTTTAATGCGACATAATAAAAAAAATAAAGAAATTAAAAAAATGTCTAAAAATTAAAGAAAAATGTTAAGGGTGGACAACCCTTATCACTAAGGGGTATGAAAAATAGATGTTGGCCGATTCTCAGACCTACTCAATATGCTCACAAAATTTCATGAGAATCGATCAAGCCGTTTCGGAGGAGTACTCTGGCTATTATAGAACTGTAGATATATGATATTAAATATTTACTTTGTATGGGAGCTGACACGAACACTGGTCCGATCACGCCCATTTTTCCCATGACTATTCACATTAACAAATAATCAACGTGCACAAATTTCTAAGACTCTGGCTATTATAGAACTGTAGATATATGATATTAAATATTTACTTTGGTCCGATCACGCCCATTTTCCCCATGACTATTCACATTAACAAATAATAAACGTGCACAAATTTCTAAGACTATGGCTATTATAGTACTGTAGATATTAAATATTTTTCCCATGACTATTTACATTAACAAATAATTATTTGATTATAATCAACGTGCACAAATTTCTAAGACTCTGGCTGTTATATAACTGTAGATATATGATATTAGATATTTACTTTGTATGGGAGCTGACACGCCCACTGGTCCGATCACGCCCATTTTTAGATGTTGGACGATTCTCAGACCTACTCAATATGCGCACAAAATTTCATGAGAATCGGTCAAGCCGTTTCATTGTGACACGAGAATTTTATATATAAGATATATAACTTCATATCACATCACATTAGGCTTGGGCATTTTAGGTCTTTCTAAAGATCGCTCTTTACTGTTCAGCTCCTTTCAATGAACTAGTTCGCTCTTCTAGTTCAACAGCTCTTTATCCTAAATTGAGCTATGCGACACGAACTATTTGAAGTGAATTGAATCAGCTGATGCGAAACAAAATGTGTAAACAAAATGTGTAACTTTCTATTAAATTTACTATCGGAGAATAATTCAACACTTTAAAATATATTTAAAATGATTGTTAAATCATAAAATGGTACGTAATTATAAAAATTTACATTTTCCAGACATTTTATAAACTCAAAATGGAATTTTTTATTAATTTTCAGAAATGATTGTATTTTTCAAAGAACTAGGTAACAATTTTTCGAAAGAAAGAAGAAATGAATAACGTCTCCTTTAAACGTTAAAAAGCTGGCAGCATTAAAAAAAACTGAAAAGCAACATAAAGAAAATAAATATTACTCCAAAGACAAAAAGAGCGAAAGACCTAAAAGAGCTGATGATTGTGATCCAGCTAACTAGTTCAAAGAAAAGACTAGTTCAATTGAACTAGTTTGTTTACGAACTACAAAACTCTGTATCACATCATATCTTAGTTGATCCGAAAAATGCCATACATAAAAATATATCATGTGATCCCATATCTCATCTGATATAGTTTGATCTGAAAATGGGTTTAAATACAAATCAATGAATTTTAAAATTAGATGTGATGTTTATTTGACTAATATATGATGCCGTATACAATTATGTGTAAAAGTAATCGATTTTTTTTCTCGTTTCTACCATTTATGTTTATATAAAATTATCAGAGAAGGCAAATATTGTTTTTTCTTTTCCCGAGGAAAAAAGATTGAATCATATATGATTATATGTATATAGTATCACATATAACTAAACATCACATCTCATCTGATCCGAAAAATGGCATACATAAGCTGATCTCATGGGATATAATGTCATATAATTTGATCGAAAAAATGGGGCTATCAATTATGATCAAATTATATATAATATGATACAATTTATCTAATATTTTTTAATTAAAAAATTTAAAATATTAAAAATGTTTTAAAGATCAGTACTTTTTATTTTAATTTATAAAACATTTAAATATTAAGTTTAAAAAATAATGTCAAATCTAAAAATTTATGCTTTCTATGAACCCGAAATTGGAACATATAAAAATTTAAAACCCTGGTTAAAACAAAAAAAAAAAAAAAACATTGACGAGGAAGAAACTCAAATTTTTTTGTTCTCAAAAATTTCAAGTAGACTTACATATTTTTTTCAAGAGCAGAAATAAACAGCAAACTTTACATGGCCTTGTTATACAAAATAATTAAAAATATTTAATAACTATTCAGTCGGTATTATAGGTCAATACGAGCTTTTGTCAATTAACGATAAATCTCCCTATTTAGACTTCAGCAATTTCAGATTGTTTAAAACAACTATTTTATTAACCACAAAACATGATCAGTGCTAGCAGAGGCCTTCTATGCTATTCTTAGGTACTCAACCCGTCCTCTTTATTTTGCTTTACCAACTCTGAGCTACTCAGTAACTAACAAAGAGCAAAAAAAAAGGTTTTTAAAGAGACATTTAAGTTGTCTTGAGAAAAATTAGGTTTGAATGCGTTGAAATTGGGTTTGATGCTGTGTTGCCAGATAATTTCTTTGGAAATGTCTTTAATACCCAGCAACCACACATTACCAAATAATGGGTGAAGTAATGTATAGGTGGTTAAGTAACTGTTTACTTATATGGTTACCGGGTTCGAAAAAGTATTGGGTCCATAAATTGATTTTCATAAAAAAAAATATTACACACATTTTTTTAATTACATAACTTGGTCTCGCTGGGATTCGAACTTGGTGTCTTTTGATTGTTAGTTTGGTTGTTATGTGAGCTATCGTCACATATAATAATAAGTTGATTAAAGTGTAAATGAATTGCCGTGCTTCGAGTTTCCGTTTGTATATATTTTTAACAATTAATACAGTAGTGGTCAAAACATTTGGAACTGAGAACGCATTTGTTGTTTTCACTGATTTTTTTTCTTCAAATCACATTTAGTTACTAAAATTTATTTTTTACACATTGTTTTATGTTAAACAAATAAAAAAAATGAATTCCGTTAAATAAAGACAACAAAAAAATTAATAATAATAGATGTATTCAAAATGCAGGTGTTCAAAACATTTGCAACTCTCATTATTCTTACTCTTAACGAAACAATTTATACTAACAAGTGCTAGGATATAACGGTAATCGAATTCCTTTTTAATATGAGATTCAGGCCGTTACATTTTTTAAACAAATTTATTATAATTATTGTTCTTTAATAGTTGTAATAAGATGTTGGAAGCATAAACATCGTAAGAATAATTTTTGTAAAAAATGGCAGGAAATAAATACAATTCTGATTTTAAATCAAAAGTTATAAATGATTTTCAAAATGGACTTTCCCAAAAAGGAATTTCTATAAAGTACTCCGTTCCAAAATCAACAATTTGGCGCATTGTTAATAGTGGTAACATCCACACAACTCATAAAGGTGGAAGACCCCGTATTACAACTGCAAGAGAAGATCGGAAAATCAAGAATTTTTTTACGAAATATCCCAAAGCAGTTCCCAGAGAAGCTAAAACTGAACTTTTAATAGATGCCAGTCTTTCCACCATTAAAAGAAGAGCCCGAGAATATGGTCTTAGAAGTTGTAGATGTACCGTTTGTATCGGAAAAAAACCGAAAAGCTCGGCTTAACTTTGCACGCACCCATTTGAACTGGACTCAACAGCAATGGAAAAATGTATTGTGGTCAGATTAGTCAAAATTCAACCTCCGGGGATCAGATGGAAGAGCCAATGTTCGAAGACCACCAGGCGAATAGTTTAATCCCAGATACACAACCGCCACAGGGAAGCACGGAGGTGAAAACATTATGGTGTGGGGGTGTTTTTCAGGAAATGGGATTGGCCCAATTCACCGCATTACTAGCACAATGACGGCCACAATCTATAGAGATCTTTTGAGTTCAGTTATAGTTTAATCCCAGATACACAACCGCCACAGGGAAGCACGGAGGTGAAAACATTATGGTGTGGGGGTGTTTTTCAGGAAATGGGATTGGCCCAATTCACCGCATTACTAGCACAATGAAGGCCACAATCTATAGAGATCTTTTGAGTTCAGTTATAGTTTAATCCCAGATACACAACCGCCACAGGGAAGCACGGAGGTGAAAACATTATGGTGTGGGGGTGTTTTTCAGGAAATGGGATTGGCCCAATTCACCGCATTACTAGCACAATGACAGCCACAATCTATAGAGATCTTTTGAGTTCAGTTATGCTTCCGTATGCTGAATGGGAAATGCCACTCTCATGGACCTTCCAGCACGACAACGACCCAAAACACACGGCAGGAGTTGTAAAAGTTTGGCTGCAGGAAAATGAAATTAATATCATGTCGTGGCCGGCTCAATCTCCCGATCTCAACCCGATTGAGAACATGTGGATGATTGTAAAACAGAATATCGGCAATAAAGTATTCGGAAATGCTGATGAACTTTTCGTCGAGTTGGAGAATGAAATTTCTGACGATTATATTAAAAAGCTCATTGTCTCAATGCCTAAGAGGTGTTCAGAAGTTATAAAAAATAATGGCTACGCTACAAAACACTGAGCGTTAAAACCATTGGTTGTATTTCCTGTTAATTACTTTAAGAGTTGTAAATGTTTTGAACACTGCACTATCGACTTATTTTGTTAAAATAACTTTTTTTTTATTTTTGAGAAGTTATGAATAATTTTTTTGTATTTGTAAAATAATATGCTATAACTGAATTTAATAAAAAAAAAAAACTTATACCACAAATCTTTTTGATGAAAAAAATTATAATTACCTAAACCATGATTTCAGTTGCAAATGTTTTTAACACCACTGTACCTTACCCTCATGCTTACAAAAAATCACAAAGTAATGTGTCTAAATACAGATTTACAATAAAAAATTTTTTAATTATTACTTAACGTTTATATTTTATGCATTGTGTAAATGATGATCGGTAAGTCATTATTTAATGTTTCGAAATAATGTAAAAGGTAATGATGTACCATTTCAAGGTAATCCATGAGTACACACTTATCGGTAACTCATTACTTTTTGTTGGAAAATAATGATACAAGTAAGGATTATACATTACAAGGTAATGCATTACTTTATCGCACCCATTACACAAGTCTTGTAATATTGTTTATGCTAAAAAATACGATAAACTACCACACATATAATGTGCGAAAAAAAATTTAAGTTAAAATATTAAAATTTTAAAAATTAATAAAATTTGTTGCAGTTTTTTAACTTGTAAACGTTTAATAGCATCAAATAGTTTAAAAAGTATTTTTTTAAAATTCTATAAAACCACAATTTTGATTGAAAACAAATAATGTAAATCATTGTTTTACAAACAAAACATACATTAAAAAGTTCTGTAAAGTCAGCAACATTTTTGCTGGGAGGATCGTTGCTTAAAATTGCTAATATCAGCAAAAAAATTAGTAAATTTATCTAAACTTCGGAATTTTTTTTTGCTGATATTAGCAAATTTTGCTGCAAGACTTTCTGACAGACTTTTTTTTGAGTGTACTAAAAATCATTTGGCATATTTATTTAATTGCAAGTTGGTTTGTTATTGGTTTTATGTTATAACTAAAACATGTCATAGTTTTTACCGAAACTGGCAAGCGCAACTTGTTTATTTTTCAAAAATGTGACAGCCTTCTAAGAAAAAGCTTTAAACAAAACGTTGCAACTCGACACATTTTTTTGCAGAAAATGTTGCTACTCATCCAATTTTAAAGAGAAAATGTTGGTTACTGAGTTGGGTAGAGCTCGACTTTTTTTTCGAGAGGCACGTGAGAGGTATTCCATCTCGTTAAAATAGTTACTCTATGATAATATCATCAACATTATCAACAAAAGCCATCCAATAAACATCAGCGGCACAGATGTGCGATTGCAACAGGCAAAACAATTTTGTTTTTAAATTGTATTCAATTTAAAAAAAATTTATTTTTTTTTGTGACAACATTTAGCATCTGCTGCCAACAAACCAGATTTTATGTAGTGTTTTTATTTTTTGTATTAATTATTCGCATTATTTTTAAAAATACACACATAAAATTTGAGTTTAATGCTTAAAACTTTTTACACAAATTGTATCATGTGCTTGTTTTTTGGCGTTGCTATTTTGTGGTAATTAAATGTTAAAAATTGCATCAGTTTTAATTTTTTTTCTTAGTGTAGAATGTAAAAAAAATAATATAAAAAAACCGAGTTTATGTCCGAGTATAAGAGTGCATCAGTTGTTTGTCGTTCGTTTAACCGAATTACTAACATTTGCGTCAAATATTTCAATTTATTTTATTTTTTTTTTACGATTTTGAAAAAATCTCTTGCATTTGCTATACAACAACCAACCAATCTGCCTGAAAGTGTTGAGTGCAGTTTCGTATAAGATTTGTACAATATTTTTATTTTTATTCTTGTTTTTGATTTTTCGTTTTCAATTTTTTTTTATAATATGTTTGTTGTTGTATTATTACACCATTTTCAAATTTTATTTATATATGTATATTATTTTAAAATTTTCCTTATTTTGGCGCCCAACATGGGAGCTAACAGTTTTTTGATTATTTTTTTTTTTAATTTATAGTAATAACCATTGCAACCAGAAATATGCTCTAAAAAATCGACTTTATGCCCATATAAAAAATACCGCAAAACTCAAAAAATGCTCTTAAAAACTGCAAATATGCTCTTAAAATTTCAAAATTTTTCTTTAAAACTCCGCATTTTAGAACTTATTTTTCAGTGCAGCTAAAGTAACTTTTGTAAAATATATTTCAATTACTTAAGGGACCCATACACTGCACCATTATTGCACAATTTTCCGATTTCGTTCTTTTTATATGGTAATAGAATAAAGAACAAAAACGAAAAGTTGTGCATTAGTATTTCATGTGTATTCGGTGCTTTACAAAAAAAAAACAATTAAAATCGGTTCAGTCTAAAATCTTGAAACTAAAATTTGTAAAAATTACTTTTTGCGGCGTTTTGTAACTGTGGATAAACATGGATCCATTACAACACTCCGGAGACCAATCAGCAATTTGTTCTCCGGGTGAACCGGCTCCGAAGAAGGCCAAGGTAAGTTTGTCGGCCAAAAAGGTGATGGTAACAGTTTTTTGGGATGCACGTGGGATAATCCACATCGATTACCTTGAAAAGGGAAAACAATAAACGACGAATATTATGCCAACTTATTGAACCGATTTAACGAGGATTTAAAAAAAAAACGACCCCATCCGGCCAAGAAAAATTTTCTTTTTCATCAAGATAATCCACGGGTGCACACGTGTGCAGTCTCAATTTCAAAATTCCATGAATTGGCCTTCGAATTGGAACTATTTCCTATTTCTCAACCTAAAGAAATGGCTCGGTGGAAAGAGACTTAGCTCCAACGATGAAATTATTGATCAAACAAATACCTATTTTATGGACCTCGAAAAATCCTATTTTTTGGAAGGGATACAAAAATTGGAGAAACGTTGGACTAAGTGTATTGAGCTAAAAGGAGATGTTGGAAAATAATTTTTTTTTTTGCAAAAAGAAACTGTGTTTCATTCAAAAAGTCACGGACTTATTGATCCGCCCACGTAGTATCCAAATTTAAGAAAAATCTGAAAAATTTTATTCTCTTAATTTTCTAGTGGGGGTTTTATGGTGAAAAGTAAAAACATTAGCCAAATATGGATCAAGTTACACAAAATAATAGTTTTTATCAAGAGGACATTTTTTTTTATCCATTTTAAGGCCTTCTAATATTTTCTTGTGGTCATAATTTAAATTAAGTTTCATTTTTGTCACACAGTTGCTAAATCGATTTGTTCCATTTGCAACCATTTGTACAATAACTGAACGAAAATCTACAAATCGTTATTTTAATGGGCATCCTAATCTTTATATTTTGAAACAATAATGACAAACTTCAATATGACATCGCAATATATAGTAAAAGCCGGTTAAGACTAACTCCGAGGGATCAAAAAAATGAGTTCGTCTTAAGCGAGGTTTGTATGAAGCGGGGTTTTTTTTTTTAACGATAAAAAATATGTATTTATTAAAACAAAAACAAGATTTTTACATAAATAAAAAATAAAATTAGCATTTCATGCATTCACAATTAAATCTTCATTTGAAAAAAAAAATCTGTTATTTTGTTCTGAATTACTGAATTACTTTCTATTACCAAAATATGATTGTCAGCTTCTTCGGCACACGATTTTGTTCAAATATATCACTTGACAAATTTTCAACATCGGCAGGATTAACAATTTCCAATATTTCTTCACCTGATAAAGTATGTGACGTCAAAACATTAGCATCTATATTTAGAAAGTCATCCACGGATATGAAATTCATATTAGGTCTATCCCATTAAACGGATGAAGAGTGTACTAAACATGGTAATTTGTATGAAAACGAGTTTTTGGGACTGTTTAAAACAGTTCGTAATAACCGAGGGTTCGTATTAACCGAGTTCGTATTAAAAGATGTATTTTATATGAACATTTTTGCCAAAACGTCGGGACTTTTAAATTAGTTCGTATTAACCGAGGGTTCTTCTTAAGCGAGTTCGTATTAAACGAGTTTACTGTATTGGCTTTCATTTAGATTTACCAAATTTCAGATGAAAATTTTTTAAAATTTTCTTTTGTGCACTTCCAAAAGAAATTGAAATGGTGTAATTGTTGTTGGTCGAGAAGTGCATCTTATACCGGCTGTTTTTCTTTTCAATAGACAATATTATTTTTGTATTTTCTACTAAACGAACATATTTAATTTTATATTTTTTTTTTTCAAACTAGTCGTCATTTTGGCTCATTTTGTTAAATATTTTTCTTGTTCTACCACCTCTGGTTTGAAAATTTTGTTGTTGTTGTTGTTATTGGTTTTGTAGTACAACATCGTTCGTTGTACCGCCGCCTAATCAGTGTGGGAATTTTTATTTTTTTTTTATAATTCTCCTCATTTATAGCCCATATTCATACTGAACGCGTGCTTCGTTCAGATCGGTTCAGTTGTGAAAATAGTCGGCGGTTCTTAACATTTATCTTAAAATATTTTTGCAAAGTGTTCATTTTTATAATTTCGTACGAAATCTTTCGGCGCGTATTTGTCTGATAGTGTATTACAGCGAAAAAAGTGTTAAAAGATTTTGTGCAAAAAAAAATATATTTTCATTCGTTATTATATATTTTGTGTGAGTATTTTAGAAAAAGTGTTAAAAATTTGTTGACAAGGAAGTGAATTTAAAATAAAATGCTTCAGCGGTGTTGTAATCAAATTTTTTTTATTACAAAAAAAATAAAAATAATAATTTTTTTTATATGTGGGGAAATTTAACTTGTTAAAAAAGATTTTTGTTGAAATAAAATGGTTTTAAAAAAAAAAATTGGCTTTCTGAAAAAGTGCATTTTGGAGGGAAACAATTTTAAAATTAATATGGAAAAAAAAACCATCAAAAGTATATCACAATCGTAACAAAATAAAATTTAACTTTTTACACAGAGAAAAAAACAAATGGTTTATGAGCAGCATGTAATGGTAACTCGATTTTAACATAATATGATCCTTATCCTTATCCATAATAAATATGATCCTCACGATCATAATATTGTTCTTTATTATTATAATATGAGCAGCAGAAATATAACATAATCAGTTAAGATTATATCGTCACCTGAAATCCAAAAGGACGTAACTACGCTTTTTGGTTTTTTACAGAAGAGACAAAAAACATTATAAATAAAAAAAAAACTACATAAAGCGTTCCATGTAGAAATTGCAAACCGTACTAAAAAAAAAAACAGTGCTGGCAAACCGAAAGCAAGTGTTTTGCGGGTATTACCCGCAAAATTCTTTGCCTGTATTGTTTTTACCAATATTACAACCATTCAGTGGCATAACCTTTTTATTTTTTTTTTTTTATTTTAAAAAATTCAATCAGCAATTATTTATGTATCAGACTTGGACCGAACTGGGTCGCAGGTTTGAAAAGGTGCGTGTTTTATTAACATTTCACAAAATTAATTGAATTTAAGGTATTTGGAAAGCACCAACTTTTTTATAGTTTTAACGTTGTGCCAACGGTGTCAAGTTCGTTCCCACCAACGGTTGGCCGCTGTTATAAATCGGGTAACAGGAAAATACCGTAACGATTGTTAATTCCATGTTCTGCCATTGTATAACCGACCGTTGCCGACGCTTTGCCAGTACTGTGCAGATTGTATTTTTCTGCCAAATTTTGCAATTATGCTTAAAGCCACGTTCGCACTAGATTTCAAAACACGTGTTTCGCCAAAACACGTATTTAACCCTTTATTCTATTCCAACAGCTCTTTATTCTTTTCCGCTCGTTTTGGCAAAACACGTGTTTTTGCAATCTAGTGTGAATGCCGGGCAAACACTACCTATTAATTAGTCGTAGTTGCTTACCACGCCCACATCAAGTCTCATATGAAAATTTTAAAACCACGATTCCAATAGTGGCATGTGTCTTCTGATATCATAGGGTTTATTTAATATTCTACCCATTACAAATTGTTTAATCAACAAAATAACGTTATTAATCGTCGTTTCGGTATTTTAGCGTTATTTTGAATTTAGATCAATATATTTCAAAATCAAACTTGAAAAATAGCAAAATAAAACCGGTTATAAAAGAAGAAACATGTCTTTAATGTAATCGCATTTTTAAAATTTTGGTTGCCAAATACCGTTATTATGAGATATTATTGAATGAAAACCCTGTAAAATACAGTGATGCCAACTTTATGATTTTGTCACTATTTATGGTGCTTTTCAATATTACAAGTCGCCAAAATTTTGGTCACTGTGCCAAAACATAAAAAAAACACTAAATTGGTGCTTTTTTAATTTATGTTTAGTGCTTTTGGTATTTTTTAACCTCTTTCGTTTTAGAGACCATTACTTTGTTCAAAAAGCATTAAAACTGTAGTTAAATTATCGATAACTCCAATTTTTTACAATCTTAAAGAAATTACAATCAAATATCACCTTTTCGCTACATTTTAAGCGTTCTTGTCTTTTAAATTGATACGAAAAACTTACTTTTTTTTATGGACTTTGACAGATATTTTCGGGAAAGTGTGAACAAAATACTGTACTTAACACCGAAATTGTCGGTGAAGAAATATGGTTACCTTATTTTAGCACGAAATTCAATTATAAAATTGTTTTGTGGTCATTGTGAGCTCATTTCTTTAACATTGTTAACAAATTGTAAAGAAAATTCTGGAGCTTTTTTACGCATTTTTAAGCAACAATTAACGTTTTTTACCCTTTTAGAATTTTTGTTGCGTTTTTGCACTCAACAAGTTGGCAACACTGGTAAAATAGTAGTTTTTAAGTAATGTAGTTACGGCCTTTTGTACTTGATTTTTCTGAAAACAAATGGCCGTAACTCCAATAAAAAAATTTATTCAAAAAATTAAACAAAAGTTGAAGATAAAAAACAGCTTTTCGGCAGTAATTAAAAAAGGTTTCAGTCAACTTGAGCTTTTATCTATTTATTTTAAATGTTTTTTGAAGAAAACGCATTTTCACTATTTCAAAACTTTTGAGACAAATTGATTAAAGTAATTAATTTATTTACATAAAATTCACTAAAAAAAAACATTATTAGTCATTACATAAAAGGCAAAAAACAGCACTACACTCAAAGAAAAAAGTTAGTAAAGTCAGCAAAAAATTTTGCTAAGTCAGCAGAATTTTAGTCAGGAGAGTGCTTGCAAAAAAATTGCTAATGTCAGCAAAATCTTTTGCTGAAAATCAGCGAGCTGATTTTTAGCAACAAAATTAGTAGATTTAGCAAAAGTTTTGCTTAAACTTAGTGGATTAGAAATTAAAAAACCCTTGCTAAACATTAATAAAATTTTTGCTGAATATTAGTAGACTGAAAAAAATCAAAAAATTTTTCGAAAATTTTTACTTTAGTTAATTTATTTTGCTGAAAATCATAAAACATATTTTAAAATGATTCTTTTTAAAATAATTTATCTTTCAACTACTTACATCATTGGTTGTCTAAATGATGCTATCTTTTAAAGGAACGCTAATGCAGCAGAAAATTACACAAACGAAACGAAAAAATAACAAAGTGCAACATATACAACCCTTTTTTTGCAATAAGAAAAAGGAAACATAAAAATGTACCTAAGATGTATGTCTTTCGCTTTAGTCTGTCTACCTGCTGTATATTTGTTATCAACAAAGTGCAACATATACAACCCTTTTTTTGCAATAAGAAAAAGGAAACATAAAAATGTACCTAAGATGTATGTCTTTCGCTTTAGTCTGTCTACCTGCTGTATATTTGTTATCAACTTGACCACTCAATTGGACTACAAATACACGTTTAATCTTTGTTAAATTTAAAAATTTAATTTTGTCTTTTATTTAATTAATAGACAATTACTTTCACAAGCCGATGAAAACGCAACATTTAAGTTGTTTCAATCCACAATTTTGTTTTATGTATGAAAAACAGATACAAAAATCTTATATGGTTGATTTTTTTTATGTGTCTTACTAGAGTTGCACTTTTTAGTATAATTTTCCTCGTCACTACTACATCTTGACATCTAATTCATTCTGCGTATAACTTTTAATCTGGTTGTAGTTCACACTATTGATGTGCTAATCAGCACAATTTTTTAGCAAAATAAATTAGTAAAACATTAGTAAAATATTAGTGAAACATTAGTTCAAAAAAGTTAAGTATAACTAAAATTTTAGTTTAAAAAAGAATAACTAAAATTTTAGTTTAAAACATAATTTTAGCAAAAAATTTGCTAAAAAATAGTATACCTGATTTACAAGATGTTTTACTAACTTTTCTACTAACTTATTTTTTTGAGTGTACACGACTTTGTGGTTAATGAATATATTGAAATTGCAGTTACGGCCTTTTGATTTTCGTTAACAAAGTCGGTATTTTTGGACGTAATCGTGTACATTTTGGTGGGAAGTTGTATTTTGGTAATCAATGAAAAAATTAATTTTGAAATTTTTGTTAGTTTCGGCCTTTTGGATTTTAGGTGATGATGACAATTATGATAATAAATCTTAATTGTCATACTACACTGAGAGAATTATCTGCATAATATCAATGAATTTTTGCATTAGATCTATGAAATGTCACTGGAACTCGTCCATTGAAACTTTTTATTAATTTAATGGAGTTTTTCATAAAATTTTGTGAAAAATTTCATTAGATTTATTAAACATTTCATGCGACTATTGAAAAAGTTTCATTAGCACTATTTTCATTAAAACTATGAAGCTTTTTCATACAGTTTCAGAAAATTTTCATTCACCTTGTGAACAAGTTTAGTGAAAAAATTTCATTAAAACTTGTCCAAGAAATTCGACGAAATCGAATTTACAATCATTACAAAATGCTTTTAAACCAAATTTTTTCTCTGTATAATTCCCAACGGTTTTTTTTTTGTATTTCCGAAAAGTTTTATAATTGTAAAAAATTTGTTGATATTAAAATTCGAGTTTTGTCGCAGATAAATACATGCTAAAATTTATTAAATTGAAATTTTAACGCAATCGAAAAAAAAAATACCCATTCTATCTAGAAATCAAAAAATTTTTATAAAATCAAATTATCACATTTTTTTTTTGGTAAAATTTACAAAATAAAATAAAATAAAATAAAAATCTAAACTTTATTGCTAATAATTTATATTATATTTGCATTGTATAAAAAAGAACAAAGCAAATGTGTCAATTATTATCAATAAATTGACTCATATGTTAACATTGAAGTTTCGGATCATTTGTAAACCTAAATGAAAGTCAATTTATTGCGAAAACAGATGTTCTTTATTCATTACATATTGCGTTGTAATATTAAAAATACAATAAAAATCTATTATTTAAAATAAAACACATGGTATTTTATATTAAATTAATTAAATATATTAAAACACATAAATTATACAGTAAGCGACAAGGAAAAGGCCATTAATTGATGTTTTTAGCACAGCCTCATTTTTGAAAACGGTTTAATATTATTTCTAATAAAATTTCTTACAAAGAAAAACATTTTAAAATATTTTAGTTTAAAATTTTAACTTTGCTGTGCGAAATATTAAAATTTTTCAGTTTATTGAAATGAATATTTTAAAAATCAAACTTGTTAAAGTCTAGGCTAAGAACTTAAAGTTAGAGATGTCTAATTTATATGGAATTTGACATATTTATCTAACTTTGAGTAAGATTATATTTTGTCATATCAATTCATTAGGGGCTCACTTTTCACCATTCACGTTAAATTTCGAACTTTATTTTCTACCGTACTAAAAAAGTTTTTAAAGTTTTTCTTATGCTAACGTAAAAGATACTGAAATATCATCAATAAAAGTTTTAAAAATTATTATATTTTACGGGAAAAATGAGATTCGAAAATAGAGGTAAATGGTGGAAGTGTACCAGAACCAGAACCAGAATCGCTACATTTGTTATTTTGTTTTTGCTAATGTCCCTTAAAATAATAAGTCGATTAAAAATCTTTTAACTCATTAATGGCACGTCATCGATCCGATGGAAATTTTTCAACCAAACTTTGAAGATATATAAAAAAAATGCTTCATTAAGAAATTTTTGTATTTTTTTTTTTGCCTTAAAGCGCCCTCTGGAGGAGAAAAAATGGTAACTTTGAGAGCCTATAAATCCTAGACTGCGTGCGCCCCGGTAGGCTAGTTGGTAGCGTGCTGGCTTATCAGTGCGGGGGTCGTGGGTTCGATTCCCACCAGAGGCACTGGTCTGTTTTCGCTACAACGCGCCGAAGGCCATAGTTTTTAGTGCTCGGTTAGGTTTTAGTATATAATTTGTAATTATATGATTATTAATTAATGAAAAAAAAATCCTAGAAGGTTTAAAATTTTGTAAACAAATTTTTATATAAAAATTTATAAAAAATTATTTTTTCTAAGTTAATCGATTTTTTAAAAATGTTTGGGAAAACATCGTGGTTTTTTACAATTTTTTTTTTAAACTGCCATATGGCCACACTGACAATATACTTTTTATAAGTTTAGTAGCATTTTAATAAAAACCATCCATTATTTACACTCATAGAAATAAACCTATAAAAATAGTAAAAAAAAGCTACTAAAAAGTCGTAAAAATGAGCTTGCAGAAAAAACTGATAAAATTAGCAGAAGTTTTAATAAATATTATTAGTAAAATAACAATAGCAAAAATAAATCTGTTGAATTTACAAACATTTAGTTATATTTCAGCTAAATTTTAGTTAATTGAAAGTAACAAAATAGTCTGCTAAAATCAGCATAAACATTTACTAAATATTAGTAGACAAAAAAAGCATTAAAAAATGTGAAATTTGTTAAATTTTTTTTTTTTTTTAATGCAAATAAAAGTCTGCTCTTTAGAAATCAGCAACCTACAATTTTTTAGCAAAAATTTCTGTTGATTTTTTTTTAATAATTTTTGCAATATTATTACAGTTTTTGTTTGCTATTTTGAATCTACAAATATTTAGTAAAAGTTGTTGCTAATTTTACAGAGTAAAATTCTATTTTCAATTAACTAAAATTCACATCGAATATAACTAAAATTTTGTAAAGTTAACAGATTTATTTTTGCTGTGCTTATTTTATTAATTATAATAATAAAATGTTTGAGCTCGAGGTGTGGATTTTTCTTTAATTAAAATTCTTCTTTATTAATTTCCAATATTTCGAAACTCTTCGAGTTTCATCCTCAGGGAGTATAATGGATTTTAAATAAAAACACAAAATTCTAAAAATTAACGTTGTTAATAGTGCAATATATGATGACGAGTTATAAACAACGTTAATTTTTAGAATTTTGTGTTTTTATATAAAATCTATTATACTCCCTGAGGATGAAACTCGAAGAGTTTCGAAATATTGGAAATTAAAAAAGAAGAATTTTAATTAAAGAAAAATCCAGGCCTCGAGCTCAAACATTTTATTTTTATAATTAAATTGGAAAAGTCGAATAAAAAACAACTATAATTTATTTTATTAATATTAAGCAAAAATATCTGATAAATTTAGCAGTTTGTTCTGCAAGTTTATTTTTAACTAATTTTTAGTAGCTTTTTTTTTTGAAAAATTCATCGTCCGATCGCTAAGATTTTTAAAAATTATATACAATCTGAACTAAGTGGTAGCAGAGAAATACTTTTTCATAATTTTTTTTTGTCAATATAACAATAAAAAATATAAAAGATTATCCTCTTTTATATTTTTAAATAATTTTTTAAAAAAATTCCAACAAAAAATTTTAAAATTGAGTTTTATTTGGCAACTCTGAACAAAAATTTCCCACAAGTTTTTTTAGTTCGGATTGTATTCAAAATGTTAAATTATTTAATGATTATTAAACCACTTAATTCTCTTTAACCATTAAAAAAAAAAATAGCCGTGTAAAAGTACTGGGTCGAAAAAGGAACACAACTCCTTAGTAGTTTTACTTAATTTGTCTTTACATTTTTAAAAATTTTTTGTTTTATAAATAAATTTGCTTTCAAAAGTACTTTCCCTTTCCTTATTTCCATAAAAAAAAAAAAATAAAAAAATAAAGGCACTCTTTACAGAAAAAAAGATTTGTAAATACAAATAAAAATTTAATTTAATCGAGAATTAATCATATCAACTAAAAATTTAATTTAAAAAAATTTAAAAATTTAAATTTAAATTTTAACCATATTCATTAAAAAATTTAATTTTAAAATTTTTAATACAAGAAATGTTGCCTAAATTAAATTTCTAAATTTTTTATAAGATTTTTTAATAGATACAATTAAATATTTCATTGAAATGTTTTAAAATATTTTATTAAAAAATTACTTGAATCAAATAAACTTTTAATTGAAATCAAGTTTAATTTAAAAAAATATAAAATTTAATTGAAACTATTTGGTCAAAATTTTTTCTCTGTAGTTGAATCGCACTATTGCAAAAATCTGTATTATTCTTTGAGAAATGTTTGTTCTCGTTGCATATTTTGGCATAATTTGGCAAAAAGGTATGTTTTTGACTTTAAATGACTTTAAAGCAAAGTTACAAAAAATTTATACATTTTCATATCTTGATTAAAACAAAAAAATTTTATTTTTTTTTGAAAAACTAACTGTTTTTTTGAAAAACTAACTGTTTTTTTCTTAAAAAATTTTATTAAATCTTCTACCCCCCTTCTACATTGGTCGTCTGAAGATTTTCGGTGCGGCGAAATGAAACATGTCAAGACCTGTCAGTAGATAAAGTCTGCTTTAAATTAGCGGATGATGAAATTTTTTAATTAATAAATAAACATTGCACGGTTTTTTGTTTAGCGAAAAACAAATGATCTTGAACTGGAATAATCTTGCTCACATCATAATTTATGATAGAAGATCGAAAAATAAACTTTTGGTTTTAATTTTTTAAAATTTAAAAGTAGAACATTTCAAATTAAAAATATTTATATATCAGTTTTTGTTTGGATTTCATTTAAGTTACATTAATTTATAGATTTCAAAAAATATAAAAATACACTGAAACAAATTTTTTCTTATATATTAATTATTAATTATTATTTTGGAAAACACGCATTTTTTTTATAGATTTTATGATATTTAATTGTGTTTAGGGTTACTCATTTATTTTATTTGATGTACGTTTTAGCGGAATTGATACAACGCTTTAGTTGTTACAAATCGAAATGTGTTTAAAAAAACCGCCGCTGTAGCCGCTGGGAATGAAACATATTAAATTTGTTTACACTTTATCAATTTAGTCCGTCGTGATGACGGAAATTTTTAAAAAGTTTAAAATTTTTTGTGTTTACTAAGACACTCATTTCACGCAATACGCTGTCCAATTTTAAATATAATTATAAATGTCAGACGCAAAGAACATACATTTTCAAAAAATTAACCCCAATTCCTTATAAGCTTGTGATGTTAATATCCCTTTATTGGTGCGCTGACATCAACTTGGTATACCTTAAACCGTATAAAATTACACCTTTTTTAAGTATTTAAGTATTTCATTAAACGACTCAGAAACTCTACGAAAAAACTGCGAAAGTTTAAAAATCGGGACATTTTGGATTCACTTGTAAACCACGATACAACTTTTTACCAAGCAGCGATATGAAAATTAGTTTTTTAGTCCATATTTAGCGACTCCTTTTTTATTGGTTTGGATCTGAAATTTAAAAACTATGACCAAAAAAAATTAAATTAATGGAAAAACTCTTGTAAGTATAAATTTTCGACTTCGGTCATAAATTCTTTAGGCCAAGACTTTTCAGTTTGAAACTTTGTATGTATGTCATAGTTTTTAAGTATAGTCTACCTAACCCTGTTCCTAGTTTCTCTCAATTTAAAAAAACATTGAGATATAAGATGCATCTACAGTCATTTTCAAGAGGTGTCGAAAGTTTTTGAAATAGCTCATATTTGTAGTTAAAAAAAAATGGAAAAATTTAAATATTTTCAAAATTTCGAAATTTTTAAGTAAAAAAATCTCTAAAAAAAACTTGAATGATAATAAAGTTATAAATGTTTTTAAAACGATATTTCGAAGATAAAATAAAGCTGTAAGCACCTGTTAAGCCATTATTTCACCAGTCACGGGATCAGTTATTTCTACTGACACTTTTTAACCCACATAAAATAAAAGTTTTACTAGTTATGTGATAAGTTTTGCTTTAACCAGTCACGGTATAGGTACTTTAAACCCTCATTCCACGTAGGAAGCGTACTCTGATATTGCGTAAAGACTTATATTTACTTTTTTGTATGTAATTATCCACTTTTTCAAAATAAATGATTAAAATTATTGTTATTTTTTTTTTAAAAAACTGTTGCCTCATTTGAAAACTTACAAAAATCATGCACAATAACACTGCGCTACAAAATTGACCCCTTAAATAGGACACAAGGGTACGGACCATCGATCCTAAATATTTCGGATTTTAATGGCGTACCCAGTTTTTTCACTTATGGGCCAGACTTTTCGCAAATTTGCATTAAAGTTTTGCATGTTTTAACGCAGTTTTTCATTCAATGGTGACAATGGTCGATACTCTTGTTTTAAGTTTCGAGTTGCGCAGTGTAATTTAAAACTATTAAATATTTTGTTTACTATTTAAAAATTTTAACAAACATTTTTTTTTTTTTTTTTTTGTTGTACATACTCAAAGACATATATGAACAGACTATTGAACTATATGTCTGAAATTTAATCATTTAAGATATGAAAGGTTGATAGATTGAATATTTTTATTCACAATAGTTGCTAAGTGTTTGTAAATGACTGACAAACAAGCAAACTGTAGATGTAATTGTTAGGGCAAGGTTTTTCATGAAAAATTCATGATTTTTTTTTTCTCAATAATATAAAACTGATATAGACTAAATATTTATCCGAATCATCAAATTTATAACAAAATGCCATCGGTTTTTGCATATTATGGCAAAAGTGTATATTTTAGCATATTTAGATTCTTTATGCTTATTTTGTGCTTTATTTTAAGTATTTTTGGATTTAAATTAAATAAAAAGAAGAAAAATAAATAAAAATTGTATAATTTTTTTTTTTTATTAATTAATAATCATATAATTACAAATTATATACTATTACCCTAACCGAGCACTAGCTACTATGGCCTTCGACGCGTTGTAGCGAAAACAGATCAGTGCCTCTGTTGGGAATCGAACCCACGACCCCGGCACTGATAAGCCAGCACGCTACCAACTAGCTTACCGGGGCGCACTGTATACATTTTTATTTTTCGATTTAAGCAGAATCGTTTAAAAATCTTGCTAGACATAAGAAAAGCATAAGATTCTGTTGCTATTAAAAAAATAAATTTTTTTCTATATATTTTATTTATTTTCATTTTTATGTTTTGAAGCTTCGATTATTGCAAAAAGTATTTTTGAAGTGCATAATTTTCATGTTTTAGTGCATATTTTTAATTTTTAGGTACATTTTTTAAGCGCATATTTTCCGTTTTTAGTTTCATGAAATTCCTTGCCCTAGTCATTAATGACAATGATACTATTGTTTGATATTTTTAAACTGATAACAAAACTACAGACATTGTTTATAGGCATACAAAATAACGATTAATACATAAGTATATACTCATTAGCAGGGCAGCGACTTTTATGCACTAGAAAATCGAAATTATGCGCTTAACAAAAATATGAGCTTAAAATATACACTTAAATCGAAATATGGACTAAAAATAAAAAATATGCACTAAAAATATAAAAATAGGTACAAAAAATTAAAAAATATTAAGTTCATATTTTGGATTTTATAAACATTATAATAATACCTACACAAAATAATAATTTTTATCACAGGAAACATTTTTTTCATCAATTTAATGGCTTTATAATCTTGTAGTAATAATTTAAATTAAGTTTCATAGGGATTTTTTTGTCCCCCGGACACTGAGGGTTAACAATTTTTTGAGTAAAAGTAAATATAATTATAGTCTTATCACATTTAAGTGATATTTTTTCAAAAATTATGAAAGGTGTTATTCTGTAAATTTCCTAGTGGGTGTTTTTGGGCCAAAAGTGTAAAAATTAACCCTATATGGATCAAGTTATTTTTAAATATAAAATAAATATATGTCTCAAGTTGAGAATTTTTTGATCAAATGAAAAGCTTTACAATCTTGTAGTCATAATTAAAATTAAGTTCCATGGGTCTGTTTTGTCCAAGGTCACCAAGGGTTAAATATTTTTTAAAGAAAAGTAAAGAATATATAGTAGTAATATTATTTTTTATTTAAAAATTATTTAAGCAATATACATAAAAATTTAAGCATAAATTTAAAAAATATAATAAAAAATAAAATTAAATAAGTACGACATTGACATATGGTCGTCAGTCGACATATACAAATTTACACGTGCAAGATATACATGATATTTAATTAAAGATTAAATTCATCTAATAAAAATTTTCTGTATCTAATACAAGTTTTCACATAATTAGCTATGAATTTCCAATCTACACTAAAGCCGTTTAAAATATTCACTATTTCATTTTCCTGAAGTAAAACCTTTTTGAAAAACATTAGTCTGAATTCTCGTAACGCTTGACATCTACCTAGAAAATGTTGTATATTTTCCGTTTCATTCATATTACAAAGAGAACATACAGTTGATGCATTAGCTTGAAATCTATTTCCATTTAGCTCTATCAAATCACTTCTAGCCTTTAATACCCAAGTTATTGTTTCTTGAGTATTGCCTTCTCTTATATACCGTTGGCCAGCGTTTGTGTCCAAGTTTTTATAAAATCTGCTAGTCTGACTTACTTGAGTTTCTATATTGTTAAGGTATTTTGCTTTTAATGACTGTAGTAGATTAACTTTATTGTGATAATATTGTCTTTTATTTAAATTATTATGTGTCCATGCAATACCAAATTCTGATCCTATCACATTTAATTTATTTACCCAAAATATTTGGCGCTGTAGAAGCTGCATTGAAAGCTTATGTGGTTATCTGTCCTCGTTATATTCAAAAAGAGTTTTGGCTACATATCTTAGATGCAAGTCTAAAGTGAATAGATGCCCATTTTCAAATCCTGTTTCCAGCATAAGGATATATGTTGGGGTAAAGTTTGGCATCCTCAAGATCTTTTTGATGAAGTAAGTAGATAGCTTGTCCACAATATCAAAATGTGAGTATCCCCATACTTGAGCACCGTATGTCTGCACAGCTCTACATACCGCTAGAAATAATTTCCATTTAGGTTTGAGAGATATATTACCTTTTCTGAGAAAGTTATTCCAAGTGACATTGATACTGTTTTTTGCTGACAGATTTCTTGTTTCAACATGCTTTGTAAACACCATCTTCGGTGTCAATATCACTCCCAAATAACAATACTCCGAAGTTATACTGATTGTATTTCCATTGAAAATCCATTTTTTATTTCTAGCTATTTTTCCACCTTTCCTAAATACCATTATTTGAGATTTGCTTAGATTAACCTCCACGTTCCATAGTTTGCAGTAATCCTCTAATTTATAAATCATTTGCTGTAAGACATTCACTTTGTCTGCTAAAATAACTATGTAATAGATGCAATATTTTAAATATTGTCTGAGGTTGAATAGTTTTTGCGGAATCCAGCTTGGTATTCATTTATTATTTTGTTCCGGTCGTTCGGCGATAAGTCCCATCATTATCTTCGGCAGGCAATTCATAAATGAAATACCACGATAGTTTTCTGGCAGCGTGTTGTCACCTTTCTTGTGTATTGATAAGATTATGCTCTTTAAACAGCTATTATCTATTTCTTCTCCATCCAGTAACAGGTTGCATGATTTTACCATTTCTTTTAACAATTCTTCGGGTGCATTTTTAAAGAACTCATAAGGCACTCTGCCTTATGAGTTCTAATACTTCTTTCAACTCTTCTATAGTTATTGGCTTATCAAGAATATCATCTACTTGGTGTTGATAAGCATAATGCATATCTGCTGAGACTTGTGGTGGATTTAATAAATGTCGGAAATAGGCCTTAAATTCTTCAGTTGCTATTGGTATATTAATAATTGAATCTTCGGTTCTTATCACTTTGGCAACGTTCCACCAATCTTTACTATCTTTTATTCTCTTAATTTTTAAATCCAGTTGTTGGTAATATTTATTTTTTGCTTCTTTACATATATCTTTGTAACGCCGATTTGCTTTTAAATATTAAATAAAGAAAAGTAAAGATAATTATAGTATTAATAAATGTAATTAATATTTTTCCAAAATTATCCAAATTTGATGAAAACATTAAAATTTTGTTAAATTTTTAACAAAATAAGATATGTGAGATTTTATTTGTTCGGTTTTAGATCATGACAAATTTTTCTCTAAATTAACAGAAAAATTATAATTTTTATATGATAATTTACTTTGACTATTAGAAAAAAAACACAGAAAAAGTTATTAGACACTAGCATGAATGGAATGCATTTTCTGACGCACTACGGTCTTCATCAACATTCTTCGTGCCATTTAGTGTTAATCGTAAATATCATCTATTTAACTCACATGTTAAATAGAAATCGTTCGTGGTAAATTTCATTCTAACTCAACACACAGAGTAATGTGGGATTTAAAGTTACCCAATTTCTTTAACATGTGAGTTAAATAGATGATATTTACGATTAACACTAAATGGCACGAAGAATGTTGATGAAGACCGTAGTGGGTCAGAAAATGCATTCCATTCATGCTAGTGTCTAATAACTTTTTCTGTGTTTTTTTCTAATAGTCAAAGTAAATTATCATATAAAAATTATAATTTTTCTGTTAATTTAGAGAAAAATTTGTCATGATCTAAAACCGAACAAATAAAATCTCACACATAAATTTATAGATCAACGATAAAAATTCACTATTAAAATAAGATATTTTCATAAAAAATCCTAGAAAGGAGTCGCTCCAAATACAAATTCGATTTCTAATTTTTCCAATTTATTTTTTTAATAACAACTATTATATTCTAAAAATAGAAATTCGACATCTCAAAAATCTTTAAAAACAATTTAAAAAAATGGGTTTTTATCAAATTCCTATGTCATTTTTCTCAAATTCGTGGGTCATTTTGGATTCCAAGCTAAAGTGGGTTAATGATATCCAATGAAGTCAAAATTCCATATCTGAATAATTTTGAGTAAATCATATCATATATGGGACTAATGAATTAAGTGGACTAATGAAATGATGATTTCATTACCATTACATTGATTGATTGCCATTGATGCATCGAAATTATTTTTATTATCATTTTTTTTTAAATTAATAATAATGATTTGAGTATTTAATTTCATTGATTAATGAAAATGGGTTTAAATTTCATTGTCATTAATAATGAATCAATTTAAAAAAAATTAGTACTATTGAAAAATAGACTTTTAAAATTGTGAAAAATCGCTCAAATCAGATTTTTATGAAACAACCACAGGATGTCTTATTTATTCCATATCGCTTTGATTTAAACAAAAATTCTTTAAAAAAAATATATTTTTACCCTGTTTCCAACCCAGTATGGGTTTTTCACAATTGTTAAAAACCGACTTATATGAATCCATACATGAACACGCATTCTTCATACATGTCCACATGCATTCATACATGATTCATATGTGTTTATAAACCATTTCTATCCCAATGGGGAATGGGAGCGGTCATGCGTGTGCCACAGGATCGGTCCCTTCGTGCCAGAGACCGGTCCTCTGCTAAACCCTACCCTATGTAAACAACTGGCAACTTTAACATGGGCTTGTCATAGGAGAGGGTCATTTGTCCTGCTTTAAAACCACATAGTGGCATGCCACAGGACTAACCAAAGATGGGCATACCACAAGATTGCCGCAACAGGGCCATGTCGGAGGACTAACCAAAATGGACTAACCACATGACTATCCTGAAAGGGACATGTCCTACAATTGAATAATTTTTAATGTAAGAAATGGTAGAAAATGAAACAATAAATTTCTGACTCATTGGCTTTTTCTAGTCAATATGTATACCAGTTAGGTGATATGTCCTACTTTTACCAGTCACGGAACTAGTCTTTTTAGATCAATTTACACTACATAACTCACATCAATTGTAAATAATACTACTCCTGTGATAAGTCCTTTTCCAGCAGTCCAGGTTCTTTAAGGTCAAGTTTCGCATGCCGATAATTTTTTAATAAACCCAAAAAAAAACATAACAAAAAAAAACAAAATTAATAATTTTAAGTTTAAAATATAAACGAAAACAGCTTCCAATCTGGCCATCTGACTTTTTCTTGTTAATAAGCTGTGACACTAAATGCAAGTAAGAAACTTGCATCTACTTTTGTATTGAAAAATATAATATTTTGGGAGGGGGGGGGGGGGGGAGGGGTGCATATTTTTCAAATAGTTTTAAATTTTAAAGACTTTGTGGGAAACTATAAAAGAAGATAGAGATATGTTTCTTTGGTTACTATGATCCGCAAAGTTAGTCTCAGTTGAGAGTTTCTTAAAAAAAACATTTATTCGATACGATTTGAAACTTTTAAATTACTATTAGTGGATTCTTTTATTATTCTTTATTAATTTCAAATTAAATGTGTCATCTTAATTTTATTTAAAAATAAATAGTTTGAAAATTACAATTTTAGTTGAACTTTTCTCACTTTCAAAATGTGAAAATTTCAATTTTGTTTTATGCAAGATTATATAAAATTATAATTTATTCATAATTTTTTTAAATTTACATATTATAATGAAAATGAAAATTATTCAAGTTCGAGGCCATACTCTATATTTCTTTAGTAGGATATTGTCCTAACAAATAATCTATAGAGTTTTTGTTAGGACAATATCCTAACTGACCACTTTCAGGAATGGTATTGATAGATCTATTTCGGAATTTTTCTAGGTTCCCATCATCAGAACACGTTTTGAAAGAAGTGACAATCCCATGCAAATAAACTAGTTTTCTCACTAAACGAGAACTAATATATGAGCTCGAAGTTAAAGATTATCACCATTGATCAAAAATAAATATGAAAATTTGTTTGTTATGTGCAATGTCTACCTTTGGTAGATATTCAATACACGTTTTTTGTTTTTTCCTTTTGTATTGCACACTTGTTTTGTTTAAAATAAAAACTGAAAACAAAATGTAGGTCTAAAAAACATAATGTTTATGTTTAATAAAAATTATATCAAACTTTAACATATCATATTTAAGAAAAGCACCAGTGAGCTATTTATATCTAATTAGATGTGCTACCATATAATTGTTTTTACTCGGGTCTTAATATTAAAATTTTCGTTAAAAATTAGATTGCAATCTGATAAGAAATTCCCAAAGATATAACAACATGTTTTAATTAAAATGCCTTTATTTCATATAGGCCCTACGTTGGGCGCCAAACTGGAAAATGTACAATACTTTAGAAACAAGCTATTTAAAAAAAATTAAACTAAGATTAAAAACTTAACTTTAAAAATGTTTGGAATATAGGTTTTTCCTACTTCAATCTGAAAATATTCCTAAAATTTTAATAAATAACTACTAACAATTTCGTAATAAACATTTTTATACTTTTTAAGTAATTCCGATAAGCTGTTCCTAGTAATCCACTACAATTTTGATTTCCAAATACATTTGAAAATTAAAAAAAAAAAAAAAAACTACTTAAAGTCACGTTTACAAAACGTACGCCCTTTTTAAAATGTCTACTTATGTCAGTATTGTATTTTGTGTAAATGTTTGTGCCATTTTAACATAAATTGTAAAAAAAAAAAAATAAATAAAAAGCATTTTGAGCATACAGAGTATTTTGTAATAAACAAACAAATAAAAAAAAATAATTAAAACCAATACAAAAGAAGGGCTTATATTATATTATTACTTGGGTCTTTGTTGGGCTTGGTTGTTTAACAAGAAAACAAAGAAAAAAAAACATAAATAGGTTTCTTCGAACATAAATAACAAATGAAATCAGAACAAACCTCTTAATACTATTTGTTAAGTTTACTATCATGATTTCATTTTTTTATTTAAAGCATTTTTTATGGCATTTTATATTGTGGCATAAGTTTAGAAACTACCTAAAGAATACAAAAAAAGTCAAGGCTGTAGGCTAGGGTGTCCCTTAAAAATAGATTTGTCACCACCCCATCCCCCTTTATTTTTACAAATGGTCCAAAATGGAAGAAATCGATTTTTTTTGTTTTGGAAACATTAAGCCCCTGCCGCCAGACGGCCCTATTTTGTAAATAAAAATTTGTATTATTACAAGTTTGATATAATTTTTATTAAAAACAAAAATTTTGTTTTTTTCGACCTTTAATGGGGCAATGAAAATAGTACACACTAAAAATTTTTATATAAATAGAACGTTTTTGGTCTTCAAGTTTAGTAACGTCATGATGCTTGTTAGGAAAAGACCTAACCACGTGCAAGAATGGAGCAAAATTGATGATTAATGGTGTTTTGTTAAAGTTCTGCCTATTATGGAGGCTCTAGCTTTTCTAAAACTTCGGGTTCTGATGAGATCTTTAGCCAGATCGAAATACTAGTATCAACCTAGCTAATATGTTTGATTTGCTTTATTTTTGTAAATATACGGAGGTTGGAAGCTCGTTATAAATTGAAAAAAAAAAAAAGAAAATAAAAATTATTCAAGTTCGAGGCCATACTCTGTATTTCTTTATTAGGATATGTCCTAACAAATAATCTATAGAGTTTTTGTTTTCAAATTTATTAATTGGCCACTTTCAGGAATGTGTTGATAGATCTATTTCGTGAGTTTTCTAGGTTCCCAATCATCAGAACACGTTTTGAAAGAAGCAATAATCCCATGCAAAACATCAAGCATTCATATAAACTAGTATTCCCACTAAATGAGAACTAATATATGAGCTCGAAGTTAAAGATTATGACCACTGATTAAAAAATAAATTGAAAACTTGTTTGTCTTGTGCGGCAAGGTCTACCTTTCGTAGATATTCAATACACGTTTTTTGTTTTTCCCTTTTTATTTTACACTTGTTTTGTTAAAAACAAATGTACAGGGGGAGTAGTAAACAAGACCGTACTTTGTCTTTTATATAAGTTTGATAGATTTTTTATTAAAAATAAAAATTATGTTTTTTTCAACCTTTAATTGTGCAATGCAAATTAAAATTATTCAAGTTCGAGGCCATACTCAATATTTCTTTTATTAGGATATTTTGTTTTTTCATATAGAGCAAATTAACAATATAAAAATACTTTGTTCAATTGACACATAAATTAACCACTGACGAGTCCCAGGAGGGGGACGAAACTGCGGCAGTCTGGTGTATCCCTTGTGTCCGTAAAATTTTTCAATAAAAATGTTTTCTTTCTTCTTTCCCTGTAAAGAGACTAACTAAAGTAATATTCTACAGTAATTAATATAAAATTAATTACGATTGTCATTATCTGACGGTTGCAAAACACTTTCTAACAAAAATTTTTTTATTATTGTTAAAAATTTCCAAAGTATGAAATTTCGAGAAAAATTAGTTTTTATCTCATTTATTAATTTAATATACTCAAAATTATTCAGATATGGAATTCTGATTCATGGTATATCAATAACTCACTCTAGCCTGGAATTTAAAATGACTCACGAATTCGATACAAATGCAGAAACGTCTTTGATTTTAAAGATATTTAAAAATGCCCTAATTTGGAGATGTCGATTCCTAATTTTGTAATATAAAAGTTTTTATTAAAGAAAAAAAAAAAATTAGAAAAGTTATAATTCGAGTTCGTATTTGGAACGACTCCTTTCTAGGACATTTTTAATGAAAATAGCTTACTTTTCAAAAATTTAACAAATTTTTAATGATTTCATCAAATTTGCACAATTTTGAGAAAATATCATTTAACTTTGATTTGACAATAATTATATTCACTTTTATCTAAAAAATTTTGAGCACTTAGTGACCTCTGAACAAAAAGAACCCATGAAACTTAATTTTTAATTATGAGTACAAGATTGTAAAGCTTTCATTGATATAAAAAAAAAATCTCGACGCATTTTTACCAAATTTGTGGGTCATTTGGATTCGAGGCTAGAATGGGTTAATGATATCCAATGAAGTCTGAATTCAATATGTGAATTATTTTGAGTCTATTAAATGAATAAATGAAATAAAAAATATTTTTTTTGGTATTTTGAATTTTGGGAATTTTTATTAATAATACTTTTTTTTCCAAAATGTGATGTTGGGGGGTAGGGTGGAATGAACGAAAATCCACAAATCGTCATTTTAAGGGACATCCTACTGTGGGCATATAAGGGATCTTAAAATATTAAATTTGTTACAAAGTTTTTTTTTATAAATTTATTAGCTTCAACATAAGCTTTTTAAAAATGTCTAATAAAGGTCAATTAAGTTTTATATTTGTTGTGAAATTTAAATGATATAAATAATAAACAATAGCAAAACAAAATCATAATACCTAATTCTTACATTTGTGGTTTTCATAATGGCGCCCAATGTGTGAGTTTTTGAATATCTCTATTGTTTGCTTACCTATTATGAAATAGCCAAAGCTTAGTGTTTTAAAAATAGTTATGAATATCAAATTTTTATTTTTAGAAAAGTTCTATATAAAAAACACGCAGAATCTTCAATATTTCGTATGTAGTAAAATTTTAATCTTTACATCTTAAAGTTTGTAAAGTAAAAAGTATTTAAAAAAAGCAGCGTATCAGAGTCTGACCGAATATTCGGTTTCTGTCATGATCTCAGCACAACCAACATTGTTGTAATATTTTTGTAATTTCAACATTAGAGAGTGGTTTTTGGGGTATTAGTAATATGCCAATTTAAAAATAATATTAATCATACGCACCCAACTAATCTTTATTTAGAAAATATAGAAACGTGTGAATTTTATTAATATGATTTATCTTCAATCAGTTTTTCTTCTCACAAATTAATTAACTTAAAATAGTATAACAAGTTATTGCATTTTATAGTTTAGATAAATTTAACCCTTTGACGACCAATGAAACATATGGGGAACTTAAAAAATTTACGACACTTTGAAAATAAAATATTAAAATTTTTTTTTTTCGTATGGCATGAATGACAAAATGAATGAATGTGTATGTAAGCCGATGTTCAAGCATGCTAAATCCCTTCGCGTTAATCATTTATCTTTAACGGCGCAATCATTATGGCTGTTTCAAGTTTCAAGCAAATTAAAAATATTAAAATAACAGTATTTGCTTAGATTAAATAAAAGCTGCATCAATTTACAGCTATCATTGCAATTATCACATATCAAAATATATATATTACACCGCCAAAAAATATAAAAATACATTCAAAAAATGTTTTTTCTCATATATTAGAACTTAAAAGAAAACTTCGATTATTTATAAAACAGCCATTTTTGCCGGGTTTTTGATATTTACTTTCGGTTAAGGGCAACTTATTTACAGGAAATCATATTAAATACTTTTAAATTCACAAAATAAAAATTTTATATAATTTGTTTGTTCCATAAAAGCTTAAGTCCTTGAAATTTTTTGATGCCATTTTGATTTTAACGTTAAGCTCATTAAAATCTTTTATTTGATGTACGTTTTGGCGGAATTAATAGAGCGCTTTAATTGTCACAAAGCGAAATGTGTTTGGGAAAAACTGCCGTTGTAATCCGCTAGGTATGAAAACAATTATCAAATTTATCAATTTATAAAAAAATGCGAAAAAAATAATAAAATATCTCAAAATTTTTTAAAAAGTTCATAAAATTTATGCCATTCTTATCAAAATTTCCCGTTTTTTATATCTTGGCGATTTTTAAATTTCAGCGATTTTTTTTAATTTTGAAAAAAAAATGTTTTCCTATTTTTAGCATTTTTTTTTTTTCCCAGAAATTTTGACAATTTTTCCCCTAATTTTTAACGACTTTTTTCCAAATTTTAAATAAATTTTAAATTGTATATACTAACATTTGTTTGAAATTAAAAACAATATGCATTAATTAAATCTTGAATAGATATGATTAAAACCTTAATTGAAAATAAAATCAATTAAATAGTTATAAATTATTTTATTGATACAGAGAAAAAATTATCAACCTAAAATATCTAATTAAAGATTTGATTTTAATTAAAATTGTTTTTTAAACAAATATTTAATTGATTCAATTAATATTTTAATTGACTTTTAAATATATAAATTCATAATTTATTTTAGACATAATTCTCAAATTATTTTTTCATATACTGTATGTTAAATAGAAAAGTTTCAGTATAAAATACCAAATACATTTGTAGTTCACAAATACAACAAGCACTCACACAAACAGACACAGCATTACCAAAAACACATACATACAAACATGTCGTCCACACACTTTATTTTGAGTATCATAATTTTTTTTTCAGGAAGTTATTTATAGCTTCTTTTCTTTTTCATTTTCAATAAAATTTTAATTAATATTATCATTGTCGTGATATTTGCAAAATCAATTAAAATATTAATTGATTCAATAAATTTTTTTCTGTGTACTACCGAATTCAATTAAACTTTTAATTGAATCAACAAATATTTCAATTGAAATTCGATTTTAGTTTTTTCTGTATGTTTAAGACTAAAAATCTGTTTCAGTCGAACTTTTCTTATTAAATAAAAATATTTGAATTAATATTAACTGTATTCACATCAAACATTTTTCTTTTGCTAAACATCGAAATTGTTAAATTGCATCATTAGCTGAGCCTTTTTTTTAAAATTTAAATAGATTAAACAAATTTATTTTATTCAAAATAATAATTTAAGTTAAAATGAGAAATTTTGTAGAAATTTTTGACTTCTAAAAATAACTGTATAAAAATTACCAACATAAAACTATTAATTGTATTGTAAAATCAAATAAACTACACACAATTAACGTCACCTTAAATTTAATTACATCAGTGCAGTTATTTACTAAAAATATAAACAAAACAACTACCCAAAAACAAAACAACTTACTTCAATTCAGTATTTTTAGTTAGTTCATTTTTCTAATAACTGTCACAAATAGTCATTCTACGTTTTTACATAGAAAAACAACTACATTTACAGTTAAAAACGTTGTAGACTAGAATGTCCTACATATAATTACTATAAAGACATTCCGAGTGTACTTTTTTTTTTTGATATTTTCTATACATTTTTTTATGCCATTCAAAGTTAAATTTTTTTTCTACTTGAAAAATTGCCAGTTTTATGAAAAATTATTCGCATGTATTTGTTGTTGTGTTTGGGGATAATTTAAAACTTTCGCAATTTTTACTGACATGAATACCCTTATTGTTTTCTCTAGTTACTTTTTTATCATATATATTTTGTGACTGTTAATGCATTCATGCATTCAAGCATTAACTGTCAGTCGTCGTCAGATATTGTTCATACTTTGTATTGTTAGTCGATTGTCTGTATTCAAAAATATCAAAGATAATTGAAAAGGCACGTATTATTGTCAAAACTGTTAATGTTTATTGTCAGTTTGTTAAGTATATTACAATATGATTACTTGTATATGAATTAAAAAGAAAGATTTTAATAGCGAATGCACTGAAAAAAGTTGTCGGTAGAAACTACTGAAAATGACAGTTAAAACAAATGCATTTATAAAGCCGACAAATATATTTGCATTTAAATAACTAAAAATGTAGTTGTTTTGAAATGCTGAAGAAAAAAAAAAACTAACGAATGAAGTAAAAGTAACTGACAATGTCGTAAAAATAAGTGAAAATTTGTATTACAAAAATTATGATACAACTGAAAAAATTGCAAAGAAATTAGTAGAAAAAAATTAGCATCCACTTCTTTATTTTAGTAGAATTGTTGTAAAATGCAATTTAAAACTGATTTGCTAAAATCATCAAAACAAAAATTACTAAATTTTTTAACATTAATTACTTGACAGCTGACAGAATGGCCGCCAGTTAAAAAAGTGCTGCCAACTTAAAGTTCTATACCTGTATTAAAAACACCCTTTATTAGCAACCAAACTTTGACAAAATATGAATAATAGACATTTGAAGATATTTGAAAATTAACTTCTTTGAGTTAACCGATTTAAATTTTTTTTGCAAAAATATTGTGGTTTTTGACAATTTTTTAAAATTACCATATGGCAACCCTGACTACATAATTTGTATGAGTTTAGTAGTACATATTTTAATAAAAACCCATTAAATATGTTTGGAGTGAAAATGAAATAAATTTTGGAATATTTTAGAATTTGTGTATTTGAAAAATTTTTCGTCCGATCGATCAGATTTTCAAAAATTTTGCACAAACGATGAACTAGTTTCTAGCAGGGGAAGAACTAAAGATAATACTGTTCTATATTTTTAAATAATATTTTTATAAGAGTCCCATCAAAAAAGGATCAAAAATTTATTTTTTAAAATTATTATTTGACAATTCTGAATATACATTTTATGCAAGCTTTTTATTTACGTTGCAGTGAAGATGCAGAATTCAAACCCGGGATGCAGGATTCAAACCCGGCCTCCGGGTTGTCAGTCAACCGCTCTACCATCTGAGCTATCACGACATGTTACACTTGATAAATAAAAACATAAATGACTTGCTTGCACAAAATGTCATTACTTTTAGCTTACACAAATTAAAAAAGTAGTTATATATGTACTTACTAAATGCGAAAAAGTAATGAGTCTTAAAATAGATTTTTAAAATGTTTTAAGATTTTTAATGTGTGCAAAGTGTAATTAAAAATTGCACTTGAATAATGAATTCATTTTCGCAAAAAAAACGGTTGTTTTTTAATTAAAAATTGTAAAGTAGACAACTTCAACTTTCATATGATTTTTAAAACTTTGAAATAGTGCATCTACATTGGAAAATATGGCTCTTCAAAATCAACTACTTTAAATTTTTTTTTGATTTTTTTTGAATTAAAAACGGGAATAAAAACGCCAGTTTACACAATCATACGAAACTTAAAGTGGTAGTGAGTAATAGACATCCTACACAAAAAAAAAAAGAAAAAAATGATCAACCTAAAATATCTAATAAAAGATTTGATTTGAATTAAATTCGTTTTTAGACTAATATTTAATTGAATCAATTAATATTTTAATTGACTTTTAAATATATAAATTCATATTTTATAATTGCTGGAATCCAAAAAATTACCTTTTCTGAACGTACTCTCATGGAATGGGCGATATATGTTTAGAGGCAAACATAATTATATAT